>CM040444.1:16351273-17551273 GCA_022749755.1 Azadirachta indica
AAGTTTTGCATCACTTGAAAATTTTAGCAGATATACAGTTCTTGGCGCAGGGTATGATCCTAGCTTGCTTAGCCATTTGTGATGTCAACACGTGCTTTCTTTCTATCTAAGAAGTATGAAGTATCCTTTTCTGCATCTAATAGTTTCGCATTGCATGTTTTGTGTGTGTTGGGTTTGACTTCAGGATTGATTGCTTATATGATTTTTTAATTGCACGTGGGATCCAAAAACAATATAAAACAGTAAAATATTAGATTTGGACGGGGCATTCCGAGAATTGAACTCGGGACCTCTCGCACCCTAAGCGAGAATCATACCACTAGAGCAAATGCCCTATGTTTAATTTTTTATGATTTTTTAAATACTTTTTTGTTAAATGTCAAGGGTTTTTTTTGTTCATGAAAACAAATTAAAAGGGGCATTCGGAGAATCGAACACGTTACCTCTTGTTTAGATTTCTTGGTTGATGTTAGTGGATGTCACCGACTTTATTGTTATGAAATGGAGCCAACCACCTATTCTGTTCCAGCGGTTTTTTTTTTTTTTTAAAAAAAAAAACCAATATTGTCAATGAAGTTCATTTCTATACAACAACATAATGAGCAATGGTTACTGTCAAATTAGGAGGGATTCACTTGAAGTGTTGAATACTAATCAAAATAAGACATTCAATCATGTCCAATGTTAAACTAAAAGTTCAAATCAAGAGAGATTTCTTCGTTCATATTAAAATATAATATCCTTTGATTTTGTTGATTAATATTACTTAAGGTTGAAAATAATAGTCGTTATCTTACCAGTTAAAAGCAACATTAATTATGATGTCGACTGTAGATTCTTTAAAGAATAGTAAATTTGAGGGGTGGCTTAACCATATAAAAAGATAATTAGTCCTAACTAATCACTTGATTGTGAATTTGATGCTGGGCCAATTCATGGACACCTAAAATGTCATTAGAACCATCATCGCAACAAAGTGAAAGAAACCAACAGGAATACAGCTAGGCACCTCATTATGAAATTCTGCTGCTCAAAGACAAGAGGTCCACCATCTTTGACAAAAGAGAAATAAAGCTCATCCTGATTCCTTCTTCATATTTGTTTAGCCCTTTTAGAAACTTTGATAAAAATACGTTATTACGATATTAGTGCTGCTGAAAAGTAAAATGCAAAAGGAAAAAATTAAATTTGTTTATAATTAAAAGAGATACTTTCTTTTTGTTTCATTAAATTAGAATTTTATTGTTCCCGTGGGCCAATTTTACTTGGATACAATCAAAATAACCAATAAAAATACAATTTATGATTAGGTAGTTGACATCATGAATCCCAAATGCTATCAGCAAACAACCTGATCTATAAATTTTGGTTAGTAAGTCGAAAGAAAATCAATTTACTAAAATCCATTTGCAGCTAATTTTTCTTCAAAATCTCAGGAGGTGACATTCACATACCTGTTAAATAACGTAGAGAATTAATATGCTATAAAAATCAGATTACATAGATGAATAGGAAAGTGAAGAATTTTCTTTTGAAAAATAATAATAGTAATAATAATAACAATTAGAACAGAATATTGACACTATTAGGATTGCTTTCAGTTGGGACAAAATGATGGCTAAGTTGCCAGGCCATTCCCATCAATCATTTCTATAAATCTCTGCATGTTACCCGCAATTCACTGCACTTGCCCACATTTCTCTCTCCCTCCCTGATTTTTAATCCTCCTTAGATCTCTTTTTCTCTCCAGAACAATCATTAGTAAAGCACTAAGGAACATTTTACAGAGAGGCAAGAGAACAAGAAAGAAGAAGGCGGTGTAAAAGTAGAGGTTTGTTTGGACAGGAAGAAGCTAGCTAACGAGCGACAATGGCAGCAGCTTTTGGAGGAACTCAACAAAAATGCATGGCCTGTGACAAGACTGTGTATCTTGTTGACAAGTTAACAGCTGATAATCGAATCTTTCACAAAGCCTGCTTCCGATGCCACCATTGCAAAGGTACCCTCAAGGTATAACCACCACCACCAGAAGATTTTCTCTACTTTTTTCTTGGGAAATATTTGAAGCTCTGGTTTTTTTTATCTTTTTCACGTTTCTGCTACATTGATTGAAATACTATGAGTTCTTTTGTTTTATTTTCAGCTCAGCAACTACAATTCTTTTGAGGGAGTGCTGTACTGCAGGCCTCACTTTGATCAGCTCTTCAAGAGAACTGGCAGTCTGGACAAGAGTTTTGAAGGTAAAACAATGTTCAGATTCCCTGTTACTTCTTGTTAATTATAACAAAGTTGATCCAACAAATAATCTGTTCGTCGTGGTTATTGGTATTTTGTTTCAGGAACACCAAAAATCGTCAAACCTGAAAAACCTGTTGAAAATGAGGTACATCCTTGAGAACTATATTCTCAAGATATAAAAGCAATATGTTACATGTTAAGGAAAGATCATAATTCTTGTAACGGCTTCATGGTAACTTGTATCAAATTTCATCTAACAGAATGCTCAGAAAGTCTCCAACATGTTTGCCGGCACCAGAGAGAAATGCGTAGGCTGCAATAAGACTGTTTATCCAATCGAGAAGGTAACAAAAATGAAATAAGATCCTCTCTTGATTTTTGACTAATTGGGTTTATAATATCAGATATGCGGTTAAAATCTATTCTATTACTATATTTTTTATATTAAATACCCGTAAACAATTTGTATTTGCCCAAGTAAAAGCTCGGATCAGAATAGAATCCCGATCTACACGAACTAAGATCATGCCTGTTGGTTTTAGTATCAACTGTTCGTGAAGCTTTGCCTATAAAGATGAAAGAAACAGCTTCTGATTCAACATCATGTTATGTAAACTTATGATACAGGTTAGTGTAAATGGAACTGCATATCACAGGAGCTGTTTCAAGTGCTGCCATGGAGGTTGCACTATCAGCCCATCAAATTACATTGCCCATGAGGGAAAACTTTACTGCAAGCATCACCACATTCAGCTTTTCAAGGAGAAAGGAAACTACAGCCAGCTTGAAACTGATCATGAGAAAAATCAAATTACTGAGAATGTTGCTGCCACGCAAATTGCTGCCGAATCATAAATCATCTTTAATAACCTCTGTTTCCTTTCCACGGTCTCCATTGTTGCAGTGTCAAGTCGACTTTGTTATTGTATTTTGTGCAGAATCGTTGTCATTTATAAGCTCTACTGATTTCTGATGATCCAGTTATGATTTGGGGGCACTGATGTATTGTTGAGGTTTTTTTTTTTTTTTTTTCGTGAGGTTGAGTGAGCTGGAATAAGGAGTTGGCGCAGATTGTTACAACAATTGCTTAAATATGAAGAGGCTTCTATTACCATTAACTTGTTTGAATAAAAGAGTATAATTGCTTCGATCTCATTTGAAAAAAATTATTGATGATAAACACGACCATTCATGTTAATTAATGAATGAGCAATACAAGCAAAAGAATAGAAAAGGAGAAAAATTGAAGGAAAATTGCTTGATATTAATATATAATGCAAAAACAATGCTGGTCATGTGAATCAGCCAAACAAAGGGCCCTCTGACCTTTGAATTAGGAGAAGGGCAAAAATACTAATATATTGATTGATTAATTAATTAATTAATTAGTTAAATAAAAATTAAATGATGATAATAACAGTAGTAACAACAATAATAATAAATTTGGTACATCAGCTTTTGCACCAGAAACACATTTTAAACATATAAATGAAATAAAAATATCACTGTACATAATACAATCAATATACCCATGCGTTGCATAGCATATATCCCACTAAAATCCCAAAAAATCCCGATAATAAAAGGTTCAAAATATGAGGCAATCAATCAACAATGACAAGGCCTCATAATCGCCACTCGTCTTCCACGTCACAATTTTTTTAGCTGCCCTGATGAATTTTCCTTTCACACCCTCCTAATCGCACACATTGACCAGGCTATCAACATAATATACAAGGAAATAGTAAGTTCAGAAAGCATCAAACTCGGGGCCAAGAATAAACAAATCAGAATTAAGTTTGGGACAAATCCTAGCGTTGGGAGTTCACACAAGCTTCTCCTTCGGGAACTCTTTTTTAGTTCTGCTGCCCTCCAATATTTGAGCTGCGAGTATCAGCAGCTCCACCATCTCAAGTCCTGCAGCAGAAACTGAATCTATTTTTTCATTGCCAGTGTCTCCATAAACATCAACCGGCTCACCGTCCCTGCTTTCACTGATTGATCCAACATCTGTCTCAGCTAACCAACTGACAGGTAGGGAGCTTCCAAGGGCAGTCTTTACAAGTTTTGCCTCAGTAATGATATCATCTAGAGCTTCAGACACACTACCAACTGTATCTTCAGAAGTAATTAATTCTTTCACCTGAAAAGCCAACAAATGTATTTTAAAAAAATAAAAAAAGATGACACAGGAAATAAGAGAGATTGCCAACATGTAACAACTCTACTGGAGCTACTAGTAAAAACCGATATGAACCATCACAATTTTGATACTCTTCATAATAACTAAAATGATGTGTACATCAGAAATTAATCAGCAATAAGAAACTTGATCACTGTTCTAAATCAAACATTAAAACTTGCATAATAACAAATCCCAGACAAGTTTTCCATGTCACAGCATGACAAACTTACCCTGGAAAGTGAGAGACGAAGTCTATGAATTGAAGAGGTTAGATGATCCATACTTTCCATGCTCTCCTTAAGGGTTGCATTTTCTATCCTCATTCTGAGAGAACAAAAGAAAACCAGTAATCATATTAGGAACAGAAGAAGAAACGGGACAATCTACATAAATGTAATTTGTTCTCATAGTAAACACATAATAAGGAACATCATGTGCAAGAATATAAACTATATATAAGAAACATGCAAATATAAGGAAATTATAAGAAGGCATCTTTAACCAACCTGGCAAAATCCATACTATTGGACCTTCTGCTGGTGATATCCCCTTCCTTATTTAGGTGCGCTTGAGTTTCATTTCCTCTAAAATCTAGTGTACCAATCCAGCGCCTCAGATTTGTTTTCTTGAGCAGATTTCTTAATCTTCCATCCCTTTCCGGGGTAACAATCCTTTTCTCCCCATTTTCGGTCAAAACTTTTCCTTGTTTTATCTCATTACTTATTTTCCTACACATGTGGAACATTTAGCAGTACTTTAAGTGAGTCAAAAGAAATAGAACCAAGCATTACTAGAAGATAGGTCGAATTTTTGATATAGTTTCATCAAAGGTATTACAGATAAAGAACAACAAAATCCATAAACTAATGTAAATTCAACAGAGTCAAAACATCTTAATACGTCATTCTATAACCAGGGTAAAGCAAGAAAAATAAGTCAAACTTGTGAAAGTTGAGAAATAAATAAGACAAGCAAAAGAACACAAAAAACTTATTCTGCAGCAGTGAAGAGAAGTTTCATAACTTCACTGTTCTGTGTTTTTTAACAAAATTCTAAGCAGGAAGACAGCTGCTATGTATATGCATGACTGTGTTTAGATACAAAGAAGATCAAGAATGGAAGCCATCATACACTTAAACGATGGAAAGATTAAGAGAGAAAATATATACTTCACGTGAAGCCAAATCAAATAAAAAACCCCAAAGAAGGCTTAACACAGTGCTGGTTAGGTGGTTGACTGAGGAAGAGAAAGAGTACCAACCAATTATTTGATGAGTAAGGACATATGAAAGAGGTGTGCAAAGTTCACAGACAAGTTATATTCCAGAAGCTTGTGAATTCAGCATTCAGCATTGTTGCAAAAGAATTTACCAAGTAAATTCCAAAACCGATTTCATTGGATTTCTTTTTTTATAAGAATAGGGGTTTTTGTCGGAAACCCATATACAGGATCAGTCAATTCAGTCCAACTTACAATTATCAATGGAGAAAGTAAAATCCACATGTTCAAAAAGAAGCATGAAAAGTATATAAACTACATCTTGCTTTACACCAGAAATCTGTAATCAGTGAAATTGCAAATAAAATGATTGATAGTGCAACCAAGCCTATGTATTACATACGCAATTCAAATCCTTTCTCACTTAGGTGGCCTACAATAAGGAGAAAATTAATGCACATTACTATATAGGTAATTCATCAACAAGAGATAGTATTAACATATGCTAGCTCCCAAGTGAATTTACAGAGCATCAACAAAAACAAAACAAATTATTCTGGGGAAAGAAAAACAAAGAGTCATACTCTTGTAGTTGGTGATAATCCTGCTTTAACTGCGCCAACTCCATGAGAGCTTTTACCTTTTCATTAGTGACCTGAAACATCAAAAGCTTCACCTCCATCAATAAAATTTTCTTTTTTTAAAAAGAAAAAGAAGGTAAGGGGGATCCATCAATTAAAATTTTACACCAACAAAATTATAACCAGTTTTATTTATTCTCAAATAATATCATTGTCCAACAATAGCAACAAGCAGCTCCACTTTCAGACAGGGGTACAACCATACAGTTAGATCTGTGCTTCATGTCATCTGGAATGCAACTAGATAATTTTGAAAATCTCAAGAGGGAAAATGTCTATCTATCATCAAGTAACATGTGTAACATCTCCAGTAACTGTGTGTACTCAAGCCATGAAATTACTTGTAATAAGTTTCTCTGAAGCTCCTCTATCTTGTTCTGAAGAGCTGCATTCACATTTCTCTCCAGTAAATGTCTTTCTTCCTGCTGTGATAAAAGCAGTAATGCTGCAACCTGGCAAAGAACCGCAGTTTCAGCACAGTAGTATAAACCAAAACATAGCAGTGGTGACATTTACTCAAAAAAATAAATAAACAGAGAAAACCAAGCAAATCCACACAGAAGGGATGCTTATGGAAAACATAAACCTTCTCTTGCAGAGCCTGTGCAAGGGCTTCGCAATTGTCACCCTCTCTGTTTGCTTCAACATGAGATAACACAGGACCATCCCTCTGTTGCTCTATGAGGGCTTCAGCGGTGTCGCCCTCTCTGTCAGTTTCACTGGGAGATGGCCCAGGACTATCCCTCTGTTGCTTTACTGGGCCTGCGGAGGCGTCAACCTCTCCGTCAGTTTCACTGGGAGATAACCCAGGACCACTAT
Organism: Azadirachta indica; assembly: GCA_022749755.1. Taxonomy (NCBI): domain Eukaryota; kingdom Viridiplantae; phylum Streptophyta; class Magnoliopsida; order Sapindales; family Meliaceae; genus Azadirachta; species Azadirachta indica. The sequence continues at coordinate 16,358,376 of CM040444.1, forward strand.
TCTGCAACAGATAAGAGATAATTTGATGATAAAACTAAGCAAGTGCATACCAAGCACAAGTATAATAATAAATTTGGTCAAAAATTTCAATAACCCCATCTATCATAGCAATTATACATAACTCGATCACAATAGCTATTAGGGATTAATTTATTAAATAAAACTAATCCTCAAAGTGAAGTTAAATGTTTACACGCAATACGTAAAGCTAAAACCTTCTCTGAATTTTTCACAGCTCCATTAAGTAGGTACAAATAGGCCAAATTTGGGACTTCCAACTAACATTTCTTTCCTTTCTGTGGTCCCATATTCCTTCAGTCAGCTCCAACAGGAACATATTTGGACTAGTGGAGTATACCCATACATCATGGACAGTGTGATACTTCACTAATCAGTATTGTTATTTGGGACAACTCCAACATCAGGAGATTAAATTGCAGATGTTTCCCCTGAAAGGTAGACCTGAACTCTTTTTTTTATTTAATATAAAACTATATGTTAAAAGAACACCAAAGATGCACCGCCAGTAAACACAAAAAGTCTTCTACATTAAAAATAAGTTGGAGAACTACAACAGAATAAACCCTTAATTAAGAAAGTGGATAGTAAGTGTAAAATCCACCAATCCATACAAACTATCTTATCCAACAAAGAGAAAAAATTCCATAAAAAGGAAAGTGAACTTCGCACTTTACATATCGCTTTAAAGCTCCTTCAATTCCAAAATCCACCAACCTCCAGATTTTTCTTCAGTAAAACTTTGCTAGTAATAACAGTGTTCTACGTTGGGAATAAAGTCCATTCAGTTTAAAGCATTATTTTAGTTTATGTCCCTTTGTTTCTCATCAAAGAAAAACACACTTGTGCAGACACGTGTGCATATGCATAAGGATTAAGAGAATTAATCAACTTGCGATCAAAGTCTTGCAGGACTAATCTATTTTAAAGACAATTGAATGTGCATGTATCCACAAACAAAAACAATACAAAAAGGTTGGCAGAATAAGTAAATCTTCTTGTAAGGGCAATGCAAAAGGTAGGAGGAAGAGACAGACACAAAGAGAGAGATAGACAACTTGCACGTTTACAGCTGAAACCATTAGTTGACAAACCTGAGATACCAAGCTGGTGTTAGCATCATTCCTTATATGTACATCTCGACATTCAAATTCATCCAATTTGTCATCTCTCTGATAAGTTCCTGTAACCTGTCCTCCAATCACGTCAAATTGCTGAGTCTTTTCTTCAATCTCATCAATAATTGACTTGATATGGGATCTTCCCTCATCAAGTGAATTCACAACGTGAACTCTAAGCTGAGAATGGCAGTGATGCAATTCTGCAATCACATCAATGATGAATTTGTCTAAACGCATCTGCATGTAGATAAATAAGATCAAACATCTTATGCAAAAAAGATTTAGGATCACATTTCTATATCTTCACATATTAAAGAACTCACTATCTTCTTTTCGAATTCACGAACGCTCTTCTTCAAGTGATTTTCAATTTCCAAACCCTATATTTCACAATGACATCCGGTTCTGATTAATATCCAATAGAATATATAGTTTGCAAATACATAAGCAGGCATGGGCCAAGACAATCCATACCATACGTAATTTACTTTGCAGATTCTCCACAGAGCTCCTCATCTTCTCCAGCTCATTTTCCAATGCACTCTGTCTGAGGCAAAGTTAATAAAGATCGTGGATAACAAAATCTTAATCTAATGATTATCAATGTTCAAAAACTAGACTTGGCAAAAAGATAAAGAATGCCATTATATTTATCGTGGAAATTTGGCAAAAATATTTAAGAATGTTATCATATTCAACACCCAAACAAGATCATATGAGGAAGTACATCAAAAATATCCTAGGTATCAAGAAAAGTCAAGATAGAGTAAAATTTAAGAGAGATCAAACTTACTATGTATTTAGAGGTTGAAGCATCATTGAAACTCCACATTTCTGTAGGATCGTGCAACAAACACGCACATTTATCATCCCAAGTCTTATCCTCAAATTCATCAAGAGATTGTTGCCTGATCTCATAGAATTTACTAATAACCTGTATTAAAAGACCAAAATAAGACATAAGAAAAAAGTCTGTAAGAAGTAGAAGAAATATGGATCGAACTTAAAGATTGCAAACATTTTGAGCATCTACTAATTTTAGAGTTTTTTCCCAACAGAAACACAGATTGAGAAACAACAGACATTTAGATGATTACCTCCTTGAAGGTTTCATTCAGTTCTTCTTGCTTTGCTAAATCAGCTTGCAGTGAAGCATTAAGTCTCTTTTGTTCAATATTTTCCAAGGTGAGCTCTTCCAACCTGTGTCACCAACTCGTTATGCGTTCAGATGTAAAGCTTACATAATTGGCTTCCTTTGCACAATTGCAAACCATCCAATTATAAACTTAATTCAGCTTCAGGGGGTACTCAGAACAGGACAAGAACCAATAAAAATATAACAAAAATAAATTATGAAAAGATAATCTTTGGAATCATAGTAGATTAAAGTATAACACAAGATGATAATAGACAACAACACATTTCATTTCAATCTATATATATATATATATATATATATATATATATATATATATATGCATTTTGTTTAGTGATGGATCAAACTCAAATTCAGAAACAATAAATTTCCCTTGCAACAGCAAGACCTATAAATCCAGCCCTGAATGGACAATTAAGGCCCTCAAAAGTAACATAGATACATTCCATTGAAAAGTATATAATCCTGAAGCTCATAAAAAGAAAGGGACAAAACTGATTATAAGAAAAAGTTGAACAAATCCTATTTCAGTCCCATATAAAATATTCTCATTTTTGGTCCGAAAACTGATACCAGACCATTGTAACTGACCAAGCTACAGGAACACTTAAAAGATCTAAAGTCTTCCAGATACCTCTTCTGGAATTCATTGAATTTCTGGGACATGATCTCCTCCTTCTCCTTAGCCTTCTCAGCCTGTCACCAGCAAAGGAGCACCTTCAAATCATTTTTAAAATTTAGAATCAAAGATGGCACTTAGAAAGCATTAAAGTAAAGCTACAAGTACATCATTAACAAATGAAACTAAAGAAAATGACTGCAATGACCTCCATTATTGAATTATCCCGCTCTGCAAAAGCAGCTACCACACAGCCTTGGAAAAATTTGACCTGTTTTTCTGCTTCCATGTTCTGGAAGCAAATAAAGAAATCACAACCAAAAATTAGTTTTAAACTGCAATTCATTTCTACCAGAACATATAAAACGTTTTGGTTTCTAGGGAGACTTAAACAAGTGTACAGGACATATAAAAGCAAATCCAAAACATTGTACAAGCAGGTGACCAAATTAATCACACAAATGAAATTTACTAGGTAAATCTATGTCAAGAGCATCGAGCCTAGATCCTTAAAGAAAAGCACGGCCATATTTCCACAATACTGAACAGCTTCAGATTGCTTGCAGCATAAAGCTTCCACATTGTCATATTGTCACAATACAAGCATATGTTAGCCAACTAAAGAAACCTCTATAGTATGTACACAAAAACGCACATAGATAGAAAACATGTATGGTTGAGTGATAGAGAAAGACCTTTGTCACCTCTGCAGCATGTAGATCTGCCAGCTGACTCTGTAGACACCAAAAAGTGATCACATAAGTTTTCAAATGAAATTATGGAAATAAAATTGAATAACAGCTGCAACTCTCACTTTAATTCGGTATGCCTCTGAAAGCTCCTCTTGAAGATTTTGATTCTCTCTTGTACAAGCAGCCACCTTCTTCTTTAAGTTCTCAATCTCCTGTTCCAAACCAGCTGTCCTAGTAGGGCATTAATTTCGATACAACACATCCTAGGAAGAAAGCAGAAAAAAAAAATTAAACTTATTCGCTACGGGAAAGGGAAAAAAATACCTTTGAAAATGCATTCGAGTAGCAACAGCGAGGTAACCAGGTCCAGCTTGTTGCATACACAACTGCTCAATATCTTTGCGTAATTCATCACGCTCTACAAACAAAAGATTGAAATGGATAATAAAATTTTAACATTCATTTATAAGTGAAATTGAAAGTTTTAATGCCAAAATAATCTCAACTAAAGAGAATTGAGCTGTGATAAGGTTTCTTAGAGCACGTACCATGTTCCAGTTGCTCGATGCGAGCCATCAACGGCTCATTTTCCTTTGAATTTCCGTCCATCGCTGAACGTGATATTAGTAAGAACACGAGATTGATAACAGGATTAAATATTGGATTGAAATTTTCAAAAGAAAAAGAAATATAAAATTATTCATACAGGGAAAACGAGCAGGCTACCAGGAATTACTGGACGGAAACCGTGATCAGGAGAGAGAACGATTGCCTTAAGCAGAAGCAAATGAATTGAACAAAAAACGAAACGAGAGACTTCTCACGAATGGTTCCCTCTCGCTTCTCTTTCTTCCCCTAACGACTATGGTTTCTTCAAGGAAGATGACTTGAGCTGTATTTTGAGTAGATTTTGTTCGCTCCGTTTCTTTTTCTCATAAAAGTAATTAGCTTGATGAGAGTTTAAAACATTTTTATGTTTATTTTTATTTACAACTGCTGTAGCAGTAAATCATCCACGATCAGACAGCGCATAGTGCCCTTTGTTTAGCTTTTTCGTTAGTTAAAATTGTCTTTCTAATAATAAAATACACTTTCTTAAATTTTTTAGATATTATTTAAGTAGTGTTAGAAAAGAATTTTTTAAAATTTAAAAAGTTATTTTTTTTTTATTAAGAGTTTAAAATTTAGACTTTTAACATTTTTTAAAAAATAAAATTATTTAAAATACTTTTATTTTATTTTTAAAAAATTATGTTATTTTTTTAAAATATAATATTAAATAATCTATTATTAAAATAATTTTTTAACTTTTTTTATTCAATAATTAATAAATTTTTATTAAAAATTTTAATATAAAAACTCTAGTAAAAAATCTATTTCAAAAGATTCTATTTAAAGAGATCCGTTATTTTGTCGATAAAACTTAAATCAAACTATTTTAATTATTTAATTTATAAATTAATTTAAGTTAATCTCTTCAATTTTAGCCTAAACTCGGAGTCGAATTTCTACTATGAGTCTACAATTCTTCAATTTTAGTCTCTTGCTATACTATATGCCCCTTTCTTTTGTACAAACCAGTTAGATGACATAAGAAAATCAAAAATATAGTTTTTGTTACGTCCCAACTTTCAAATTATTTTTAAAATAATGGCCACAAATGTTTTTACAATTGTATTATTAAAAAACACCAGAATAGTTTCCAGTAATCAACTTCAGTATGTGATTAATTATTAATCATACAAAGAGAGAGCAGAATTCAACGCTGCAAAACTATCAACACTACACACTATCCATCGGAGAGGTCTCCAAAAGACGTGAGAGAGTGGGCAAAGGATTACATAACAAAGATCTCAGCCATAGTCCCAACTGCTTTTATTCCTTTCTAAAACCTAATTTCTACAATCATCTACATTTTGAAATTCCCAAAAATCAATAAATATCAGCTACATACCAGATAATCCAGAAAAGGAAACAAGAAACAGAAAAGGGGCATGAACCCTTGTTTCAAATAGTCAACAACAAAAAGCTGTTTCACTAACTACCATTTTAACAGGGTATGCCGATGAAAGTTAGCTCTGCTGAAAAGACCTAATTATTTATACAAATACAGGCAATGTCACTGAAGGACATGCATGAAACCGGGAGTCAATCAAAAAATGCACTCTGTTTGTTGCACGCTGTTGCCTGTTAGTATTCATCAAGCTCGTATCATCTACAAATTTCACAAAAGAAATGTATCAACTCAAGACCTCAGAGAACAACTTTACAGTGAAACTTCAATTACTACGATCATCCAGAAGAAGAGAAGCTAAAAATTAGTATAGAACTTTGCCACTCATAGTTTGTTTTATTGTTTCCTACTTTCTTCAAGCAAAACGGTTATAAAGTTTCCTAAGAAAAAAATTAACATTAATAACTACCTACTTATGGCACGAGTTTTACCATCTTTGGGTTGTTTCTTCCTTTCAGTGTTTTCATTGCTGCTTCTGCAAAAGCTTGTGCTGCTTCTGCATCAGCTTCTGCTGCCTCTGCCTCCCTCGCTGCTTCTTCAGCTTCTGCTATGGCAGCCTCTGCCTCCGCAACTGCTTGAGCAGCAGCTGCAGCGGCCTCTTGTGGAGTCATACTTCTTATCTTCGCCAACTCTAAATCAATCTGAGATTTTGAAAGAACATTGACATCTTCATTGTCAATTTTATGAGAAATCCTCTGCCTTCCCTCCAGGACTGACATGGGATTTCTTCTCCTGTCAGAAAAAGGCATAGTAGGTGCAATCCGATATTTCCGTTTAATCTGCAAGTAACATAATTACAACCTGGCACTCAAATCCAAACCTAAAACAATCAAAACACTATCACTAGAACAACAAACAAATATTCTGGAAACAATACTCAGCTCCTAGTCAGTCAGGTTTTACAAGATTCTTAGAATTTGCCAATCATTATAATGGATAAAATTATGGGAAAAAGGCTAGAAGCAACTCCAGGTCTAAGAGAACACTACATTAACACATTTCTTGACTCTGATACTTAAGGCTCATGGCATCAAAGTATAGCGTTAACGGGCATAGCTCCATTACTATTACACCACAGATCTGTATCACAAGTACCTTAATGAGCTTTCCAGTTGCTGCCAAATACTTTAATTTAGCTGATAACAGTCTCTTAAAGTCTGGAGGTGCCCAGTATTGCTCCTGCAGAATAATTGTATTGGTAAACTTAACTGATTGAGGTTCTTTGATTGAGAAAAATGCTCAATAAAACACAAGAAAATCACAAAAGAATCTATTCGCAACGTCATGATTTCCACTGTGTCCACATGTCTCATGTATCACTAAGTGAAGGGTATGTGTGATTGACTAGGGCCACGTGAGGAGGAAAATCAGAATTAGCACATTCAGTGGTGTCAGTAAACGAAGGATGTGCTGTCAATAATAATTTTCTGAGATGAAACAACATAACATTCAGCAATTCCAATTCTGTCAAAGCATCATTCCATCAAGTACTCATTTCCAACCTCAATTTTCATGAGCTTCGTACAACATTTGTCACAAAAAGCCATTATAAGATAACACAGCATTCTATAGAAAAATAAATAGTATGCGTCAGTACAGAGAAAACTTCCCATAACACTGGATAAAATACACAAAGTTTTTGGGTTTCCCTTCCAAGTAGGAAATACCTCTATGTATGCAGCAATAGTTGTCTTATTACAACCACCAGGCTCCTTCAAGGTAGTTATAGCCTCCATTATGAGGTTGTCCAGCCTACAACAATGAAAACAAAGAACTAACAATATTTGACAATTCAAAAAGTGGAAAGCCAATCCACTACTTTTCCATTTCATTAAAACTATAACCATGAATGACAATGAACTGTGGATTATGCAACATATTTCAAAGTGAAAGTATAACACAACATAACATTAAATTAATTCAAATGTTTTCAAGTGACGAGATTGAAAATTTCACCAACAAACCCACAATCACAATCAGAGAAAAAACTATGTCCAACCTTACAATAGATCTTTTTGGAGCAGCAGCAATCTGTGGCATCCCACCAGTAACTGCAAGTGGCTTAGCATCCACAATTTCTTCCTCATCACTTTGACCAACAGTAGCACCCAAAGCCAAAGGGCTCTCTTCTGATTTTGGAACATGTGGTATTCTTTTAACAGCTAACCTAGATTTCTCTCGCGATCCCCATCCATTTGTCATCACACTCATATTCCTCCACTTGTCCTATCCCATATAAAAGCCAAACAAATCAACCACCATTAACACTATAATATTGTTCACCAAAATACATGTCATGGCAATATAGATAAATAAAAGTTGTAAACACAACAAACCTTGAGATCGACATTAGAACGCAGATACAAGACACCACTAAATTCTGGGTCTTTAAGTATTGTGCGCCATTTGCCGGCACCGTGTTTAATAACCCCCGCTTTCAAAGCGGCTTCTTCTTCTTGCGTCCACTTCTGCTTAGGGGCACCCATAAAAATATAGCTAGAGGAAACTCAAAAGGATCTAAAATGCAAACACAAAGTAGAATATATCAGCACATGCATGAAACTCAGACAATCAAATACCAATAATCAACATAGTAAAAGTCACAGAAATAAATGAACTTAAAAAAAAAAAAAAAAGAAAAACCAATAATGTAACTGATATTGGATGCCAATAGGTCATCAATAAGTGTCTTCCACCTTGACCACTAAATTGAAGACTGTTCCAACCACAATACATAGCTCAATAGGAACTCAAAATTTAACATCCAGACCCAAAAAGGTTTGTCCTCCATGCTGAAAAAGAAATTATACCAAAGGTAACAACTAAAAGCAAAGGAAGCACAAGCTTTATCCACGATGTGGTTACTTGATGATACTGCAACGTGAAAACTTCAAATACAAACATTTATCATCCTCGCAAGGTCATGCCACAGCTTGTACGTTTTTTCAGTTCTTTTAGGGTAAATTTGACTATCAATCAGGGCCTAAAAGAACAAACATTATGAAATACGAATCTCAAAACCTCTCTCCTTCTCAAATTTATTTCCCTCGGCATGTAATACAGAGATCAAAACGCCCGAGCTTCAACCAAAGGCTACACAAATTCATTATCTTCACTCTCATTTTTCTAATTTCGTAGATACACAAAAACACCATCTTCACTCTCATTTTTCAAATTTCGTAAAACATCGACAAAATTAAATTCCAAACAGAAAATTAAATCGTGAACTACAATTCAGAACCGGATCAGACGACCAAAAACTTAAAAAGAGAATTAAAGTAAACAGTAAACATAAAACCCTAACTTAACAACAAATTTGAAAAATACCCAATTGAATGTAAATCATAAAATTAATGAAAGTAAAATTAAAAGATAAATTAAAAGATTACGAGGAAGAGAATAACTTACCGAAACGCTAAAGTTTGGAATAGAAGAATCGAGACTTTGTTTAATTTATGAAAACTTTTCAATATTTTTTTTGTTTTTCCTTTCGGGTTTTGGATTTGGATTCGAAATTCCGTTCAAAAACGAATTACATGTGTTTCGCCGGGGGATTTTGACACATGATGTATTGTTGGGAAATTCACTTACGGTGGAACGTGGAAGGGCAGGGCATGGAGGTGATAAGGTCACAGGAGGTGAGATGGAGGTTTACGACAGGATATACACGTGTCGATTTCTTAAGCCGGTGGCAAATAGGGCATGGACTGAGTCAGACGATGGATGCGTGTGACTTCGTTGTAACAACGAAAACCTAGGTTTGTTTCACTTTGCAGAGTTCTTTCCTTTGACCCCTTTTTATTTTCTCAACTATGCTTGCAGAGTTCTTATTAAATGAAGAAAATATATTATTAAAATTATTGCGTATCTAATTTTTTAAAAAATTAATTGATTTGAGAATAACAAAAGAATTTACATTAATTAAAATATAAATTTATATTTCTACACACCTCTGCAATGTGTTACTGTTTTTAAAAAAAAGAAAAATTCGGTTCCCTGAAATGGGTAATTGTTTGAACGAAGAAAATATGAGAAATTTTTTTTTAATTATTATTATTATTTCTAATCCTATCGAAAAAAACAACTCATAAATTATAAAAAAAAAGAAAAAAAAGAAATTAATTTGTCGGATATAAAACATGCCAATCAATGTACAAGCTCGGACAAGAATTTTCATTTCTCGAACGGAGGCTGTAAGCGGATTGGAAAATTTTTAAAAACTAGGCAGAGGCTTGGATCATTGTATTGTGTTTTAAAAGCTAAAAAAAAAAAAAAATTATGGTGGACAAAAAGCATCTCATTTTTCTTCGATATTACATTTTCATTTTCAACTTTAACTTCAATGAATATAAGTATGTTAATTGAATGGTATATAACTTTTAACTTAGTAATCACCTTTTTATTATTTAAGATAGTAGGATGTATTTTTTTTCAATGATCTCAAATTTTTTTTCTTATTTATAATGAACAATAAGAAGAAAGTAGGGAAGAAAAGATTAGGGTCATTTTGGTTAAATAAATAAATGTATGCTCAGCTTACGAAACAATGAAATTTTGAAGTTTGTTACAATTAGAAGACAGTCCCAACATTTTGGTTCGGCCATTTCTAAATTTCTTTTACAAGTGTGTATATATGGCGGACAAACTGTGGGCCGGCATTAATGATTGACACGATACTGGGCTGGCCTGCGTTGTGCTAAATTTGGTCCCTATTCATGTAATTCTGCGATTCCTACATCTACAATTCCACGGGAAACAGAAAACATTTGATCGTTTCTAGACCCGTGTATCACCCAACCGAGCCGACAATATCAAAGAAAAAGTTATATAGATGCTCAACAAACGTGAAGGATTTTACACATCAAAGGAAAAAAAAAAAAAAATAGCTTTCTCGTTCAGAAGCTAATGTAGTGGAGACTGATATGTTGCAAGTCCCCTTTTCCTTTTCCAGTATAGAGTAGGATGATCAATTTGATACCATTTTTCTGATTGTGTCCAATTTTAAATGGAATGTGCATACCGTATCATCTACCCAATAAAAAGATTAATTTAAAAATGATTGTGATAATAAAAACAATTGAAGAATGACCTAATATAATGATATATGATCATATTAAAACTATTATAGCTAGATCTTTTCCGCCATCTAGAATAGGAAGAGAGCACCAACCACCAACATTGGATGAAAGTGGAAGCTGAGGGTACCATCCATATCCAATACTCTGAGAAGACGTTACCAAAACTTGAAAGTGACCCAATTTTGCGTGGCAACGTACAAGAATTGATTGCAACCACGTTCTCTAATAGGCTAATTCTAATACAAGAATAACCAACAACGTGATCGGAACATTCTCGTTAACTTGTTGTCCAAATTAAACTTCTTATTTTCGAGTTTGGTGCCGTAGAGGCATGCCAACTAAAATGGTTGAAGTGTCTCTTCGGATAGACAAGGGCCAGCTGACACTGATGTAAACTATTACACAATAATTTTGCTTCTAAAAAGTAATTTTCAAAATCACTTCCCCTCCACTTGTTGTTCTTTCTTTTTTGTCCCTTGAAATTAAAGGAAAGTAGGATTGAAGTGCATTATGCAAGTAGACAAAATACAAAATTCAGAAGTCCAACAAGACATTCTTCTGTCTTCTTCCGTAACCTAAAAGCGTATGCTTCTTGTGTGCCTATCTCCAGCACACAATATGCCCACTTTTTATAATTTAATTCATTAATCAATCAACAGTAAAAAATTAACAAAATCAAACCCATAAACGTAAATAAAACAAAAAACAAAGTGAAGATAATCTGCAACAATTCAGAGATAATAGCTGTTCATGTTACTTTCATATAAGAAAATAGTTCAGATTCTCTTCCATAGTCATTGATTAATAGAAACAGAGTCTTCCAAGCAAATATGCAAATTTTATTAACGAAAATAAACTGCAGAAAAAAATACAGAGAAGAAACTAAACAAGTCACAAGGAGATATCATATGATCATTTGACACTTAACAAATGAAGTACCGGTTCCAATTTGTCAATTCAATTCACCTCACTTATCACACTTCAATCAAGTTTTCCTCCGCACAGTTCTCTTACATTCTCAGAAGCATGCATCCAGCAGGCAGCAGCAGCACAGAGCAGCCAAACTGCATCCATTACAAAAGCAAAATAAAGATTTAGATTTAGATCGAGGACCCATTTGTTATAAACGACTTAAAGTGTATTCTTATTTGTTAATTCACCCAAATTCTAAAATTTGAATGGGCTGAACTAAAGCCCGGCCCAGAAAGGCCCATCTCACGGGTTCTGATTTTAACTATCTGAAGTTCGTATTGAGCTGGCATTATTTTTCATTGGAAGACTGCTAAAAGAAAGAACAACTCTTGATATAATAGATAACGAAGGTTTTTATCTGTCCTGTCAAAGCACAAAACCTTGATAAAATCAATCAACGAATGAACTCTATCCTTCAGGACAACCACGGACAGTTCCCAGTTCGCCACAGAGACAACTCTGAGCAACAACTCCCACTGCGTGCTTTACCTAACGTACGCCCCCTTCCTATTTGACTCAGATCGATCCAACATCATTCACTCACCAGCTCAAGCACACAAAAATAAGCAAAGGAAAAACCAAAAAAGAGAGAGAGAGAGAGAGAGAGAGAGAGAGATTATAATTATCATTACCATCCTTCCATGAAACCGGAGCTTTGTTTTTGTTGGGGAGGAGGAGGCTGTGCGTACTGAGGAGCGTACTGCGGGGGATATCCTTGCGGGGGATAACCACCCTGGGGGTATCCCTGTGGAGGATAACCCGGGGGAGGATATGCGTCCTTGGCGGCATATCCTTCTGGCGGATAACCTATCACGCGTTTCCAAACAAATGCAAAAAAAAAAAAAAAAAGGTCAATAACAGATCCAAAAATTTAGAATAGAAAAAAAAAATCCCCGGTAAAGAAACAATAAAACAAACTTCGCAGATCCAAATATAACGCATAAACCACTAAACGTGTAAACCCTAAATCTAAATCAGTCGTCTGAAATTCATGGATTTATGATTGAAAATAAGAACAGCAACTCGAGATCAAATTAATCACAACAAGAATTTAGGCGGTAAAAATAAAGGAAATAAACACAAAACCCATAAAAAGGTCCCAGAAAATATCAAAACATAAGCGTAGAAAATAATGAAGAAATTGAAGAACGAATGTGACCTTGAGGAGGAGGGACGCCGACGGGAGGCTGTTGCTGATTGTAGTAACTCATTTTGTGAAACTTTGCAGAGATTTAGATCTTCTTTCTTAGTTTTCTTGCACGAAGTCTTTCAGTCTTCTAAGGGATAAAAAAAAAAAAAGATTAACGAAGGGAAGAGAAAGGATGTATGAACAAGGAGACGAAGATATTTTTCTATAGTTTTCAATACGAGCAGATGTTGGTGGGTGATATATATGGAGCCTACTGTAAGCGTGAGTGGGGATTGGATGACGTGGCACAATCGGGTTTGTGATTAACAAAACTTTTTTTTTTTTTTCCAAAGGCTGGCGAATAAGGTGAAACTAATGAAAGAAAGGTCATTATGCAATGGGTCCCCATAGTTTCTAACTTTAACAAATAGGTCTACAGGTTTACTAAGATATCAACTTTATCCTCGCCATCCAGTTACCTTAACCAAAAATAAAACGATTGTGCAAACAGAATTACCTCAATGTTTGTCATGTACTGGTAAATTTTAAAATTCAATTAGAATATTTAGTTAATTATAAAGATATATTTATTTTTTTTTACGTGAAATATGTAATAGAATGGTAATTATTAAGTTAGTTTAATATTTAAAAGTCTCTCGAATGTCATAAAATATTAAGGTTTAAATTTTACTGGCATCGTATCAAGCAGGATGGATGCATTGAGATAAATGGTAGAATTATAAACGTATTTGTTATATTTTGAAAAGATAGGGACTAATTTTGGATAATTATGGAAATTAAAATGACGCGAATTCAGTTAGATGGGCGAGTGGAATGAGGTTCCGTGTTCAAAACGCGTAGGGAAATCTTTAGGTGTACCTAGGGAATTGGATTGCAAAAGGCAAACAAATGCAAAACGGCTATCAGAAAATGTTCTTTATTTGGCGTGCCCTTTTTTAATACTTTTGTTTGAATTTACTGTCCCTGCGTCAAAATTTAAAATTTATTCTTCCCTTATAATATGATAAGAGGATTTATTTATTTATATCATTAGTTTCTGTGTTATAAAGTTTTTATTAGATAAGTATGTAAATAATGCGATACTTCCTTTTTATTTAATTATTATTATGAATTAAGAGTAATTGTGTGATTTATTAATTATTTATATTTAAAAAATTTTATCATTAGCGTTGAAAGTAGTGTTAGGGAAGTAATAAAACAAAATTGGTTAATGAACGTAGTCAATTTAAGAATATCAAAATCCAATGCTATCAATTTTTCGAAATTCTCAAGTAATTGTGATACTATCCATCCTATGTTTAACGTGGAAATCATTGGCTACATTAAAAGACGAGTACGTGCGCGTCGCTTGCCCTTATCGCCGTGTCTAATATGGTAAATTTAATCTAATTTGTCTTCGAATAAATAAAAATGAATAAATATATATTTTTTAGTTGAATGTTTAATTAATTAACTTCAAATAATTTTTGTGTCTTAATAATATAAATTCATTGAATTGCTTTGGAGTGACGTGTCAATTCAACTTTTGGATGATTTAAGAAATTCGATATCAATAAATGATAAAAGTACATCACAAAGGTTTAGAACCAAAAAAGTTGCAACATCTAAACAAAAAAGAAACCTTCTTAGAGTTTTAATAAATAACAAGCTCTCAGCTCCCCATGTTAGGTTGGATTGGCTTCACGTGCTTTGTGTCAACATCCGTATTTTCTTTTTCCTTCTTTGATCTTCATTGGCTTCTTTTTTCAAAATGAAAAAAAAAAAAAAGAGTTAAAAATAAACATTGAAATTCAATTATTTTAGAAATTATTTATTTTGAAGTTAATATAAGAATAATAGTAAGATTTTATTCTCTCTACGTAATATTAATTAACCATGATTTTATTTTTATTATTGAACGTTAAATGGAGATCGAGAATCTTGATCCATATGTGATAAGAGTAAATCATTTTGTAACTAAATCTAAATGTATGTGTGGGATTGAATAATAATTATGTTCCAACTGCTGGGATGAATGATCTCTTCGTAGCTTTACCATCTCATCCCCAATAAGAGATTACATGTGCAATTTTCGAGAATGACGGGTGAGTTAAGGTACAACGAAATTGTCTGTCATTTTGTACCACAATAATATAAATAAATAGACTGCAGAGCTGAAATTGAATACAATTGTGTCTGGTCAAACATATAATACAATACAGTTTTTTTTTCTTTTTCTTTTTTTAAATTATTGTCCTGAATGATATTCTGTCTTAAACATGAAAGTTTTTTCTTTTTCTTAAGAAACACATACTTCGTATACTTAAATTTAAATCTAGAAAGGTCGACAGTGAATATTTGAATTAAATTTTAATTAAGAAGTAAGTATTTGATAAATTTGAAATTGAGTTTTATCTTAAAACAAACGCTACTTCATCATTGGATGAATTTATTATTTTTTTATGAAAAATTAATTTACTTAATTAATAAATCTTTTCTGGAGTCACGTGTAAAAAAATATTAGATGTTCAAACCTAACTGTTCTGGAATTGGGGTGAGGTTAAATTTATTTATTTATTTTTATAAATTTTCTAGAAAACGTGTTTACGATAGTTATTTATCTTAGTCGCTGTTATTATCAATTAATTTCAAAGAAAAAAAAAAAAATATATATATATATATATATAGAATTTGATAAGAACATTCTGAAGAAGACTTTGTGATTGGCTAAACGTTTAGCGTTAGGGGCAAGGTTCATGCAACTCATTAGGTGGTTGAAATTTGTAAAATTGAAAGCAACGTGATACGTATATATATAAAAGACAAATTAATGGTGGTTAAGCTGCTTAATTATAATTAATCAAAGCAAACTCTAAATCTGATAATTAATTGGAAAATTTTTTAATTTTTTAGGGCTTTCATTAGTACCAATTATTTGTAATAATTAGCCGATACATTATCGAAAAGTTGGCCATGTGCTACAAAGATTATATCATCCATTTATTTTATTTTTTTGGGCAGCAAATTAGAAGAAGACAACAAGAACTGAGCTGTAAATTTACTTATTTACTGTATGGCAAAAGGTGAGAATTAAATTTAATTTATTAAGTTTTTTAAAAAAATAAAGATATAAACCAAAATTCAGAATAACTTTCTGTAATGATAAAATAAATAAACAAAAATTATATAGTAGACCACCCAAATAGCAACCATACAATACCAAATTGAATTCCATAAAATTGAATCTTACCTCCAAATTAAAACATTTCCAAACCAAAGCAGGAGAAAATATTAATTAGAGGAGAATTAAAAATATATATATATATATATCTTAACTTTAAAAGTCAAGTCTTAATTCAATAAATAAACTGACTGAAATCAGTTTTGAATTATAATTTAAAACAATAAATTAAGGTGTACTTGGGACCGGATGCTCTTTGGAACATGCGCACAAGTAATTCATGTAATTTTCTTCAACTACTCGTTTGGATGGATTCGACTGACCCCAGTTAAGTATGCAACTTGTTTAATTGTTATAATAAAATAATATTGCTCAAGAGATGGAATATCCAATCACTTCTTTGTCAATGCAATTATCTATAATTTTAATTTGTTTTGCAGGCTTTGAAACAAAAATAGAATATAATTAATTAGAATTGCTTAGTGAGGTGTATGATACATGAGCTGAGACCAGTTCATTTCTTAGCTTCGACGGCAACGCAACTATGTATATAAAATAAAAAGCTTAGTCAAGAAGAATACGAGTAGTGACAATTGCTTCAAAAACAAAAGAAGAGCTTCTCAGATCACGTACGTAGATTATGCTTTTTTTTTTTTTTTTTTTTTAACTAAATTATTTTACCTGATCAAATATATATTCACTAATTACATGTTATTGTATCTACAAATTTTGAGCTTTTTATCGTACAATTAATATCACAATGTGAATCTATGATCTATCCCATATTTTTTAAATACTTTTAATTTCTTTATTTTGAAGAAAAAAGAGTATTTTAATGTTTAAGTTCAAATTTTTTGTCCAGAAATTTGTGGGTTCTTTCGTCTCTTGTACACGTTTATCTAAATATCTGGATTGTCCTGTAATACTAGTTTGAGACCCACGTCACTAAAATAGACTCCTCTCACACGCATATAATGTGTAAGGAAAGAAAAAGAAAAACAAAACAAAACAAAACAAAAATGTGTAGAGCACTATGTATCCAATTATGTTTGCCATAAAATTTAAAGACGATTTTTTTAAATAAAAATAAAAGAAATTGTAAAAAAAAAATTTGAGAATGATCAACTAAAAATGAACTCAAAACTCTTTAATTATTTTTTAAAAATTCTAATATACTTTAGTTCTCTAATTTTATTGATATATTTTATCTTATTTATATTGGATACCTTATTTTTTAATTTATTATAATTTAATTACATAATTGTTCTATCTTTAAAAAAAATTTAACTCATTATTGTATGTATTAATATATTAAAGTATAATAATGTGAAGTGATAGACAGCATTAATCAATCATTACATTTAATAAAAATTATTTTTTAAAAACAAGATCAGCCAAACATATATATATATATTATTATTTTTAAATATTATATAAAACATAATTTTATATTTCTTTATATTTAAAATTAAATTTTAAGTGTTATATCAAACATATTTTATTTTTAGATATTAAAAATATTAGAAATGTAATCCAAAAATTTTGAATTGTATTATAGTTTTTAAAAATAGTTTTTTAGCTGCCGTCACTTTGGGTTGGATTTCTAATTTTGGCACACTATTTATTCTAATACTCAAATCAGTCCTTAAAATAAAATTGGGTTAGACTATAGAGAAAAAATACTTGTTGGGCCTGAAACATTGAGTGCAAGGCCGTAAAACCATCAAACCTTTTGAGCTTTTAAGGTTGTATTTCAATTCGCAAATACATATGTAATAGTAATATATACAGTAAAGAAACAGAAAAGGTATAAAATGAAGTGAAAGACAACATCATTCAATCAGTTATAAAGAGTCACGTTTAATTTCCATTAGATTGTCCCATTCGGAATATTGTTCACCAAATACACCAAATCCAAGTGATTTAAGTACAATGGTTTGGCATACTTTCCCTGACTACTTAGCATCTCTTCTCTAGAACACGATTTCTACAAATAAATAAATAAATAAATATTTTGGGTGCAATAAAGAAAATTTCCAAGTCAATTTGAGTATGCCACTAAATTTAACCAAAAACAATTTGTGATTGTGAAGAAGACAACGTTTTCAAAGCAACAAATAAGGGAAAAAAACAAAAGCAATTTCTTTTTTCCCAACTCATATGCTAGTCAAATGAATGTAATCCACTATATAATTTTAATTATAAATTGTCAATTTTAATTTGGGAAAAAAAAAAGAAAAAAAAAATTCTTTTTAATCTGGCACGAATAGGAAACCATGCATTAGAGGAAAATGTACGTATTGGGAGATCCAAGCTTTTCTACCCCTAAAACCCTAAATTCAAAGGTAAGTTATTTTGGTGAATCTACCACCAGCTGATTTAACTGAAGAAAGGAATTAATGATATACTTCATAGTCGTAGGCTTTATATAAAATTACACAATTGATTTTTCACAATTACCACTGGACAGTAAAGAAAATTCAATGACAAAATATACCCTATCTCTCGGAAAATGATACTAGCAAGAACGATTTGATGAATATTGGTCCAAATTGAAATTAAAAAGATGAAGTTTTCAACAATCCTATTGTTAAAAATGATGAATAACTTTATCAACTTATATCAATTAGGTCCCTAAATTGGTAACCCCCCCCCCCCTTGCAGTAACCGAAATATCTTTACGACATTATTTTTTATGACCAAAAATTAACATAAGAATGTGTAACTTAAGATTAAAACTTGGAACAGATAATTTAAGATTAAAGGATACTTCAGTTGTTTCTTAGGGTTTGTTGGAAATGGTTACTAGTTGGTTATTGGTTAGGAACCTATTTGATAAAAATGAACATATCATATTCTTTTTTGAAAAATCATAAAATTCTGAAAACTAAAGTATTATTACCTAAATATTAATTATTAAAATAAGTATGCACATTATAAGTTGATCTCGAAAACCTCATCATTGTCATATTAGTTAGCATTCTTTTTCGTGGCTAAAGGGATGAATTGTTTAATTAGGCCAACAAGAACCGTTGGCAAGTCCCTCTACCACACTATCATCTCTCCATTTATTGGCTAAATATAAAATTTATTTATTTCAAATAGTCTTAAATTAATATAAAAAAAAATCAAATTACTCAATTCCTCTTCATTATAATAACTTGAGAAGAAAATCCTGCCTCTAACCCCCCACCTAATCTATGAAGAATTGAGAAAAAAAAAATATTAACATAAAGCCTTGGCATAGGTTAAGTTTGGTGTTAAATAATTGGAATATATTTTCACGTCACGTTTCACGAGTTTTACAATGTATTATTATTGGTTCAACTATGTAGATTATGTTAGACTTTTGGGGCGGGATGGGAGGACAAATATGGTATATTTTGTTTTTGAGGGTAGTTTTTGGTCTTTTAATCTGACACGTGTGAAGGATATGCTGCAGTTACTGACTGCTTCTGGAATGTCTGTCACAGGATCACCCAGCCACTGACCAATATCCAGTGACATCGACGCCCGACGTGATACTTGAAAATACAGCAACAGAATCTTTCACTTTGTTTCTTGGTGCGAGAAAATTGAAGTGTAAGGACCAAATTGCCCCAACTGTTCCTTCGAGGGATTGATAATAACTTTCAGGTCCATATATTTTGATATATTTGACGATATTGTATATTTTTTTAATATTTGATTAAATAGGTCCCATTCCATAGCCAACCGACCAAATTACTCTTTTTTTTTTTTTTTAACACGTATATATTGATTTTGAATCATTTGGAAAATGCAGTTATTTCAATAAAATCATGGATTTTATTTTCAACAATGAAATCACATAATTTATAAGTTGGTGAAAGGTCTACAATTTATTAATAAAAAAAATATTTAATATTTTATTTGTTTTAAAAAACATATAAAATACATAAATGCAACATAATTTATGGATATCACTGGAAGTAAAGATAACCACAAGTTTGTTATTACTCATTAAAATTTATTTCTAATATAAATAAAGTCTGTCTCTAATTTAATAAAAATCTACTCAAATATAACTGTGAGATTTCAGATTTCTTTTATGGGAAAATAATTCATAAGGGGATGAGACTTAACCCTTGATCAATATACATATCTTCTCTTTAAAAATAAAAAAAAAAAAAACTCCTAAAAGAAAAATATGGTAAAGTGAAGGAGCTGTATAATTTGTAAGAACTTAAATTCAAAATGGGAGTTGTGTGGCCCTTCAGAGTCAAAAGCTTAAAATATAGTTATTGTTCACTTTCTATTGTATGTATTATTAAAACGACTTACCAACTACGAGCTCCACGTTATCTAGCACATAGCAAACAAGTAGTCAACACCTTAGTTGAATAGAATAGTCCAACCTTTATTTGGAGTTAATCTTGTATCAAAATTTAAGCTATAACTGTTATAAAATCAATTAACCATTAAATAAAAAAGACGATCTACTCTCTATTTTTTTTCCCATAATTACAATCGACAAATGAATGAGTTTAGTTAATATAAATTGTTTTTATATTCTTTTTTTTTTAAAAAAAAAGGGAGAGAAACTTCAACTAAATATCTAATAACTATAAGTGACCGGGTAGGTTCAGATTTGGTTCGAATTTTAACCAAAGTAAATTCGATTTATTTGGGTTCTGAACTGAAGTAAATCGAATTGTAAAAAAGATTGAACCGGATTTAAACTTGAATTAATTCAGTTAATTTGCTTCGGTTCAGTTAAATATTAAAGTAAGCTTATTATTAAGACTTAAAAGTAATACGAATATCATAATTCTTTTTTTAAAAAAAAAAAAAAAAAGAAATTGCAGCGTGAGACGTCTGCAAGGCGAGGCTAAAAGCTTTCTGTCACAGAATGTCACACTCAAGCTGCTGCAGTTGGTAGCTTTCCGAGCCAGAAGCGTAATAATCTCCTCTCTCTCTCTTTCTCTCCTTCTCCACATCAAGCAAACAAATTTAGAAACTACGGCAATAAGCAAATGAATAATTATTTAATTTGCATTTTGCGAACTGCACTTAGTCGTAACGACGCCGCCTAACCTCTTCCCAGTTCTTCTTTCTAAATTCTTTGGCTCACAAATCGTCACCACGAGACGAGAGCTTTACCTTTTCCTTACACGACACGCTTTTACACTTTCTTCTTCTATATCTGAACCTCTGAAACGGACAGAAAGAGAGAGCAAAAAAACAAGTAGTGTGTGAAAGTGAGAGGAAATGGCTGGCGGAGGAGGAGCATCGAAATCTGATGAGTTTCAGCCGCATCCTGTTAAGGATCAACTTCCCGGCGTCGACTTTTGCGTCTCCAGCTCGCCTTCCTGGCGTAATTTTTTTTTTCAGCTTTTATTCTGTTTGGTTATGTTTTTATAAATGTGCATGCATTGCTTGGATGCTCTGTCTTTTCTGCTTTCTCTTTGATTATCGAATGCTCTTTTGCTGACGTAACTTACTCTGTTTTCGGTTATTGCTTTGAGTTATCTGCTTGAAGCTGTTTGTTTATTCCACAGTGAGACTGAGTTTCGAGCTATGATGTTCTAGGTCTGTTCCGTTGACAGACAAATGAGTTCTGCTTCAAATGTGTTCTGTTTGGTTGACAAGAAAATGGATACAGTCGTGTTTTTGCATTGGAAAAGCTAAGAAATGGAAAGAGAAAAGGAAAATGAATAAAATTCTATATCTTTCCTTGTTATTTTCTAATTTTTGTTAAATTTTTAAGCTTGGATATCCGTGATGATCAATCCAATTGTAAAATATTGCTTGCCAAAAGTGAAATAGTTAAGCACTCTGTTTTTTTGATGACCATGTGAAGAAAGACTCGAAAGATGAAAATGAATAAGTGCTTATATTTGCAGCTGAAGCTACAGTGCTCGGATTCCAGCACTATCTGGTAATGCTTGGAACTACTGTTATCATTCCAACCACACTTGTCCCTTTAATGGGCGGTGGCAAGGTAAGAATTGCTATCAAATTTTTCTATGACTAATTTTTTTGGTTATTCATTCATGTTTACATCTCTTTTGATTAATATTTTTCTTAATCATGTTGATAAATAGGTAGAGAAGGCAGAAGTCATCAACACTTTGCTCTTTGTTTCGGGCATAAACACACTATTGCAGACTTTGTTTGGAACACGTCTTCCCGTGGTGATGGGAGGTTCCTATGCTTTCATGATTCCCGCAGTGTCCATTGCTATCTCTAATAGATTCATTATATACATTGATCCCCATCAGGTTTATATACTGTTTTGTCAAGCCCTTCTCTAGTTTTTACCTTGCTGTTTGATTTATCAAAAGAATAAATGGTTAAGCAAATGCTTGTAAATTCCTTGGCGAATATGTTGTGTTTAGTAGCTACAGGGTGAATTTGAATGCTTATAACTTCTTGCTTTTGAGTCTATTTTTCAGAGGTTCAAACAAACCATGCGAACTATTCAAGGTGCACTCATAATGGCGTCCATCTTCAATGTGATAATTGGTTTTTTCGGCTTCTGGAGAATATTTGGAAGGTAGATGTTATCAGACTGCCATATTTGATTCTTTTCTTGCCATGATATCAGTTTTAAATTGTGCCTTGGTGCATCATTTGTGATGCAGATTTCTTAACCCGATTGCTGCTGTTCCTCTGGTGACTCTTACTGGACTAGGGCTATACGCACATGGTTTCCCACAGGTAAGAGCATTGATTATTATAAGAGTTGTTGCTCAATGTGAAGGATTATGTTTCTTTCTTCAAATAAAAAACAGGAGTAGCTAGCTTATTTTCTGTTTTCGTCATGTTTTGGATGGGAAATCTGGTTCAATTTCAATGACCCTCTTTGCTACCATTAACTATGCTTATCTACGTTTGAGACATTTTGGATGCATTTTCCTTGTTCAAGGAGAAAATTTTCATAGTTTTTTACTACATTGTTCAAAAGAATTTTCAGCCATCTCTAAAATGAAGTCCTTGGTGCCCTGTGTTGTAAGATTTATACGGTCTACCACATGCCATACAGTAGGAAAGTCTTTGTTGACTTACATTTTCTACAGAACTCTTTACGTTGAGTTGTAGTTTCATCTTTACAATCATCGATTTGTTTCTCAAAATGACCTTTTCTTGTCTTTGGTGGATGCTCGTAGCTGGCGAAATGCATTGAAGTCGGACTCCCAGCATTAATAATATTAGTTATTGTATCTCAGGTCAGATATATTCTTAGTTTTTCTTCTCTTTCAGTCAAGCTTCAATTAAATTTTGACTTGTAAAGCCACTTCCCGGCCTATTTGATTTATCTACTTGCTTTCCTGCTGGGAAGATGAGATATTTAGAAGTGTTCTGTTTTTATTTGATGCTTTCACTTGCATTCTGAATCAAATTTCTTGTCTGGCCTTGTGCAAAACTTGATTCTTTGCAGTATCTTCCACATTTGATGAAATCCAAGAGAGCCATATTTGACCGATTTGGAATCCTCTTCACCGTTGCGATCGTATGGGGATATGCTGAAGTTTTGACTGTAGCCGGCGCATATGATAAGAGGCCACCGAGTACTCAAATTAGTTGCCGTACTGACCGTTCTGGACTCATTAGTGCCGCTCCATGGTGAGCGTTTTACTAGAGTCAGCATAAAAGAGATATATCTGATGGTAGCTGATGCAAATAGTTTCTTGAGGACTGGCGGTATCATTATGACTTTTAATAATGTTCTGTTCCTCCTATGCAGGATAAGAGTTCCATATCCATTTCAATGGGGGCGCCCTCGTTTCAATGCTGGTGATTCTTTTGCCATGATGGCTGCCTCATTTGTTGCTATTATCGAGGTTTGATTTATAAAGAGCAATTAGTTATTTATGATTAACTCTTACTGAAAGTGAAGATGATGCACCCTGTTTTTTTCTGCCTGTGAACACTTTTTGTTGAAACATCAGCGACTATACTTGTGAAATTAGTTGAATTCCATCTTCTTCATGAACTGAGTTACTGTTCTTTTTTCCTTTTTCCAAAATTTATATAACAAGAATTTGCATTATGATTCTCATGAGATAAACTTCTTGGGCAGTCTACTGGCACATTTATTGCAGCATCAAGATATGGGAGTGCCACCCCTATGCCACCTTCTGTACTCGGGCGTGGTGTTGGTTGGCAGGTATCCAATGATTCTGCAATTTCTTATTTTATTTGAATATACTCCATAATTGTGGGTTCTGGAATCAAGATCGCTGGAATAAGTTTCTTGAATTCCAGGGAATAGGTTTGTTGCTGGATGGTGCTTTTGGTACAGGAAGTGGCTGCACTGCTTCGGTGTAAGGAAATATAGTAGTTATTTTGTTAAGGAACTCTTTTAGTCTTTGATAACGGGCATCCTTTAATTTGTCAAACTGTGTATATAAAGCCAAAAGTGGTGGTGGTGGTTTTTCTTTCGTATCTCCTAGAGCTGTGATCCAGTAAGTTTTGTTGTTTTTCTTCAGTGAAAATGCAGGCCTTTTGGGATTAACACGAAATGGAAGTCGGAGAGTTGTTCAGATATCAGCAGGATTTATGCTTTTCTTTTCTGTATTAGGTGCCGTACTTTTCCACTGAGCATGCAATAAGAGCTTAATTGACTATATTGAGCATTTTCCATTTGTCGGTTGTAAAAGAGGAACCTAGCACTATGATTTTAGTCTTTTTCCACTTATGAATCTGACATTCTTATTAAAATGTCATTAACAGGAAAATTTGGTGCTGTTCTTGCTTCTATTCCACTGCCTATTGTGGCAGCTTTGTACTGCGTCCTCTTCGCCTACGTGGGTATGTATCCCCGGTCTCTGTCTTTATTAAGAACATAGTTAAGTCCGCATCTAAATAGAAGAGGCAAACGATTTTCGTCTAATGTCATAATCGATTGAAAATTTATTATCATGCTGATCGTAATTAAAATTGTAGACCAATTCTTGATCCATACTTCAAGGAATTCAACTTAGATGTAAAACACAAGCATTACTTTTCCCTTTCGTATATTTGTAGTACGCATTTTTAATCTACAGTTTAACAAAAGAACACTTAGACTGACATTGTGATGTACTATGCAACGAGAGCGCAGCATCTGCAGGCCTGGGTTTCCTCCAATTCTGCAACCTGAACAGCTTCAGGACAAAGTTCATTATAGGCTTTTCTCTATTCATGGGGCTTTCTGTGCCACAATACTTCAATGAATATCTTCTCATTTCCGGTCATGGCCCCGTGCACACCGGTGCAACATCAGTACGTATAAATTGACTTGCATCTTGTCAATTCCTACCCTCACCATTGTTTGTTCATCTTTATTCAGATTATTATGCAAAGAAGAAATTGACTATGATGTTCTCTTTTGTCTTACAGTTCAACAACATAATGCAAGTGATATTCTCGTCCCCTGCAACGGTGGCAATTATAGTCGCTTACTTATTGGATCGCACTCATAGTATCGGACACAGTGCAACTAGGCGAGAGAGCGGCAGGCATTGGTGGTCGAAGTTCCGGAAGTTTGACCAAGATACCAGGAGCGAAGAATTCTATTCCCTGCCCGGCAACCTCAACAGGTTCTTCCCTTCATTCTAGGTTGGGAGTTCTTGCGACGGCTGCGAAGCAGAAAATGAGTGTAAGCACAAATGCTGAATTTGTTGTACGCTAGCCTGGCATTATTTTATGGAGATGAAGCTTTATCAAGGTACAGAAAGGTTAATAAAATCTTTGTAGAACTAAAAGTAATTATTTAAGCTCAGTATACGAACTTGACCTACTGGCAAAGCTTGTAACTAGAGTCTTCTATAGTTGCTTAAGAATTTGCCATCATAGGTTTTAGTAGAGGATGGAAAACCTTTGCCGTTTTAAAATCTCTATTATATTTGGTGTAGAGAAAACAGTGTTGGAAGTCAGATCGCTTACTTACCTAGAGTCTTTCGTCGTTATTATGTAATAAGTGTGGCATTTAAATTTATGAAGTGCGAAGCTTACCAAAATACCCTTCAAGATATGGCATGAATTGTATCATATCTTAAAGACTTAAAAACCTACTCTTATTAGAAGTTATATTCATGAAGGAGTACATCAGGTAAGGTACTAAAACATTCTCATAAACCCGCCGCCCGAAGGAAACTTAAACGACGTCGGTTTACGACTCTATAAGCAGCGGATTGCATGCAACAGTACTCTCACATCTTTCTGCCAACAACAACAATCTTCTATTAATAAGATTATTATTAATTTCTCTGTGGCTATGGCTTCAAATCCAAGTTTAAGATATTATAATTTATCGGACGCAATGGCTTTATCTAAGCTCCTACACAAAGATGCAAAGGCCTTGCGTGACCTGGCGGAAGATTTCTTCCTTCAGCGAAAGATTCCTCTCGCAATTTGTGCCATTGAGAGCGCAAAGCACCACAACCCTAAACTTCCCGGCGTCGACAGTTACTCCGCCGCCTACATGGTCCACCACCTTGCCGTAATCACAAAAAGCTGGTACGGAATTCTCGCTGTCGAAGATCACGGCGCCGGCCTTGATAAAATCAAGAAACATTATAAGGGCCGATTGAAGCAGTTGGAAAAATGTTCTTCTGTGGCATCGGAAAGTGCCGTTAAACTTGTACATGAAGCCTGGGAAGTTCTGTCGGATGCAAAAAGAAGGGAAGCTTACGACATGCTTATGGGTTATAATCATGTTCTGTCGTCCAGCAAACGGACGTCTGAAATTAAGGTTTCATCGAAGAGGTCGAGAAACCCTAGCCCTGCATCGTCGTCGTCGTCGTCGTCGTCACCTTGGGGTTATGAACAACAGGCCAGCAAGAAAAGGAAACCGGCATTGAAATAGTTAGAGAAGTTGAAAAATATGTATTATTTTATATGGTGAATGTGATTCAGAAGAAACTGCAAGCATTTATTTTTCTTACATAGTATTATGATTGTATAAGAAACTAGAGGTGTCATGTTTTGTTTTGTTGTTGTTCAATGGGGTATTATATTATAATATTTTGCCAAAATTGTTTCTTCAATTTTTTTTTTTAAACTTGAATTCTATCAAGCGTTTGATAGTTGTCGTAGTTCTAGTCAATACGATATATAAATAAAAAATATTTAGTAATACTAACTAAATTAACACTCGCTTATATTTGGGATAAATCTATTTTAAGGTAAGTAATTATAATTTCAAAATCCGAGATGTTGGCACGTAAAGTTATAGAGGTTACAATTTTCAGCTTAAAAAAGAAGTCAATAAGCATTGCAACAAAAATCAGTGTTAGTTAATTCAACTCACCAGTAAAATTTGTTGCAATAGTGTACATATATATATATATATATATATATATATAAACATTGGAAACGATTGACAACCTGTGCTTTAACGTATTTTCATCTACATTACACTTGGCCCCCAGTATACCAACAATGACAATTGCTTACAATTGTCTAGTAAGAAATATTTACACTGCGGATGAATTATGAAAGGCAAATCTGTGCTCCCAGATTCGGAGTCCAATTGGGCCTGAAAATTTTGGAATAGACTGCTCTACTCTACGACTCTAATTATCAGTTTAGCCCTCTTTTGGAACTTCTCTAGACACGTAGGTATGTGACCCATTGGTTCAACATACAATCATTCTCTTGAAAACATTAATTCTTGTTTTTTTTTTTTTGAAAGGAATTAAGTTTTGGTTATTTAACCAATCTTGTAATCACTAGTAAATTAACATTCCTTGAAGTTTCCGAATAGCTTAAAGTAAAAATTTTTATTGGATAATATTTTAATTTCTATCCTTATTTAGTTTAATAATTAAAAAAAAAAAAAAGAGTTGTTATACTAGTCAATTGAGGCCTTCAATTACAATAGCAGTTAAATAAGTATTCTCGCAAACCCGCCCTCCATTAGGAAAGCAAAACTATGTCTTTTTTGTGGGGCAAATCCGCCATTCATTAGGAAACCAAACGACAACGGGGTTTTAACAAATCCGCCAACCATTAGGAAACCAAACGATGTCGGATTACTAGACTATATATATATATATTTAGCGTAGAACATTCTCTTGCATCATCTCCCAACAAAACATAACGCGCTTCGATTGTCTGGTCACTGCGTCTCTCTCCCAATTCAACAACATGTCTTCTCAGATTAAGAACTCAAAATCTACAAATATTCTCTTATCCCTGCTTGTTCATAAAGAAGCCGAAGCCTGCAGAGAGATGGCAGAAGAGTTCTTCCGACAGAAAAACATCGATTTCGCCCTCTGCTCCATTGAAACAGCGCGGTTAAAGAACCCCAATCTTCCCGGCCTCAAAAGCTATTTCGCCGCATACATGGTCAACAAGCTCGCCGTTGAAACGAAAAGCTGGTACGCTGTTCTCGGCGTGAAAGATCGTCAAGCCGCTAGCATCCAAGAAATCAAGAAACATTATGATGTGCTGTCGTTTTTGCTTCGCCCAGATATATTTTCTTCTGCTGCAGCAGAGAGTGCAAACAAGCTTATAAAGGAAGCATGGGAGGTTCTGTCGGATGGAAGAAGAAGGGAAGCCTACGACATGCTGATGGGTTATACTCGTGTTGACGATACGGGTAAGTTGAAAAATCAGACGGCTGTAAATAAGCAGTATTCATCAGCAAAGTCAGCAAACGCTAGCCCTCCTGAGGCGGCAGCGTCGTCGTCGTCGTCGTCGTCATCTTCACCATCAGGGTCACCGTCGTCTTGTGTTCATAATACCAGAAAAGTTTTAATGCCTAAAAGGAAAGGGGAGCATACGAGGAAGAAGGTTTTCATAGTTAGAAAGAAACCCTCAGTTGAAAGGGTTAGAGAAGTTATTGATTTAAATTCTGAAGGGAGTTCAGAAGAAGAAGGACTGAAGCAATATTAACATTTGTTCATGTGTTACCGGTTGTTTGTTATAAATTTTATTTAATGATTTCAATGGTGGGATTTTGCTTAATTGCACTGCCGAAAGTACTTTAATCAATTTAAACCGTTCAGGATCAATATTGATTATTTAATTTTTGAAATATGAAATATAGACAGCAGGTCGAAAATTTACTACACAAATATCTAGATTCTAGTCGAGGGTTAACTCTAAATATACATATATAAATATATATATATGACAAGACCAGGAGTCTTTGTAAACCGTTGAATATAAGTACATTCAACGTTTAAGATTGCATCTTATATATATTAATTATAAATACATTAATTATATATTAATTACATGATTACATGCATACATAATTTTTACCGTTAAATATGCGTACATTCAACGTTTAAGATTGTATCTAATATGTACATTAATTATAAATATATTAATTATATAATAATTATAAATAAGATATAATCTCTATCGTTGAATTTGCGTACATTTAACGATATTAAGATTTTGTGTAAAAAAAAACTGTTGATCTAATCCTATATATATATATATATATATATAATTATATCAAAAAAATCTTACTTAATGCGGGGGGAAGAAAGAATGTGAATACGATGATTCCAACCGAAGACAGATTTTCGTAATTTATTTTGTAAATTAAGCCTGTATCAATTTGGTACTCAAATATCTCCATCCATAATTGGGCATGGATAATTCACAATTAGGTCTTTAACTTTTTATAGTTTTATAAATACATAAGAATATAAGTTGTTTATTTATTTCAAATAACTTTTTAAATACTATACAAATTTCTTTAACACCTTTAAATATTAAGTTAAATAGTCCCGTCAAAATTTAAAATTATAGGAATAAATTCGTTATTTCTATCGAATTAAAAACTTGTTTTCATATCAAGAGTAACAAAGCCATATTGCTAAATCGAAATGTTATTACCCTAATGGATATTAATTAATTAATATCAAAGAAATTTGATGAAATTTAACCTCTTCAACAGTTTTAACATCTTGCACCAAACTGTAATTTTTACCGCACGTTTGCACTTGGTTTTGGTATTTTTATGTTTTATTTTTTTATTATGATATATATATATATATATATATATATCTTACTTGTCTTTAAAAAGAGGAATGAGTTCAATTAGCCACAGATTTTGTGATAAATTTTCTTTTGAATGGGACAAATTTCACTCTAATTAGTCGCAAAGTTTGCGATCAGATTTAAACAAATATCAAGTTTTAGACTCTCGATCAAATATTGATAATATTATTATCAAATTACAAATGTACAGTTAAATATTATTAAAAAAAAAAAGAAAAAGAAAAAGTGTCTAGTTTTGCTTTGTAAGATATATTAAGTTAAATTAGGTAGAAGTGTAGACTCAATTATAAGCATTTCACGGAAAGAAAATAAATTGACTAGCCGTTTATTGACCCATCTTCATGAACTATATATATTGGTCCCTCCCTACTCACAATCACAATTGCTTATTTGAATGATTCTATTGTAAGAATATTCATACATACATACATATATATATATATATATTATATATTATATATGTGTACAGCTACAAATTATTGTGCATGAAGAATGAAAGCATTACCATTAGCATATCCTGTTCCCATATTGGAGTCCAATTGGGCCTTTAATTTCTGGAACAATCTGCCTCTATTTATCATTTTAGCCCTACTTTAAACTGGTTATGGCTAACAAACATTCCTTGGGATTTTTGAATAGTGGGTAACAATTTTATCGCTATTGTTATTAACTTTTTAAAAAATATTCTCTTTTAATGTTGAATAATTGTGAAAATAATTTTAGCCTTGTTTTTTTTTTTAAAAAAATATATTTAATCATATGGTGTCAACCTATGACATAAAAGTACATAATGTATATTAGTGTGGTAAATTTGAATTAATTTTATGGCCACCAAATATTTCTAAGTGTGGAAGCCAGCACACGGCTATGTGGAATAAAAGTGTTAATGAGAAGATATAGTTATTGAAGTATTAGAATAGAGAAATTGAATGTCACGGGTGAACAAAATAGTTTATTCTATTATTCAACAACACCAAATTAATGCCATTAATTTCATGTTCTTATAAGCTACAATAAAAGAGGAATTTTCACACTATTGATCAACTTAGTAAACCTTTTTATGCTTTCTATTTTCCACCAATTAACTTCGTAATCATCAAAGGCTAATTCCTTTCGATAACCAAATTGAATTTCCACATATGCCAAAAGGTCACAACATTACTTGAGCTGTGAAACAAAACACACACACACACACACACACACATATATATATATATATATTGTATTTCTATTTCATTTTTTCATTTAACACTTTCAAACTTACACCAAACTTGCATACTTTACTATCTTTAACTAATATATTTTTTAAATTATAATTTAATGTTATTATAGAAATAGATTCTGATTACTTTTATAAGAATTTGAAAAAACTTTTCCATTAAGAAATAGATTCGTCATCTAAAATATCATCCTGACATTTATTTTAGAGAATAATACGTGAAAACGATGCTTACAACCTAACAACATTAAGATTCAAATTAATTGTCATAATTCTTATTGTTCTCTATACTAGTTCAATTAATTGTTTATAAACTAAAAATATCTTATTATTTTTATTTTCAAGAGTTACTAAATAGTTAGTAAACTTTATATTTTAAAAAGTATATTCACACATTTTTTACGTAATGTAAAAACTAGTTTATTATTACACATAATTTCATGTATCAATTCTAGCTAAGTTTGAAAAAATGCATAATAATATCTTAACATTCGTGTCTCTTTAAATCAGAATATTAAAATATAAATTAAAAGATATGATATTAAAGAGAGAATAAATAATGATATTTTGTTTTCTTTCATTTTCTGTTTATTCAAAATATGTAATTTATAGAATGTAAGAAATAATTCTACAATCGCATATATTATTTATGATTCACTTGCCAACAGATGATGTAATTTGACTATTAATTATCTAATATTATGTTGCTAATTAATTAGGGAAATTGTACATTAAATAGGTTTATTAAGTTGGCAACTTTTTTTTTTAACCCACTTATTAATCCACGTGGGTAAAATTATTCCGACTACAAATCTCTAATATTTCGGCCACATAGTACATAATGGTCACAAATCTTCGATATTTCTCTACTTAATTAATAATTTTATCTTATACATATATTTTTATTTTTTTTATTTTTATTTAAATAAATAAAAATAATGTTAAGAAAGTACAAAATATAGAAAATAATAATTTATTATAATGTTTAAGACATAAAAGAAGTCTTAAAATAAGCTCATATTTATTGAACCATTTAATAAAACCATATAACGTATTATTTTAATTGTTAAATTAATTATTTTTAAAAATAAATTTCATGTTACCAACTCTTATTTAAAACTTTTTGCAAAAGCGTTATTGAAATACCCCTTGACTCACTTTTTACAAGAGCACATGATAAACAGAAAATTAAAAAGTGCTTTTCACAAAAGCACTTTCAATAAGATTCTAATATAACTACAAGCCCTAACGACGTCTTCTCTCGTGCAATTTGTCTACGTATTCTCCTACGCTCTGTAACATGTCATCGTCTTCAAGCATACTCTCACACAAACAAACAACAAAATAGAAAGACAGAGAGAGAAAACAAAAACAAACAAAACAAAATTATTAAACAAAAGAAAGTGAAAATAAAAATAAAAAAATAATTAATTAATTTTTTTCTTTGAAAAAAAAAAAACATAAACAGTTGAAATAAAACTTCTTGTCATGTCCAAACCCATAAAACCCCAAAACTACACCAGATGACCAGCACCCTTATTCTCCGTGGACTTCGCTTTTCCTCCTCTTCCGTGGCCAATGCCGTCACAACCGCCGTCATCCCATTTGTAGAACTGTTTCACTCTTTCATTCTTTTTCACTATGTCTGAGTCGCCTGATCGTTCTTCTAGTACCTTGTTTTGCGGCGAAGATGCTGGTGATATGGTCTCCTGTGATACTAATGACAACACCAGGATCTCTCACCACGAATCTCCGCCTCCTGCACCGCCGTACGATGATGATGATGGTACAATTTCGAGTCTCATTGAGCGTGAGTCCCGCCGCATGCTCTCTCCGGATTTTCTCCAGCGCTGCCGTGAACGTTCCGTCGTCGTCACTGCTCGTCAAGATTCCATCAACTGGATCTTGAAAGTATATTAAAACATTCTCTTTCTTATGATTTTATGAATGTTTTTTGATTTTATTGAATAGCTGATAATATCTTCGGCAATGCAGGTGCATGCGTACTATGGCTTCAGGCCAGTAACGGCGTTACTCTCAGTCAACTACTTTGACCGTTTCCTTTCTTCCCATTCTCTCCCGGTAATCCTCCTTTTTTTCTTTCATTTTCCTGAGAAAATGCCATATTATCCGGGAAAATCACAATAAACTTAACAAAGCTTTTTTTTTTTAATTTTTTTAAAAATTTATGATTATAGCAAGCGACTGGGTGGCCGTTTCAACTACTGTCAGTTGCCTGCTTGTCTTTAGCGGCGAAAATGGAAGAACCCCAAGTGCCTTTGTTATTGGATCTCCAAGTATTCGAACCAAGATTCGTATTTGAACCCCAAACCATTCAAAGAATGGAGCTCCGAGTGATGTCCATTCTCAATTGGAAACTCAATTCCGTCACCCCATTTGACTATCTGCATTACTTCATCTCCAAACTACCCTCTTCCGGCTCCAAACCCGATTCATTTTCCCGGGTTTTCTCTTCTTCCTCGGATCTCATTATTGGAACCACCCGCGGTACTTTCCCCTGACCCGAACCGACCCTTGTTTAGTTTCGGCTTTGTGTTATAATTTTGGAGTTTAATTTCGTTCTTTTTAATATTTATAGTTGTTGATTTCTTGGGCTATACTCCGTCTACAATAGCAGCAGCGGCAGTGTTATGCGCCGCCGGTGAAAGTGTAGATTTACCGACGATATTATCCGAGGGAGTAAACAAAGTAAGTTTTAATGGTCTGACTGTAAATTTTAGCTTTCTTAAGGAGTAGATGTGTAAATAAATTATAGTTTCTTTTTTGTGTTTTTTAGAATTTCTAGAGAAAGTATTGCATAGAAAGCTGTGTAAACAATCTCTCTATTGGTGCATTTTCGATAGGAAATGGTGAGAAGCTGTCACCAACTAATGGAGGAGTATCTGATTGACACGTGTCCATTGGATCAGCTTAAGGACCGGATAGCCGAGCCGCAAGTAGCTCCACCGAGTCCAGTTGGTGTGTTGGACGCTGCTGCTTGCGGCAGCTGTTACACACGTTCGGAGAATCCCGGCTCAAGCAGCGAAGCCCCAGCTGCAGCCCAAGCCGAGCCGTCTGCTAAGCGGCCCCGTTCCTCTGCGCCGGATGTACAGCAACCGTAGATAAGACCAACTGCCACCCGCTCTGATTATCTCTCTACTTATTTTTATGTCTTATGCTAGAGAGAAAACCGATGGGCCCCTATTAATTTTTTTTTTTATAATATGTGTCATTTATTTATCGTTGATTGTTAAATGAACGGTCGGGATTGGATAGAATATGGAAGAGGGAATTTTGTTATTTTTGTTTATTAATATCAATAGTTATATAGTATTTTATCGCTAATTTTGAGGGGCTTTTGGTAAAAATTATATTAGCTGTGTCTCATGATGTCGCAATTATTTCCAAATTACATACTTTGAATCATGTATGCATGAAAAACCGATGGGTCTTGCAGTTAGGCAAATATTATCTCTTCGTTGACAAAAGCACCCATATAAAAGGTATGTTAATTGTTAATGTATTAAACTGACCAGAGTTTGTGAAGGCATCCTAGTGGATTTGGATTTTAATATGAGGTCATTTTCGGGACATTGAATGGGCCACCGCTGTTGCGCCACGTATCCGACATCGTGGGTCATCGTACATGTATGCATCTGGCTGTTCAAATCCGTAGATGTCAAACGAAGATCATAAAAAAGTTAATGCATGTATATTTAGGCTAAAAACGTTCTAATTTTACGTTCCCAAATTGCCCTTAACCTGTGCCTTAGACTCAAAACTGTGAACTAGTTAAGTCGAGAGGGATCTAATGGGAATTTTGGAATAGTCTCAGATGAGGTGGGGATGACGGGTACTTGCCACGTAAAGGAAGTGAACGACAGGGGTTTTGGTGGGAAAGGATCAGTGTGGGAGACAGAGAGGCGAAATGAATCAGGACCGTCAACGTGTAAAGCAGTAGTAGTAGTACAGGCGCAGAGCCAAAGAGTTGATTTGATAGTGGGGTCCATGGCCACTTCTCTCATGTCACATCATGTAGGAGCTTGTACGGGAACAACTAAATCAAAAAGATCTTCGCTTTCGAGAGAGCAAGAGATTTGGTTTCGGTGCAACGAAAGGAATGGGGTGACTAATTTCACCTTTGCACTACAATTTTTCAATGAATTGTTTCAATAAAAATATAAAATATTTTACAAATGTTTAATAAATTTAACGTTCCAAGATAGGCCAGGCCACTGGTACAAATCCTTTCAATTTACTTATTTTTAAGCTTTTTAGTTAAAAACTAGCTTTTAACTACAAGTGGTTTATTTAATTTTAGTTTTGAATAGCTTTTTTTTTTTTTTTTAAATAAGAGTAGAGTTGGACTAATTTGAATGTCTTAATTATAAAGTTTTTATTCTAAACACGACCAAAAAAAAAAATGGTTACTTACATTTAATAATTAATATTTGTGTTAATAAAAAATAAAAAATAAGAATTTATTTATATAATTATGCATAACAACGTGACGCTTAATTAGAGCCGTATCGATACTTTTCCATTGAAGTGACTAGTGCATTTATTTACAATTCCTCTAATTCCAGTGCTCTGCGTTTCTCTCAGAGGCATCTTTTATAGTGTACGGTTACATCAACATTATTTTTCCTCTTTTTTCAACTTTAGAACAAATTGAATTTCACCTTACTCCTATATATTTCTCGTATTTTGAAGTTTCTTCCCCACAATATTTCATTTCCTTTCATGTACACCCCTGGCCCCTGAATTATAAATTATTCTCATAATGGCCCCAATATTGCCGATAACATGAGGCCCTATAAATTTGTGGCTGGGATTTCCCATTAGAAAAAAAAAAAAAAAAAAAAAAAAGAGGAAAAAAATTTTTGGTCAATCTGGGTCCCAAATCCAGGCTGTACACAAAAGGTTTTCAGTAGGGGTCCATTGCCATCACCAAATTTCCTGCACTGCAGGAACAGCATAACAAATATATATATATATACATGTGAAACCTGGACTGGGGACAGCAAAATTGGGGCCCCAGCAGCCTGCTAATAAGTTATGGTAATGTAACCATAACAAGTCAAAGATTTTTTTAAATCCTAAAATTTGTAACCTAAAGTTTTTTTTAAAGTATGCGAGACAATTGCCGTTTAGAGTGGTTGGTAAACATGTCTTTCTTTCGTTTGGAGAATGTGAGTTCGGGTGTTTTTAATTGGAGATAAATCTTTTCGTTTGTACGGAAGTAAATTTTGTTTATAAATCATTTTGATAATACTATATCAAAGATAAGAAAACACTAATTGTATTTATTTATGGGTGATATTTTTTATGATAGAACTAATAATACGACAAGCAGAAGAGTATTGGATTTGTATTGTAGCAAAACCCTAGTTAAAAGGGTTGAAGGGTTGAAGGGTGTGGGTGTCACAAAGCAAAGGAGTGAAAAGAAAGAGCCAAGGCATGAGACAAAGAAGCATTAAACAAGGCAGAGGAAAGACTAGCAGAGCGGTGCCCACCCCACCCATCGTCTCCATCACTCCTAAAATACATACATACACTACTCTCGACTATACTCTGGTGTAGCCTGCAATTGCGTAATTGGCATCACTGTCTTTCCTTCAATGATCCACATGCCTGCCTTCTCAATGTGTGGTTTTGGAGCTTTGTCCCATCCCATTCCTATATTCTAATTAATAATTACTAGTGCTTTCAGTATTTTTATGCTTGCCCTTATTGCTTTGTTTATTCTCACTTTGGGTTTTTTTCTTAAATTAAATACGATTACATTTTTATTATGTTTCGGATCGGAATGAAGCATTCTGATGAACTTTTAACTGCCAAGATCATCAGCTTCATGCCAAGATAATGAAAGGATTTAAAAATAAATACATATATATCTATATATATATATATATATATATGTATATGTATATAGTAAGTTAGACAGTAGAGAAAAATCAGATGGGGATTTCAAACTAAAACTATGTTGATAAATAGCAACTATGTATATATATGAAAGGATTCAACTTTTGACCCGATTTTCTACACCACCAGTTGGGTCGCTAGAAAATTGATTATGTTTTGATGAAGTTGGGCAAAAGAATACTGACTTTTCTTCTTGACTTACTTGTGTCTTTTAATGCTGCTAATTTTATATTAAAGATGAAATATTTAATACATATACGTATAGATTAATGACATTGTAGGAGGTAAGTTCTACCACTATTATGACAAAATAAAAAACTTGTACCATAGAAAATTTTTACTCAGTTCATTTCTGAAAAAAGGAACATTGTTATTGTACTGAAAAATTTGAATTCAATCATTTGATTAAATGTCAAATATTTGAGTGCTTGTCATCAAATTCAAAGACAAAAATTTTGAATTCAAGTAAGAGATCTTCATCAGTAAACAAAAATTATATTTGATATTACTGACTTCTATATAATTTTAAAAGTAAAATTAAAAAAATATTTAACAACGCCAATATTTAGTAAAATTCACTTATCTTTTTTTATTAATATTTAAAATCTATTATTTTTATTCTGAAGTAGTTAAAGCTTTAAAGTCACAATAACGACAATTTCAAAGTAAGTGTGTTTTACGAAAGCTATAGAATTTAATGTAAAACTAATTGAATGATACAACGTACTCAACTTCATGAATCGAAACCTACCCATTTTTTATTCTATACGAGATCATAATAAATGGGTCACTTTTTAAATCAAATCCATATTTACCTTTTGCAAGCCAATTTAGTCAATATTTAATATACATGGGTAGAATTTAATATAAAAAATCAGTGTCGGTTACCTATTGAGTAACGGTTGGATGTTCCCTCTCTAAAACTTTGTTTCCCAATCCCGAATTTTTTTATTTTTTTTAAGTAATAGAAAAAGTAAAATAAAATTTAAAAAAAAAAAAGAAAAAGAATTTCTAAATCTGCAACGAAACCTTACTCAAATCTTTACGGGTCATTGGCTAATGACCGAAAATAGTGAGCTTTTTTGCTTTTGTATTTTTGAATTTTCTTTATTACTTAAACATTCGTTATTATAACATTCCTATTTACTAATAACGATCAAATCCATCCCATGTGAACATCCATTGGGCTTAATATGAAAGTCCAGACATACAATAAAAGTCCAAATTAAGAAGCCCGAAACCGGATCGACCCGGTTTTTTCTTTCTTCGCAGGGAAAGTCGTTGAAGCTGCAACGAGGAGTCCCAGTAACGGAACTCGTCGATCTGAAACTTGAAAAAACAGAGCTTCATGTCTTCAATGTGATCTATTGACAGAACTCTGAACTCACCAACTGCTGTGGATGCTTCAATTCAGTGGCAACTGTTCCTTTTGGGTCTGAAAACATGCAAAAAATAAATGTATGGATTTGCAAAAGGAAGATCTGATTACCCTATTTATCAAACACCTCCCAGAAGCTATGCCGGTGCTCTCTCTTTCCGTCCATGCTCCGTGGGAGGGTAAAAGCATTTTTAAATTTCTTCTTTTTTCCCCACTGACGTAATTTGGATCCCATATTCGGATTGTAAATTGAACAGGCTTAGGGGTGTTTATCTTGCTGAGGATTTGTCTTACTTCCTTTTTTGCTTGCAAGAGTTATGTTTGTTAAGAGGCCTTTCCTTGTTATTGCTTTCATGGATGCCATCAGGTTCTTTTCACGTTAGCTTTGTTCTTGTTGCTGATGCGTTGGAACAATTAGCATAATCGATAGCTAAGGTCTTTGCTGTTTATTTTGCAGAATGAAAATGCATATTATGCTTTCTTTCTTTAAATTATGCAGATTGAGGCTTCTCAAGCATGACAGCAGTTCAATGGGTAAATTTCTAACTTAGCATTTGTCGAGTTTATGGAATGATCCCATTGGGTCAGGAAAATCTTATGATATTAACGGAAACAAAACCAAAAAAACTTCTTGTCCGTACTGCAAACATGAATTTCTTAGCTTGAATTTGCATGTTGTCTCTTTGAAGAGACACCTTGCAGAAGTGTTGTGTCATGGAATGGGATTATAGATGGTTACAACTTAGACAAGGATGAATTGACCTAAGGAGGCATTAGTTTTATTTCAAAGAATGGTGGCATCTGAATTTATGGAACCTGATGAGATTAATATGTTGGCTGTTTTATGGGCTATATTATTTCTACCTGGAGATGTTAATAGTTGTTTGTTCATTTATGGTTATGAAGAGAAAAGAGGGTTCAAGTGTTTGCTATGTGTCTTGAATTGTTTGATAGATATTTATGCAAAATGTGCCTGCCTGCATACAGGATGCATCAAGCTTCTTTGAGGACATACATGTTGAGAGGATGCAGAAAGTTAGTTTGAAGCCAACTAGAGTAACTTTTTTGCGTGTTTTGCATGCTTGTAGTCATGAATGATTAGTCACCGAAAGGAAAATTTTCTTGGTGATCTAGAAATTTTACAAGAGCAGGCCAAAATTACTTCAAACAAGTTTCCAGAGTTAGATCTTATAGCTATTCCGCTTCAGTGAGGTAGCGTGGGATGTGAAAATTGTTTCAATAGTTACAAACTTCTATGGTGAATTTATGCATTAATTCATCTCATTTCTTCCAAGGAACCATAGGCTGTGACTCGGGATGCTGACCTGTGTGTAGAGAATTCATTGCCAAAAAAGGATTCTCAGGATTTCGAAAGAGATGTATTATGCTCATTCTTCAAGAGTTGAAGATCATCTTGTGAAATTATATCAATAAGCACAACACACTTTGAAAGTCTAGAGAGAGTTCACAAGTACCCATTTCATTAAATTTGAACCTTAGCATACATGATGGCTTGCTTCTTTTCTGTGGGACTAACTTTATAGTAATGCTTAACATAACCACTAACCACCACCTCCCTGAAACCACCATCTTCCACGGCAGAATCCTTAAGAGGCTCTGTCTTAATCTTCCCTGTTGATGGTAGATTGTAGAACAAAGCAACCGAGAATCAATCCACATCTTGCATCACAACTCTATATATGCCAAGGGCTCTTTAACCTGCCATTTCTGGTCTTTTAGCACTAGCAGTTCACCGGTGGCATAATATCGCATCAACAGCGTAAGGGCGCTGGCATCGGAGTGAGGCGTCAGGCCTAAAGCTAGTTTAGGCCTAGGGCATGGTGGGTAGTAATCAACTCTTACATTAATCTCGCTGTTTTCAGTATCGAAATATTTCAGAAAAACATGTCTTTCTAGTGAAAATGCTTCTGCTAAGGCTTGCAGTAACTCGGCCAAAGCATTTGTTGCGTCATCACATATCTTTCCATAACTTTCAGTGCATATGATAATAGATAAAGTGTTAAGTTTATATATTCAGTGCTCAAATATTTGTGATTTCACCCCAATCAAATTCCATAATTTGGCGTGTGGACGTACCTAAAATTGGCCGGTTTTTGAGGCCTTGATGTCCTCTTCTAGTAGCTGCTTTCAATGTCAAGCGATCAATCCGATCCAACGGCTGATCTTCCGACTTCACAAAATTACAGCAGAAAATCCCTTCACAACATCCTTAAAGTCCACTGCCTGTATAATAGCTTCGCTAGCTCCTGGGCTCGAAGTATTCAACCCTTAGTTCAGCCCCGTTTATTGTAGGTAGAGCGTTTGGTTCATCTTGGTTTCTCATATCTATAAATTATAAATAAATACTAGTGATGAGGTTTACCTGTTTGAGAATTCGGCTGGCTCTTTGAAAATCGAGTACCAGGAGAAACAGGTTTCTTGGGCAATACTTCTGCTAGTGGGCTCTATCTAATCCCCTATCAATTTTAGTTATTTATTTGTATACGAACGTCTAGCCACCTGCATTTTACTAAAATTATAAATAAAGATATAGCTTAAAAAATTATTCACACATGTCCCCACGTTGCACATTGCATACCATATTATACGTATATTTTTATGGGATCTTAATTGCTATATAATAAATTATAAAATGAGTTTAAATCTTATGGAAACTCGGATTATTTGTTAAACTTTGAATGGAGAGAGTAATATTGGCAAAAATATGGGGTCTAAATAGTAAAAAGGTATACAGGAAGTGTAGGAGGAAGAGAAAATCAGCGAGAATAATCACAGGTGTCGTGTTGGGCACCACGTGGGAGCAGCTTAGGCCATGAATTGGTCTGGGACTACGCTAATGCTATTGACATTATAAGATAGCCACCTGGCACTGTCAGGTTTTTTTTTTTTTTTTTTTCTTTTATCTTGGGACACCATTTCTCCCTTCAAATTTCACATCCATTTTTATTTTTATTAGAAAATTCTTATTGGAATATTTATTTTATTTCACCAAAATACTTACGGAGATGATGATTGATTTTCATTCCT
Source organism: Azadirachta indica (assembly GCA_022749755.1). Taxonomy (NCBI): domain Eukaryota; kingdom Viridiplantae; phylum Streptophyta; class Magnoliopsida; order Sapindales; family Meliaceae; genus Azadirachta; species Azadirachta indica. The sequence continues at coordinate 16,399,894 of CM040444.1, forward strand.
TTAGTTTTATCTGCTACTTTTCACAAATAATTTGATTAATTTTTAGGATAAATGTAATTATTAAAGTTGATTTGATTTATATTTTTACGGCGCGGCGCAGTGCGGGTAGAATGCCTAATTTTTTCCTATTGTTTAACCTCATACTCCAATACTTTTGTCGTGTTTCTATAATAACTCGAATTCTCTTTCTATTAATTTACAGAGTTAAGTATAATAACATATGAGTTTTTAAAATTTAACTTATTAACTTAAATAATTTCAATAATTTTAAAAATATCTACAGAAATTTTAATTTATTAAAAAATAACAATGATATCCTTATAAATTATTAATTAGATAAAAAATTATTTTCAACTCTTAACTGAAAATAAGTATTAAAATAATAATATATTTAATTTTATAATACATTAATAACTAAATATTTATTAATATATTATAGAAAAATTATAAATAAATACTAATTTATAAATAAAAAATATATTAATATAATACAATATTTATAATTCATAAATAAATATTAATATATAAATAAAATATTAAATATTATAATACAATACTTGTAATTATATATGATCATAATTATTGTACTATAATATAATAATAAAATTTTACAATATATTAACAATTCAATATTATATAGGTATTAGAAAATAAATAAAAGAAAACATACATTTATTATTTTATTTATTTATTTAGGTAATTACTATTAAATAAGGATATAATCATTATTTTTTAATAAATTAGGCCTTTCGTAGGTATTTTTAACTTTTAATTGAAAATAAATGTTAAACTAATAATATATCTTATTTTATAATATATTGATAGTTAAATATTTATTAATATATTATAATTAAAATATAAATTTATTTATTTTATAATGTATTAACAATTCAATATTAATCAGGTCAATGGATTAAGTTTTAAGGACTTACATTTAAAATTATTTTTTTTTTTTTCAGAATTTGAAACAATAATGAGTTTTATAACTTAAAAAAAAAAGATATTTTAAATTAAAAGAATAGATTTCACAACTAAAAATTTTTATGAACATATACAATATATAATAATATGATATAACATTATTATATCAATTTATATAAATAGATTTGTATATGTAACAGTAATGATATGATTTATTTTTTTTTTTAAATATATTGTTCTCATATGTGCTAGTCAATATAAATAATATTTTTATATTAAAAATTAAATAAAATATTATAAATAAAAATTTATCTAAATTTTAAATTTTTTATACAAAATAAATTTATCTAAATATTAAATAAAATTGATCTTTCAATTTATGAATATCATATTAAAAAGAAATTTAAAATTTAAATAATTTATATTTAAAATATAATTTGTAAATTAGTTATTAATGTGTTATAAAATTAAATATATTATTATTTTAATATTTATTTTTAATTAAGAGTTGAAAATAATTTTATACTTAATTAATATTATATAAAGGTATCATTATTTTTTTTTAATAAATTAAAATTTTTATGAATATTTTTAAAATTATTAAAATTATTTAAATTAATAAGTTAAATTTTAAAAATTTATATGTTATTATATTTATTTTTATGAATTAATAGAAAGAGAATTCAGATTATTATAAAAATAATAGAGATATCGGAATATTAGGTGAACAACACGAGGGGATCGGCGATTCTCCCGCGCGGAGCGTAGCGTTTAAGCTTAAGGATGCATATTTGATATGATCGTGGGGGCCGCTTGACTTGGCAGCGTTGTTGGGTGCCTCCGCACCGTCGGTGGTGCAGTGGCACTCCTGTACGCCGTCCGTACTAAGTAACTATGCTGTGCGGACATTTTTACCCCTCATTTGCTTATCCTGTGGGTCCCATTACTTACATTCGCACGTGGGTCGCTACCTGTCTTTCTTTGCTTGCCACCATAGGCCCTATGATAAGATAATCGTCATCTGCCCCTATTGTCTTTACGTTTACTTATTCCTGTACCTATATATTTATTTTCCAAATTACATCCTTTTATTTATTATTTCAGTTTTTTTTTAAATAAAATTTTCGCATTAAATTCTAAAAAATTTTAAAAATCAAATTTTGCGGACGTACAGACATAACACGCCAACAACAACAACAACACAACAACCAGGAAAAAAAAAAAAAAAAAAGAGAAACACGCATAAAGAACAATTCAAGTACTGTTAACCAAAAATAAAAGTGTTTAGAAGGTTGATAAAACTGTAGACTCTTTTTGCCTGGCTACTACATTTCTGATTATTTTGAAATTAGAAAAAAAATATATTATTTAACTTCAAATTCAACTCCTTTCAAATTTTAATGTAAAAAAATTCAAACTATGCTATGCATGTATGTATGTATACTATTTGAGTATGACGAATAAATTACATTACGTAAAAGTTTTGCCCCATTAATTCGAAGCTGAAATGGCTTTATGGGAGTAGCTAGCTAGGTTAAGGTTGTTGGTTAAATAAAGAAGGAACATTGAGTTGGGTGACAGAATATTAGGAATTTAATTATTTGTGGTGAAAAAGAGAGTAGTCCTTAAGTATTTGGAATTGAAATTAAGAAAGCAGTAATCAAATATCAAAATATTATAATGGACCATATAATGTGAGCTGTATATACATATATGTGTAATAGGACGAAGAAGGTGGCTTTCAATGCTTCTTCAATAAGTGGAGAGAGATTGCCATTTATATTCATTTCATTCTTTTATTTCAAATTCTATAGCTTTTATTTTAATGGTAACACATGGAATTCCCTGTTGATTTTCCTTTTTTCTGCTTTGCATTATTTGGCACGATTTATTGATCAACCAAGTTTTTGCATGTGGCCTTTTCAAAATCTTATATTTTCTATTATCTTTTTTTTTCTTTAAAAAAAATTTATATATTATATGTAAATAATAATGTATATGTTTGGCAATTAATGTAGATAAAAATGAATGATATTACTATAAAGCATCACGTTTATAATGATTATCGATCATATATATTACTAATCAATATTCATTTTTATCATGAATTTAATTAGTTAACGATGAGATATCATATACATCTCTATAAATAAAATATATAAAAAGAAACTGAAATATGGACATTGGAAATAGTAGCATATATATATATATATATATCACAAGTGAAGTAGTGAGAATAATTAAATTAATTATAAATGAAGATTAAAAGAGAATTTAGGTTGAAGTGCGTGTGCACGTGCAAACATGTGTGTGAATATGTGGAACCCTGCAGGCAGTATAGTAGTTGTAGTAGTAGTAATACATAAATATATGTGTGTATCTATGCACACGTGCCCACATGTGTGCGTGATTATCTTCAAAAGTAGAGCAGTAAAAATGTGATACCATGTGGATTCATAAAAACCTAGTCAACTTCCTTCTCTATTTTGCATTTCCCCCAAGAAAATTTTCAAGAATGCTCCTTCCTTGTAATTAAACAATTTTATTTTATTTTATTTTATTTTTTCAAAAACTTAGAATGTATATATTGGTTATGATATTGGAATCGTTATATGAACGATATAGTATTTTCCTTAAGAAAATAATATTCTAGATTTTTTTCGGTGGTAATGAAAATAATTTTACTTTTTGAATTCTTGCATTATTGATAACTATGCAACAAACACATAAGTGGTCCAATTAATTAAAAACCCTAAAGAGCTAATAAGCTAATCACATTTTTTAAAAAGCATAGTTTTCATGACTAAAAATGTCTAAACACAACACATGCTAAACTTGAAGAGGGAAAATTATGGAAATGGGAGAGATATGGGAAATAGAAGAGCAATGCATTTCGAATAATATGTACCAAATCTCTGCCCAAAAGTAATAAAAGAAAAAGGAATTATTAATTTAAAAGAGGACCACATATACTTTAATTCCTCAACTAAAAACAACCATATTAATCAAACAAAGGAATGCAGTGTCACCCTAAAAAAAAGCATGGGAGAAAGAGAAAATAGATAGATGGGGGATTACTGCACACAAGAGGATGTGTGTCCATATACTGAGGAAGAGAAAATGGACGTGTACCCAGTTTTGTCAAGAGAGTACACAGTTGCCTCGCTGTCTAGCATGTGAAATAGTTGTGGCTTTCCTCTCTTTCTTTCTTACATGCATCCTCAATCCTCCACAACTGGCATTTTTGCATTCATTCACATTGAGAGCTGAACACATTGGGGCCAGACAAAACAAGTCGAGGATTCTACTCCGATTCTCTTTGGTTTTTTCTTAATTCCCCCATAACATTATTACCCCCTCCCACCATCTCTTTTCATTTCTTCCTACCTACATACAACTATATATACTTGTCTACATACTCTTAAATATTGTGACAGAGGTTTATTTTTTGTCTAAGCTTGCTACCCATTTGGGATTTCTCTGAGAAACTTCAGTAGAAGTTTTGGAAAAATGAATGTGTTGGCCTCTGAATGCAGTAGTGGTTGTGAGTCTGGTTGGACTCTGTACTTGGACCATTCATTTCTTTCTCCTAACGCTGCTGCTGCTTCACATAGAAATACTAAGGATGGTGGATTTTGTGAAGAGAAAATCTTGGGTAAAGATCAAAATGATGATGAAGAGGAAGAAGATTTGTCAATGGTTTCTGATGCATCTTCAGGGCCTCCACATGTCCATGAAGATCGATATGAAGTCTATTTTAATGGTGTTAATGGTTACCAATATCCTGCATCCAGAGCTCATACTACTACAACTATGGCTGATACTAGTAGCAAAAGGCAGAAAAGGAAAGAACGCCGTTGTCGTGAAAAGGAAAAAAATGTACTTCCTTCATTTCTCGACGACACTGCTAGCTCTCCTGTCTTCAACTTCTCTTCCTCCAGGGTAAATAATTTCTTCACATATGCTGATATGCAGCAGATTTTTCGGACAATCTGTGATTAAAAGGTTCACATAGTTGTTACTCTGTCCTTACACTTGTTTTTGAAACAGAACGATTTTGTTCCCACCAACAATAATCAGGATTCCATGGAGAGTGTCTTAGATTATTCTCAAGCATTCTCTGCAACTAATTTTCAGGTACTTATCAAAATTTTTAATTTTTTTATAATTAATTTGAAGCTTGCATGTGTATAATCCATTGAGTTCTTGCAGGGAAGATCTGCATTCCAAGGCTACTATGGATTCTTACAACCCTCTTCTCTCTCTGGAAACCATCTTCAAAATAACCAGTTAAGTACCACCTTTCATTAAATTTTTTGTCTCCTATTCTGACAATGCAGCAAGCTCCAAGCAACAGTATGGTTTAAGTTTTCGATGCTTTGTTCTCATAATATTAAATGATCCTTGATCTCATTGAGAGTTTCAATTTTTCACACAGGTGGTATTAAGGTAAAAGAAAGGATGGAGAATGAGACAAGCCCATGTCCCTCAGTTCCTTCTGCTAGCTGCTGCTCGCACTGCCACTGCTGTTGTTAATTGTTGGTGTAGAACTTGCACTAAAAGAGATGGTTTTTAGAGAGCTTTCAATGTAAAAAGAAATGGATCTCTCAAAGAGGATCTTGTTCCCCTTTTCTTTTCTAATTTTCCAAGTTTTCCTTTCACCTGTCAATGCAGTGGGAAACAACCTGAGAGAAAAAAGTTGGAAATAAATTTAATCTTGGTTTCAAAATTTAATTCTCTTGTCAATGAATAGTATTTCCTTTAGGCTACCTCCGATGCAATTATATATGCTCAGTCCTTGTTTTTTGATGGAGCCCCATGCTCCCTTAATATCTCTACAACTTGCTATCTCTTACATTTATCTGCTAAATACAAAAGTCAAATAAATAAATTAGTTTATTTCCAAAAAGAAATTGTTACTGATCAGCATTATCTAATCTCATAAAACATTAATTAACAAGATAGCTAATATCATTACGTTATTATATTGTTAATTCTCATTAAATTAATTATTTTTTTCTAATTTTGATGGACAATTTCTCTCATTTCTTGCCACCTTTTATTGGTGACTAGAACTAATTCTCATATCATTTTTGTAACAATTATTTGCATATGAGAATAGGGTGTGAAGAATCTTATTATTTGAGGTAATCGCCAATAAACAACCCACTTCAAAAAGGAATTAGTCAAGAAATCAAACCTTTGACTCTTGAAAACCAAGAAAAGCAATAATTAAGTAACAAAGGCCCAATGCAATGTCACCATTTAGTCATAAGCACATAAAGAATTATTTTTAAGGGAAACAGTAAGATTCTTTTTGACAATTATTTAACCCATAACTCAAAATTATTCACAGAAAAGAGGACAAATGCAAGTACCATCATTTAACGCTTGTCTTGTGGCTACTCACTATATATATATATAATCCTAATCAAGATCGTATAATATTGATTAGGTGGGATTTCACCAAATCTATTAAGAAGAGATTTCGGTAGAAGTCGAGCGAAATCCTGAAAAATACTTTTGGCTAGTAATGAGGACAAGACCTCAATGTCTCTGAGTGTCCAGACAACGCTCCATATCTACACTGATAGTTTACTTCTCATGATAATTCAGAATTTGAACCTAATTGGCACATGAAAATGAGACAGAATGATGGAAATTTTAATGGGTGATGGGCAATCATATCAAAGTTTCAGAGATGATGAAGGAAATGACAAACTCAATGTTGGAATATTTCATATGCATTTTCCATGACTCTTTTTTGAAGCCCTGGAGATCCTGCCTGTGATCTTCCTGACCCAGTGGAACATGCCCTCATTTGTTTTTTAATATTTGCTCTTTATCTCATTTGGAAGTATCTTAATATTTTAAACCATTTTATAATCCATTTCTTTATTGCAATTAATTTTTTTTTTCTTTTTGCGCCCTCCAAGCCTGTCCGCTTTGAAGCTGTCATTGAACTTGGTGTCATGCACAATTATATGTCTCTTCCCTCGATTTGTTTATTCATGTGCCTATTCCCAGTCAGTTTCTATTAACATTATAATACTTTGATTTCCATTGAAAAAGATGAAAAATATCACTTGGGAATTTAGGATGTCAAAGTTCTGAGCTATACCCACATGTTCTTTTTTATTTTTTCACATTATATATATATATATATGTATATATAAAATTTTTTCAGTCTCATGTTCAGTAATGGGAGTCTTCCGTGTAGTCAAAAAATTACAAAAGAAGGAAGAAGAGAAAATGATAAAAGACAAAGAGAACAAATATATAAAATTTGCTGCTTAGTATTTTGCCTCATTGCTAATTTCCATCATATTGGATAAGGATCTAAAGAGTATGGGAAAAACATCTATGTTCTTCCAACCACCACCAAAACAGAAAATTCAATTTCCTGTAACATACAGAGGGGAAACGGAGTGGCTTGTTTGCTTCTCACAGCTAGCTAGCTGTTAATTAGCTCATTTCTCTTCCTGTCTCCAATGCCGTTTTAACTACAAGTGTTTCCGATTTCCTTGACACAAGTCTTCTTGTTCCTTATCATCTCTGCCCATTCATAATATTGCTGCTGCATGCATACATGTCTTCATGTGATCAGTCTAATCACACCACTATTGGCTTGATCTGGTTTTGGATTGTTCTCGATTATCCACAACTGTTGCAAAGTAGAATCACCAAATGTTAATTAACAAAACCTATCACCGGAAGTTGCTGTATCGTATCTTAAAAATTAATCTGCAAATTAATTAATAAAAGATTAAAGAGGCCAGATATATCATTTTTCAAATATAATTCTGATTGTCACTAAAATTGAGGACTTATATGTCCCTTTGTCACATGCCAACGTACTACGGTTTTTCAGATTCATGCTTATTGCTTAAGCTAGCAATCGAAAAGGAATCCTTGTATGTGAGATTGCCTTGCTATTGGCTAAAAAGAAAGAGAACATTGCTTCAACTTTCAAGCAACATTATTTTTTTCAAAAGAGGATTACTTACAAGAAAACATATATTCAATTTGGTTTCGTGAAAAGCAACAATATATTTATAGCACCAAATATTCTCTCCAATGGGGCTTAGTTACCCTCTTTTTGGGTAACCCACGTCTATACAGTACATCTCTTGAAATTGAAATTAAGTAGTATTTATTGATCACAACCTGTACATTGATCAGCTACCACCTACCAATTCCACATGCTCTCTATTCCAAATTCGGTGACCAACTTAGTATGCGTTTATACATCTAAGTTATTAAATGTTAAATTTATCGAGCGTAATAAATATTGTTAATTAAAATATTTATGCGTTTCATATTATCTATATTACATTTTTAAGATCTTACATGTCATTGTATTCAGAATGCTTGTTGTTATTTATAGATTCATGAAACACATATTTACACTAAAATTTTCATTAAACAAGAATTTTATTCTTATTGATTTTTACATTCGTAGGAATATAATATTATAAAAAATCATTTATTGAATAGAACAATTGTGATAGTAGTTAGTCCTTAATATATTTTTATTAAATTTTTTACTAATATATAATAACTTTTACTCTTGCTATTTTCGTATAATTATTAAAAATTAATCTTCGCGGGGATCATTTATTAAGGACTAAAATCATGTATACCTAAAGTTTAATTTGGTCATTCAATCAAGACTTGCTGTTGAGAAAACCAATGACAAAAGAAAACGTTTTCTTTCATATATATATATAGCAGGCAGTAGAAGTGTAAGCAAACAATCAATCTGCTTCCTCATTCAAGTACCATTTGTATTGAATTTTAGCTGCACTCGTGTCTCTTTTGAGTAGGAGTTGGAGAACATGCAATCAAAACATGTTAGTAAAAAACAGTTTCTCTTTGAAGACAAATGGTTATGGAGCTTTGTCTTTGATCAGGACAAATTTGTTTTTAAGTATATATACAATGATTTTGTGTGTGTGTTTTTGTCGTTCACAAAGATCCAAAAATAATCTTAATAAAATTGTAAAGGCATAGCTTATGATCACTAGAAAAATGTTTTTTGGTTTGATAGTAAATATGGATTAAAAAAATTATATATGTATCAACAAAACAGAAGTAATTTGCTCATTAAGTCTTTGTTAACTAATATTTACTTGACGATATTAATGTGTTATAAGAATAAAGACTCACTATCAATTTGGTCAAAATTACTGTAGCATTTTGATAACTCAGATGTTGATTTTGTGTTTAAAATTCGAGATAAATGTTTTTTCTGTTAATATTATTAAATAATTTTTAAAATTTACTTGTCAATATTAAGATAACGTTTATTTTTTTGGTTTGAACTCTAAATATGATTGAAATTTTAATTTAACTTAAATTTGAATTTGAATATGAATAAAATGTTTATTTTTTATTTTAAAATATTTGAAAATAAATATTAAATTATTTGTTTTAATAAAATAAAAAGTCTAAAAATTAATATTTTGACATATATATCCTTTCAAATACTATACTTATATTTATAATAATTTTGATTATATTAATATAATAGTAAATAACAAAATTAATAAATTATGTTAATATATACATTATTTATTTGTTTGATATATTTTTTTTTAAAAGAAATAATTTTTAATCGATGATATAAAGATTAATAAAAATTAAAAAAAATAATAAGTCATATTGTAATATAGTTGTAATTATGTAAATATATAAATTTATTGTAATAATTAAAGTATAAAATAAATAAGATTCAGAAGACAAGTAGAGGGGACTTACAATAAAAAAGAAATACTTAAAAAATAATTAAATAGGGTTTCAATTTTGTTAGGTAAATAAATTAATAAAATAGGGATATTTTCTAAAAATAAAAATATTAAATTATTTATATATTTATTTATTTCATATTTAAATCAAAATTTTTAACTTATTATATTAAAATATTTTTAATAAATATTCAGATATAAGTTAAAAAATAAATGAGTTTTAAATATCTTAATAATTATATTCATATTTTAGCTTAAAAAACAAATAATCCCTAAAACTTTTGAAAATAATAATTTACGTTTAACTTTTTCAACATTTTTAGTGTAGCATTTTGGGGAATCATCTTGAAAAATTGCTTATTCCGAATCAAATCCAGGCAGTTAAAATTTTATAATTTTTTTTGAGCAATTTTTTCATTAAGGGAGCAAAATGATGTTATTTTATCATAATTTTAGACCCATTACAATTGTATAATTTTTTATTAAAGAAACAACGGCATGTTATCGTAATTATAGGCTCATTAGAATTTTAACCCCAACTCTAATCGTTATTTCGGGTTCATGATAGAGGGAGGCCCAAATCAATTCCTTCGTACTCGTATTCTGCACTAGAAATAAAAATTAAACTAATAAAAACAATAATATGAATCACAAATGTCATGTTCATGTAAATATAAATTAGTCATCTGTATAAAATTTTTGTTTAATTAAAAATATATGATTTCCTTTTTAGTCATTATAAATGATATGTATGTATGTATGTATATATATATATATTTTTTTTCTGCTTTCTTTGATTTCATCAACAAAAATCAAGTCGGAAAAATTTTCTTTCGATTTTAATTTATATAGCATAAGTTTATACAAGTAATTAATAATTCACAGATTTTAACAAATGATTTAATTGATATTAACCTCATTTTTTGGTCAACCGGTGTGAGTAAAAGATCATTATTTATTATTATTATTTTACGTCAATAACTATTAGTAAATAGAATACGATAATGAAAACCAAAAAATACTGTAACTCCAAACCTTCTCTTTAATATCTCTTCAATACATGGGTGTGAGTGTAAGATCATTATTATTTTGGGTTTCAATTAATATAATTGAAAGGTTGCAAATCAATCTGAAGCTCTGAATTCCGGGTTCAAATCCCGGCAGCGGAAAATATTTTGTTATGTAATAAGGCCAGGGACGGCCTGACTGAGCTCATTAGAAAATGTAGGCCATTACAATTTACAAGCCCAACAACGATCCCATAATTTAGGCCCATATTATTATTCGATACAAAGTCGAAGTGCAAACAAGATTTATAAAAAGTGTTAAAATCTTGTAGCCTTTTAACATCAATCATTTTGTAATATGACATCTGGATTAGTACTCTCAATTTAGACATGTCTGCCTGAAATTGATATTATTATTTGTTTTTCTTGCTCTAACTACGATCCGCCCGGGCCATTAGAATTTTGAAGTATACAAAGTTTTATTTTGTATTGATAAATATTAATTAATACGTTATGTATTTCGAACCAATGGCTTCGTCAATAAGCCGAATTTTTTGGGCCGTTGAAGGCTACAGTGCTCCACCACTGCCTGGTGTCGCCTACATCACCCCTATTTGCAAAACATTGTTCTGTTTCTCATCTAACAATATTTTAATGTGGTACATAACATAGGAATTCTATATCTCTACTCATTGGCTAGTCTTCATATTCAAATGTATAAAATTACTTCTTCGCGTTTGTGTAAAAATAAGTTCCTCCAACACTCCGAGGATACATAGATAGAGTCTTTAATGAAAAAATAACAACCAAAAAAAATAGTGAAAAGAAAAAGGAGAGACGATAAATTTATATATTTTGGAATAAAGAAGAGAAAAACTACGTTATCTCCCTTTGGAAGCAATACTCCTTTTTCGTCTCTCTTTTTTTTAAATATAAAACCTTTATTTCAATAACTCCTTATGTAACTAGTACAATAATAAAGTGTATTTCAATCATTAAGTTTATCACAAAGATATCTAATGCAATTTATAATTAAGAAAATATTTATACCCACTAAAGTATAAAGCGAGAATAATCATTATATCTTTACATTTGGTGTTTCAACAAAGAGAATATGTTTTATAAAAGAGGTCCACAGGAATTTCTTCTGTAATTTCTTCCATAGTTCTTATCTTTTTCTCTCAACACATGGGTTGATCTTTGATGTTGAATCTACATTGAATTTTCTGTGATATCTTTGTTATAGTATGAGCTCTTTCAGAACAGACACATAATAATTGCATATTTGATTATATAATTTTGCAAATCCTCAAATTTGAAAGAAAATAAAGCTATAACATTATATATGAATAAAAAAACCACTACAACCACAATAGATCAAGATTTAGGTGGATACAAATTACCATAAAGTAGAAATCTTTCACCATAAATCTTAATTTAAGTAGAAATCCGTTGTTATTAAGAAAAAAAAGTAAAAAAATAAGAAAAAAGTAAGGAAATCTTATTAGAAAGGGAGTAGAACTCACTCTCCAGTGAGATAGATTTGGTGTTTGAGTGGGTGAGTAGAGAGAATTCTAAAGAGAAGACAGAGAATTCTGGATAAGAGAGGGAGAGAGAGTACTCCTTTCTGTCTCTGAAATATTTGGTTAATTTTTTTCTTAAGGAGAGGATTCTATTGACTGGGGTACTGGATAACATATGCTGACTCCACTAGTTGCTCTTTACTTTTCTCTCGTTTACTCTCTTAACTGATCACCAGTTTTTCCGGATCCTTAAAGATGTTCTCTAATCACATTAAAAAGCATATTTTAAGCCACCCAACCCTTGACTCGGTGGTAAAGAGCACATGCCTCCCTTAGAGGGAGGGCATGTATTCAAACCATGCACTTCATAGGAATTCTTCACTAATTGTAGGACTCCCACTCATGTGTGTGAATAGATTTCTCTCGATTTTTAAAGTGGACATCGCATTATACTGTACTGTGCATAGATATTTGGGATATATCAAAAATGTATGTTTTTGTAACTTTCAAAAATTTTTAACCGTAATTTCAGTAGATGTATTTGTAATTAAAAAAAAAAAAATCATTTTAAGATTTTCAAATCTCTACGTGCAGTTTTTTGGAATTGAAAAAGTGTATTCTATTTCTATCAAATTTATTTGTTCAGACTCTTTTAAAGTTAAGGGATGAAATCTTGTACAAACAATAATTTTTTTTTTTTTAATTATGTGTCAACAAAAATAGAAGCAACCTGCTCATGAGGTATTTGCTAACTAAAGTTTACTTGCCAATAAAATATTATAAGAGTAAAAATTCAATATTTATTTCATCAAATTTGTTGTAGCATTTTGGCAACTCGATGTTGATTTATTGCATAAACTCCCGGTAAGCTTATTTTTGGTACTTTGTTTTGTTTTGTTCTGTTCTTTCTTAGTATCAATTTGTTGTTAAAAGTTCACTTGTCAATAATTCGACATAGGAGTAACCACTTTCAAAAAACATCTATATTTATAATTACAAGCATTTTTAATTTTAATAAATACAGTGAATGAAATTATATATTAAAACACCAATGTCTTCTTCAAAGGTACGGAGTCAGCTTAATTGGCTAGTTTTATGGCAGCAGCAAACGCTTGTACTTGAACCAAGCAATAGCAGCCACGTATAGGAATAAAGTGCGAACGGTACCGCCGGCAGCAGTCCAGAGAAACTCCGGAGTTCCAGATTTGTGGACATCGAACAGTTCGTTGTTGATATTTATTCCAAAAGTATCAATCACGACCTTAAGTGCACAAATCATAAAACCTGCCGTCGCCAACCTCACCACCGTTTGCAGAAGATTATTCTGTTGCTCATTCAGCAATATGTTAATGTAGTGCTCAGTATCCTTGACGCAGTCCTTCAGCTTCAATGAAACAAATTAAAAAAAAAAAAAAGATAGATATGTATATAAAGATCCATCATAAGAAATATATAAAAATACTGAAGCAAATCGATCAAATTGATGAACCATTTCTGAAATCCAGGTGATGAAATTGAGTTTTACATATATATACCATTGATAGCTTGTTCAGCGTGCCACTGATCTGCAGTAGGTATGCTTCCAGTATCATTTGTAGCTCCTTTTGATCGAGGTACTTGCTTACAGTGGCGTGAGAAATACAAGCATATGTCCCATGGATGTCCTTGCTAATTACATCGATATAATCAGCAGAGGAAGTATAATCTATCTTCTGCCGATCAATTTCATAACTAGTCAATACCCCAGTAGCTTCCAGTGAGATTTCAGCAGGATCCCTGGAACAGGATGGTAAATTTAAAGCGCAGAGGAAAAAAAGAATAAATGTCGGTTGACAAAAGGAATATAGAAATTAGTTGCCTCTCATGCATATTTGCTTGATGAGCTTCATTATCTATGTCATCTCTTTCATTTATAGATGAAGTTGAAAAGTGGACATGTTGTTGTTGTTGTTTCAACTTCTCAGTCAGGTACATCTCAGCCATATCTTCATGATCATCTAGCAAGTGTTCTAATTCATCTCGTACCTGGATACAAAAAGTCATTCATCCCCAATCGGACTGCTCTTCACTATCCAAACATGCATTAGTAGCATGACACAAAAGATACATGCAAGTCAAAAGCTTAAATCTACCCTATTACCTTCCTAGCACGTTTGGTTTTTGCCTTCAAGCGGCTCTTAATTTGGCGGACACGTTCTAAGTTGAGATTAGTAATCTTTGAAATAAGTTCATCTAAGGCTGGATGAACCTCTTGCTCAAATGCTTCTACCTAACTTAGAAAAAGGAGAAAACACAATCAATTACAGGAGAACGCAAGAAGGTGGCAAAGAACATAAATTTAAAGAAAATTAAAGCTGTCTGAGTGGAAAGTAAGACAACGATTACTTCATTCTGTAAGAAACTGCAAGCAGATTCAAGGCTTGCTTCCAGTGCAACAAACTCAAATGGAACAACCTTCGAGCTGTCTCGATTCTCAAGACTTTGTATCCCATCTGTCTTGCTTTCCTCAATAATTTCCTCACAATGTGAAAATGCCTTTTCCAAAATCCGGAGAAGTGGGTGCTTTTGATTCTGTTGTCCCTGAATCGTACAATTCTTTCCTGTTGGGATCATCACCGGTGCCTTCCTCTTCCTGTACAACACATGTAATGAGACAAAAAGAAGAAAGCATATGTATCAAAGAAAATCCAACAAAACTAATCATATGTAAATAAAAAGGGCGGCCAGAGTTTTTTTTTTTTTTTTTTTTTTTTTATATATATAAATGTTTATGTACAGTAAATAATTTGAAATATTATGAAATTTGAATTATTATTAATTAATTAAAAAAAAAGAAAAGACAACTTTGGGCACTTAAAACCTGAAATAAAAAGATAAAAATTACATAAAAAGTTTTTATAATAAAATTAAACGAATTCAAATGCAAATTTATTTGAAGTTAGGTTATCTCACATCATACAGTAAAACCTGAGAGAATGAACAACTGGCCGACTTATGAAACCGTTCTAAATTAAAACCTGAGCTTGAGTGGCCTGATACGCAAAATTCTCCTTTTCAACTCCTCAACAAAGGGAACGACAGCAAGATCCCTAGAATTCAGCAACAAAACCTCACGGGCAGTAACGATGGCTTTGATATGCTCCAAATTGATTACAATGGCACGTTCTCGCCCCAGCATAGTCGACGGGTGCGACACCTGAGGATCCAGAATGCGGAGATCTCGAGCCGATAGTCCCGTTCGCCGCATGATAGCCTGCTTTCCCATCTCCACCACCTGGCTCTTGCCGCTCGACTCCAAGACCAAGAGGTGCCAGCGTCGAGCTCCGGCTGCTTTCTTGCTTGTCCCCCCGCCGGCCGACTGGGGAGAGTGCATTCTCATGGTCAACGGAGTTGTACAGTGAAGATTGTCAGTTTACATATTAACGAGAGCAAGAACATGATATATGATATACATTTGCTTAATTCAAGTTTTACAAGTTTTCTGAAAAATTTTAAACTATTAATCCTACAGCTAACAAGTTATAAGTCTCTTCCAAGAATTCAAATTCAAACCATTACTTTCAATTATTTAATATTTAAAATGGAATCAAATAATTAATAAATTAAAATATTCTCAAACTATTCTTGTGTTCAAACCTGCAAACAATAAAAAAACACAGCAGACAATTGTTTAATTCTATGTCAAATATTAAATAAGTAGTTATGTACTATGATTATGTTTTAAGCAAAGAAATAAATAATAACAAACTAATGATATCCCCTAAACTAACGGTAGTCAATTTTGTCCTTAATATCCTCGAAAGTTTGAAAATAAACGAATTGACTTAACCCTGTTATTAAAGATATAACGACATTTCAGTACGGATAATGTAATTAGAATGTTAATAACTTTTTTTTTTTTGACAATTATATCCTTATTACGTTAAAACCATTAAATTTTTGAGAACTGGTATTGTTATTTGTCTTTGTTGCCCTTAAATATATATAATTCAAATGCACTATTATACCCTTTCAGGTTACAAATAAACAAAAATTATAAATGAAAAAAACCAAGAGAACATCATTTATCCTATAATAGAATATTAACTACAAGTTACAAACTCTACATTTGCGAAAAAAAAAAAAACACACACACACACGCGTAAAAATTGAGGCATATAAAAGAACCAAAGAACGAAGAAAACGGAGATGAACTGGCAAGAGAAGTTAATGAAGGAAGTCAACGTTTCAAGAGATGGGAGTTGATGGCGATGATACTAGGATCCAAGGGCTGAGATTAGTTAGAAGACTTGAGCATTCTGTGGTTGACTTGACAGATCGAAAATGATTATCATTCCATGTCCTGGCAGCGCAGAAGCGTTCGCTTGAGAGAGTGTTATCATTCAGCTATTTTACAAAAATGACCTTACAATTCCAAGGAACACGAGAACTGGGGATATCCATAAATTCTCCACATCTAATTATCTAAGCTATTTGCGTTTTGGACAAATTTCGCGAGTATATTATCAAGACCCTGAAATAAATAAATTTAAATTTAAGAATCCAAAATAAAGACTTAAAATTATATAGTAGGTCCAAATTAACTGTAATTTACATTATAAAAAATTTGAACAAAAATCATTCAATAAGTAACAGAATGATCCAAATCAAAAAGGATATAAATAATTAAATCATTCTGTTTTTTCCGGTATTTAATTTGTAAGTAAGAGACAGCCTGACTGAACTCATCATAAAATGTAGGCCATTACTAGCCCAACAATCGCAAGTTTAGGCCCATATTTATTTAACCGCAGAAGAAAAAGACAGAAAGAAACAATGGAACTAAATGAAATGATACAAAGTTCTCTCTCTCTGCAGAAATTTTTTTGTCGGTATAACCGGTATTCATTCATACATGTTGCAACGAGAAGAAACGAAAGGGTGGGTTTTATTTGTTAGCTTGAAGCCAATCAAGAATGCCCTTCTCAGATTCAGAAAGTTTCTGTTCATTCTTCCCTTTCAATGATCCTTCTATAAATTCAAAGTAATCCTTGTAATTGCGTTTGTAATAGCTATCCACTCTCTGCATCATTTGAACTTAATTTCATTAATTTTTTTTCAAAAAAAAATCAAACATCCATATATAAATTAAAGTCATAGTGCAAAGTTCATAAATAAATAAATTAATAAATAAAAAGTTTAAGAGCTATCAAAGTCCAATATCTCTCTCTCTCTCTCTCTCTCTCTCTCTCTATATATATATATATATATATATATATATATACACACACTTACCTCCTTGTCATTTTTTGCCTTGTTTTCGTGTGATTTCTTCAGATATTCTGATAATATTCACACAGTTCAGTCGCTGAAAGTTGCATACAGATTTTAAAAAAAAAAAAAAAAAAGAAAAACATGGGCAACGAATTAAGGAAGTAAAAAACAGAAATACTACAATTTAATAACAAGAGATAGAAATTATAAAATACTTTGAAGAAGCTGAGTCCTGGAATCATTGTTGACTTGGGGGGCAGCGACCACAGTAGATAGAAGAAGTCCTCTCCTTCCTATATCATTGACTGAAACTGTTGTCGCTGCTGCTCTTGGCTTTGCTTTTGCTCTCGCTATCTTTGGTGCTTTTGCTTCTGATCTTCTAGGAACTGCTTGCACATTCAGTGAAGTATATTTGTTCACTGTAACAGTTAACGCCATCAATATGCTTTGCCCTATGGAACTCATTATAATCAGTAAACATTACATGCACAATTCTCTCTCTCTCTCTCTCTCTGCTTCTCTTCTCTCAGGAAATGGCGACAGCCACAAGTTTTTAACCTTGCTTTATCTTCTTCGGGGCATGTCAGTCTGCCTCAAATTACAAAATTGTCCTCTTTTCTTTGAATGTCTTATCCACATTACACATAAAAATAACAAAACCCAGGTCCTTTTTCCAATCATTTTCGAATGCTATGACAAAAAAATATAAAAAATATATATATTAATTTTAAACAAATAATTTTTGAAATACGCATCTGGCCCATTAGTAATTATTTGTATTCAACTTAACTTTAAAAGCATAACATTTCTAAGCATATTTTGATGATACAGTTGCAATAGAGCTCCCCACACTCAAAAGCATATTGATAATATTCACAAATACACAGAATTTTCTAGTACACAAAAGTCTCATTCAAGTTTGTACAAAGTAAACCCAACAGATTTCAAACCAATGGCTTCTTTAACAGTACACACATTACAGAGTCAGCCAATCACTGCAGAAATCTCTTGTACTTATACCAAGCAACTGCAGCTACATATAGGAATACAGTGCCAATGGTACCACCGGCAACAGTCCAGAGAAACTCTGGCATCCCTGCTATTTTATCATCGAACAGCTCAATGGTAATGTTCATCCCGAAAACACCAGCCACAGCAATAAAGGCACTCACCATGAGGGTTGCTGTCGTCAACAAGACCCCCATTTGCAAAAGATGATTTTGTTTGTCATCCAGCATTATGTTTATGTAGTCTTCAGTATCATCGACATACTCCCGCAGCTTCCAAGAAACAAAATAAAATGATAAGAGAAAGAACAAGTAGCATCTGTGCAGAAACTAATTGCTTTCTAGGGTGAGTAAAATATAAACATAGGAAAGCAAGGTATAAGAAGTGATCAGAAAAAGAGGTAGAAGAAGAAATCATTAATGCTATGTTTATCTAGAGAACAATTCATTCGTTTATAGCATCGAAGGCGCTCTATTAACACCAAGGAAGAAAATGATTAAAATTATTTTCTCTTAATCTCAAGCAGTGAGATCTATGACACTGAAAATTTTAGTCAACCTCTCTTTGTAGTCTCCATTAAATGGATAACCAGCAAACAAATAAATATAAATATAATAAATGCGGAAGCAAGTGGTTAAGTTGAGCTCCATACTGTTGATAGCTTGTTCAGTGTACCATCAATTTGCACGAAGTATGCCTCCAGAAGCATTTCTAGCTCCTGAACATCATGGTGCTTGCTCACACTGCTGTGAGCTGTACTAGTATGCGTCCCATAGATGTCCTTGCCAAGTAAATTATGAGCAGTAAACAGGTTATCCTGGATGTTGTCTGCGTTCTGTAGATCAACTTCATAACTAGTTGAACCACCTGTAGCTTCTAATGAGATTTCAGCAGCAGTTCTGAAACAGTACAAGAAATTTTAGGTGAGATGAAAAGAGAGTGTAGAGTAGAAAAGAGTTGGTTAACATAGTCAAATCAAGAACATTAGTTGCCTGTCATTCATATTTGATTGAAGAACTTCATCATCCATGTTGTGTCCCTCATTTAAAGAGGAAGTAGAAGAACTCTCAAGTTGTTGAGTCAATTTCTCAGTTAGATACATCTCAGCCATATCATCGTCATCATCTAGCAAGTGTTCCAATTCATCTCGTACCTGGATACAAAGATGTGATCACTAATCAAAACACTCTCATAGTGAATCAAACTGGCAATAAGACTTGAAACCTTGAATAAAACCACTAAGTTGCACCAGCCTACTCAGCATACTGTAACAGGAAAAACATATAATTCAAAAGCTTCAAACAACTTAACCTTTTGAACACGTCCAGTTATTGCAACCAAGCGGCTCTTAATTTGTCGGACACGATCTAAATTAAGAGTACTGATCTTTGAAGTAAGCTTATCTAAGGCTGGATGAGCTTCTTGCTCTAATGTTTTTGCCTAACGTAGAAACATAAAACAAGTGAATTTTACGAGGAAAAAACAATGAAACAATGCAACAGCATAATGAAAACATTAGGGAAAAGCTAAGTAAGGTTAACTACTTCATTTTCTAAGCAACTGCAAGCAGCTTCAAGGCATGCTTCAAGAGCGATAAACTCAAATGGAAGAACCTTCGATCCATCTTGATTTTCCAGACTCTGTTTCCCATCCGGCTCGCCTTTCTCATTTATTTCCTCACAACGTGAAATACTTGTGTAAAAATCTTGAGGACTAGAAGTTCTTGATTCTGGCGTTGCTGAATCATACAAATTCTTCCAGTTTGAATAATCATCACCGTCGCCGTTCTATATGGAACATACAGTGAGAACAAAACGAAAACATATAAATAACAATCCAACAAAAGTAATAAAAAAAATGCCTAGGAATGAGTAAAAGAAGGCATGAAAGTTATCAGACAATGGTAGAAATCAATTAAGAAATTAACATGTATCACAGTTGTTTTAGAATCGACCTCATCTTACAATTTAACCACCTTCAAAATTGTGAGTTGAAATTACTGATTGTTCGTTGATTTCATTAGAAATCATGGACTGGGTAAGAAGAAAACTAAGAAAAGAAAAATTAAAGAAGCCAAAAAAAAACCTGAGCTATTTTGGCTTGATAGTAATACGAAATTCTCCTCTTCAACTCCTCAACGAAAGGAAAAACAGAAGGGTCTCTAGCATTCAGCAACAAAACCTCCTGGGCAGTAATGATGGCTTTAATATGCTCCAAATTGATGACAATGGCCCGTTCACGGCCCAATATAGTTGACGGGTACGAGAGCAGCGGGTCCAGAATGCGCAGATCTCGCGCCGGCAGGCCCGTACGCCGCATGATGGCGTGCTTTCCTGCCTCCATCACCTGGGTCTGCCCATTCGAATCCAAAACGAGCCAGGCTCGCAATCCAGCTGCCTTCTTGCGGATCCCCCCGCCGCCGGGGATCGTTGCCAGGTATGCAGCTGTCGGTCGGGCCGGATCGAGCTCATCGTCCGGGTGGAAATGTTCCGATCTTGCTTGGGGAGGGTGGATTCTCATAGTCAACGGAGTTGTTTGTCGAATAGCAGTACATCAGAGATTGTTAATTTATTACAAAGACGAACAATTTTGGAAGTCAAAAGATTTTAAAATTATTAAATAAATGTCGTGTTATTCTATTATTTCAGTCAAATAAAATAAACTGCATCAAGCCCACGTATTACATTGAAGCAACGTAGAAAACATATTCGTAAATGCAGATTGACTGTTCCTAGTATGGATGTTCGCGTTCATGGTTGTACAAAGTAAAGCTTTTAATACACACAAGACCTCAAATAGATTTGCTTCTTTAGCAATGTGCATTTGGCTTTTGTTACTCCAGTAAACGTTTGTGCTTGCACCAGGCAATGGCAACAACATATAGGAATATGCTACCAGTGGCCCCGCCACCAACAGTCCAGAGAAACTCTTGCATCCCTGCTTTTTGTGCATCAAACAGCTCGATGTTGATATTCATACCGAAAACACCAGCCACAACGACAAAAGCACTCACGACCAGGGTTGCTGTTGTCAACATGACACCCATTTGGAGAAGATGATTCTGTTTGTCATCCAGCATTATGTTAATGTAGTCCTCTGTATCATCAACGTACTCCCTCAGCTTGCAAGGAAAAAAAAATAATAATGGTGAGAAATAAATTCTACGCAGAAACTTAGAAAAGATGATTTATGAAGTGAGTCAAATATCAACGGTGCAATACTTGCATTAATAGGATGGAAGAGACAAACATGTTGAAAAAGAATACAAAACTTCTCTGTTGTCACATTTCAAAGAATGTATTGCAAAAATATGTATTGAAATGCAAACATAAAATGAATTTCCCAAAATAATATCAATGCTAAGGCTGGTGAGTCTAGTGAACTAAATGGAGAATTGTTGTCTACTATTATTTTAATATATACCTAAAAGTAGAAGTCTATCAGAGGAAACTCTGGTAGCCCTGGTACTTGGGCCATATTAAAGTCCTTTGGTAGGAAGACAGAATATCTACTCATCGTATACTTTATTATACTGTCTAAGTGAGATGCCTTAATCAATTAGTACATCCATCTTCCTTATCACAAAATTTTATGCACTGTGTCCAAACAAGCATTTACAAAGAAAGAGAATCCATGCCGACAAAATCTAGTAGTGAAATTGAGTTTCATACCGTTGACAGCTTGTTCAGCGTACCATCAATTTGCACAAAGTAAGCCTCCAGGAGCATTTCTAGTTCCTCAACATCAAGCTGCTTGCTTATAGCACTGTGAGTGGTACTGGTATGTGTCCCATGGCTGGCCCGGCTCATTGCAACATGTGGAGTAAATAAACTATCTTGCGCATTCTGAAGATCTACTTCAAAACTAGTGGATCCTCCAGTTGCTTCCCATGAGATTTCAGCAGGCTCCCTGAAACAGGATAACAAATTTTAGGTCTAGACGAAAAAGGAAAAATGTCAGTTGACAAAGGGATAGCAAGATTTCAGGTGCCTGTCATCCATATTTGATTGAAGCACTTCATCATCCATGCCATCTCTCTCATTTACAGAGGATGCTGAAGAGTTCTCAAGTTGTTGAATCAACTTCGCCGTTAGATACATCTCTGCCATATCTTCATCATCATCAAGCAAGTGTTCTAATTCATCCCGAACCTGCACACTAACATGAGTGCATCGTTAATCAATGATTCTAACAGGAAAGAGAACTAGCAGTAAGACTTGAGAGATGATCCAATTAGTTGATGCTATGCACTGTTGCAACCATAAGTTCATTACGTCGTACATAAAGTTCAAAAGTTCAATACTACTCAACCTTTTGAACACGTCCAGTTATTGCAACCAAGCGGCTCTTGATTTGACGGACACGTTCTAAGTTGAGAGTACTAATCTTTGAAGTCAGCTTATCTAAGGCTGGATGAGCCTCCTGCTCTAAAGTTCTTGCCTGATTTTGAAACCAAAAATGTGAAAATTAGGAGAAATGACCACTAGAAGTAGAAACAGGACGTCATAAAAGGAAAAGAAAAAACTACCAAAATAGAAAGTAAAATAAATTACTTCATTTTCCAAGCAACTACAAGCAGCTTCAAGACATGCTTCCAAAGCAACAAACTCAAATGGGAGACCCTTCAGTCCATCTTGATTCTCAAGACCTTGTTTTCCATCTGCATTACTTTCCTTGGTTTGATCCTTACTCCGTGGAAAGCCTCCAGAAAAGTCTGGGGGACTCGGAGTTCTTGATTGTGGGTCCACCAAATCATACAAATTTGACCAATTTGGATCCTCGCCATAGCCCTCCTATACAATATTTAGAGTGATAAGAAGAGGAAAGCAAGCAAATAAAAGTCTAACTTAAAATAACATAAACCAATGTAAGGGTAAGTTTTACAACCAACAACTTTGACAATCAGCATGACCAAATAATGGTTAAAGTAAGAGCTCTTAATAGGGTCAAATGACTAAAAATGATTCATTTAGCTGATCTCATGTATTGGAAAAAGCCTTTATTTAGTTCTTTCTTAGTATATGAGAGATTAATGAGAATCGATATTATTTTATTCCCCTTGTCACCTTATCTTACGATTTCAAATACCAAACACATTCTGTTAATTTTTCCCAATTGGAAAGTTAAATTATCCTCATCTCACAGATTTCAAAGTCAAAACTTTCTATTCTAATCCAACTCCCTTAATAAATTATACAAACCATATCAAAATTTAGTATCATAAGTTGCTTGTCCAAAACAAATCCCATAAAAAGAAAAAAAAAGATCTTGTAAACTGATCCCGTCAATATTATCACCCTATTTAACAACCCTGGGGTCTCCCTGTTTTATAAATTACAGTCCAACCTTCACATAAAATTCAAAAAATCCCATTTAACGAACTGGGTACTTAAAAAAAAAAAAAAAAGAACTTTTTAATTAAGACAAGGTAAAAAAAAAAAAAAAAAAAAAAAACCTGAGCTTTGATGGCTTGGTAGTGGCGCAAAATCCTCCTCTGCAACTCCTCAACAAACGGAACAACTGAAGGGTCTCGAGAATTCATCAACAAGACTTCCTGGGCGGTGATGATCGCTTTGATGTGCTCCAAATTGATGACGATAGCCCGTTCTCTGCCCAATATAGTTGACGGGTAAGAGAGAAGCGGATCCAGGATCCGAAGGTCTCGGGCTGGGAGGCCCGTACGGCGCATGATGGCATGTTTGCCGGCCTCGACGACGTGCTCCTGGCCGGTCGAGTCAAGAAGGAGCCAAGGTCGCACGCCGGCAGCCTTCTTGCGGAGGCCAGCGCCGGCGGCGAGGGCCAGATTGGCGGCGGGGGGTGGGCGTGGTGGGTCCGGGTCGTCATCGGGTTTGGGTTGAAAAGGATGGTGGATTCTCATCCGGCAGGGTAGTGGTGTCTGACGGTGAAGATATTGGTTTTAGTGGAAGTGAAGATATCGTTTTGTAGCGGTGGTAATAAAGTAATAATAAACTGTCCTGTCCTGCTATAATAATACAAACTAAATCAAATTTGCTGTCGTCTCTATTTTTTTTTTAATTAAAAAAATAAGAATATTTTGTCTAAAATTTTAAACTCTCAAAATTATTAAATAATTTGTATCTGTTTATGTATTATTGATGAATATTGGATGTTGTACTTGTACCTGTAATTAATTCTTAGATAAGAAAAATAAGAATTTTCAAATAAAAATGGGATTAATGTCTTGAATTAAAATAATTAATCGCCTTAATTTATTGGCTAAGCAAAATTAAAATATACTCATAAACTATGATTTTCCATGCAAATGCATATTACAAAACAATTCCGTATTGCACTATTAATCTACGGTAATAATAATGTACGCAAATCATGTGGGAGATATTTAATATAAAATATATAATTTATTAAGACATAGACTATTGGTTTCATCAGTTGAGTCGAACAAGCTGATTAATGTTTCTGCTTACATACATACATACATTCATAGAAATCACAAAAGGCATCTATCTAATTCTATTAATGAAAGAAAATTAATGGCACAAATTTCCTGCTGTCATTTATTTATTTATTTAAGGAATTGTGTTTGTTGAAACACATTTAATTGGTTTGGGATCTAGAGAGGATAGTAGGCAAACCACCTATCAACCATTGCAAGACATTCCTTTGGCTTGTATTCTGGAGCTGTATGACCTCCTCCCTGCATAATAGTAATTAATTAATTAATTAATTAATTATAACAACAATAATAATAAAAATTAAAAAAAAAAAAGTGTTAATCTTGCCTTTACAGTGGCAAATGTCAAACGGTAAGTCTTTTGTGTGTAGCGCATCCAGTATCTACAGAATTAATCATGGTTAAAAAAAAAATTAATAATAAATAAAACAACTTCTTCCGGTTAGACAATTTTTCGATAAGAATTAATATGGTAATAAATTAAGAAGTAGTCCTAAATTTAATTAATTAGTTACCCTTACCCAGCAACTTGGCCTTCCACAAACCAGGGTTGCCAACCACTTTCAATCGTCAAATTTAACGACTTTATCCATGTCTCTGTGCCCACATATGGAACTATCATGTCTACATCCCCGCTGTATCAGTAAGTATCAACAAATAATAATAATCAATTCATTTTTTCTTGATAATTTATATAATTTTTTTTTTAAAAAAAGAAGTGTGTATGTATGTTGTACATATTACCTGTATATCAGGACTTGATAGCCTTGCTCGATGAGATTGCGGTGATAAACAAGACTAGTTCGGACATTTTTCGTGTAAGATAAACTCATATTGCATCTCACCCAATGTTTTATTGTTCCCTGCAACCAACTCCTCGTCATTAGAAGAAGGACATTATATGTATATAATTAATTAATTAATTAATTTCACATGTATACCTCTCGAATTCCAAGAGCCCTTTGAACATCTATGTCGTTCGCCCAACTGTACGAGTACAAGTAGTTGAAAATCTGTAAATCGAATTAAAATGGGATCGAAATGAATTCGATTCAATCTTGATGATCAATTCATTCCTTAATATATATGCGTGCACTATATAAATTAAGTATTTATATATATCATTAGAGGTAAATTAAGTATGCAGTTTGTTTTGTGCACGTACGTACGCAAATATTAATTTGAGAATACTGTGTGGAGTTTTACCCGACACCATGGTCTTGGAGGTTCAGCTGTTTCATTAGGAAGATGATCAGTTGACAAAAATAGAAAATTAATAGAATCATCTTCTTCTTCCTCTTGCATGAAGCTGCTGCTGCGATACCATTTGAATGTCTTATTTGGCTCTGCAGGGGATGCAAAACTACATTGAGGTTCGTATATGTTCGAGGGGCATATTTTTCCGGTGCACTACAACACAGAAATTCAATTCAACCCATAACTTAATTAATTTATTTATTATATATATATATATGTATTAATATTATAATACCGTGCATGCACTAAAAGTCACGGTAAAATATTACTTTTGTTCCACGTACCGCTGTTATGTTTTGTACATCGGCTATACATAAACCATTGCTTGGATCTACATCCACATACTCCCCCTTGCAATTTCTGTTGGCTGACTGCACCCAAAACAAAAAGAATTGAAAGAAAAATTCCAAACATATATTCATATAAGTATCACACAATTTATATTAATATATAACATTAATAGTTAATTATTATTATTATTATTATTTCAAATCTTTTTGTTCTTTATTTTAAAAAAAAATAATAAAGAAGAAAGTATATAATTTTAGATTTGGGGAAAAATTATCCACCTCGTAGATATCTTGGGAGATCAATGCATTCAAGTAAGCGAACCACACTCTTGAATTTATATCTTTGTTTAGATAAGTGGCTGGGTTGCCAAGTGTGTATCCCTGTAAATTAATTAATTAATTAATTAATAATCAACTAATTAATGTAAAATTAAATGATCAAATATTAACAAAGGATATATAATAATAATAATAATTGATTTCTGATGCTTTAAATTTTTTAGGTCACTTACTTTGAGATTCATTCTTGGCTCGTTTCCAGCATCGATGGCTGCAACCAATATACATATATAAATTCTCAGAACAAATTAAAATGAAATGATAAAGAACAAAATTAAGTAATACTTACCGTCAGATATATGTTGAACAACTATGGGAACAATTATGCCTGAATAAGAATCACCGCTAATATGGAGTGGATTTGCCAGGAATTTCGGATGAGCTATAAGCCACTGATACATATATCCATAGGATGATCAAATATTATATCATATATTAATCACATATTATAAAATGAAAATTAAAAACATTAGTGTATATATATATATATATATATATATGCTGATATGCATGCCTTTCTTAAAAAGGAATAGGTTTCTGCTGCTGAAAGTGTATCATCCATGTTGCTGTATCCTTGCCAGGTTTTTGCGTATGAGAATCCTGTGCCTACAGGAGCATCTAAAAATATGATGTTGGCAACCTGCAAATTACGTTCAATTATAATTATAATTATAATTATAATTAATTAAATCAATTAATTAGGCAGGGTTATATAGAATAATGGATACATTATATATATATATATATATTGCCAGCATCAGCAGCAAGTACGTATCTTTGTCCACGAGTAAGGGTTCAACGTAAGCTTTGGTAAGTATGGCTTGGAATTTTCATAGTCAAATGACAATGGACCTACAATTAATTAATGGCTATTTAATTAAGAGAATTATTTCTTGTGATTCGTAAAAATTAAAAAAAAAAAAAATTAAGTTTACCATGGACTGATCCTAATTTTACCCATACATTACAACTCTGATTATTTAATGTACGAAAAAATTTAAAGAATTTAAATGTAGCAAAATTAATAAGATATCTCTCAGATTTTCTTTTATTAATTCATTCTAAGTTTGATAAATTATATGATAAAATAACAATATTTGTTCTTAAATTATTTGTATCCTGCTGCTCATTTTTGTTAATTATCTATATAATCATGCATTTACCAAAATTTTACGATAACACAATGAAAATGTTGTATATAATCAACTAATAATAAAAAGCACTATTTTGAATTTGAGGTTGAGGGTGTGGTTAGCAATAGCAGTCAGTCAAAAGGATGATATATGGTTGGAATGTTTGGTGAAACAAACAATTCGTTGATATTATATTATAAACTTCCTACCTAAACCAGACAGGTCAAAGATTAACTATTATTTGTCTTTTGTTTAAGTAGATTAAAATGTTTTTTGCTTTCTTACAAAAATAGCACATTAAAATACTTTTACTTTTTATTACATGAAAGATTATAAACTAATAATAATAATAATAATAATAAAAAAAAGAAGACATGAATATATATAATTCAAACATGTGTAAATTTTTTTTAAAATTTTTTTAAATATTATTACATAACCTAGCTCTTTCCGAACTCCATAAGAACTTCTCTTATTATAACTTAATTTCGTACACTAAACTAACTAGCACTTCCGCATACATTGCCAAATAAATTCATTGTGGGATATATAAAAAAGAAAATTAATGTACCAATTTCGTACACAAGGCCAGAAAAGGCAGAACAACCAGGGCCTCCGGTGAGCCAAAGCACAAGAGGGTCATCTCCTGGACTCCTCTCGGATTCAATGAAGTAGTAGAAAAGCTGTACATTATCCGACTCTCCCACTCCAATATACCTATTTTAATATATTAATTCAAATTAAATCCATACTTATAATATATTTAAGCCAGATACTTCAAAAGAAGAAAATATTTGGAAGTGATGAGGAAGAAGAAAGAGAAAAAAATAAAAAAAGGAAAAAGAACCTAACCCGGTTTCGAGATTGAATGGGAGATCACCATCAAAGCCAGGCAGAGTTTTGATGATTTGCTGTGAAGAAGCAACAACGAAGGCGACAACCAACAGAAAAAATGTAGAATATAACAAAGAGTGTGTTGCCATCAATATATCTTCAAATCACAAAGCAATTAAAATTGCTTTCTTCTTTGAAAGCAAACCAACTGAAGGCAAAGGCACTTCTTTTTATTTATGGAGGGAAGATTATTGAAGCATAAATAGAAGAAAATCATATTTAAAGAAACTAATGTTTATTATTTATGTATATATATATATATATATATGTGGTGAATGCATATATATAAAAATTAGACTGGTAGATAGCTAGTTATGAACGTTAGAAACTACCTATGTAATTATTGCTTTTAACATTTTGCGTGTTTCGTACATTAATATTTTCCTCCACTGGCTTCACTACATTCCGCCAACCAATTCTTGTCAAGAATCGCTAAAATGGGCCACTGTTTGGGTCAGTCTACGAAAATAACCAACCAAATTGATCATCATTCGGACTATAATCGATGATGCATATGATCATCATTGTCGAGAATTATTTTACATATATATATATATATATATATATGATGTAAGATGAGTAGTTTCTTTTTTTTACACAAAATCTTATATTAATTATAAACCGTTGAATATACGCACATCCAACGGTTGAAATTACATTTGATCATATAATTAATACATCTATTATGTTAAATACAATCTTAACCGTTAGATGTGCGTATATCCAACGATTTACAATTGATGTAAAATTTTGTGTAAAAAAAAACTCATATATATATATTAAAATTTTTTAACTGTAAGTGACCTATGATATTTTATCATTTTAAGTAAGAACGTGTATTATATAATTTTTGTCAGTTTTTTCTAGTTCATTATGTGTTCTAGCAGTTAGTTATACGTTTTGACAGTTTTTGACAGTAATTTGGTTATACGTTCTGATAGTTTCTAACAGTTTTTTTTTTTATGGTTTTTGTGATGGGCAGAGTTTGTAAATACAGATTTTTTCTTGGTTAGATCCCTAAATCAATAATTTTTTTTAATAAATGTACACCATCATATAGAAATTGTGTAAAGTTTAAAAGAACTGTAAAGTAGAAACTTTTATCACCAGACTGTAAAAGACGTCAATGGTAGGAGGTATGTTTTGAGTTTAATTCTGCACTTGATTTATATGCTATTATGATTAGTAAAACATGGGAGATCGTATCTGAATTCTTTTATTTGGTATTTATTGCCTTTGCTTTGATTTTGTAAAATTTGGTTAAATGATTGGTTTCTAAAAAATCAAATTTATTATCAAGTATTATTGATCAATAATAATACTAGAAATCATTATGAAATTGGATTACTAGTTTGGGATTTGAATCGATGATTTTTGTTTCTAGAATCAAATAAAAGATAATTCGTTTTTGTAATCAAATTGAGAAACGGTTTGCTGCAGGTTGAAAACAATGTCATATGACATGTCATCTATTGTATGCGAAACAATATGACATGTTGTTTTGTGCATGATATTGTATGATATATCATCTGCTTATGTAAAATAGTATGACATGTCGTTTTTGGAATGATTTAATATGACACATAGTTTTTGTTTGTGAAAATGTATGACATGTCGTTTCTTTTATTTTGATAATATGACATGTGGTTTTCTGTATATTATAGTAACATGCAACTTATTTGATTATTTGGGGATATAAAATTGAAATTATGTCTTTATATGACCAATTTTTATGATTAAAATTAAATGTCTATGATCTATATAATTTTGATTAATTAAGGATTAGGCATAGTATCTTTAATTATACAAAATTATACTTTAAGAGTTTTTGGATCATGTATAAGAAAAATATTACTTATAGTTAATCATATTTAATATAATAAATTTTATGCCATAGGAATTTTTATTATATTTATATGATTAATTATAATAAATATCAAATTATTTTCTTAATTACCCATAGAAATTAGGAAAAGGAGCATAATTTGGTAGTTTTATTATAAAGATTTATATATACATATATAAATATAAATATGCTTGAATTAGAACTTCAGCCCACAGGCAAGTTTTATGTTTATTGATTCATAATTTACAATGTAGTTTATATTGGTAAAACATGATATCTATTTATTAGCCTCAATTCATATTATGTATAAGCATGTATGTTTAATTTATGCAGTCATATAATCTGTAAATTTTTCTGATATCAAATGTGACATTCTCGAGTTGAAAGGTGATAATTATAAGGTTTAGAAGGAAAAAATTCTCCTTCATTTAGGGTGGATGGACATTGATTATGCTATACGGAAAGATGAACTAATTATTATTAAAATCAGTAGTCAAGTTGAAATTACTCTTTATAAATGATGGAAGCAATTTAATCGCTTAAATATGATGTTCATAAAAACCAAAATTTTTGCTGGTATTCGGGGTTTAGTCGATCAGCATGATAATGTTAAGGCATTACTGAAGGCAATTGATGAACAGTTTGAGATTGCAAATAAAGCACTTGCTAGCACCATAATTATGAAGTTTTCATCTATGAGGCTCACCTATATTAGAGGTGTGTGTGAGCACATCATGCAATTGAGGGACATTGCAGCTCAGTTAAAAGCTCTTGAGGTTGAAATGTTTGAATATTTTCTTGTGCACTACATACTGAACACTCTTCCACAACTATATGAACCCTTCAAAATCTCCTATAACACACGTAAGGACAAATGGTTAATTAATGAACTACTTACCATGTGTGTGTAAGAGGAAGAAAGGCTAACAATCGAATTAAGTGAAAGTCTATATATGGCAACATAAAGGAAGAACAAAGGGCAAGCCAAACAGAAAAGGAAAGGCAAAATACCTCCTTAAATTGAAATAAAAAAGGAATCCAAGTGCTTCTTCTACAAGAAGAAAAGACACATGAAGAAAGATTGTTTCGAGTTTCAAAAATGGCTTGAGACAAAAGGTAATTTAATCTCATTTGTTTGTTATGAATCTAATACAGTTGAAGCTAGTAATAACATATGGTGGATTGATTCGAGTTCTATAATCCATGTTGCAAATACCTTGCAGAGTATGCAAAACCTAAAGATGCCAGTGGGCAATGAGTTGTGCATTTATTCAGGAAATAAGATGCATTCACGTGTAAAGGCAATTGGAACATGTAGTTTAATTTTAAGTAATGGGTTTGTTTTGAATTTAGAAAAGATGTTTTATATTCCAACTTTCTCTAGAAATTTGATTTCTGTTTAAAAACTTGTACTATTTGGTTATTCCTTTCATTTTTTAAATACATCTTTTAATTTATTTTACCAATCTGATCTTGTTAGGAATGATACATTGTTTGATGGTCTTTTCTATATTAATTTACAAAACAATGCCTCTTATGATGTGATGCATGTTTAAACTAGTATTAAACAATGTGTTATGAATGAAAATTCCTCTATATTGTGGCATAGGAGATTGAGATATATTTCCATAGAAAGAATTAAAAGATTAGTAAATAATGGAGTACTTAGTACTTTGGATTTTATTGATTTTAATAATTGTTTGGACTGCATAAAGAGAAAATAAACCTACAAAACAAAGAAAGGTGCCAAGAGGAGCTCAAATAAATTAGAGATCATACATTCAGACATTTATAATCCAGACATGGACTCTTATGATCAGAAATACTTTATCTCTTTTATAAATGATTACCATGATATATCTTCTCTTTACTTGCTTAAGAATAAAAATGAAGCACTAGATGCTTTTAAAATTTTTAAAGCCAAAGTAGAGATAAACGATACGAAAAGCAAACTAAGATTGTGAGAACAAACAGGGGTGAAGAATATTTTGGTAGATATACTGAGAATGGACAAGTACCTGGTCCATTTGCGAAATTTCTTCAAGAGCAAGAGATAGTTGCCAAATACACCATGCCTGGTTCTCTAGACTAGAATGGTGTAGTAGAAAGAATAAACTGAACGTTAATGGACATGGTACGGAGTATGCTTAGAAGCTTCATGCTTCCTAAATCATTGTGGACTAAAGCTTTTAAGACAGCAGTGATATATTGAATCGGAGTTCTAACCAAGGCTACGCCAAAAATGCCTTTTGAATTATTTAAAGGTTGGAAATCGAGTTTGCGACATGTATGTGTTTGGGGATGCCCGTCTGAAGTGAGAATCTATAATCCACAAGAAAAGAAACTAGACCCAAGAGCCATTAGTGGATATTTTATTGGATATGCCAAAAGGTTTAAAGGTTACAGATTCTATTGTCCATCTTATAACATTAGGATTATGGAATTAATAAATGCAAAATTTCTTGAAAATGACTTAATCGGTGGAAGTGATCAATCCCAGGATATTGTTTATGAGAAAGATCATATTGAAGCTTAGCCATCCACTTCAAGTGATAGATTGATTGTCATTCACAACCACCCTCAAGTCCAACTGGGTGTTGAGCAACCGATCGTTGAAGTTCCACAACTGACTGATAATAATCCAAAAGATCAATTTGTTCAAAAATTACTAGAAATTGTTGAACAACCAGTTGAACAACATATTCCTCAGGAAAATATTGATACAACATTAAAGAGATCTACTAGATCAAGGAAATCAACAATTTGTAATGATTATATTTTGTATCTGCAAGAATCTGACTATAACATTGGAGCCGAAATTGATCCAGAAACGTTTTCACATGTTATAAGTTACGAAGAATCAAATTTATGGTACGATGCAGTGAAAAATGAGATGAATTCTAAGGCATCTAATGGAGTTTGGGATCTTGTTGAGTTGTTTAATAGTGCAAAAACTATAAGAGTAAATCGGTCTTTAAAATTAAGAAAAACTCATTAAGTAACATTCAGAGATATAAAGCAAGACTTGTTGCCAAAAGATTCACTCAAAATGAGGGAATTGACTACAAAGAGACATTTTCTCTTGTATCCAAGAAGGATTCCTTTCGTATAATTATGGCATTAGTTGTACATTTTGACTTAGAGTTGCAACAAATGGATATGAAAATGGCTTTTTTCAATGGAGATTTAGAGGAAAAGGTTTACATGAAGTAACCAGAAGGATTTTTCTCTAGCAATAGCAAGCATTTGGTTTGCAAACTTAAGAAATCCATATATAGCTTGAAACAAGTCTTTTGTCAACGGTATTTGAAATTTCATGATGTTATTTCTTCATTTGGTTTTGTAGAGAATATCATGGACCTATGTATATACCAGAAGGCTAGTGAGAGCAAAATATGTTTCTTAATTTTATATGTGGATGACATTCTACTTATAGCCAATAATAAGGTGTTGCTTTATAAGGTGAAACAATTTCTTTTTGAAAATTTTGATATATAGGATATGGGTGATGTATCTTATGTTATTGGTATTAAGATATATAGAGATAGATTCCGAGGTATTTTAGGTTTGTCTTAAGAGACCTATATCAACAAAGTTTTAGAGAGATTTCGGATGAAAGATTGTTCACCAAGTATAGCATCCATTGTGAAAGGTGACAAATTCAACTTGAATCAATGTTCAAGGAATAATCTTGAAAGGGAACAAATACAAAACATTCCATATGCTTTTGCTATTAGAAGTCTGATGTATGCTTAGGTCTGCACCAGACCCGACATTGCATTTGTTGTTGGAATGTTGGGAAGATATCAGAGTAATCCTGTTTTAGACCACTAGAGAACTGCAAAGAAAGTGATGAAGTACCTTCAAGAAAATGAAGGATTACATGCTTATATATAGACGAACAGATAACTTGGAGATGATTGGATACTCAGATTCAGATTTCGCTGGCTGTATTAATTTACAAAAGTCAACATTTGGATACATTTTTATGTTTGCTGGTGGAGCTATATCTTGGAGGAGTGCAAAGCAGACTTTGACTACTACTTCTACTATAGAGGCTGAGTTCGTATCTTATTTTGAGGCTAAGTTGTATGGCGTATGGATGAGGAATTTCATATATGGGCTTAAAATTATGGACTCAATTTTTAGGCCATTAAGGATATATTGTAATAATTTAGTTGCGGTTTTTATGTCTAAAAACAACAAGAGTAGTAGTCGAAGCAAACACATCGACATCAAGTATTTAGCCATAAAAGAACATGTTAAAGACAAAACAGTTGTTATTGAACACGTTAACACTGAGTTGATGATTGCTGACCCTTCAACAAAAGGCATGTCATTATTGAAATTTAAAGATCACGTAGATCAAAGGGGACTTGGTTCCTTTTGATGTTTTTCGTTATATAAACGAATGTTGATTATAATGAAATTTTATTTATATTATGGTATTTTCTCATATTTGATTTTTAATTGTGTACATATTTATTAATTTGAGAAATATCATTTATGTTTGGATCTGGAATAAACATAGGGTTTATTTATTATTAATATAGACAACTGTTTAAGAGACATAATGTATAGTGATATATGAAAGATAATACTCGTTTATAGAGAACCTATCGCCATGATTAATGTATTTTGTTTCTTATTATGATAAATGATAAAATTTATGGATCGAGTGGGAGAATGTTAGAATTTTTTAACTGTAACTGGCTCATGATCTTTCATCATTTTAAGTGGGAATGTGTATTATACAGTTTCTGTCGATTTTTTATAATTCATTACATGTTCTGGCAATTGGTTATATGTTCTAACAGTTTCTGGCAATTAATTGGTTGCACGTTTTGGCAGTTTCTAACAGTTTTTTTATAACTTCTGTGATGTACAGAACCTATAAATACAGGCTTTCTGTTGGTTGGGTCCCTAAACCAACAATTTCTTTTTAATAAGTGTACACTATCATATAGAAATTGTATAAGGTTTAGAAGAACTATAAATTAAAAACTTTCATCACCAGATTGTAAGGCGGGGGTATATTTTGATTTTAATTCTGCACTCAATCTATATGCTATTGTGATTAGTAAAACATGCTAGATCGGATCTAAATTTTTTTTTATATATATATATATATATATATATATTATTGTTTAATTTCTCTGGAAATACATTTGTACTGTCAATGAGGCCCGCCAGCTCTAGAGAGGATAATACGAAAACCACCTGTTAATCATCGCAAGACATTCCCTAGGCTTGTATTCTGGAGCTGTGTGGCCTCCCCCCTACAACAATTAAAATATTTAATTAAAACCCGAAATTACACAATTAGTTAATTATGTATATATATATAGCATATTGTAAGGTAAATTAATCTCATTAATTGATATTTATATTAATCTGCTGGGAACATTGATTATATATTCTTGCCTTTATTGTAGCAAATGTCAAATGATAATCCTGCTGCGCATACTGCATCCAGTACCCAGCAACTTGGCCATCCACAAACCATGGCTGCCAACCATTTTCAATCGTCAAATTTAGGGATTTTATCCATGTTTCTGTGCCCACGTATGGAATTGTCAGGTCCAGATCCCCGCTGTATTCAGACATAATAATTATTAAGAATTAATTAAACTTAAAACTTAGTTTTCTCCAGAAGAAATTCAAAGCTGGAAGCATATATATTTGACTATGACGTAAGAACAATTCAAAATTAGTATTAACTCAAAGTTTACAAAACCCTTGGTTAGCGAGACTGATTATTACTGGTATAATTAAGTGATCACGTCATCAGGATATCAATAATAGACGACCTTGAGACTCCTATATATACCATTAATTACATTAATTATATATAATTGATGTTATACCGTATGGAACACAATCAAATACCTAGCTACAATCGATGAAGCAATTCAATGTATTTAATTTATTACCTGTAAATCAAAACTTGATAGCCTTTCTTGGTGAGGTTTCGATGATAACCAAGACTTGTTGGAACATCTTTTCTGTAAGATAAACTATGATTGCATCTCACCCATTCTCCTATTGTCCCCTGCTCCTCAATTTTGGCAATGTAGTTAATTAGTCTAATAATAATATTTCAAATTCGGATGCAATAGCTATCTATCTATCTATCTATTAATCTCAGGGTTAAATGACACAAATACCTTACGAACTCCAAGAGCACTTTGAACAGCTTTATCGTTAGCCCAGTATTGTGAGTACCAATAATTTTGGTGCTGTACGAAAGTAGGAATATTAGAAGTAAAGGATTAAGTACAAGATAAACCCGTAAAAAATAAAACTGCAGAATTATTTTGTACAAGTTTTGATTTAATCCAATTCATCCTTACCCTTCAATTATGTATGAATTGGTATAATAAAGGTGGGTACTGACATTTGATTGTCTGAATTTCCACATTTTTTTTTCCCAATAAATGTGGAAATTATTCTTGCAATACTAAATTTTGCCCATTATAATATAGGTATACTTAACATAAAAAATTATTCTAATTATTTTTTGAAATTATTAACCTTAACCTAATATACGGTCTCATAATAAAGATGGTCGTAACATGTCCAAGTGTTCCGTTGTCGTCCAGCGGTTAGGATGTCTGGCTTTCACCCAGGAGACCCGGGTTCGATTCCCGGCAACGGAATTATTTTTCCAAAAACAAAATATGTAGACTTTTTAATTTTACGAACGGAGCAGAACAGAGCATAATCGTGTATGTACGTAATGTGCATAGAGAGTTTTACCGCACCCGACACCATAGTTTAGGAACTGCTTGAGTTGGGGAAAGGATAAAATCTGCGAAGTGTTCTTCTTCTTCCAAAATGGTGCGATCCCAATTCAATGTCAATTGTTCTGGTCCTGGAGGTCTTGGGGATGGGGATGTACGACTACATTGAGGTTCCAATATGTTCCCCACAAATAATCTTCCAATACACTACAAAGAAATTAATTAATTTATAATATGATAATTTTAATAATAAAAAATAAAAATAATATACTAGTGTTGTTCAATTCTACGCACCGCTGTGACATTCTGAAGATCAGCTTTGCATGAATCGTTGCTTGGGTCCACATTTGTATAGTCGCCATTGCAATTTCTTTTGGCTGACTGGAAAAAGCATTACACAAAATTCGCAAAGAACTTTTTTTTTATAAAATCACTGATGATTCCTAGCTAGAATAAAATTTTACCTCGTAGATTTCATAGGTGATTAGTGCCTTTAAGTAAGCGAACAATATTCTTGAATTTATATCATTGTTCATATCTGTAACTGGGTTGCCAAGTACATATCCCTGTGTTTGATGATATGTTATCATCATTAAAATTAAAATGCATTGTAATTAGAGTTGTAAATTAATGAAGAAGATCATATTATATTAGCTAGGTAGGTCACCTACTTTGAGATTCATTCTTGGCTCGATTCCCGCGTCAATACCTGCAACCAAAATTACCCAATATTAATTTCCTGAACATTGTAGTATATATATAGATAGATATGCTCTTGGTAGTGAAATGCCGAGTAAATTGAATTCCGGGAGAGAGGGAAGAAGTAAAATTAGCGCAGCTACGTGGTGGTGTTCAGCACATAAATAAATTACCGTCAGAAATTTTCTGGACAACGATTGGAACAGTTATGCCCGAATAAGAATCGCCGGCAATATAGAGCGGATTCACCAGGAAATATGGATGAGCCACAAGCCACTGAAGATCAATAATTTTATACACAAAAAGAACAATATTCATTAATCAGTATCCTGTAATTTTTTAATATATATTGTACCAAAAATCCTTTATGATCAACTGGTGAAAAACTTCCATGAAAATGCTTAAAATTTGTCAAAGCTAGCTAGGCCTCATCAAATTCATTGAAAATTCTCCTGAATTGTAAATCACAAAGAAGATTACTCTAATGATACAAAATTTTGGCTCAGTGTCAGCACCTTTCTTAGGAAATAATATATTTGTGTTGTTGAAATTGTATCGCTCATCTTGTATCCTCGCCAACTATTGGGGTATGAGAAACCAGTCCCTACTGGTGCATCTAGGAATATAATATTGGCAACTTTTGTCCACGAGTATGGATTCAACAATAACTTGGGTAAGCTTCTCCTGGAAGATTTTTCAAAATCAAATGACAATGGACCTGCAATGAACAACTAAATCAAATTATGCTTTTCCCAAACCAAACATGCTAGCTCTAAATTTACATTAAAGAAAAAGAGTTAAACATACCAATTTCATAGACGAGGCCAGAAAAGGCAGAACAACCAGGGCCTCCGGTCAGCCAAAGCACAAGAGGGTCATCTCCTGGACTCCTCTCGGATTCAATGAAGTAGTAGAAAAGCTGCACATCATCCAAATCTCCCACCCCAATATACCTAATTTTTATTATTAATTCATTATGTTATGAGCTAATTAAGTGAAAACAGAACAAATTAAATTAATTCTTTCTTCTTTCTTTTTAAGTTTAAAAAAAAAAAGAAAAGAACACCTACCCAGTTTCTAGTTTGAAAGGGAGATCGCCATCAAATCCAGGCAGGGTTTTGATGATTTGGTGTGAAGCTGCAACAATGTTAGGGATGGCCAATAGAATAAGAAACGCAAACGATAAGAAAGATTGAGCTGCTGCCATGATTTGTGAAAATTACAGAGCCAAAGTATTACTTTTCTTCTGTGCGAGCAAACGAAGATGAAAGGCAAGACAACACCTTTATGTTTATGCTACTGATTTAATTAATAAAATATTCTGATGCTTTCATTGAGGTGGGATGAGGGATGGATAAGGAAGCTGGATACTGCGTTGATAAACCCCGAATTTTAATATAGGTAATTTCTGCCTTTTACGGAAAAATACCCGATTCCCCCTAATTTCTTTGCCTGATGGCCTAATTCTCCCTAATATTTGAGAAATACTACATTTGTCTACTAACTTTTAAATGTTTGCGATTTGGTTGTTTAGTAATTTAAACCTGAACTAATTGAATCAATAATTTAAACCGAACTAATGACTTGAATCGATTTTTTAAAAATTATAAAATAATATTATTTTGAATAGATTCGTACTTAAAAAATGAATAAACCACACTAAACTTTTACTATTGTACTGAATTCATTTTGATAATAAATTATATAATCTTTACTAGATAAGACGTTTAAAAATACATATATAATAAATTTTATTAATAATAATTTTTTTTGTTAATATAATAAAATTTATAAGCTAAAATAGTTTTATAATTTTATACTCATTAAAATTTTTAAATAATTTGTATTTAAGATTATCATTATTATTCTAAATTATATAACAATAAAATTATTTTAAAATTAATAAGAATTTTAAAAATTTTATAATTTTATAATAATAATTTTAAATTCTTATTATTTTAAAATTTTAATGATTATAAAATTATTTTTTATATTAAAATTTATTATATATGTATTTTCAAAAGTCTTATTTATGAAAGATTATAAAATTTATTGTCAAAATAAATTTGGTATAGTGGCAAAGATATTTATGTAATTTATTCATTTTTCAAATATTGGGGGAGGGTTGAATCTATTTAAACTAATATTATCTTAAAATATTTAAAAGTTAAGGGGTGATAGAAGTCTTTTAAATATTAAGAAAGAAGTGGGTATTAGACTAAAAATGAGGGGAATCAAGTGTTATCCTAACTTTTATCTCAAAATTTTTATTAAATTAAAACCAAGTTTTAACAATAATATA
Organism: Azadirachta indica; assembly: GCA_022749755.1. NCBI lineage: Eukaryota > Viridiplantae > Streptophyta > Magnoliopsida > Sapindales > Meliaceae > Azadirachta > Azadirachta indica. The sequence continues at coordinate 16,440,289 of CM040444.1, forward strand.
TTTGGAAGGTGGTGTTACATACATTTATTACTATTTATTTGAAAGTTACACAAATTATATTTATTTATATACATGGCCGTTGAATGACGGGAAATATTTTCAAATAAGTGCTCAAATTGGATTCTGCTTTTTTAACAAAATCGTGATTGGTTTTGCTGTACAGACAACGATCGCCGCAGTAGCTTTCTGTTTGATTCTGTTTTTTCTATTTCCTTAACGTAATAAAAAACACATTTGCATAAAGACGTGAACATTTTTAACTGTGACACATCAAATTAATTAATTTATACAATTGAATATAACGATAATGATAAAATATACTGTTGTCTTCCGTTCAATTTGTCAATTTGAGGTATTATTACATATATACCCTGAGATTTGACATAATATCAACTAAACAGTATCTTTTCGTAAATGATCACTTTATATCCCTACGGTTATTCTTTCGTTTAGAAGACTTAACAGAAATGAGGGCAATTATGTAATTTCAAAATAACACAAAAATTGAAATCAAATTTAATTATGAACAATAACATTTGTTTCTCCACCAATTAGCCAAAAAAATATACATATAAAAACCTTGAGTTGTTGCCCGTTATTGTTTCTGTAACTATTAACCCGAAAAAAAAAAAAAAAAACTGACCTTACCCATTTCCCAGCTAAATTAATCAAGCAAAGTAAACAAATAAACCCAGATCAAGTTAAAATAAGACGCAAATCAATATCATGTTTCACGCACTCTACATGACCAAAATGGCAGCAAATATGCCGACAGCCAAAGAATTTGTTCAAAACGGCAGTGTTATCTGATGGTGGCATTGAGATCGACGAGGGGAGTTTGCTGGGGCGGGAGAAGAAAACATAGAAGATGATGGCGAGGTCTTCATTAGATAGTTACAAAACTAAACAGAAAAAATTTATACTAAAGCTAAAAAAAAAAAAAAAAAAAAATTGATAAAATTCATCCTCAATTCCACACAATCTCCTTTTTCTCCGGCAGCAAAGTGCATAGCCATCAGAATTGCCACCAACAGTGACATCAAAACCACCACTTTGATTTGCTTCAATGTCCTCACCTTCAAATACCTTTTCTTCTTTTCTACTTCCACAGCCAATTTTCGGAAATCTTTAATTAAATTAAGCTTCTGATGATTACTTTTTTCCTTCGTTACTTCATCTTTCTTCTTTGTCTTCTTTCCTTCCTTGTATTCTTCTCCTTCTTCTTTTCCTACCGTTGTTCAGCCTCTGCAACTACTTTAGAACTATTACTCTCTTCTTCGTCTTGGCCTGTTGCCACTACTGCAGCTTTGTCTGAAAAGCCCAATCGAGCTTGGCGTGACCTCAGAGCTTGCAATAATTTGTTGTGTCTGGTGGTTATGGGACTGGTGAAACGATTGTGGGTTGGGGAGATGCGACTGGAAAGGGGGTGGGGGTGTTTGTTAATAATTTAGGATTTTGCAAATGGATTGTATTTATGATTTTTAATATTAAATTATTTTTATTTAGAAAGGGTAAATAAGTAATTGCACTATAATCTGTTAAGTCCTTTAAACGGAAAGATAACAGCAGAGATACTAGATGATTATTTTTTAAACGATACTGTTTAGGTGATATTATGCCAAACCTCAGGGGGAGGTACGTGATAATACCTCAGTCAATTTTTTAAAATAAATTAGAATATATTAATTAATAAATTTTAAAGAAAATAAGAGAGATATATATATATATATATATATATAATTGATGATTGTATTAATATTCTTACCACTATAGATGGAACCTTTATGAAATAAAGCATAAATTTCTTATTAGTGTTTCATAATTTCCTAGCCAAAAATGGCAGGAAGTGTACAAAATCTAATCCTTTTTTTTCATACATATATGATTCTAGATTTAGCATTAAATTTATCATTTATTTCTTAACTATTCTTATCCAACATATATAACCCGTTTAAAAATAATTTTGTAGGAAGTTGGAACCAGTATGTGAGACGGGTATATTACTTGAAATTATTTTACCAAAATTTTTTGACACAAAATTTTCATTTCTAGGAGAATCGCTTTGCTTGTGCTCTTTTTCTGGAGATAGTTGGCATGAAAACCCTAAAAGAGAACGAATTAAAGTTCATTTTCCTTCAAAAAAATTGCGAGTTTTCACAATTTTTCTCAATCTTTTCATTACGTTGAGAAAAAAAGAAAAAGGAAGAAATTTATTTTGGATACAACCTCACACGTAGCTTTAGCTTTTATACATGAAAATGGCTACACTTTATAACTGAAGAGATTTAACTGGCCTTTACCGTTGCATGTGTCAAGCTGTAATTATTGTGTTATTTGTGCAGTGTGTGCACATTGCACGATACCCACAAATATTCGGAATTGTAATAAGTGATATAGTGTAAGAAAAATGTCGAATCCACGAGAAATATAATTTATTAAGTATAAAAAATAATTAATTTATGAATTTTTTTAAAGAAATCGATTGTCAAATTGAGTGAGAAATTAAAACAATTAAAATTAATCACCTAACAACTAAATATGAGACTCAATTAATAGAAAATCTAGGGGTAATAATTTTATCGAATTAGTCGTGTCTATTTTTTCAATTTATATTATTATAATTTAATACCCATATTACTAGTGAATTATGTTACCTTATTTAACAATTTCTCTTAAAATCAATCAAAACTATTTCGCATCTAATAATTCACTATATCTTTATGTGAATTTTAATTAAATAAAAACGCGTTGTGATTAATGATAATTTTGAATTATATTACGTAAATCATTTTACTACATTTTCGTTTAACATGTAATTTATAATATTTATCACACAGTTTAAACATAATAAATACTTCTCAATATGTATCGGTTTATAACTCATTCAAATATTGGCTAAGTATTCAAATGCATTAAAAACTACGACAAATATGCAATATAATGTATCAAATCATAATTAATTCAATTTGAGAAAATAGATACTTTTAAATAATTAAATCATTACTCTAGAAAATATGTTTAACTACATATAAAATAGAATTCAAGTTTAATTATAAAAAATTTAATAATCAAAATAAGTAATTTTAATTAACACAAAAATTATTCAATTCAAAATAAAATTAAAAAGGGAGAGAAATAACACTAGGTGTGGAGAGCTTCAACCCTCAATACTTGATGAATTCCTTCTTCTTCTTGTTGATTTTACCTTTTATCTCTCTAGCATAATCTCTCTCTTTTTCTTATTTTTTTCTCTCTCCAGAACTCCCTTTCTAAAATAGGTTAAGGTGGCTAAATATTGCAAAAACATAAACAAACATAAGATTCCACTAAATTTGACTATTCATGAGAAATCTAAAGGTTAATGGACAAAAATGAAGAAAATACGTCGTCTGGTCGTAAATGGCGCACGCGCGCCATGCTCTCGACCATAATGGCCAGATGCTTGGGCGCGCCGGCGCACGCGGAGCTTGCGTGCTCGCGCCCTTATTCCAACTGGCAAGTCATGCGCCCAATTACAATTAGTGTCCCTCTCACTTTGATTATTTTAAATTTTGGTCACTGTTTGGATGCTCTTGCATTTTAGTCTCCATTTTCTTGCATTTTAACCGTTGAGAACAAAGCTTTGTGTTTTTCCTTTGACACCTAGGGTTCAATATCCACTAGGGCTAACAGACACGTTTTTATGCTCTATTTTCATGTCTTCATATTAAAATATAACACCTTCAAAATAAAACTTAAATGATTAAAAAGAAAAATAAATACTCAAAATTGACTAAATAATACCAAGTATGTTATTTAATGATAAATAAATTAAGTATAATCACGCACTATAATAAAAAAAGATATTAGTAATCAGAATTCATATCCTTCACTTGGTATTTGTAAAAATATGCAAAACAATTGTTTACAAGATTTTCTGAAAAATTAGTTGGCTAGAAGATTAATAGTTTGTTTGGAATTGATGTGCTTTAATATTACCAGTTTTAGTAAGAATTGCTCACTTTTACACTTATATTATGTATTTAATAGTTTCATCTTATAGTAGCTGTAACTTCAAAGCCACTCTACCGTAAATCTAAACAGGCCCTAATACTGTTTTGAGGCTTAACCTTCGACTTGACCATCAACAAACAAAGGCCGCCATTCACTAGAAACGGCTACGTACAGAGGCTTTATCCATTCTTGCATGCCCACACATATGGCACAAAAACGTGATGATCTCCACTACAAAGCACAAAGTATAGTTAGTAAAATTTGTGCTTTTCAGTAGTTTGTTATCTTTGATTCAACCGTTCATCTTGAAGAACACCAGTAAATCATGGCTCAAAGACTTGTTTTTGAAAGGTTTTTGTGATATTCGACAGTACTCTTATTTTTTTCTATTTCAGTTAGGAAGGTCTTGAGGCATTTGTTCTGTTGATGCTGAAAATTCGTTTATTGTGACTTCAAACAACAGAATTCTTGTCTTCAAGATTAAGGGCTGTTGACACTTGCCTACAAAATAAACAAAGTCAGAGAGATAGCCAGCTTGCTCAGCTTATGCACTTCGATGATTAAATCAAATGGTTTTCTTAAGAGGAAAAAAGAGAATTTTGTAGCGTTTTTTGCTAGGATTTAGTGTACGTACTTGCCCTTCTCGATGCCAGAGTATTATAGATGCAGAGAATAACTATCTTTAGCTATTTTTCTGCCCATATTTTACGTTCTCCCTACGATTGAAAATGGGGAAGATGAGTGGTTAGTAGGTGGAATGCATGGCAAAATTTTCGTTGCTCACGTCAAACTAGGTCGGTGATATTTTACACCCGACTTGATCTAGTTATCTTTTTCATGGCGGATACCTTGGATTTTGCTCGATTTAGCATATGCTATCTAGTCTCAGGGGATTATCGAACCTGGCCACATGCCATTAATGGTCCGACATATTTATGTTCGGGCATTTCTCGGAGTCTCTAGTTAATGACTATTTTACTAAACTGTTTAATTAGTTTTTATCCTAAGTAGGGAGTTATCCTTCTTCTGTTCTGAACTTGAATATGTTGCTTCACATTTGGAAAGGTGAATAGCTGCATAGCCTTTTAGGAGACGTGTTTCTTTGAGAAACGTTCAGTGGTTACTCTTTTCATGGCTGCCTTTTAGTTATTCTAGAATTGGGCCGCCTGGCATTGTTCCATTGGGCCATCCTTGCAGTTGCCGCATAGGTAGTTGCCTTGCATTGAAACCTCTAACACGGATCATCTGGGCCTTTGATTATGGATGGCTTAGATTAATTAGGTTCAGGTATAAATATGCAACTTTCCTTTCGTTTCTCACTTTTTTCGACTGTCTTCTCTCTTGTAAATGACTCATTTACTGCACTTACACTGCTGCTTACTTCCTAAACTTCCTTCGGTCTTACTTAAGTTACTTTTTTCGCTAGGAACTTCTTTCAATCGGTAAGTTTTTTCCCTTTTTCTTGCTTACTCTCATTTGCATTGCTGGGTTATTCGACTGTGCTTGCTTGTTTTCCCTTAGTTTTGTGTTTTTTTTTTGCAAGATAGTGTAACTGTTTTGTAAAGCATGTATGATTACTCTATTTTGAGGGTGTTTTCGAGATTTAATTTATATGTTAGGGCGTAGAGAGTGTTTATGAATGCATGTCATAGTCAGGTAGGATTTTGACTTGTTTTCTCCTCGACTTGACTTGAGCTTGGGTTTAGAATTTTAGGCTCTTCTTTAATAACTTGAGTTATTTGCATGACTTTAGGTTCGATGGACCCCATCAACATCTCTTCATCATTCTTATCTAGCGAGTTCAATACGGACTATGAGGCTTGCAATAAGCTCCCCTCTTCTATTAGGCATAACTATTTGATGATTCACGGCGAAATTTCTTTTAAAATAGCAACCCCCTTAAGAATAGTTTACCCTAGTTTTACAGTGAGGACTCTTGAATTATAACACAATACCCCTGAGGCTAGGTATTTCAAGACTATTGTTATTTCTGATAACTCTTCTAATGACATGCAGGGGAACATAGATCCTTAAGGAACCAAAGCTGGAGATCAGGATCTCTTAGAATTAGGTAGTACTTTAGGTAGATTAACTTTTTTTGTTAGGGTTGAGACCATATTAGGTCACATAATAGAGCCTGGTAACGTTGATGCACTTGGAGAGTATTGGTAGGGGATGACAATCAAGGCTTTGAGGACGATATTCTTAGTGACGATTCTGATACAACTGAGACCGAAGATGTTGGAAACACCCCCGACCTTATTATACAATTTAGACCATACGAGGTGGACTGGTTTATTTCATCTATGACCTATGCCGACCTCAAAGCTTATAGGAAACTATACCAGATTCCTGATGACATATATCTTAGATTGCCCAAAGCGAATGACTTCTCAAGTGAACCCAAAGAGGGGGAAATAGCCTTTCATAAAGAGCTTTTCCACTTTGGGATTAGGTTGCCCATTCAGGAATACTTCGCTTGCTTTTTTTACTTTTTTGATATTTTCCCATACCAATTGAACTTAAATAGCTGGTGGGTGATAACTAGGCTCTTGTGACCTGGACTATTGCGAGAAATCCCCCTCCCAGCATTGAAGAAATTATATATGCTCACATACTAAAGAAGAACCACAAAAATAATCCTGAGTTCTATTATCTTCAGTCTCAGCCTCAGACTACTAAAATAGTGATTAGCTCCCCAACTTGTAATAAAGACTGAAAACACAAATGGTTTTTTGTGGGGGGAAATTGGGATCAATCATTAGAACGCATGGGTATGGGTGACCATGTACTCACTATTTTTTACCGTGAAGGTAATCTCGGTTCATACTTCAATTCTTGTTTTGTTATTTTCTTCCTTTTCAAATTTTAATTTCTCGATTGTGTTCTCTGCTGATTTGACTAATGATTTGTCTTTCTTCCAATTGATTTGTGGGAAAAAGCTCCTTCGCTTGCCGACGCTGCCTTAGAAAGAATTTTGCGAGTAGAGCTGCTACTGGTAATCAGAGGAATCTTCTCTCCTCCAATTCTTTAGTGGACTCAGGCTTAATCGCGTTCGCTCTAACTTAGGGAGAGCTTCTCGTGACTAAAAGAGAAGCAAAAATCAAGAAAAGTGAGTACTTTTGATCCTAACCTTAATTTTATGCCTATCGACTTCTAAACCATTTTATTTTTCCTTTGTGTAGAAACAATGGCTTCATAACAATCAGTAAGAGGCTCTGCTTTAGGGAAAGGCACTTCAAGCAACCTTCAAGCATTGCTTGAGAAATCAAATTAAGGGAAAGAGAAAATGGGCTCTGGCCCAAGTCAGGCCTCCAAGAATCTCCTACCCGAGCAGATCAAGAAGGCCTTTGCTAAGTCTGACACAAAGAATAAGGGGAAGAACTTGGCGACGGTCTTAAAGAAAAGGTTTGAAGTCCCTCCAAAGAGGCTTGCAGATTGGATTGAAAAGGAGAGGGAATCGACTGATTTACAGCCCTTAAAGTGGCAAAGGCGCCCAATCGTAGGCTTGGACAAAAGTGCTTTAAAGGGGGCAATTGAGCTATTTATGGAGGACCTCTTCGAGAATAAGTGAGCAGATTATGCTCATCTAACTCCAACCATGAGAGACCTTGGGGCATTCATCTCCCCTGCAATTGACGAAGCCATTAATAATAAGCCAATGGAGGAAACATTAGATCTTTTCATAAGTGGGCTTGTCAGGTTTAATTTTCATTCTCCTTTTCCTCTTTTTTCATATTATCTGAGCTCTCTATCTCTAAAGTAATTTTTCTTTTTTGGTAGCTTGCTTATGGCTTATCCATTCACAAGGAAAGGGCCAGAGGGAACTCTTTCGCTGTTGCCTTGGCTCAGAAGACGATCTCCAAGCTCAAAGTAGAAAATGAAGAGTTGCTGAGATAAGCTAAGGAAGTTGAGAAGAAGTAAGAGCACTTTGAAGCCCAGTTATTCGGAGAGAGGAAAAAATGAGATTTGGAATGTTCCCAGCTTAAGTCTACAATTTCTGACCTGATGGCTCGCAAGGTTGAGTTGGAGAGCAAGATAGCCATTGTGGATGATTGCATTCAAAAGATCAAGGATGATAGGATCGATGAAGGCATGGACATTGTCTACAAGATCATCCATTTCACTGACCTGAGCTACAGCATCTCTTATATTTACGATGTTTTGGGTCGCGATCCTCCTGAGGTGGACTCTCATGTGGTTGGGTCTCCAAAGGCAGAGGCCATTGCAAAAGAAGTTCATAAAACTAGTGGTCAGGGAATCGTTCCATCAAACACCGACCAGCAGCCTCATGGTATACCTGTGTCTGAGATGGCTTAGAGTCCTTCAGGTGCTGAAGTTGTTGGCCATTCTACTTTTGGAATCATTGTCTCCTTAAGCAAATAATCATGTTATGTAGTAGACTTGTACTCTAAACTTGTAAAAATTTTTCTAATGTAACTATCCCACCTTAATGAAAAATTTATTATTACTATTTTAGGCTTGTCTTTTTATTTAAATTCTCTTCTATTCAAGCATGAATGATTAACTTCTAGTAACCAGTTAGATAATATACGAGATCTTCCAACAAAATTCCTAACTAGCATATTTGGGAGTGTAAAAATTTCTAAGTGTGAAAATTTTTTAAGTGTGAAAAATCTTCTTAGCACTTACGTATTTAAGAATATCTGACCTAATTGCGACACCTCTAACCGTTATTTTTTGATCACCATGCGTAATCTCTTTTTCGCGACTATTGCATAGTTGACTCTGAGTCATGGTGCAGATGCATCAGGTTGATATTTTGTTAACTCGATGCTGCTTAACTTTTTTGGATCAATGTTCGATCTGAGGTTGTTACTAATGACTTTAAAACGATACTTTATGGATTCAAAGTTGATCTTTTTAGATTGGTATTTTCTTGATTTAAAGAGATTTGGTCACCTTTTCTAGATTGACATTTTGTTGATCTGTGGCTGATTTGGTCAGGTCGGTATTTTATTGAACAATATGTGTACATGACTTAGATCGATAATTTCTTGACTTAAGGCCGAGACGGATAGTGACTTCATTATTCGTCAGATGACAAAAATTGCATAAGTGTAGAAAGTTGAATTTTATTGGTATATTTACAACCAAATTACATTACTGTAATCAAGGGTAATAGACTTTCAACATTTCTGCATTCTATGATTTCTTCACCTCTCTTCCATTAGGGTATTGTAGTTTATATACACTGGACCTCACAACTTTAATGATCTTGTAGGGTCCCTTTCAGTTTGCTCCAAAGACTTCTTCTCCAGGCTTCTTTATGTTCAAAGTGACCCGTCTTAGAATCAAGTCACCTTCTTTAAATGCTCTGGAGCGAACCCTTTGGTTATAATATTTGGCCATTTTTGTTGATAAGCGATTGTTTTTAATAAGGCTTGATCTCTCTTTTCCTCTAACAGATTTAGGTCATTTTGCATGTTTTCCTCATTCCGAGCTTTATTGAAATGACTAACTTGGAATGTTGGGACGTTGACTTCTACTAGTATAATTGCTTTGAAACTGAATGTCAGTGAGTAAGGTGTTTTATCAATAACGGTTTTTGCTGTAATCCTGTATGCCCATAACACCCGGGGAAGCTCATCTACCCAAATTCCTTTGTGATCATCCAGCTTTTTCTTTAGAGCTTTCTTGATGATCTTGTTCACGGCCTCTACTTGGCCATTGGCTTTCAGATGAGCTCGGTTATCAACTTGAGGTCGATGCTCAAGTTAAAGCAAAAATCTCTGAAACAGTTGTTATCAAACTACTTCCCATTGTCAGTAATTAGGACATGAGGCATACTAAATCTACAAACTAAATTTCTTTCTACGAACGCGATGACCTTTCTCTTGGTAATGGTGGCTAAAGGTTCAGCCTCGACCCATTTCATGAAATAATCAACTGTAATTATAGCATACTTCGTTTAAACTCTTTTGATGGATAGTAGCCCGATCATGTCTGATCCCTTCTGGGCAAAAAGCCAGGGACTAAGTACTGTGGTCAGCTTTTCAGGTGGCTATTTTGGCACGTCGCCATGGAATTGACAACCTTGGCATGATCTTGTGACGTGAGTCGCGTCTTGATACAATGTTGGCCAGTAGTACTCTCGTTTTATGACTTAGTGTGTCAGAGATCAGGCTCCCTTATGATTACCGTATTTTCCTATGTAGGTTTTGTTTGAGCACATAATTTGCTTTATGAAGTGATAAGCACCGTAAATATAGTAGCATGTATCCTTTTTTGTAGAGCACTCTGTCTATGATGGGATACTTAGCGGACTTGTTCTTGATTCTTCTTGCCTTTTCTCTATCATCAGGCAATTCACCCTTTTGCAAATAATCCCAAATTGGATTCATCCAAGTCGGTTCCTTATTGTACTTAAGCATATGTACAATAAATGAGTTCTTTTAGTCGACACTTTTTGATGTCAAAAGCTCGATGAGAATCGACCTTGGTCTCCTCCCCTACAACGATAATGCCAGTTGCGTAAGGGCGTCAACTCGAGTGTTTTCTCTACTAGGGACTTGTTCCATGTTGACTTTCTTCATTTTATTCATTAGTTGCAGGGCTTTATCCTAATAGGCCTGCTTATTTTCCTCTCGAGGCTGAAATTGCCTATTTACTTGATTCATCACCAGTTGTGAATTACCCTTAATATTTAAGTGTTGAACTCTGAATGCTTGCGTGAGGTTTAGACCTGCCAACAACAACTCATACTCGCTTCATTATTCGTGACCCTGAAGTGAACTTGAGTACGTAAGCTATCTCCTCGTTATTTGGACCTACGAGGATAATTCCTACTCTTTCTCCTTGCATATTTGAAGCACCATCGATATACGAATGCTATGTAGACTCGGGCGAAGCTTTTAGGATCTAGGTATTTATAGCTTCCCTGATTTGGCATATTGCATAGTTTTTTATAATGGACTGCTCCACAATAAAATCTGCTAGAGCTTGGGCCTTTATTGCCCTATGCAACTTGAAATCAACATCGAATTCACTAAACTCTAGAGTCCACCTCACCAAACGTCTAGAAATGTTTGGTTTGTAGAAAATTTGTCTCAGTCATTGGTCTATTAATACCACTACCTGGTGCACTTAAAAATATGGTCGTAACTTCCTGACGGCCACCACAAGTGTAAGAGGTAACTTTTTTAGAGGCGAATATCTGGTCTCTGTATCCAGCAACGACTTGCCAGTATAATATATAGGTCTATAGACTTTGTCATGGTCCTCCTTAACTAATACCGAGATGACCGCATGATTAAAGACAATTAGGTATAAGTAGATGATATCTCCAATTTATGGGCTAACTAGACACAGAGGATTACTTAACTTGCCAGGTAGTGCTCTAACTCCTGGAAGGTTTGTTCACATTTACTCGTCCATCGCATGTTCTTCTTTTTCTTCATGAGCTAAAAAAACTGGAAACATTTGTCCGTGACTTTTGAAATAAATCTACTCAAAGCTGTTAGTTTTCCAGTTAAGCCTTACAACTCTTTTAGCGTAGAAGGAGACTTCATCTTTAGGAATACTTTGATCTTTTAGGGATTGGCTTCAATTCCTTTTACGATGACTATAAACCTCAGAAACTTTTTTGAACTTACTCCAAAAGCACATTTCTCCAGGTTCAGCTTTATCCTGTATTTTCTAAGGGGTAAAAAGGTTTCTTCCAGATGCCGAATGTAGTCATTTATACTCTTAGACTTCGTGATCATGTTGTCCACATACACTTCCATTGTTTTTCCAATTAAGAGTTTGAACAATCGGTTCACTAGCTTTTAGAAAATGGTCCCGGTGTTTTTCAACTCAAAGGGCCCTTATAGCAATGTAGCCCTAGATCCGTAATGAAAGCGGTCTTTTCCTGGGCGAGCTCGTACATTCTGATTTGGTTTTACCCTGAGAAAGAGTCTATGAAGCTCAGAAGTTTATGACTTGCCGTGGCATCCACTAGTTGGTTGATTCTTGGAAGTTGGAATCTATCCTTAGGACATGCCTTATTCAGATCCATAAAATCTACGCACATTCTTCATTTCCTACTCGATTTCTTTACCATGACTACATTGGCGATCCATTCTGGGTATTGGACCTCTTTGATAAAACCAGCTTTTAGAGGTTTATGAACCTCCACCTGAATCGCTTCCTTTTTTTTTCGGTTGAACACTCTTCTTTTTTGTCTCACAGATTTAAAGGCAGGATTCGTCGCAAGATGATGGAATATTATCTCAAGGTTGATGTTGAGAATATCATCATGTGTCCATACGAAGACATCTGCATGTTTTCTTAAGAATCTCCCTAGCTTTCTTTTCTGATTCTCTAGTAGCCGAGACCCAATTTTAGACACCTTCTATGGGTTCTTCTGGTCCGAAGCCATTTCTTCCAGTTGTTCTGTAGGCTTAGCTACAGAACTACTACCCTGCCGATCAGACTTTGGCTCTAATTGTCGTAAGATTCTCTCCTGCTCTTCACCCTTATTACTCTCATCCATGGCCTTTATATCTTGGGTGGTAATGTAGTATGTTCTCCTTGAGGAGACTGCGAAACAGCTCATGGCTTGTTTCTGATCTCCTCGTACCACACCAATTTCTTCTTCTACTCGAAACTTAAGGTTCAGGTAAATGAATACTTTCTACTGCTTTAGTTAAACTTAAGAACGACCTTTTTAAGATTATGGAGTCTTCAAGTCGACCACCTGAAAAGTTACTATAATAGTCTTCTAGTACGGTGAGCTCCCTATGGTCACCGACAACTGTAATGTACCAATGGAGAGAGTGTAGGATTCTGCAAATTCGTACAAGGCGGTGTCGACTGGTCCTAACCTCAAATCCTTGATGTTCAGCGAATCCAAGGTGTCTTAGGAAATGATGTCAACTGAGCTTCCAGTATCTATTAGAATTCTGCTGACTTCAGAGGGTCTTACCCCCATTGCAACCACTAAAGTGTCATTGTGTGGGTAACTTACACCCACCTCGTCTTTGTCTATAAATATGATCGGTATTGTAGCTATCTAATGCTTCTTTTCCGTACGCACATTCATATTGTGGGTGTCGGCAGCCGAATTCGATAAGGAATACTTTGAGTAATTTTTCCTGTCTTTGTTCGAGTTCCCTGTTAAAGTCGGCCCTCATAAAATAACCAGACTCCTCTACCTTAAATCCTCATTTGAGCTTTCCTAATCAGATCGACTTGTTCTCCCTTATGAACGGTCTACATATTGATCAAGATATTCATTTCTGAGCAATACCTCAATTTGCTCCTTCAGATCCAAACAGTCGTTGGTCGTGTGCCTGTGATCCCGATGGAATGCATGCACTTTATCTTTGAGCCTTTTATTCGAATTCATCTTTAACGACCGAGGATCCAATACCAACAACTTTGAGTCTTTGATGTCCTCATAGATGTTAGCTAAAGATGAATTTAGCGGTATGAATTTTCACTTATCTTGCACCTGCGCGACTCTCTTCGATCCTTCCTTTGGCAAAGTTAGGAGCTTATCTTTCTCTGGTGCTTTACCATTCGATCGATCAGCTTTTGACTTTTGGTAATCCTGCTCCCTTCTCAATTCGGATCTTTTGTTGCGAGAGTTTTCTTTTTTTTTATCTTTCGCCCACAAGGTGTTTAGTCTTTCACGAGATCCATTCGTACCCTCTTCCTTTTGCCTGAGGAGAACCTGGTCTTCTCTTTGGATCTCATCAAATATCTCTTTCTGAGCCTGTTTATAAGTTGTCACATTATTCTTATGAATTACGTACCAGGCTTTTTCCATATGTAACCCCCTTCTCAATCATTCCAACGCCAAGGGATGATTAAAAGCTCCCAACTCTATGACTTCATTATGGTACCTCTTGGCGAAGCTTCTTAGACTTTCTCATTGACCTTACCTCAACATCAGCAACGAGCTCATGCTTTCTGAATTTGGCTTTAGTTTTCTAAACCATCTTTGGGTCTGTCCCTCCAACGTCAAAGGGAAATGTCGACATATTTATAGCTCAGTTAGCCCTTGAATATGCATCATCTCTCTTAAAAACTCCACATGGGAGATCGGGTCAGATTTTCTGGCATAAAGGGTGATCTGTGGCATCTTGAACTTTCTTGGGAAGGCCAACTCTTGGATTTCTTTAGTGAAAAGAAATCCAAGATTCAATTTTGCAATAGCTCCCCCTTGTTCGTCTTGCTTCTTCTTTGCCTCGAATTCTTCTAGTAGTTTTTTGAGGCACTCCTCTATTTCCTGTCTGTTGATCACTTGGGGAGCATGGTTTTCCCTTTGAACTTTTTTCGACCTTATGTCTTGCCTATCCTTAGGCAAGTTTACGCACATTAAGGCTTCCTTCTGCTTTTGCCTTTTTTGATTCAAGTACAAATGTATATCATACGAGTACAAGTTCTGCTCTACGGTGTATTTTGAATTGTTTTCACGAGCAAGCTAGCCATGCACGGATCATGGAATAGGGTCCTCCCGTATGGTAACGAGTGCATTTAGTCCTAGATTATGCCATTTCCTGCGAGATAGCTATTCCACAACCTTTCCCTTCCCTTTTTGGGATATACTATACCTTTTCCTCTTCGATGGCTCAACTTCCGGCAAACATGGTCACTATTGTTACCTTTTGAGCCCGTCCTCCGGGAATCGCCATCTTTTTTCTTGCGCTGGAGCCTTGGGGCACTACTTTCTTCATGCTCCATTGGCGCATCATTCCACTTCTTGTCTCAGCATTTGTTTCAATTCTTCTAATTCCTTTCTTAGAGCCACCATTGTATTCTCCAATCTTGCCATTTTCCTATCCTTCTCAGCGTGTGAACAATGGCTATCTTATAACTCTCGTTGCAGCCAATTTGTTTCGTTTGGATCTAGCCGAAGTGTTGGCTGACTGGGTGGTTGCGTATACGAATTGGTTCACAAATTAGACTCCTCCTGGCTTAAGATTTCTTGGCACTCTTCTTCATATGGATGAAAATCCTTGAAGTCATAGTACGATGGGACTCTCTACATCACTCGTGGTCTCGATGGATTATGCTTCGTGGCCATCTCCAATTCAACTTTCAAAATTTTACAATTGGCTTTTTGCTCTTTTCCTACAGACGGCGCCAGCTGTTGATGCCGAAAATTCATTTATGTCCACTTTAAACAACAGAATTTTTGTCTTCAGGATTAAGGGTTATTGACTCTTGCCTGCAAAATAAATAAAGTCATAAAGATAGCCAGCTTGCCCGGCGTTTGCACTTTAATGCTTAAGTTAGATGGTTTGCTTAAGAGGAGAAAAGAGAATTTTGCACCGTTTTTTGCTAGAATTCAGTGTACATACCTTCCTTTCTTGACGCCGGAATTTTATAGATGTGAAGAGTAACTATCTTCAACTATTTTTTCAGCCCCGTTTCACGTTTTTTCCATAATTGAAAGTGAGGAAAACGAGTGGTTAGTGGGTGGAATGCATGGTAAAATTTTCATTGCCCACGTCGAGCCAGGTCTGGTGATATTTTACACCTAACCTGATCCAGTTATCTTCATTGTGGCAAATACCCTGAATTTTGCTCGATTATGTATGTGCTATCTAATTTCAGGGATTATCGAATTCGACTGTACGCCATCAATGGTCTAGCATATTTATGCCTGGGTACTTCCTCATACATGTTCCAAGATTCTTCAGTTCCTTAATGCATAAAAAACAATAAATCCTGATCAGAAATTAAAATATATGAATCAAGAAGACACGTTGTTGCTGAAAAATTAACAAACCTCTCGAAATAATATTAGTTCTTCAAACTATATGCGGCGAGTGATATAGTGACAAAATCTTACACTATAATTAATTTTATAGTGTCAATTCCAATTTTCATAAAATTCATATGTTCAAATCTTGGTTTTGAGTGAATTTATCAATATTACTCCTGCAGTTTTATTTCGTTTTGCCGCAGCATCTAGTGGACGCTGAATGTTAGACAACCTCCAACTCAAAAACATGTCTGTATCATATTAAGCAATAAAATATAAACACAAAAGGCAGGTATATATAAATGAATAAAGTCGGATTTAATGTTCAAAGGTCCGAGATTTTGAGTGATAACAAATCTTTTTTTTTTTTTAATCGATGCTCTGTTTTCATTTATGATGTATGAATAAAATGATAGTTCTTTGAAGACCCTGGAAAGAAAGACCTTCCCTAGTAGAATTCATTTCCTAGTTGTACCCAAAAGTTTTTAATTATAATTTATTAGAGAAGAGAGAGAGATTAGTGCTTAGTAGGAAAGGAAGAAAATGCCAAATATGTTCGAACTCTGCATTCCACAGAAAAGACCAGAACTAGTTTTGCTAAATTCAGATTCAAACAATTACAATCAAATTCAAATATGAAATTACCTATTATGGAATGAAATCACTAATATTGTTAAAAAATGGGTGGTTTCTTATAATAGTTAGTATTTTATCAAGTACTTTTATCTATTATACTTTCAAATCACAGTAGAAGTACTACAGTACTCAACCAAGCCTAAAAGAAAGCAAGTTTATGAACCTAATTTTCTAAGGAAATATAACGGCGAAGCACAGGCAATTGCTCCCTTTGAAAGTCAAGGAGAAGTTAAAACCACGTACATTATATACAACAAATAACTAAGAGTACGGACAAGCACATAAACTGAGAAAATTAAGGTAATATCATGTCTAGACAAAATTAGATACGACATAAATAGTTTGTCAAGAGAGAAAGGCAGTATACAAAAAGGCATTTGATCAAGCTCGTAGCTCTAAACAGAATCTTTAAAATTATCACCAAAAAGTTTCAGGAGAGAGGTGAAGTCAAACTAATCTTTTCTTGTTTAATAGACAGTTTTCACACCAAGAGAGAACTCCAGCTAAGACCTGCACCAGCAATAAGCATGTGTTCTAAAATTGAGCGAATGCACGATTAAAGGTCAAAATTCATTTGCTTTAACAATAGAATACAATGACGGAGACTTGAAGAGAATTTAGACTGCACGCAAGTAAGTTCAATATTCAAAGTTCCAACAAATGAATTCTGGTTTACTAAGAATGGTGTAAACAAACAAGGAGTTCTTTGCATTGGAAGATATTATATATATCTGTGCGCTTGGTCAGTCAGATTACGATCTTCTCCTAATTTAAATAAAATTTGATTTTTTCAGAAAATAGTTTTGCTTCGACCTTTCCCCAACTTGACCTTCATCTCCAAATTTGTTGTTTGAGCAAGCAACTGACTGAACTAATCTTCAAGATTTAAATAACAACTAGAAGATTTTATTCCAACCAAATAGGTCTGGCTAGCCAACAGCTTAAAACTTGATCACAGTTGAAAATGCTATACATATGTATGTATGTATGTTCATTAATTACAATTTATACAACTTCCATTGAAGGTCGGATCACGCTGAGAAGAAAATTAATCCCGAGCAGAATTGTGTACATCAATAGTTCTATAAAGTTAACTTGCATTCTTCAGCCAAGAAATCAAATCACTTTTTCTTTTCGAGTTCTGAATCTTGTTAACAATGACAAGTCTCAAGGAAATTCAGTCCCTGTAATAATGTTTTATGTGAAACTAAGACTACCTTAATTAGGCATGTCTAGTTGTTACGGTGGCTTTCAGATGGGATGGATGCATGCTTGAATTTCCCACCTCTTCATGATAGATGAGCCTAAGATTTGGCAGCCACCACAATCGATGTTTGACTGAAGCCTTTCAAGCCATTCTCTAATCCTATAGACGCAAACATACTATAATAAGCAAGAATTCACCAATTTCATTCAGAAAATGCAAGATTTTTCAGTGTGCAGGAAAGATAAGTGCTCAAATATTACTGGGAAAATAAGAAGAGTAGAATAGCCAAGCTCGGGAAAACAAGTTTTGGAATATTTTCATTATGTTCTGCTATTTGGCTTTGGATTTTATACAAAACCTAGATACAAGCAGCATTTTGATTTCACTACAAAAATAAGGTAGAAAAATGCAGAAATTGGGCAGGGCAGTGACATCGGAAGCTTGCCCTATGAAAAAGTGGTCTGATGATCAAGCATAAACCGAGTTACAGTGAAGTCAGTAGTGCTTATGCCAAATACATATTTTAGGTTCAATTCCTACGAATCCAGTAGGAATAATTTTTAGAATTTTAAGATGTTATAACTATAATAAATTTGGCAAAGTCCAAGCCTACCCCAGGAACCAAAACCTCCAGCCAAGGCCTGGCAAGTATAAGCTGAGCTCGGGAACAGGCATATCACAAGCAGACGGGCATTCTATAAGATTTGCAGCCTACTATTGGACAAAAAACTCTGTTGACAATGAGAATACACCCTCCCGAATCAAGATTGGAACATTTCCACCCGGATGAGGACCTCGATCCGGCCCAACCGACCGCTGCCTACGTGGACACCATCTCCGCCGTGGGGATTCGCAAGAAGGCAGCCGGGGTGCGAGCCTGGCTCATTTTGAGTTCGAATGGGCAGACCCAGGAGATGGAGGCGGGAAAGCACGCCATCATGAGGCGTACGGTCCTGCCGGGGCGCGATCTGCGCATTCTGGAACCGGTGCTCTCGTACCCGTCAACTATATTGGGCCGTGAACGGGCCATTGTCATCAATTTGGAGCATATTAAAGCCATCATTACTGCCCAGGAGGTCTTGTTGCTGAATGCTAGAGACCCTTCTGTTATTCCCTTTGTTGAGGAGTTGAAGAGGAGAATTTCTTGTTACTATCAGGCAAAAATAGCTCAGGTTTTATTTGGTTTCTTTAATTTTTCTTTTCGTAGTTTTCTTAGTACCCAGTTCATAATTCTCTAATGAAATCAGAGAACAATCCGTAATTTCAACTCACAATTTTGAAGGAGGTTGAATTGTAAGATGAGGTCGATACGAAAACAACTGTGATCAATTTTAATTTCATAATTGATTTCTATCATTATCTGAATACTTTTATGCCTTATTTTACTCCTTCCTAGGCATTTAATTTCATAATTGATTTCTATTATTATCTGATTACTTTTATGCTTTATTTTACTCCTTCCTAGGCATTTTTTGATTATTTTTGTTGGATTTTTGCTTATATATTTTCGTTTTGCTGCCACTATATGCTCTGTATAGTACGGGGACGGTGATGATTATTCAAACTGGAAGAATTTGTATCATTCGGCAACACCAGAATCAAGAACTTCTAGTCCTCAAGATTTTTACACAGGTATTTCACGGTGCGAGGAAATAAATGAGGAAGGCAACCCGGATGAGAAACAAAGTGTCGAAAATCAAGATGGATCGAAGGTTCTTCCATTTGAGTTTGTCGCTCTTGAAGCATGCCTTGAAGCTGCTTGCAGTTGCTTAGAAAACGAAGTACTTAACCTTACTTTCTACTTAGGCTTTCCCAGATGTTATCACTATCCTGTTGCATTGTTCCATTGTTTTTTCCCTCGTAAAATTCACTTGTTTTATACTTCTACGTTAGGCAAAAACATTAGAGCAAGAGGCTCTTCCGGCCTTGGATAAGCTTACTTCAAAGATCAGTACTCTTAATTTAGAACGTGTCCGTCAAATTAAGAGCCGCTTGGTTGCAATAACCGGACGTGTTCAGAAGGTTAAGTTGTTTCAAGCTTTTGAATTATATGTTTTTCCTGTTACAGTATGCTAAGTAGGCTGGTGCAACTTAGAAACCCAAGGTTTCAAGTCTTATTGCCAGTTTGATTTACTACGAGAGTTTTGATTAGTAATCACGCCTTTGCATCCAGGTACGAGATGAATTAGAACACTTGCTAGATGATGACGAAGATATGGCCGAGATGTATCTAACTGAGAAGTTGATTCAACAACTTGAGAGTTCTTCTACTTCCTCTTTAAATGAGGGAGATGCCATGGATGATGAAGTTCTTCAGTCAAATATGAATAGCAGGCACCTAATGTTCTTGATATGACTATGTTAACCAACTCTTTTCCCCTCTTATCTCTCTTTGCATCTCACCTAAAAATTTATGTTACTGTTTCAGAACTGCTGCTGAAATCTCACCGGAAGCGACTGGGGTTTCAACTAGTTATGATCTACAGAACAAGGACAACATCCAGGATAACCTATCTGCTGTTTATAATTTTATTGGCAAGGACAGCCATGGGACGCATACTAGTACAGCTCATAGCAGTGTGAGCAAGCATCATGACGTTGAGGAGCTAGAAATGCTTCTGGAGGCATACTTCGTGCAAATTGATGGTACACTGAACAAGCTATCAACAGTATGAAGCTCAACTTAACCACTTGCTTCTGCATTTATTTTATTTTTATTTATTTGTTTGCTTCTCTTTTGAAATGGGCTCATTGTTGATTCCATATTTGGTAGTTAATCAAAACTCCTTAAGAGGATGGAGGGCTTCTTAAGATTTGTTCGCTGGGTATCCATTTAATGGAGACTACAAATAGGGGTTGACTAAATTTTCGGTGTTACATCTCCCTACTTGAGTTGAGATTAAAAGAAAACAATTAGTTTAATTGTTGATATTTGACTCACTTTAGAAAACAATTAGTTTCTGCACAGATGCTACTCGTTCTTCTTCTTATCATTGTATTTTGGTTTCTTGGAAGCTGAGGGAGTATGTCGATGGTACTGAAGACTACATAAACATAATGCTGGATGAGAAACAAAATAATCTTTTGCAAATGGGGGTCTTGTTGACGACAGCAACCCTCTTGGTGAGTGCTTTTATTGTTGTGGTTGGTATTATGGGCATAAATATCCACATCGAGCTGTTCAACAAAGAGAAATCTGGAATGCCGGAGTTTCTCTCGACTATTGCTGGTTGTACTTTTGGCATTCTATTCCTGTATGTAGCTGCTGTTGCTTGGTATAAGCACAGGCGTTTGCTGTAGTGATATTAAAGCTGGCTCTGTATTTTCAAAGAAGCCACTGGTTTGAAGTCTGTTGTGTGTGAATGGGTTTGTTCTGTAAAAACTTGAAACTTCAATCTGTGTTTTGTGAATATTATCCATATGCTTTGAGCGCAAGAGCACAATTTGTAATTGTACTATCAACAAGGGAAAGAGCGCAATTTGCTTAAGTTTTCTGAAGTTTGATGACGAAAACGTGCTCTTTCCTCAGCCTTTTGAACAGTAGTGAAGGTAATCTGGTGATTTCCTTAAAAAGTAATAGACGGCAATAGCGGAGCCGATGGAAGGAAGTATTAGTAAAGTTTAAGACGGTGATGAGTTATTAGTCATAGTTTAGTGAGTAATAGATATTAAACTTAAAATTAAGGACTAAAATTCAGTTCTAATTTTTTCTATCATATACTTTTAAGGATTTATTAACATATGACATGAATGAAAATAAAAGTCTGAAATTATATTTTAAAAATTTTTATCAATTAATGACTACAATTTATTGCACTGAAAGATAAAAAAATAATTTTAAAATTAATTGATATAATTTTTAAAATATAATTTCGGCCTTTCACTTTTAAAAGTATAGGATAGAAAAGATCAGATCACATTCAAGTCCTAAAATCAAAGTTTCAGGCATTCTCTAATAGAATTATTATTATTAATATTTCATAAAATTACATTAGACTACTAAATATGGATTGAGTTCACCGGTACGTAGTAGCAAGATCATCTAGAGAGGATACCAATGAATCCACCTTAAAAACATCTCATAACATTATCTACAATAATACTCTGGAGCTGTATAACCCGCGCCCTCTATATATATCAAACGGGAAGAAAGAAAAATTGTACATAAATTTTCAGACCTACACTAAACTACACAACATTACATATAATCAGAATTTAAATGATATACTTGCCTTTATAGTGGCTTATGTCAAACGATACTTGCATGCATATAATTAATTAGTTAGTTACTTAACAAGCAGCATAAAATAAAACTTATAAATAATTAAGAAGTTTTTAAAGGTAATATATTAACAATATCATTATTATTAGTATCGGACTTCATATAGGTAGATTAATTAATTAATTGCTCACCCTGCTATTTGGTGGCCGTCAACAAGCTATTCCCTTTTTGTTGCCATTATAAATAAAAATCTAAGTGCCATATACGTAGAATTTGTCCATGTATATCTAGCTATGTCAATTTTAAAATTTTAAAAACAATTTGAATTTAAAATTATTATTATTATTATTATTATTATTATTATTATTATTATTATTATTATTATTATTATTATAAAAATTAAATTATTCTCAAATCATTACTAATTTTAATAATTTTAGAAATTTTTAATTTAATAATAATAATTTTAAATTCAAATTATTTTTAAAATTTTAATAATTATAAAACTATTTTTAAATTATAAATTTTTTTGTTGTAGCAAAAAATTTTTATTATTAATAAAATTTATTATATATAATTTTCAAAAGTCTTATTTATTAAAAATGCTTTTGTGCATCTGATATCGAATTCCCTTGGCCTGCAGATTCTTTTTCTTCTTGACTTTGATTCACAAAATCATATCATTTACTATTAAAATGAATTTGGTGCAGTGATAAAGACACTGCCGTGTTTTCTCCACTTCTCATGTTTAAATCCGTTCAAAGTATTATTATTTTGTAATTTAAAAAAAATGATTCAAATAATTGGTTTAATTGATTCATATTTAAATTATTAATGAGATATTTTTTAAATATTAGAAAAGATTCAAACTCATTATTTTACAATTTTAAAAAAATTAGTTTAAATCATTAATTTAATTGGTTTGTATTTAAATTATTAAAAGATAAAATTGAAAGTATTTAAAGACTATGAAGTAATGAAATATGAATATTAGGCGGAAAATGAGGTGAATAACCAACTTTTATTACACAATTTTTATTAAAATAAGAAAAAGTTGTAATAATAATATACTTGAAAAAGGTGGTGTCACACTTAAAAAAAAAAAAGGTAGTATTACAAACACTTGTTACAATTTTTTAGAAAGTTCCACAAATTATATTTATTTTATATTCATGGCGAGTGAATGATGGGAAATATTTTCAAATAAGTGTTCAAATTGGATTTTGTGTTTATGACAAGCCATGATTGGGTTAGCTGTGCTGACGGCGATCACTACTGTAGCCTGTCTGTTTATTTCAGTCTTAACTCTTATCTATTTCCTTAATGTAATAAAAACCACGAATAAGTTTTGTATAAAGACGTGAACATCTTTAGCTGTAACATATCAAATTAACTAATTTATAAAAGTGTAAAAGTCTATTTATTTAATACTCTGACTAATTTTACTAGTTTTAAGAATATTTTTAAAAATCTTAATATATTAAAAAATAATAAATTATATCCTTATATAATAACAATTATTTAAGAAAAATAACTAATAAATTTCTAAAATCTAAAACAATGCAATATATTTATATAAAATATATTGATGAAGTAAATAAAAATATTATTTTATGATATATTGATAATATAAATATTTATTTAATTAATATATTTTACATTGATATATTGTATTTTTTTTAAATTTCAGAAATTTATTTATTTTTTAAATATTTATTTTATATATAGGTATAAGTATTTTTTTTAATAAATTACTTAACACTTTTTTGAATTTTTTAAAATTATTAGGATTAATAAGGATATTATAACAATTTTTTGGATTAAAATATGCTTTACCCTTTATAAAATTAAACATAATGATAAAATATACTTTGGGTTTTTAACACATACCTCCTTTTAGGTTTGAAATTTTAACACTTAAATGAAAGATTTAAAGAAAGGCACACTTACCTCCCCTGAACCATTAGTTGACTATCTAATTTTATTTACATGAATATAATACCCTTACTTACTTCAAAATAAAGTATAAAAAATTTAATTTGTATATAATCAAAAATAATTTTAATTTATATTTAGATTTATTTAAAAATTAGAAATTTAATAAATGATAATTTAATTCACGCTTTTAACACTTAAATAGAAGTTTTAAGAAAAGACACACTTATCTCGCTTGGACCGTTATTGACCATGTATTTTCACTTTAAATGATTATAGTATCTTAATTGCTTCAAAATAAAGTTTAAGAAATTCAATTTTGATTTATTTGATGTTCAAAAAATTAAAATAATTAAAATTTTGATTAATGACAATTATAATTTATATTTATTTAAATTAAAAATTTATTTGATGATATTTAAAATTAGCAATTTAGTCATATTGATTTTTTTTAATTTTTCGTTATTGCATAATTCCATCAAATTTTTTGTGTAAACCCGAAAGTTTTATATTTGCTTTACGTATCATAAGATTGATACGAAAATGTGGATTTAATATGAATGTGTATGACATAAATCTTGTATTAAAGTATTTTTTTAAGAAGAGAGAGATTGATAAGGCTGTGAAATTGTTTAGTGAAATAAAAAAAATATAGTTTATTGTTGAAGAATTTGCAAAAAAAGGGGAGTAAAAAAGGCGGCGACTTTGCACATTAGAATTTCAAATTTGGATAAATATGATATATGAATAAAAATTAAATTCCTATTTTGAGTAAATATTAAATAAATTTAAACTAAAATTATCATAATTAAATTCTTAATTTCAATAAATATTAAATACATGTAAATTAAAATTTTCAAATTAAATTTCTAATTTTTAAATAAATATAAATTAAAATTATTTTTGATTACGTATAAATTGAATTTTTCATACTTTACTTTGAAACAATTACGGATATTATAGTTATATAAATAAAATTGGATAGTCAACAAATGGTCCAGGCGAGGTAAGTGTGTCTTTTCTTAAATCTTTCATTTAAGTGTTAAAATTTTAAATCTTAAGGGAGGTATGTGTTAAAACCCCAACATACTTTTTTCTTCTAATTATTTTTTCAATTTTTTAAAATAAATCAGAATATATAAATATATAAATATATATATAAGCTAATAAATTTGAAAGAAAATATGAGTTATATAATCCAAAAAAATTTGGTGATTGTATTAATTTTCGTACCACTATAGATGGACCCTTTATAGAATAAAGCATAAATTTCTGATTAGTGTTTCATAATTTCTTAGTAAAAAATGGCGGGAAATGTACAAAATCTAACCCTTTTTTTAATAAATATTTGATTCTACATTTGGCATTAAATTTATCATTTATTTCTTAACCATTCTTATCCAACATATATAACCTATTTAAGAATAATTCTGTGGGAATTTGGAACCAGTACGTGAGAGGGGTATATTCCTTCAAATTATTTTACCAAAAATCTTTTGACACAAAATTTTCTTTCCGGGGAGAATCGCTCCGCTTTTGCTCTGTTTCTGGACATAATTGGCATGAAAATTACGAGTTTTCCTTAAAGAGTTAACGAATTAAAGTTCATTTTCCTTCAAGAAAATTATGAGTTTTCAAAATTTTTCTCAATGTTTTCATTACATTAAGAAAATAAAAGAAGAATTTATTCTAGATACAGCCTCAAATTCATGAACTTCTGGAGCCTATCTGATTCCAAGCTGCAGCGATGATCAGACAGGAAAACGAGCAAACCATCTATCAACCAACGCTTGACATTGTTTTGGCTTGTACTCTGGAGATGTCAGCCCTCCTCCCTGAATAAAGTACATATACGTAGCTTCAGCGCTTTATACATGAAACGGCTACACTTTATAACTGAAGGGATTTTTAACTTGCCTTTACTGTTGCATATGTCAAGCTGTAGTCAGAATTCATATACTTCACTTGGTATCTGCAAAAATATACAAAACAACTACTTACAAGATTTTCCCAAAAATTGGTTGGCTAGAAGATTAGTACGTTTGGTATTGATCTGCTTTAATAGCTCAACGGTTTTAGTGTGAATTGCTCACTTCTACGCTTATATTTTGTATTTAATAGTTTCATCTTGCAGTAGCTGTAACTTCAAAGCCACTCTACCTTAATATCTAAACATGCCCTAATACTGTTTTGAGGCTTACCCTCCGACTTGACCATCGACAAACCAGGGCCGCCATTCACCGGAAACGGGTACTTCCAGAAGTCTTATCCATTCTTGCGTGCCCACATATGGCACAGAAGCGTCATGATCTCCACTGCAAAGCACAAAGTATAGTTAGTGAAATTTGTACTTGTCAGTAGTTTGTTATCGTTGATTCTGCCGTTTATCTTGAAGAATCACCAGTAAATCAAAGCTCGAAGACTTGTTTTCGAAAGATTTTTGTGATATTCAACAGTACTCTTGATGTTTTTTGTGTAGGTTGGTAACGTCTTGAGGCATCTGTTCCAAGATTCTACAGTTCCCTAATGCATAAAAAACAATAAATCCTGATCAGAAATTATATGTATGAATCAAGAAGACACGTTGTTGCTGAAAAATTAACATACCTCTCGAACGTTAAGAATGTTCTGAACTTTTTCGTCATTCATATATTTGTAAGAGAGTACATAACCAAATTCCTGAAACAGAAGAAAATGAGGAAACATTCAAATGCTGATAAGCATGAAACTTGCAAGAGAACATAGAGAAAGAACGCTCTTACCCTGCAGCGCAATTCGGGAAGCTTGTTCGCCTCGAGGAACTCCATTGTGTTTGCTTCCTCAGAAATTACATCCCATTGTAATTCCTTTGCTTTTTTCGAAGCAAAAGCACATTGACGTTCCAGGATTTGAGTCAGCTTTATATGGAGAAGGCACTGCAGAATTAAATTGAATAAACTGATTAATCAGGCTGAATGTACCAAGAGAAGAAGATTGACTATCCCCTGACCTGTTTGATATCTTGAAGAGCTGTAATGCATAATGTGTTGTTAGAATCTATGTTGATATAATCGCCATGGCAATATTTTTTAGCTGCCTGCGTTTTGGAATCCAACTAAAATTTCAGAGAAAAATTACGAAGTTTATTTTGAAATTAAATTGGACGATACTTTCACCTCATAGTATGCATTGGATATAAGTGTCACTCTATGAACATATGGTATTCTTGAATTTTGGTCGATGTAATAGTTTGTCACTGGATTTCCAAGCAAGTATCCCTGATCGATCAAATCTCAAAATCCAAAATTCTTGAAGCATTCACCAAGAAAACAATTGACTCTAAATTCTTAAAATTCTTTTCTACACTTCCAGATGATGCATGTAGTACCTGGAGATCAATATGTGGCCTAAGCCCAGCTTTAAGTCCTGTAATTTGATGAAAAACAAAGAAAGTAAGTTTGTACTGAGCTCTTTAAAACTAGAATGTCTTGGTTTTTATTAACTGAAAAAGAATATAGATATACCTTCAAGAATATCTGTCACCAGTAGTGGAACAACTATGCCTGAATATGCATCACCACCAATGTATATTTGACTTCCAAGGAATTTCGGGTGATTATACAGCCACTGTTTCACAGTTCATATCAGTGAACAAGCATTTTTCTTTGTGCAATATGTGTAGCTCCATTTGAAGTACTTTTGTTAAAAGCATTTTTCAGGAAAAATGTTTCTGTAAAAGCACTTAAAACTCGCCGACCTTCCTTAGGAAAGTGTATGTTTGAGCAGCTGATTCTGTGTCCGAGGAATTGCGACCTTCAACTGTGGTTGAATAGGAGAATCCAGTTCCAACAGGTGCATCTATAAATATAATGCTAGCAACCTGAATCATTATACTATATTCCATTTAATAAGATCAATGAAAATCTATGTCTAAATGACAACAAAAAAAAGGGGTTGATTTTAGATCTGCCACCCTGGTCCATGAGTATGGGTTCGGCTTAAGATTTGGCAAGCTCCCATTGTAATTTTCAACATCAAAAGTAAATGGACCTGCATAAAAGTAAATTACAATAAGTTTATTATAATAGGTAACTTTGTATAGGGGTTCAACTTCTTTCAATTTGGCAAGAAATGGAAATTTCTTAGAAAAAACAATTGGAAGAAAAATACAATACAGAAAGTGCTACTGACAGAAACACTTGCTCTAAAAGTCAAAAACAACTTAATGGCTTTCAATTAAGGACACTCGGGTCAGAAAAGTTTAAACCTAAATTCACCCTTCCTATTTCTCAACTCACCTACTCTTAATGTCATAAAAGTATGTACTTAGAAAGTTGGGTAGACGGCCTAACAGAGGGGTGCTTTTATTTTATCATTTCTTTGTATGAAACCCAATGACCAACACAACGTCTTTACTCATTGGGCCTAAATGGAGTTGGGCCCAATTAATCAGACTTCATCAAACATTCTTGTTGAACGCTAGTTTTCTGTTTTCATAAACAGTATTGACACTTAGTTTGATACTGTCAAATCAAATCCTTGTTTCCAAAATTAAAATAGATTTTACCAGTTGAATCTAAATAAGTAAACCTGCAAATCATGTTCTTGTTTTATGTTACACGAGATGAGAATCAAAAGAAATGATAAAAATGATTAAGTAATTGATAAATAGACTTCACCAATTTCAAAAGCAAGAGCGGAAAACCCAGAACATCCAGGACCTCCAGTGAGCCAGAGCAAGAGAGGGTCAAATTCTGGCTCTCTCTCTGATTCAATGAAGTAGTAAAACAACTGCACATCATCTGTATCTCCTACTCCAATATATCTTGACACACAAAAAACATAAATAAATAGTAATAAAAAAAATTACAATATCTGTCAGCTTCTCATTTACGTACCCGGAGCAGGAGAGTGAGAGAGAGAGAAATGCAGCGGATTAAAAGTGATCACTAACCCGGTTTCAAGCTTGAAGGGAAGCTTTCCAGGATATCCTGGAAGACTCTTTATAATTGTTTGAGAGGCAGCAATGTGAGACAAAACCAATAAAATAAATGTACACAAACACGTCCGATTAATGTAAATTGGCGGTGCCATAAACTTTGCTCTTTCAAATGTCCTAAAAACACAGCAAAAGCAAAATGTAGAAGCACTTTGGTACAAGTGCTTATTCTAGGGTTTTATGTATTGTATAAATCGTAGATAGAATGGGATTCATAATTTTCACGTGTATAATATTGAGCTAATAATCATTGATGAAAATTAGGTGCATGTATGCCTCTGGCCGCGGTCGAGCAGTATTTTGAGTGAAACACGTTCTCACTGGACATTCAAAACTCTTTGACTCAACGGTTCTTAACTGCAAAAATGTTCGATCACAACGGAATTTCTTTCAGTCTGTGTGAAAAAATTAATGTTATATAATTAATGTACACTTTAAATAATTAAATTAGGATAAATAGGATCGATGCATATTCATATTCTATGTATAACGTTTTTGAAAATATTATTATGTAAAATTAAATAAATTAAGTTAAGAAATCAAATTATGCATTTTTATATACACAACACAACACAACACAACACAACACAACCCAAGTTATTGCTATAATGTGTTCCCAGACTGAGGCGGACATAAGCCAACAGGACAGTATATATATTGTTAAAAAAATAAACGAAGAAAGCGTACGCGTACGATCTTATAAATTAATTATTTTTCCACGTGTGTACGTAGTATTATTTCATCAAATGACAAATTAATAACATTGTTTGAAGGGTAGGGGAGGGATGTTTAGTTATTATTGTTTGGTTATGTGGAATATGAATATGTATATATGCATATAGAGATAAGCATTGTCTTGTTCCCTTTTTGTTTGCATTAACAATTATTGTACAACTAACACTTTTTTCTCTTTTTTTACGCATTTGAATGTTAGATAATATTGGTTGGTGTAAGAAGTCAAGTTGGTTGCGTTTTATTATTGGGAAGTTGTTGATATGTTGTCACCTACAAAATTCATGATCAAATCTTGGTTTTCAGTGAATTACTTTTAATTATATGATTTTTCCACAGCGTCTAGTGGACGCCCATTTACCTTGAAATTAAGATTAATGTTGGCTCTCATATGAAGTCATTGGTCTTCGTCTAGGCATATTTACATGTCCAAAATCAGAACGAAAATATGCCCTGGATTTTGAAATTTTAATTAGATGAGAAAAATGTTAGTTAGATGACAGGTCGGTCCACTAAGAAAGTTAGGAGGGCCGCAGCAAAAACAAACAAATATGGTACAAGTATATTGATTGCTCTGTCCAGTCAATGATTACAATTCTTTTTTCTTATTAAGAAAAGAAATATATTGAAAATTTCTCACAAAATTTGTGTTATCAAAATATTATTTTAATTCAATACAAGTAAATATTCATGATATATTTAGATCAAAAGTTGATTCGCGTAAACTTCCTGTTGAATTTTTGTCCAAATTAAAGATATATCTATATATATATATTTGATAGTGAGATATAATTATGATAAAATGACAGCAGTTAATAAAAATCTTAATTGTGTCAAATAAAAATGAGCATTACTAATCAAATACTTTAAGTTTATTTTTTCATATCGAATATAAATTAATATGAAATATAAATAAATTTAAATGATTTTAAATTATGTATTTATTTTTTATTTATCATCTTTGAATATAAATATTTAAAAAAATTAATTTTATCCATTATGTTCTAATAAATGATTATTAGAAAATAAGTAAATTACAATTCTATAAACTTATTCATATTCTAAACTTCAGCTTCATTTTAACTTAATTTCATTATTTTTAGTGTTAAGTTAAAAAAACAAACATATTTTAAACATCTTAAGAATTGAAATTGAATTATATACATATTTTAGACTAAAAACACAAACATATACTGAATTACAACAATTTCCAACGCTCAATAAAATTATTATTGATATTCCACAAAATTACATAAATAAAGCACCATCCGCAATTAAACCATTAAACAGAGGATCGAGTGCACTTGTAATATATAGAAAGATTATCTAGAGAGGATACCAGTGGATCCACCTTAGAAACATCTCATAACATTCTCTCCGATAATATTCTGGAGCTGTATGACCCGCGCCCTATATATATATATATATATATATACATATATATATATGAAACCAAGAGAAAGATAAATTATACAAAAATTTCCATTCCTACATTAATCAATTACACAACATTCACATATCATGAAAATTTAAATATACACATATACTTGCCTTTACAGTCGCGTATGTTAAACGATATCCATGTTTTGAATACTTGATTGTGTATCTGCATGCGTACAATTAATTAGTTATTTAACGAGCAGCATAATATAATAAAAAAAAGTAATTAAAGGTATTTTGAAGGTAATTAACAATTAATATCCATGATATCATTATCAGTATTAGACTTAGGTAGATTAATTAATGGCTCACCCTGCTACTTGGCCGTCAACAAACCATGGTCGCCAATCGTTTACAATCGTCAAGTTAAGCCATTTGATCCATGTTTCCGTAGCCACAAAGGGCACAACCATGTCGTGATCTCCGCTGCAGTCGGCCACAGAGAAATTGACGATGACAAAATCATAACCTTTTAATACAAATTAATTAATGATCAAAATCTTCTCAGTATATATATCCTTATCAGAACAGGCTGATTAATAGTTACGTACGTCTGCACCAGGACTTGCATGCCTTTTCGGATGAGATATCGGTGAACATCAACCACACTCTGCACATCCTCTGTGTATGACAAGCTCTTGTTGCACCTTGTCCACTCTAAAACTGTTCCCTTTTGTTGCCATTATAAATAAAAAGCTAAAGTGCCATATACATAGAATTTGTCCATATATATACGTATATATATTTCTAGCTAGGTCAATTTTAAGGAGTAAAAATTATGCATTTTGTTATCTCAGTAGTTAAAAATTCATTGAGGTTAGGGTTAAAATAATTATAAACCTTGCGAACATGTAGGGCGTCTTGGACTGCTACGTTGTTTGCCCAGGTGTAGGGGAGAACATAGTTGAAGTTCTGAAAAAAAGAAAAAGAAATTAAAGATGGTTAAATAGCTAAATATGCTTTGAGAGAGAAAGGAATTTATATCTTGAATGATAAGATTAACATAGTTACCCGGCACCATAAATCAGGAATCATTGGTGGTGAAAGGATGAAATGTGTAGGATTTTCTTGTAGAGCTCTGTGAGGCAGTTCTGAGTCCTTCGTTCCCGGGGATGCAAAAGTACACTTAGGTTCCAGGATATTATTCTTATATAAATCTTCGATGCACTGCAATTTCAAAGAATCGATTAATGGATCAAATGCCAATTCTAGATAACTTTCTCTGGATAGAATTTGAACCGTTAATCATTCTACCTTATTGTAAGTATTAAGAGCAGCTACACATTTTGTGTTAGAGGGCTCTACATTCACATAGCTACCGTTGCAACTTGTTTTCAGGTCCTGCAAAAGCTTACCAAGTTCAAATCTATTATCCCCCATTTACTTATAACTAAAGAATAGAAACGTAAACTATGTTAATGATTCGAAGCCACCCCGTAGAGTTCATCTGATATAAGTGCCAGGCGATGTGCAAACACTATCCTTGAGTTGCTATTAAGAATTTCATCGGTTGTTGGGCTTCCGATCAAATACCCCTGAAATTATTCCGTATAAATTTTGAATATTATGCACATTTTTTTATGACCAGATGTCATTAGTAATTGAAAGTTATATTAATCACATACTATCAGATTCATATGAGGATAGGCGCCAGGTGCATTTCCTGCATGGCAGCATACCATATTTCGAGGTTAAGTATACCACTCACAATTTTAAAAATTGCAAAAATACATTATGGAAATGTCAAAAGAATTACTTACTGTCTATTACTTTTCTGGTGATTAGTGGAACAATTATGCCTGAGTAAGAATCACCAGCAATGTATAGTTCAAGAAGAAGATACTGTGGGTGTTCAAGTAACCACTGCAACAAATTTTGGGAACTCAATTATATAAAATGAACAAATCTTCCCTGGCAAGTATAACATATACAATCAAGAATTGCAATATTTTTCTTCTTACTTGGTTATTGCTTGGATTTTAACTTACTTTCCGAAGAAACTGGTACGCTTGCTCGGCTGATTTGGAGTCTGAGGCAGGCCAACCTTCTGCTGTTCTAGAATAGGAGAAACCCCCGCCAACAGGTGAATCTAAGAATATGATGCTAGCCGTCTGTAAGGATCCTCGTCCGCATAAATTAGTAACATATGTTTTCTTATGCTTAGGAAATTAAAGATAGCTACACTGGTATAGAATAATATATATATATATATATATTATATACCTTGGTCCATGCGTATTGGTAATCTCTAAGCCTTGGTAATCCTCCTTTGTAGTTGTTAATATCAAACTCCAGCGGACCTGCAAGAATTAAAGTTTACTCTCAGAAGGTCGTTATTAGTATAATTGACTAAGATCCAGATAATGAATACAACCGGTGTTTTCCTGCAATTAAAATTCAAAATCTGTGACTTAGCAAAGTTTTTGCACCTAACAGTCCTGACCAGTTCATATATTCTTATTAATTTGCTTTTCAAAAAATTATTAATAAAGAAATATAATACATTACCGATTTCATAGATCAGTCCATTGAAAGAAGAACAGCCAGGGCCGCCGGTCAGCCAAAGAAAGAGAGGATCCTCCTCAGGATTACCCTGAGACTCGATGAAGTAATAGAAAAACTCAGAGTCGTTGACGCTTATGTATCTGTCGTCCAACATCAAACAGTCACATTTTCTTGCCCGTAATTTTAACACATAATTAAATATTAAACCAATTCTACTACGAATTCACATGTAACACAAGATTAATTTAAGTTTACCCTGTTTCGAGTTTGAATGGAAGTTCACCATCGTAGCCTGGAAGATACTTGACGATTTCGCCAGAGAAGACTGTAGTAGACGAGAGGATGAGCAGAAGAACAGTGAATATCATCCAGCGGAATGCCTTTGTTGGAAAGTACTGCATTTCACCAGTTTCACAATTTTAATTTACGCGTGGAACTAATGTTTTCAATTAATTAAGATTTCTTTTTATGCACTCCCAAAAAAAAAATGACTAATAGTTACTGAAAACTATCCAGAATAATAGTTACAAATATTTTCAAAAATAATGATAAAATAGAACACTCGAACTAACATTAAATTCTTTTCAGCTAACCCTATGCTTGCTTCGGTAGATACGCACATGGAACAGTAAGTCGCTGAAATCTTCATCTTCCAGTTTTCTAACATAAGATTCTTTGGTCCATTTCTTTTTCTCATCTAACAGCTTCTACTGAGTTTTCCTTGCCCATTAAAATTTTTTAAGAAGAAAAAATTATTCAAATATTTATATATGACGATCACGAATTAACCTTGGAAGTAAGTATCAACACAACTTATTATTCTAATATTGAATTAATATAAAAATAAATTTAAGCGCATAACATGCATATTACAAGTTGGTTATTACTTTTTACAATTTTTTTTAAAAAAAAAAAATTAGAATCCTTTCTTAATGGGGAGGTTTAAAATCCTCGGTGTGGATAATATTATTACATTATAAAAAAAAGCATCATCCACTTAACTTTCTTAAATGAATGGTTGATTTTGAAGTTGTCTAACGAATTTTATTTTTGCCAAAACATTAAAAATTATTAATACATTGCAATAATGTAATTTTCATTTTTCAGTCGCAATCCATAAAGCTGCTAAGAAGTTACTGAACAATGAAAGTGACTCTTCGTAATATCATCCACCTATCTTTCTTACATTTAATATGACTTTTCAATGGTGGAAAAAAAATTATTAACTTGTGAAAAGTATATTTAGTTCTAATTTAAAAATTATCCATTTAATTTTTATTTAATATTCATGACATACTTCACATAAATCATTATCAGTATTATTAAATTTCAAAATTTTTTTATTTATACGATAAAATAATTAATTTCAAAAAATAAGTGATTTTTTATTTATGTGACAATATGATTAATTTCAAAAAATAAGCTATTGAAGGAAATTAATATATAACTTGTTTACCAAATTGAAAGTCAAATAAGTATTTTTTAGAATTAAAATATATATTAGATGATATTTTAAAAATCAAACAACTTTTTTAATATGATTTTTTTATTTTTATTATCATTGATTGTATTTAAAAAAAAAAAATTATTTCACTTTCGCGTTAAATTGATCGACCATTATGATGTCCAGATTTAACAATTTTGGACTAATAAAAACACAAAAGACAATGAGTTGGCCAATGGTCATCCATGAACATGATGAAGTCAAAACATATACGCACTAAGCTCCAAAATTTTCATTAAACTTCATTTTTAATGTCTCCTTTTATTCTCTAACATTATCCTTTTGTTTGAGGTACTTCCAAAAAGCAAGTCCATAATAATATTTTCGAACATGGATCATCTCTTCATATATAAATAACTCCAATCAGGCCACTGATTCAACTCAGAAATTCAAAATCACAAGTTCTTGTTATCAATTATTCCTTCTCTTATTCATTTGCATATCACTTCTTGTAATTAAATGAATTAACTACAAACATGAGAAGCAAAGCGGTGGCTCAAAGCAAGTTCAGTCACTACCCGGAAAAACCCAGAAAGATTTTACACAAGGCTAGAGACTTTTACGTGAAGAGCATGGAGAACTGCGCGAATAAATTAAGTTACGGTGGTGTGATGGGGTGCCCGGGGCCACAGGTCTCGCGGTTGCCAAGGAGTTTTAGTGTAAATTATTCAAAGTCGAGGAATGATGAAAGGTTTAAAGAACTTCTAGCTGCGATGAACAAGAAATTTGGGAGTGAGGTGGATTTGAATGAGAGGAGACAACAAAAAATGGAGAAAGGTGCGATGAGACGAAGCTACACTAGTGTTGGATCACTATTAGGGAGAATTGATGAGGACAAGCCTTGTTATTTTGAAGACGATATGATTTATGCTAGAAGCAGAAGTTATGCTGCCAATAGAAATTGTGAGTTTTTTAAGAGAAGTGTATATCGGATATAACTCTATATTTATCATATGGACATCCTATGGATACTAAGGTACTGAAAATTCAAAATCATGTGTGTTTGTGTTTTGTATTCTTTACATAGGAATTCGTTAATTGGTTTCAATTATATATGTCCGTAATTAATATAGGTCGTGTGAGATTTTATCCTAGCTAGAGGCATAATTAATGTGTGCCGCTGCTAGAGATTTTGGATTGATCGATCTTTTTAGTTTGTCCTATTTGCTAATCATGAAAATTTGGAAATGAAAAATGTATTGTGTAGCTTTCATCATTTCTTTCAATTTAACTCTTGCATGCGTACAGTATATTAATATTAGAAATAAATCACCAACATATATTACTATTTTTTTTAAGTTTATTGTGTTTTATATTTTTTTTTCTTTTATAAATATTATAAGAAAATATGAACGAGTTTAAATTTCTTTTAACATTCTAAAATATTTTATTAATTGAATCAATTAACAATCCACATTTAACTTTATACTAACTTTAACAGTGCACATAATTGTAAGTAAATGTACACATAAATTTGTTGTGATCCATCAACTTACTTTTCTGTCGAGAAAGATCCATGGACCACTGGCACCAGAGAAATTTCATCCTTTAGAAAATAAGAAAAGGTTAATGATAGTAAATTCATCCTATATTAATACTAGTGTTCAATCCTTATGTAATATTTAATCTATAGGAAAAGCATTTCCAGGTACAAAAAATTGAAGGACTCAGAAGAATACACATTTTAACAATTAATTAACTAGAATTATTCTTAATAAATATTAAAATCACACGCACGCACGTTACACACCCAAAAATAGACTAAGTCCAACTTTTCCATACTATATATATATATATATGAAAGTTAGCCATATATTCGGATATTGCAAGGCTTTAATTGAAATCCGCGTTAAGATATTAGTCCTCTTGCTCTTTGAAGACTGGGTATGAGACGGCATAGGGCAAATAGACGACTATAATGAACAAAACAAAGTTGAGGTCCAAAACACACTAAGCTCCAAACAAACAGTTTCTTGTTCGATTTTACTAACAAATTTAATTATAAATTGGACCGGTTCTCCATAAGTTAGTACTGTAGCAGTTTCTGCCGCCCAATTTTTAATTCAAACTGCATCAGATGCTACCAATCAGCTTGTGAAAGACAACTAAATAACAATGAAAATTGTAACCAATATAAATTTACATACTCAACATTAATTCTCCACGGCCCGCTAAAACTGTTTCACATACTTCTAGCACTTCCTTGAGGACACGATGAAAAGCAAGGCTAAAAAGCAAAGCAAGTTGATGCAAATTATGTTAGCACCTATCAGAGTTCTGATCATTGCTAGAGATTCTTACATCAAGAGCACGAATGACTGTGTCGTTGGGGTTAACGGCGCCATTGTCTGTCCGGCCCCTCAAATCTCACATGTGCCTAAGAATTTTAGCGTTAATAATTCCGACAAGGTTAACGATGAGAAACTGAGAGAGCTACTGCGACAGGTTTCGTCTAAGAGGAGCGTTGGCGCTGTGGCAAGGTTGAATCTGCAGCCAGGTGCCGTTGGAAATAATGGGGTGGGAAGGAGTTATAGTGTTGGAATTGGGAAGATAGGAAGAATTGATGAAGAAAAGCCTTGTTACTTTGAGGAAGATTTGTTGTTCCCCAGAAGCAGAAGCCATTAGGAATTCAGTTTGTGCGTACGTTAATAATATATAGTAAAACATGAACTAGCTAGTACGTACTGTCATTGTTGTTTCTTTCTTTTTTATTTTTTCTGGATAAAACTTTAAAAATTGAAAATTGCAGTACATATATTTCGGATCCTGGAAATTAAACTCGAAAACAATATATGCTGCTATTAGTTTCTTAGTTTTATTTAGTTGCTATATATATATATATATATATTTCCTTCTTAAGTATACTGTTACATATTTAAATATGAGCCCATTTATATAGGTTAAACTGGTTACGCGACTACAGGCAAACACTGCCGAACCCCGTGATTATCTTTAAATTTCATAACTACACCGTAAAATTTTCTACACTTCAAAAATCTTTTACAATTTGAAGCTCAGTATTATTTTATTTACTAAAGAAAAGGAACAACTTGTTTTTTAAGTATCTTTGAACATTCGATTGGGTCAAGCTTGCAGCGAATCGCTTACACGTTTGTTACATTTACATAATTTAATTTGCACTCCGGTTTAAATAAAATAAATAAGTTTAGAATAAGAGTGGAACATACAAAATGAAAACTTGTATCTTCTTTTGTTATTTATAATGCATTTATATATTCCCTTGGAGATTTATAAATAAAAAATTTAACGAAACTTCATAGCTAGACACTAGCTTTTAAATCTTTACATTTTTAATCTCTCACTTTTTCCCTCGTGTTTCGAGTACTTTCCCAAATTAAATATTTTTGGAAGAATTACATGTGAAAATCATGGTGATCAATTAATGTCAAAATATAAATATAAAAAACAAGTGGGCATATTATTTATATTAATTAATTAGTCATCAAATCGATTAATCAAATGAATATTATATATATATACACCAGCCATCAGATGCTAATGCAATAAGGATATTATTTTTTGAGTTGCATGATATGAAGCATCAGATGCTGCTACATGCATAAATGAGAATGACCAGAATTAATGTTATGTTCCATCGTGTTTCCCGTGAAAGACAACCTGGCACGTTGTGATTGCTTGTCATTGCTTTTGCATCGTATCGAGAGATTCTTAGTTAGTGCTGTTACTAACAAAATTATTTTATTCTTTCTCCATTTTGTCCACGTTCAATGAATACTGACTTTTGGAATGAATCCTAAAGTTTTATTTTCTTTCCCAATTAGAACATAAGTTATCCATTTTTATCAAGTAGCTCCCTAGCTTTAGTTTATTAACTTGACCATATCACTCAAATAGTATTTTATGTTTCACTATCAACGCAAGAATTTGTAACTGATCACTATAGTCTATAGGATATTTCAGTCATTTCAAAAACAAATAGGGGTTTATTTGATATAAACAAATATATTCTTTTTATTTGAAACATTGTAAAAGAAAAGGACCCAAATGTAATTAGAAATTGTCACAAGCCATTTTTCAATTTGATTAATTAATTAATTAATTCCCCAAACTAACTTCCTTTTCGAAGCTAGCTACTGCAGAGAAACAAGACCATATATATACAATATATCAAAACCTTTAGTATATAAGCCTCTAACTCTATTCGATTTGTCATCCAAAGTCTCTCTTAGTTCTTGTAATTTACATGTAAAATGTTCCATTTCTGTTCAAGAAGCAGCTCTTATAGCAGCATGAATACCAAAACGAGAAGCAAAGCTAGAAAGCAGCGAAAGGTGATGCAGATTTTCTCAGTCCCCATCAAAATTCTTAGCAAGGTTGGAGACTTCTACGTGAGGCGCATGGAGAATTGCAACGATAGAGTAAGTTACAGCTCTTGGATAGGCTGCCCCTCTACGCCAGGTGTGCGACTGACTAAGAGTTTTAGTTTCAACTCTTTCACTGCACGCGATGACGAAGAATTCGGGCAACTTTTACGTGCCGCATCTGAAAAGAAGGCGAGGCAAACAACTTTACGGACTAGTATGATGGGGAGAAGTTATAGTGTTAGTGTAGGAAAGATTGGGAGAATTGAGGAAGACAAACCTTGTGCCTTTGAGGAAGATGGTTTAAAATCGGAATTGGTATATCCAAGAAGCAGAAGTCATGTTGTTGGAAGGAATTATGTGTATCAATAGTGAAAGATTCATATATATTCGGATCCTGCAAATAATTAATTTGAGACAGTAAAGTAATACTATACATTTATATACATATAAGAATCAATTTTCCTTTCTAAGAATTGCTACAAGTAATATTTTTCCATCTCAATTCTTATAAATATTCGTTTATCGATTCATTTTTGTCTTCTGCATCGATCTCTTCGCAAAATGAAGATTAATTCTGATTTCCGGTGAGAAACAGCTCGAAGTCGAAGCACCAAGTGCTAGCTGCAATATGTGGGCAACCACATGTAGCTAAGTAGATTGTGCGAGAATATTCGACAAAACGCAAGTGTTAGCTGCATTTGTTAAGTTCACTGTCACTACAGATTCTCTGTTCGTGGTGCTTCCACTGTTAGAGCTCCACCATTTAATATTGTGGCCAGCTTTAAAGGTAATAAACTATAGAGCAGTGCACTAATTTTTTGTTCTACTTTTAATCTTTGAAGTAGGCTCGGCCAAAAAACTCAGCCCAGCCCGACTGAGTAAATCCAGTTTTTTAGAGTTAGGTTAAAACCAACCTTAAATATAGACCGGGCTGGGTTTGGACTTTTTTCATTATAATCTGAAGCAGGTCGAGTCTAGGTTCAGGTCAAATGCGAATTGCTTGGGCTTCAAATAATTTGAAGTTGGATTGGATTAGCCTGAAAACAAAAAATAATAAAAATTTTTTTATTATTCCATGCTTTTAAAAGCCTAAATTTTTTATCCAATCTGAAAATGTTAAAATCAGGTTTAAAGTAGATTTAACTTATAAAAAATAAAACCGAGTTCGAGTCGAGTTTATATAAACCTAATTCAAACCTGATTTTTTGCGAAGCCTAATTTGAAATCCTTCCCATTAACATTAAAAAATATTGAAACTTATTTGCAGCTTGATGTTAATTAATTTTATTTAATTATTAAGTAACAATTAATAAACAAAATCCCTTCTAGGGTCCCTATAATTGGAAGTTATTATTTAGCCATTCACAATGTTGGTCTTGTTCTTGTTATGGAAGTTAGAAATGATATTGATGTATATAGCAACAAAAAGGCAAGATTAAAGATTAGAATTAAGAGATAGTAGGTATTGTTACGGAAAACTAGTCTCACAAACAATGTTTTAACACTGATATGATTAAATCAATATTATAATATGATAAAAACTATTTGGTTTAATCAGATAATGAACAAAAATACAAAGCAATAAATAAGATAAAAGACAAATAAGAATTACGTGGTTCAAGAAAATTGTCTATATTTATGGAACAAACACATTTAAAGTTTATTATTAGAAATAAAAGATAAAATCTGTATAAGATAACTCTCCTCTCTCAAATCACCTTTTTTCAGTTTCTCCCTCTCTTTCCTCTGTTTTCCACCTCATATCTCTTGTTTAAGTTCTTGAGAATACAAGATTTTTATAATGCCCATAAAAAATTCCAATTCAAGTAGGTTTGGTATTCTAATTTGAGTAACATTGGTATCTAATTCAAATGGATCTAGTATCCTAGTTCAAGTAGGTCTGATTATTCTCAAGTTCTTAAGTACTCAAGTGCTTGGATTCTCGGATATCATATCTAATCATCTTCAAGCTAAATGACTACCCCACCTTGACTCCTTAAATCTTCAAGTTCTCGGGTATTTAGGTACTAGATCAAATCCTTTTTAAGTCAGGATGACTACTCCATCATAACTCTTTAGGTCCTCAAGTTCTCGGGTACTCAAGTACTTGAATACCAAATTAGGTTCTCTTCAAGTCAAGATAACTATTCCACCTTGACTTATTGGGTCCTCTAATCCATGGGAACTTAGATACCAGATTAAGTCCTCTTCAAGTCAAGATGACTATTCCACCTTAGCTCCTTAGGTCCTCAGATAGGTATTCAAATACCAGACCAAATCCTCTACAAGTCAGGAGGATTATTCCACCTTCCTTGGGTCATCAGGTTCTCGAGTACTCAGATATTAGATCAGATCCTCTTTAAGTTAGGATGATTTGTTCGCCTTGACTTCTTAAGTTCTTGAGTTCTTAGGTACTCTGGTATTCAAGTACTCAGGTTCTCAAGAATTTGAAAAATCTATTCGTCATAGGTACGAAGGGACAATTTCATTCATTCCTCAATGTTTTAAGAAATATATAGCATTTTAGTCAATATGTTTCACATTTTTATCTCAACAATTCTTAATAATTTTTGTAATCATCAATTTAAACCTAAACGTTCATAATTGGGGTCCAATTAAAATAATATTAGAGCTTTCTCTTTTTGACTTCTTACTTCATCATGGTTTATTGGGGAGTTCATAGGGCCAACACATTATTTTATTCAATATTTCCAAAATATTGTTACAGAAGTACAAACCATGGTGATCAATCAACTGACGTTGAAACAATTTTGTTGAGCAATTTCTTAGAACAAACAGCCATATTATTTAACAATCAAAATGTTTTGAAGCATCATGAAAGCTGATGCAGATTTTTTCTACCCACATCAAAATTCTCAAAAAGGCTAGAGACTTCTATATGAAGGGCATGGAGTACTGCTCCAATCAAGTAGGTTCCTGTGCTTCGCTTGACTACTCGATTGTGCTGGTTGTGCGATTGCCCAAGAGTTTTAGTGTCAATTCTTTCCCAGAATGCATGATGAAGAGTTCAAGCAACTGTTACGAGCCGCATCTATAAAGGAGGCAATGCAAACAGATTTGCAGCGGACTATAGTGGCAAGAAATTACAGTGTTAATGTAGGAAAGATTGGCAGAATTGATGAGAACGAGCCTTGTGTATTTCAAGAAGATGTTTTAAAGTTGGATTTGTTATTTCCAAGAAGTACAAGTCATGCTGTTAGAAAGAATTATGTTTATCCATAGTGCAAATTCTTTCATATTATAATCCTAGAAATTGTAATTTGAATGTCGTAATGTATATGTAAAAATCAAATATTTTTTGTTTGTTAATTAATTGCTGCATTTTTTTTCCTTCCTAGACAGTACTTCTTCTTAATTGTTGATCCATCCACGTTTTTGTATCTCTTCTGCGTCTCTTCTCTATCTTTTGATTTCTGGTGTTGATACCGAAACTTACAACTTCGATATTACAAAGTAAAGATTAAATTTTCTCTTTTACCGAAAAGAAAAAATCGCTTTATTATTTATTTCAAAAAAATTATGAATATCCTTATATGAAGAGAATGCGACATATATATAGAAGTACTAACTTCCTTATTCTAATAATATTAGGAATTCTGATAGAATGTAAAGTGTATCTTGCGAAATCCTAATTTGCCTCAAATTAAATTTACCAATTCTAGTTTTCTCCCTCTCATAAGCATTCCAAGCAACAATCTTATTAGCATATCAGACTTACTTGTGTGACACTCAATTAGAATCTTTTCTATGCTAAGCCGAACAGGATGTATTGGAACTACCGAAACAACAGACCACTTAACAGGAAATCCATTAATTTCATTGGTTTAAGGCTATCTTCTTAAACATC
Source organism: Azadirachta indica (assembly GCA_022749755.1). NCBI lineage: Eukaryota > Viridiplantae > Streptophyta > Magnoliopsida > Sapindales > Meliaceae > Azadirachta > Azadirachta indica. The sequence continues at coordinate 16,483,374 of CM040444.1, forward strand.
AAGCCTCTCAGTTTTTAGTGAAACTAATCCTTTCATTGGAAACTTTATTTAAGAATGGTCCACAGATTTGAATCTTAAATTTAAACCTCAACATCCAACAATAATTCTTTTTTACCATTATAGATAAACTGTAAAATAAATAACGATCAGAAAAAGCCGGTTTTATCGACAAAAACTCTCCGATGCTTAAGTTAGAGATTTTTTTTTTGTAGCAAAAAAATATGAAAAATATAAATAAGAATTTCGAGACTTGTGTTTCTTGTGCTTAAAATTTTTAATACTTAAGTTGGCGCTATTTTTTTTTGTTTTTAACTAACATTATATCAATATTTACTTGCAATATTTTTTTCCATTGTCTTAATCAAGCAAATCATATGGAGTAAATAGAAATTGTATATCGAGACGCATCGTGGCCTAAGCTTGTTTTAAGGTCTTTTTTTATGTTTTCTGATTGGAATAGACTTTGTTAATTTTAAACAAAGGTCGTCATAAGACCTGGACTGTGACCAGACTTTGAATGAAACAAACTTTATGATTCTCCAGGTTATTATATGAGTTAAATTGAGATCAGATCTTTTTACAACAATTTTTTTTTTAAAACTTATTTTATTATTTAATCTGAACTGAGGTCAGAATTTTTTGCGATAGTTTATTGAATAAGCGAAATTTACTGATTTTCTGTTATGAATTGTGGTCAAATTTTTTTAACGATTTTCTCAGACAAACGACTTTTAATCATTGTCTGATCTGAACTGTGGTCAAATTTTTTTACGACAATTTGCTAAGTAAACAAACTCCATTGAATTCTCAATTATTCATTGTTTGATTGAACTGTAATCAGATCTTTTTATAGCAGTCTGTTAAAATTTATTGATCTTCTGATCTAAACTGTGGTCAAATCTTTTTATAACAACTTGCTGAATAATCGAAATTTATTAATTTGCTAATTACTGTTGTTTGATCTGAACTGTGGTCAAATCTATTTTACAACAACTCTTGAATATACGACATTTATTAATCTTCTAATTATAGTTGCTTGATCCGTGGTCAGATCTTTTTTACAGCAATTCTTAGGATACTAAGATATCAGAATAAGATAATCGTTGTAATCTGAATCGTGTTCAGACCTTTTTATCAACAATTCTATAAGGGTAATACCTCTTCGGTATCTCTGCATTCCATGGTTTCTTGATCTTTTTTCCATCTAGGTGCTGTAACTTGTAAACTTTTAGCTTAATAATTCTGGTCACCTTGTACGAACCTTCTTAATTTGCTCTCAAAACTCTTTCACCAAATACTTTAGTGTTTTGTGTGACTTGCCACAACACCAAATCTCCCTCGCAAAAACATCTGGCATGAACTCTCTTATTATAATACTTTACGACCCGTTATTGGTAAGCAGTTTTCCTAATAAGCACTTGATCTCGCTTCTCTTGCAACAAATCGATGCCTAACCTCATCAACCATTTACCACTTAATCAGTTATGAGTTCTACTTTGTTCAGAGTTTTTTTAGGAGCAGTCTTTTCCTTATTCCTTTTGTGTGTTTAGTTTAAGTATGATCTCATATCTTTCGAAATCATGCTATGTTTAGATGTTCTTTTACCCTAATTTGACTCATGCCACACATTGATTGGTCTGTGCTCTGGTTTCTCCTGAACTCGCAAGGGTGTTGTTTTGTTTTGATCAACGTGTACTTGCTCTTGGTCTTGAACTCCTTCCTCAAGGATTGGTGTATACTTCTACCTATGATGATTGTTCTATGCTTGTAATCTACTTTCTGATCTTCCCAAAAACAATTTTTTATACGGATCTCCAAGTAGAACAACGCTTTCTTCATTTCTGGCGGTCGCGACTTTTTTAGAATTTGTCTCCCAATTATGGTTTTTTGAATTATCCTCTTAAAGTTTTCAATCTCTTTTTCCATTAACTCATTTTTGTTCTCTACAGCTTTTATTTGTTTGTCTCTTTCCAAGTACTTGTGCTAACTTTCTTTCAGCCTTTATACGATTTAGACTGTATCTTATCCCCATCATGAATTGCTTTTTGTCCTTGGGATTATCATAATAGGGGTGGTTGGTAATTGGAGTCTAATGAATCTCCCTCGTCAATCCTTTCAATTGAATGTCTTCTAATAACTTGTCGTTCCTTCATACCTTTTTGAATGTATTTTCCACAAACAACGCCAACTGTCGATACCAAAACTTATAACTTCAATACTATACAATAAAAATTGAATTTCTCTGTTCTTTGCCTCAAAGAAAAAAATCGTTTTATTGCTTATTTCAAAAAAATTATAAATGCCCTTGCATGAAGAGAATGCGACATATATATAAGAGTGCTAATTTTTTTATTCTAATAATATTAGAAATTCTAATAAAATTTAGAGTGTATCTTGCACAATTCTAATTTGCATCAAATTAGGACTACTAATTCTAGTTTTTCCCCTCTCATAAAGATTTTTTTAAGTGACAGTCTTATTAACTGATCAAACTTACTTGTGTGACGTCCGATTAGAATTTTTCTTAAGCTAAACCGAATATGATGTATTAGGCCAGTTAGCACGAATCCCATTAATTTCATGAGATCGAAACTATCTTCCCAAACATCTGGTACAAAATAGAAGTCGGTAGTTGGATCCACTAATTTTTAACTCCATCTCTCAATCATGTGAGATTATTTTTAGGCTCTAAATGGTAAACTACTAGGTAAATATTTACCGATAATATTTAAAGACAGTCTTAATACATGCACCTGATCACATAACTGTGTTATGTGATTTCAAGATACTAAGATACAAGTTCAATGGACTCAAGATTGAAGAAATAGAAATTAATTAATTTAGATGAAAGTTGCCATGTTACCTAATGTTTGAGCATCAGAGTTAGTCTATAATGTTAAGTATATTAGTTAACTGTAGACCGTATTCAAAAGTTTAAATTATTAAGTAAAAATCTAAAAAAAGGCAGTATTTTTAAAGATAAGTTTTAAACAGACACAACTAAATCTGAACTAAGCTTGTTTGTATGGACAAAACAGCATCTTTCTCCGATGGACATGCGAGACGCTTATAGGAGAACATATCTGCAATCGTCATTTCTCTCTTGCTGCAAGAAATTCTAAGAAGCTAGTTGCTCATATTGTGTGATGCCGAGCCACCTTAATTAATTCTAAAATACTATAAATTTAATTGCATCGTTAATAGTAATAGAAAACTTTCAAGGATAATATTAAAGAGCTCCAATTTTGTTACATGTGCAAAGCATTAAGCACGTTGGTCAAATTTGTCGTAGTTGTTTCCTGCAGCAGAATGCAACATATAATAATACTATTTAGTCGATGAATATAATATATATGCAGTCATCTCGTAGCCGCAGCCATTCACCGACCAGGGAAATTAAGAGCTCGTATATACAAAAGAGATTTTATGGAGTTAAAAGTTATTTTAAATATTTGATAAAATCATTTTATAATTATTTTAAAAAAGAAAAAAGACTTTTTAAATCTGATTTTAAAAATAATTTTATTGATAAATATAATGCGAAATAACATATATAATATGTCTTAGATATTAGGCGTGCCGCTGGTTTTCCTACATCTGCTGGTTATCTGCCTCCTGCTTCTTTCTGCAATCCTGGCCTATGCTCTTACTTCTGTTGCTGCTGTTTTTCTTTGCTAATTATTAGGCCTGCTGCTAGTTTTCCTGCTTCTGCTGGTTTACTGCCCGCTGCTCTACTTGTTCGTTGATGCTGCTTTACTCTGCATCTTTCCTATCCTAGAGAGCCTGCAGTTTCTTTATTCTTGATTATATTTATAGACTTCGAATATGATTTGTACTTTATGCCATTGCGTTGTTCTTATATTTTCTTTTCTCACTTATTTTAATAATATATTATTTTTCACTTATATAAAAAAAAAAATGTCTTAGTGATATGACATTGATTATAACTTTTACTAGCACGCATTCAGTTATGAGTCCTCGTCCATTGTAAAAGTAAAAATAAAAATAAAAATAAAATAGACCAATTGCCTACCCTTTCATTTCTTTACGTAGTTTTATTCGTACTTTTCCATTTTTGGCCTACAATATATTCATTAATATATATAGAATTTTCTCCATTATTTTACGTATATACTTCAAACTCAGTCACATGTCATTTTCTTTTTTTTTAATTAAAAAAATTTGATAGGACGAACTTTCTTCAAATGAAGATACTTCGGAGAAACAAGCTAGCTTGTATACAATACTTGAAACCTTTATATATATATATATATATATGTTGTTAAGAGGAACTAATTAATTAACTTTTGTTTTGTTTAAAGGATTCTGGAAATTAATTTGAAACGGTAAATTTATTTGATTTATTATTATTATTATTATTATTATTATTATTATTATTATTATTATTATTATTTTGACAACTAACTAGTGAACCAAAATAAATTCTAGTGACCCCGTAGTTGGATTCGGCAATTGACAAGGTTTCTAATTAGAAGTAACATTAATATATAAATAGAAATAAAAGGATAATTTTAAAGAATAAAATTGAGGTAACGTTTACTTTTTTTGATTTGAACTTTAAACGTAACTAAAATATAAATTTAAATGATATATTTATTTTTTATTTTAAAACATTTTAAAATTAATATTAAATTATTTATTTAACAAAATAAAAAATTTAAAAATTACATATATAGCCTTTTAAGTAATATACTTATATAAATATATATTATAATTTTGATTATATAAGCATAATAATAGATAAAAAATTAATAGTTTATATTAGTATGTACAATTATTTATTTATTTGATACATGATTTTTTTAAAAAAATAATTTCTATTTAATGATGTAAAGATCAATAAAAATTAAATAAAAATAATAAATTATATTATAATATAATTGTGATTATGTAAATATATAAATTTATTACAATAATTAAAATACAAAATAAGTAGGACTGCGAAGATAAGTAGAGGAGAATCATAATAAAAAAAAAACATACGTTAAAAATAGTTAATTAAGGTTTTAATTTTATTAGTAAATAAATTAATAAAATAAAAATATTTTTAAAAAATAAAAATATTAAATTATTTAGATATTTGTTTATTTATATTTAAATTAAAATTTTTAATTTAATTATATTCAAATAATTCATATATAAATTAAAAAATAAACGACTCTTAAACATAATTAATAAAAACAAATAACCCTAACGGATAGTAGGCATGAAGTGCTAAGAAATTGCGTTATTATATGGAATTTTAGATTGAAGTTTAGCCTATTTGATTTTTTTGATTCCATCACCTTCCACTATTTTATTCAAAATTTCCAAAAGTGTTACATGTGCAAATCATGGTGGTCAATCAATTACCGTTAGTTCAACCATCAACCCAATAAACAATTGTATCGAGTAATTTCGTGGAACAAATAGACATACTATTTTATCAAATGATCAATTATTATTTATATATATATATATATATATATCCGCTTTTATCACGTGGCAAACAGTCAAGTTCTGATTTTTTCTTATCTAATAAATTAATTTCAAGAAAAATACCAGCAATATTCAAATTTTTTAAAATAGCAAAAAGTAATTACAACAACGAGTCAATTTTATCTTCAGCCATTATGGAAAATTAAAAAAAAAAATTAATCATCTATCCTTTAATTATTTTTGTCGTGTCCTCAAATAGTTTTCTTTTTCAAATTTGGCCTCCTATACATTATGTAATAAACGTGTCACATGCCCTTTTCGATATTAGAATAAGTCCGTCCCCATAGCTTTCCATTCAAACTTCCTTCCAAGCTGCTTCCAAGAAACAAGTTCATCAATAACAGTAATTAAAAAAAATATTGAAATTAGCACTTCTATATATATATCTCTAGGTCTCTCCTTCCTGCTGCAAATCGATTTCTTAAATCTTGTTATTCCATCTCCAATTTCTTCTACAAGAGATTCCATTTCCAATTTCTCCCACCAGCTCTCTTGTAGAGATACAACCAAAAAAAAAAAAAAAAAAAAAAAAATGAGAATTAGCAAAGCTAAGAAGCAAGGCAAGTTGATGCAGATTTTCTCAGCCCCCATCAAAATTCTAAGCAAGGCTAGAGACTTTTACGTGAAGGGCATGGAGAATTGCGCCAACCGACTAAGTTACAGCCCCTCGGTAGCCTGCCCTTCTGCTCCGGGGGTGCGGTTACCCAAGAGTTCCAGTGTCAACTCTTTCAGGACAGCATACGATGATGAAGAATTCAGACAACTTTTACGCGCTGCGTCTAAAAAGGAGGGGAGGCAAACAGCTTTTCAGATGCCGAGAAGTTACAGTGTTAGCGTAGGAAAGATTGGGAAAATTGACGAGAATGAGCCTTGTGCGTTTGAAGAAGATGTTGTGAGGGCAAGCTTGTTGTATTCAAGAAGTACTACAAGTAAATTCGTTAACAGGATTTAATGATCGATACGATAGCTACATAATACATTTGTTTAATTGTTTATGTCCACATGATAGTCAGGCTGCAGCACTCCAATAATTGAGTGTTTTTTTTTTTTTTTTAAATCGGTTTCATTTTTTCATCCTGTCATTAAGTTATTTTGGCAGTGATCAGAAAATATATATTCATGGATTAATCTTCTATCTTGTAAAAGCTATAGTTTCCGTCTTAATTTTTACTTAAAAAATCTATTTATTATACTTTCAATGTTTTCAAATTACTTTTTTTTTATATATATATATATTATATATTACATATGTAATCTAATAAATTGATAGTATACTTTAAAAATTTATTGGAAGTGAAAGTTTAGATAAAATAAATCCCGTTATAATGTATTAAAAAATCTACTCACACTATTAGTAATTTTTTTATCCTCTAAAAATTTAGACCAAAAAATATTCTATCCCATAAATTAAGAGAGTCCCACAGTTTTTGTAGTGTATTTTAAAGAGAAGCAAAATATTATTAGTTCGGAAACGCCTGTCGTATAGGTAAGACCATGGATCTTTGTCACCTTGGGATTGATCCAAAAATTGGAAGTTCCATGGGCCCAAATAATACATTAAAGCTTAGAAACGTGTCTCATGTATAAGATTACTATCAAATGGGCTTATCACATGGATTGAGCCCAAAAAAATAAAAGATGGAAACACAAAATTTAAAATTATTTCAATTTAAAAATTTAAATTCATAATAGAATCTAAATAACAGTATTAAACTCTAAAATTCTCCTTATGTTCAAGAACCATGTCAAAGGAACTTTTCATTATAAATAAAGATAAAAATAAGAGTATTAAACTCTAAGAAAATTAGCTTGAAAGTCCATGAATAATTTGACAAAAATTTTCCAAGTTGTGCTCCTCCTAATTAATTTAAGAGAAATATGGTCCTCCCTATTGGAAAGATTTGAAGGTGATGAGACAACCTTAGTATTGGGTAGTCCGCATTATTTTATATATATGTTGTGTTTTCTGCGAGATTAATTATTGTTACTGGCAAATCAAAAGCATTTAGGTGGGCAGTAAAAAACAAATCGACAACATTGTATGTATTAGACTTTTAATTAGCTCCATTTAACAACAACTGTTGAAAATGAAGTGTAAATGAGCTGATCATCGTACAAAATAAGGGAGATTAATTACCATCCCTTGCTTCAATAATATTGTGGTTTGACCATCAATTCATTCAATAAACTTGATTAGTCAAATTAAATTCACGAGCATTAATCTTCAATATTGGACTGAGAAAGTGAGACTGGACCGCTGCATAATTTTGAAATTTTTTGTTTTTTTAATTATTATTGGTGATCAATTTTGTCCAGCTATATATAATTATTTAAGGTAGTCACAATCACAAATTGATCTTTATTTGAATTAGTCCCCCAAACCGCTTGCCATTCTATTCAAACCTTCTCACAGTGACAGAGCTACTAGCTTCCAAGAAGCAATGGCAATATATCTATATATAACGATGATTAAAAGTTAAAACAACGAAGAAGTCCCTCAATTTTAATAAAACAATAAATAAGGACACACTTTAATAATTTTTAACAGCTAAAGTATCTAATATAGTGATGTTATCGGATGTTACTCACGGTGAAAGTGTTCAAGGGTACAATTACTTTAATTAAAATTTTGTCATAAGTACTTTGAATAAAGCCCAAATTAATATAGTAAACCTTCATACTTTCACCTTAGATGAAGGTTTACGATCTCAATTTCTGTTTAATTTGAAATTTTAATGGTAAACTTTTGTTATGATCTTGATAGTTTTAACAGTCAATAACATAGAAGGGGCCTATTCATTAAACATAATCTAAATATATTTGTATTTGTTATTTTCTCAAACATTAAGAATTAATTAATTTGTTTATATCCCATAATGAAAATAATAATCAACCTCCAATTAAACTTCTATATATCTCTTAACTCTCTTTCTTTTGCAAATATCCAGGTCTCTCTTATTTCTCCTTCATATCTATCTTATTCTTTTGCTTGTCAGGCCAAAAATGAGAAGAAGCAAAGGTAAAAAGCAAGGCAGGTTCAAGCAAATCATCGTCTCTCCGATCAGAATTCTTCGCAAAGCCAGAGATTTTTACATGAAAGGTATTGAGAACTGCGCGGGCCAAGTCGCTAACGGCGCTGCAATAGGCTGCCCTTCTGCCCAAGTACCTCTGCGGTTGCCCAAGAGTTTTAGTGCCAACTCTTTCAAAGCATGCAGTATTGATGAGGAATTTCGTCAACTTTTATGTGCAACATCTTCAATAAACATGGAGAGTAAATTGAAGAAGGTTAGGCAAACAACAGCTTTGCAGACGAGGAGTTACAGTTTTGGTGTTGGGAAGATCGGGAGAATTGATGAAGACGAGGCCTGTGAATTTCAGGAAGATGGTGCGAAAGCTGATATGTTGTATCCAAGAAGTAGAAGTCATGTTGTTAAGAGCAATTGTTCATCAACCAATGAGTAATTAACCGTGGGTGAACCTTTTTAAAATCAGTGTTTTAGAGTAATTCACCACTGATCATATGGTGTTCAGCGCTATTTATATATATATATATAGCTCATTTTGAGTTGAACATTGAGTTACATGAAATGAGCACTAGAATTTGCACTAAATTCAAACTTGAAAAATGAAAACATGTGTACCTCGTATTGACAATCTGAAAGTCAATTTGTTATATATTTTCATTGTGGTGTGCGATATTGTGATATCTCACTTTCCAGTTGATTTATAGTTTGAACTCTATATAAAACATTTTAAACTCATGTCCTGTATGCAGTTATATTTGGTAAGATGGCTAAGTTGCTTATTTATTGAATGCAAAATATTTGCAAAATCTATTATCGAGTTTTCGTTACACTTACAATTTTTATCCCTCTAGTTTATGTGCTTTGCATTTTTTTTTTTTAAATAAAAAAAAATTGTAACTCTCTTTTATTCCCTTTTAAGGCTACTATTGATTTTCTATTTGTTTGCTGCTGTTTCATATTTACATCCTGGAATTAATTATTGAAACTGTGAAATGAAGTGTAAGAATTAATCTCAATTTAATTTTGTATGTCATATTTTCGGTTCTCAATAAAATATTGTTAGGAAATTAGGAGTCGCAGCAAAACACGCATTTATAATAAAATTAAGAAAACAATTAAAATAAACGTTATGTAGGATGTATAATCATCCATCAAAATAATAATAATAAGTAAGAGATATAACCGTTCATAGTAAAATAAAGCAGCAAAATAAATCGACACAAATATTTTATGTGGAAAACCTCTAAACAAATTAGGGTAAAAACTATGGGTAAGTATAGGAGTATTTCACTATTTTAAAGTGGGGATTACAACTCTTTTTCTTTCTAATAACAAGAAAAAAACAACTCTCTAAGCAGAAATATTTCATACTCTCTCTCGAAATAGAAGAAATAACTCTTAGTGAATAATACAATATAAAGAATAAACTAATTTTTTTTCTCTCTTTATACAAACTCTCAATAAATAATTTGGGATGGATGGAATAGTGAAAAGAGTAAGGTATTTATAGTGATTTCCTTCTATCATTTTTTCCACACACATTTTACAATTTACTCTACAAATTTCTCCACCTACTAACCACTATTTAAATTCAAACTTTTTCCACCTAACACCAACCTCATTAGTAAAGAAAGTCACAAAGGAGTAGCTGCGCTTTCAGTATATTTCAGTGCTCACATACGATATGATACTATTCATAAATACGATACTGTTTATTTATACAGCACTTTTCATTTATACAGTACTATTCACCAAAAATGAACTTTACAATTTCACAAATATTGTTCTCATCTAGATCCAGTGACCTTGAACCTGTCTACCGGTCATTTTGTAATTTAAACCTAATTATTAACTATAAGTTAAGTATCTCATAATTTATATCAAAGTTTAAACTTATAATATTATTGATCACAGTCAACTTGGATCCTTCGTAATAAATTAATAATTCTTGCGGCTCGCATGTTACTGAAACTAATTAATCATTATTTATTTTGTTTTCCAATATAAAATATAGAGCATAAAGCCTTCTAAAAATCAATTAATTTTTCATACAACAATAAGATAATAATTGATGTAGTGTTCCTATATTAGTTAAATAAATTAAAAACCTTATAGTATAAAGAGCATTGATGTAGATAGTCAAATTAATTCCTACTCGAGAATTTTCTCTTCTTATCTCATCAAATACTCAAATCAATCCAAAACTAGGCCACAGAACTTGTATAGTTAATTCAAGTAGTTGATAACGAAATTATATGTTTGAAGTCTCTCACCATTAAATTTTTGTTTTCTTCGAACTTTATATTAATTGAGGTTTATTTTTTATTTAACAATTAGTAAATTAAAGTATTCACATCTATATGCCCCTATGATTAGAATTGGTACTTGGCCTTTGACATAATTTAAAGCTAAAGGAACGGTTGATATTAACTTATTATTTCAAATGCAAGTATAATTTTTTTTCTTTGGACAAATTAATTTTTTCCTTTTTGATAAATTAAAAAAATGAAAGGTACTTCGATATTAAAAATGAACAACATTGTCTGTATTTATTGAAGTCAAATTTCAATGCACGTTGTGGAGGAACGACATAAAAGTTCTGAAATTATATAACGCATTAAAAGCAATTTAATAATGGGTCAGATTTATCTATAATGGCCAAATTATATATTCTACTACTATTCTTTTTTTTTAATATTTACTAATTGTTAAATATGTACCTTATTAAAATATTTTAATTAAAATTAAATTATTGGTGGATGCATTTGTGTGACGATGGGATTAGAATAAAGTAACTTTAAAACATTAAAAAATGAAAGAACTTAATTATATGCTTATTATTAATTATATACGAGCAATCCCCGCCGCCATAAGAAACCTTGTGCTTACTAAATTTTTTTTGCTTAATTTCCCAAAGTATCTAATGTTTCCACTTTTCATGTGAATCGGTAATCAAAATTGCGCTTCAAATTCGGATCTTTCTACCAAACACCAAAAAGAAGAAATAAAATACAAAGTGCTTTGACAGCTCTTAATTCGGGTAGAAGCACTTCCGTTTCAGTCTTTACAACCAGCAGCCATAAAATCTGGTATTACCAACTAAGCACATGGCTAATGAACGAACTTGCCAATCCACTAAAATTAAAAGGAAAACAAAAACATAACACATTCTGAACTTTTCCCAGAAGCAAAATCAAACAAATTGAATTAATAGATCTGCTTTTGCGCTGTGTTCTAATGGAGTACAAAATTGACTTATTTAGACAAATTTTATATACAATGAGTAATATCAGCTAACTACACAAATTTCTTATAGAGATTTCTCAAAAATTTTGATTCTTTTCTTCTAAGCTTATGTATATATTTAGAGTTGAGAGTTATTAAACGGAAGAGAAAGAATTACCCAATTCAAGAAGGTCCATGGTCTCGATATATAATTAACCATCAGCGAAGAAAACATTTAACGGAAGCACTTTTCAGAAGTGTTGCCATTCCGAAACGGTTTCATTTCATTCACTAACACAACACGGAATCGGTTGGCAGAAAATAAAATTAAAACAAAACAACAGATAGAGAAAATTTATATAGCTATACAGATTAACAAAATACTGTATCATGATATGGTACGTTTTCCAGGACGATCAGCAACTTTGAGAGTTTTGTCAATGAGTTTTCTGGCTTTTCTGCTTCGGATCTCCACCCTAACACTTGAACTTTTGTCCATCTTGATGTATGGTTTGTTCTTGGATTTCTTCAACGATCTAACCTTTGATTTGATCGTCTCCACCAAATTCTCCAACTGGTTTATCGCCATTTATTTGGGTTTGCTTCGGAAAAGAGAAAAAACAAAGAAAACAAAGATGGTGGGTTACTGGGTATACAACAACTCCACCATTTTGTGCCGGAGAGAGTAGCACCCTGCGTTTGCTATTGCTTTTGCTTTTGTTTTGCTTTTGCTTTTGCTTGGATTTGTTTCGCTTTCTGGTTTTCTACATAGCCTTTTATTGCTTGCTGTGTAGATAAATGGGTTTGGGTTTTACAGATAATTACGAGTTTGCCACCACATACCATCCCTTGCCGACTTTTGACGGAGTTTTGGATTACGTGTACTTCAAGCGTACATCTTCCTCTAGACCTTATATTACAATCATAATCTTTCACACGAGTTCCTCCCAAATTACAATCCACGATCTATAATTGCTTTTATTTGGAAGGGTAAATCTCAAATTTATCTGTAAAGTTTAATCGTATGTTTATTTTGGTGTAATTTCTTCTATGTAGTATGAATTGTATTTATAAGATCGAAAAGACTTTTACATACCAAACAAAAGATAATTAAGATAGTGGATCTTAATGCGGACGGTTGGGATTGGATGATGAAAATGTACGTATAATAGACCGTGTAGCACGCGAACCAACAAACGAAGAGGGTGTTATCTAGTACAGTTTAGAATTGCTCGTCGGTCAACTCAGTTTAACTGACAGTTAAATCATCTCCATTTCCTTGTACAAGGGTAATTTTGTTAATAATGAAAAGGCAAGAGTAGTTTGGTAAACTAAAACTTCGAGGAAGCCGTGTGTTGAGTGAGTAGTGAATTATAATATTATATTTCATAAAACTAATGGTAATTAAGGCCGCCCTATCGGCTATCCTGCTTTCATAGAACCCTATTTTTGGCACATTATTCATGACATGAATATGGTTGGCTGCAAAAGTTGTTGGAACATTATTTATTTATTTTTTAAATGCTATCGATTATGTTAAATTAGATAAAGCCATAATTCATTGACTCTTTATACTTACAACGAATGAATGAATATGTCCAATAACTCGGGTTATGTTTTCCAAAAATTACACCAAAAAAATATTGTTGGTATGATGGATATTGACAATATTGAACAGAACTTTTGCCCAAATTTGACTATGAACTCTGCAAGTAATCCAAAACTTTTTAGCATATGCATAAGCCAACCAATAGCGTCCATAACACAGGCGTGTTTCTACTGGGTGTATCAACTGCTAATGCTGGATAATTAAATATAAAAATCATATATAGGAAAGAATAGGTTCACATGTCACCCGTCACTCAGCCATGTTTTGGCTTTTCTTTTCTGAAAAATGAATACACGCAACACAAAAACAGAACAGAACAGAACAGAACAGGCAAGGAAAACAAAAACAAGAAAAAAATAAATAAATAAAAGCACACACGTGCAATTGACATATACCCGCGTAAGGGTCAAGTGCTTACGAGCAAGCAAAGTAGAAAACAAACTGATTTTGTACACATTCTAGTCTGCAGAAACATCGATGTTCAGACGCTCACATTAATATTTATCTTTAGTTTCATGAACTGCCATATAAACAATTATTATCTTTCCAACAGTAGTAAGGGATCTGTTTCACAGTAAATTAACGATATCTAGCCATAAGCCATGGCCAAACACAAACCAATCGGGCATTCTTCAGGAAACCATACTCAGAAATGTCTTCAACTGCAACCTACCGAATTACCGCCAAAGTTTTTGAGCGAAAGACAACTGTCTTTGTAAGTGTATAACTAAAACGCCATCCTATTCATGCAAAAATTCTCACGCTTTCCCCAGGCAGCTCATTTTCAGGTTAAGAAATATTTCTAGTTGTTGGAAAACTGACAATTAATCGCCAAAGATCCCTTCAGATTAATCAACTTGAAACGTTCATAATATAATTAAAACCAGCAAATTCTCGAGTTGACTTCCTCCTTTTTTATGATAAGCCTAATGAGTCCAGTTAATTAACGCAAGTTTACTCAAAGGAAAAGGAGGAACCGAAGAGATTGTTCCTCAACATCAACTTATCCCCAAATTAGGTGTCAACATCAGTAGTTATAACATTTGTAGGACAGTTATAATTTCGGACAGTTTTATACGTATTTAACTTGATATCTGTCTTCATCATCGTTTGCCGGTGGCAACCTCGAAACTTCAATTCTCTTCGATCGGAGAAGATTGCAATAAGAGGCTTCGTCTCTACCACGCGAATATCGATAACATAATAAGCCGTAAGCAACATGGGATATATCATAGGTTCGATAATCTAATACTGTTTTTCTTTGTGGTTAAAATCTAAGATTGAGTAATGGCCTTCTTCGATAACATTGCCGTCGTATATTGCTGAGAGCAGGGTGTTCCAACTTCCAAGGATTCATTAGATTAATGAAGACTGTCAATTACGTCGCACCAAATCTTGGAGATATTGCGGACCCTCCTGTGATTTAACGGGCAGTCTCAACCAGATTTCAAAGACGATATCATCAGCAGGAAAGTTTGCAAATTCCATGCTGCTGTTTTTCTTTTTTTTTTTTAAACCTGGAGAAATTAATTATGTAACGAATAATTAAACTCACTGTACAGGTGTATTGTATCTATTTATAAACCAAGATTAAAGAATTTCCTAGCACTTTCCAAACTAATTTTGACTTCATGAACTAAGAAAATAGTACGAATTCCAACTCTAGTTAGCAATCAATCCAAATTGCCAATATATATATATATATATATTTAATTTTACCAACCAGAAGTCAGACTAAAATTCCCACAAACTATATACTTTTCGATTAGGATTCAAATTTTTCCAACTATATGTATATGTTTTCATGTTAATCAGTCTACAAAATTACAAGATATATCCTAGATGTGAGATATATCAATCTAACATACTGTTTGTAGATAATCGGACGCTGCCGAGTGTTGGATACTAATATACATATGTTTATTGTATTACTAACTCATCCAATAATATTTACAATCTTATAATATTTTAATGATAAAATTTGCGACAATTTTAATAATAAAATTTACTAAATTCGTACGTTCTATTTATAAAAATTACAACATTTCCCATTGGCCCAAGATCGATTTGTTTATAATAAGAAAATTTTTTAAATATCCTATATATCAATTTTATTGCGAAGACAAAGTAATGCGAGACCTTTTAAATCCACCCCACAAAAATGATAGCGACAGTAACATTTAGCTCTCTAATGTTTAGCATAAAAACAAACAGAATACTTAATTGTTTGCACGTAGGCCCCTGCTGTGCTGTTGTCATGGGACATTAATTAAGTCGATTGCATTTACAATTATACCCTTTATTTTCTCCCCCTGTTTTTCCCCTCTTCGTCAAAATCACTCCTCCTTGTTCACCTTTTCCCTAGGTAGATGGCATGCCAAATTTCAAAGCAAAAGGCCATGGAAAACATCTCAACTATAATAATTATAATAAAATAAAACAGCAACCTATTTTGGATTGCAAGCTTTCATTTGTTATTGTTGATGGCTCGTCAATGCTCACCAGACATGCCAGCTCTTGATATTATGCATCCACCCTATATAGAACTGGTTTTTTCTTTCTTTTTTTTTTTTGGCTGATTTTTTCAGTATAATCAATCTACAAATTTATTATTCATTATGTAATTTAAATGCAAAGTACTTGAACATCATAATGTAGATATTCAGATTTGATATTGTATGTTTCATTAACCACAAGCAGAGAAAACGTTTTATAAGAAGCACTTTAGTTGCCATTCCGAAGCAACACAGAATCGGTTGGCAGAAAACGTAAACCAAACAAGAAAGAGGAAACTATGTATATCTGTACAGATTAAAAGAAAGAAATAAACAGTACTTTATCATGACATGGTACGTTTTCCAGGACGATCAGCGACTTTGAGAGTTTTGTCGATGAGTTTTCTGGCTTTTCTGCTCCGGATCTCAACCTTAACGCTTGAGCTTTTGTCCATCTTGATGTACGGCTTATTCTTGGATTTCTTCAATGATCTAACCTTTGATTTGATCGACTCCACCAAATTCTCTAACTGGTTGATTGCCATTTGGGTTTGCTTCAGAAAACACAAAAACAAAAACAAAAGAAAACAAAGATGGTGGGTTATTGGGTATTTGGGTTGTTTATAACAAATCCAGCATTTTGTGCTTGCGTCTGGAACACACACACACTCTGCTTTTGCTTTCCGTTTTTGCATTTGCTTTTGCTTCTGCTTCTGCCTTTGCGGGTTTTTATTGACTGCGGTTTTGAAAAATGGGAATGGTTCTTGCCATAATCACGAGTTTGCCACGCACCGTCCTCGTCTGACTATACTGGCGCTTGAGTTTTTATTGCATGTACTTCAGCTGTACATCTTCCTCAAGACCTCGTTAGCAATATACGTTCCAACTTCCAAACAGAAGAAAAGATGATCGATTGATATTTGGACGGTTGGGATTAAAGGATGAAAAGTAGTTATCACAAACCTTGTAATATGGGAATAAATGAAGGGTTCTTTGTTGGCCAGCTCAGTTTAGTTTAAGGATAAAATGTGACATCATAGCGCTCTAGGTCAACTCACCTTAACGGACAGTTAAATCATCTTTGAAGTACATTTCCGAAGGGTAAACGATAACATAACATATTTCTTCTTCTAATTTAGTAATTCCACCAGATATATTGAATTATATTATAATATTTAAATTTAAATATTTTTTTAGTAATTAAAATTTTATTACGCGCACAAATATGATAAGATTTTGTGTTTCCATTTTTTTTTTTTTAAATGATGTTTAGAGGTGAATTATGTAAATTTAAAGCTTTCTTAAGTTATATTTAAAAATTTTTGGTTGTGGAAAACTTATCTTCTTCACCTCTATTTTTCATGAAATTTGGTTGTCTGCAGCAAGTCGTTGGAAAATTATTTAATATGGAAAGTGGAAACAAATGAAGACCTAAAATGCTCAGCCATAATTCACTGATACTCGAGATGATGAATTCTTTCTTCATTTTCAAACAAGGGCAATTTAAGAGAAATATCCTTTGAAGTTTGACACCCTTTATTCAGATGCATTAGGTGACGTTCATATGCAAGTACAAGTATTTATAAAATTGATAACCAATTATTAAAAGACTAAACAAAATAAAAGTAATAGTATATGAAAAGGCCAAAAGGATATTTCTCATCTCTTTTCGTTAAATGTGGTTAATTATTGCTATTGGTTCACTAAATAATCATAAGAAAATTATAGGATCAACAACCTACACGGCATTTCTTCCAAGGGGAATGGCTGCAATTTGAATCTTGACTTGAAATAATGATTTCGTTTTCCATTAACTAATCGGGCTATTTTTTAAGAAAATAGAAAAATAAAAGAATTCTATGTCGACTGATTGATATTGACAATTGCTATTTAATTTGAAGAGAATTTTGTGCCAAATTTGACTACAAACTCTTATGTTGACACTGAATATTCAGCATTAAATATTTTATACTTACAGAATTAACAGAATTTTTAATTTCTTTTTATTTGGTTAAAAATGCACATCATCTCGGGGAATCAATTGATAGTTGATAAAATATGATCAAAATCATATTTGAGAATACTTTCACATGTCACCCATCATGCTGGCATATTTTGGATTTTTATTTTCTGAGAAATTAAAACACACAACCCAATAAAGAAAACAAAAAAGAAAAACAGAATTGGAAGAGAAAACAAAAATAAATAAAAAAGCACACACTTGCAACGGACACTACCCACGTAAGGGTCAATTGCTGAGAATTGCTAAAATAAAGCCTATTGCTAACATTCGGCTACGAGCTTCCTCTTCCGGACAGGTAGAAAATAAACTGATTTTGTACATATTCTAATTTAATACAATACGTAGAAAGAAAGATCATATAGTATTATTATTATATTAATTTCTCCCTAAATTATTATTTGCCCAACCAAGAAAAGAAAAAATTACAAACTAAAACAACCCAAAGAAGTACCACAGATTGAATGCTTGTCATCAACCTAGAGTTGGTTAGATGACTAATTTACTTTTTATCCGAGATGAGATCATCGTGATGCAAAATGCTCAGCAAGAATTAGACTGAAGAAAGCATTAATCTAATGCAGAATACCAAGATTAGCCAAAAGGCCATAATGCATGCAGTGAACCTGGAGATTGAAAGCAATGGAAATTACCGTATCTAAAACGTGTGAAAAGAATCTGATTTGAAAAACACTGAATGGCCCATTTCCATGTGCAGCAATTTAAGTATGCATCTTTCATCTGACTATAAAATTTATGCATTAATTTGATTGTGAAAACAGCACAGCAGGCAACTTTGAAAGTAGACAACGTAAATGTTGGAGAACCTCCAAGTCAAAAACATGTCTTTATAGTACTATACAATAAAATATGAACGCAAAAGGGCAGATATCAATGAATAAAGTAGGACTTCAATGTTCAAAGATCCGAGATTTTGAGCGATAACAAATCTTTCTTCTTCTTCTTCTTCTTCTTCTTTTTTTTTTTTTAATTTATTAAATCCATGCTCTGCTTTCATTTATGATGTATGTATAAATAAAATGAAAGTTCTTTGAAGACTCTGGAAAGAAGTACCTTCCCTAGTTGAATTCATTTCCTAGTTGTACCCAAAAGTCTATAAATTTAATTTATTTAGAGAGAGAGAGAGGGGAAGAGATTAGTGCTTAGTAGGAAAGCAAGAAAATGCCAAATATGTTTGAACACTGCATTACACAAAAAAGTCCAGAACTAGTTTTTCTAAACTCAGATTCAAACGCAATTACACTCAAATTCAAATCAAATAAACCAAAAAAAAAAAAAAATCAAAAAGCATGAATAGATAAACTCGAGGTTATGATGACTACAGTTATTGTTAATTGAAAAAGATGTCACCTACAGGATTTGGAAGATAAAGAAGGTAACAAGATGACCCTTAGGAAAATAAATAGTCAGGTTTTCCAAGAATAATATATGCACATACATTTGCTTATTAGAAAACTTGTACATGGCATGTTTGCTAGCTCTTAAATTATGGGATTTTTTTTTTTTTTTTTTTGGGAATTTAAGTGTTGTGGTTTAGAAATCATCTATTATAGAATAATGAAAGAAATCACTAAATATCAAATATTAGTTAAAAAATGAGTGGTCTCCAGTAATAGTTAGTATTTATCAAATGTTTTCTCTGTTGTGCTTTCAAATCAGATTAGAAACACTGCAATGCTGAACTAAGCCTTAAACCAAAAGGCTGCAAGCAAGTTTATGAACCTAATTTGCTAAGGAAATACATATAACGGCCAAGCACAGGCAATTGCTCCCTCTGAAAGTCAAGGGGAAGTAGAAACAAAGTACATTATGAGTATACAAGACAGACAAGCTCATAAACTGAGAAAATTAAGGTTATATTATGACTAGACAAATTAGATACGACATAAATAGTTTGGGCAAGAGAGTAAGGACATATACGAAAAGGTATATGATTACACTCGTAGCTCTAAACAGAATCTTATCTTTAGAATTGGTCTATAACCAAAAAGTTTCAGAAGGAGAGATGTGAAGTCAAAACTCACCAGGAGAGAACTCCAGCTAAGACCTGCATCAGCAATAATAAGCATGCGTTTTAAAATAAATTAAGCGAATGCAAAGATTGAAAGTCAAAATTCATTTGTTTTAACAATAGAATACAATAGCGGAGACTTTAAGAAAATTTAGAATGCGCCTAAGTTTAATATTCAAATTTCCAACACACCAATTCTGGTTTACTAAGAATGGTGACAAACAGGAGTTATTTGCGTTTTATGATATTATTCTACCTGTGTGTCTGGTCAGTATGATTACGATCTCCTCCTAATTTGAATAAAATTTGATTGTCATAAAATATTTTGGTTTGACATTTCTCCAACTTGGCCATCATCTCCAAATTTCTTGTTGGAGCAAGCAACTGACTGGACTAATCTTTGGGATTTAAATAACAGTTAGAAGTTTTTACTCCATCCAAATAGGGCTAGCTAGTCAGCAGATTAAAACTTGATCACAGATGAGAATGCTATACATTTGTATGTATGTTATTACAATTTATACAACGTGTAGTGAAAGTTGAATCATGCTGACAAGAAAATTAATCTCCAGTAGAATTGTGTACATCAATAGTTCTATAAAGTTAACTTGCATTCTTCAGCCAAGAAATCAAATCACTTGTTCTTTTCGAGGTTTGAATCTTATTAACAATGAGAAGCCTCAAGGAATTCGATCCCTGTAATAATGTTTTATGTGAAATTAAGATGACTCCCTTACTAGGCCTGTCCAGTTGTTACGATGCCTTTCAGATGGGATGGATGCATGCTTGAATTTCCAACCTCTTAATGATGATGAGCTTCAGATTTGGCAGCCACCACAATCGAGGTTTGACTGAAGCCCTTCAGGTCATTCTCTAATCCTACAGAAGCAAACATAGTATAATAAACAAGAAATTCACCAATTTCATTCAGAAAATGCAAGATATTTGAGCTTGCAGGAAAAATGAGTGCTCAAATATTACTGGGAAAATAAAAATTGTAGAATAGTCAAGCTTGGGAAAACAAGTTTTGGAATATTTCCATTATGTCCTAGTATTTGGCTTTGGATTTTATCCAAAACCTAGATACAAGCAGCACTTTGATTTCACTACAAAAAGAAGGTAGAAAAATGCAGAAATCGAGCAGGGCAGTGCCATCTGAAGCTTGGCTTATGAAAAAGTGGTCTGATGATCAAACATAAACCAAGTAACAGTGTAGTCGGTAGAGGGTTGCTTATGCCAAAAATATACTTTAGGTTCAGTTCATAACAAATCCAGTAGGAATAAATGTTTGAATTTTAAGATTTTATAACTAAAATATATTTGGCCAAGGGATGCAGGTCAATGTTGGGTCCAAGCCAATAGTAACCAAAACCTCCAGCCAAGGCCCGGTACGTATAAGCTGAGCTTGTGAACAGGCAGATCACTGGCAGACGGGCATTCTACAAGATTTGCAGCCGCACCATTGTCTTTATATAGACAGAGCACGAATAAGAAGTGGAAAAAGAACTGCCAAAAATTGGACAAAATTACACATCACAGCATAAACTGGAAACAAAGAAAAATAAGATTTCAAATCACCCCAACTCATTTCTCTTGCAGTCAGTACTGCAGTATATTGAGCATTCATATAATATCCTTGATCCCAAATAAAAGGATAATACTATTGCCTGGTCAACTTATTATCCCCAACATGTGATCTATCCAGCAAGAAATTAGATGGACAATGTTATCAGAGAGTAAAATAGAGGGCTTATTTACAAGAGTGCTTAAGCATTGGGCAGTTGCTGCGAGTCGGACCACAACATTAGAGTTGCTAAAAGAACCATTGTTGCAGTTTCAACACGCAAGCGATGTGGCCCAAGACCAACAGCAGTAGCACCTGCTTCCATTATCATGTTCAACTCTTTCTCTGTGAAGTCTGATGCATCAACAAACAACAAAAGAATCACCAATTAGTACAAACTAACAAATTATACTGGTGACAAAGCAACCAGCAGGAAAACCAGTGCATGGCAACTGTCACAATACAGAAATACTAACAACAGTCGTGGTTCACCGTATATACTAGTCAATGTGGGAAACAGTTGCATCAAGATTTTCAAAACTTTATTAAGTGCTTTCTCAACAAAATTCCACCAATAATACAAACACAAAAAAAGTAGATGCAGATTCATTAAGTACTGGGTAGCAATATTAATTCTTCCAAGATACTAAAAATAAGTTTCTACAAGAACAAATATTAACATGCTATCATGTTCATATGAATAATGTCAACCCACCCCCTTCAGGTCCAACTATTATCATCCCACTAGATTCCTCTCTTGATGAAGACAATGCTGTGACAAGTGGAGTAGCTTCTGCCATTGCAACAAAAGACAGCTTTGACTGGGCAACCTATAGAGGACAAAATACAACATTAAAGTTCACAAACAGGGAAAGAATTAAAGAAATACATTCCCTATAATTCTAAGTAATTATGAATAGACTTCTAGAGTGACAATATTCCCTATTTACTTTCAACTGTATAGCAATGACCAGATTTTAGTAATTCATAAACAGTAGTATCTAAACCTATAAATGCTGCTGAAGTGAATAGTATAAAATAGCTAACCAGCTACTCAACACAGCATCATGTAACGGTCATTTTAATTAACCAAAATGCAAGAAACTCACAAACCATTAACTGGAAGAAGAAAGAGAGAAGAACTTACAAGAGGTAGTAGGCTATCAACTTTCATTGGAGGATTCAAAACCATTTCATGCAGTCGTTGACCTATGATAGCAGTAGCCATGGTGAAAAAAATTGACAATAAAAGGAAAACAAACAACTTCAGATATCTCCCTTCATTAAAGAGCCACTTAGTATCATTTTGAATCTCCGTACAACAAAGCAAAATTATTCAGTACAGTCATATCTGTTGTCAAGATAAATAGCGTCTAGAGTGAACTATTTACATTGTTTAGTTGCTGCTAAAATAACACGTTGCAGTCTGTCCACCCGATTTTCCGAGATTGAAGGCGAATGTTCTGTGAGCAAAGGGGTAACACTCTGAGCTCCAAGCTCCTAGGACAGTGTAAAGTAAATTGATAATTAGAAGCAGCAAGTAAAGCATAAACAAATAACCTTTCTGCATTCTTTAATCAGATAACATCAACGTAAACATATAAAACATACTGTGCATTTCTCAACAAGCCAGTCAGCTCGACCACCCTTAAGTGTTCCTACACATAAGCAAGTTCAGTTATGCAATAACGAAGCCTTAGACCTTAAAACATGCAACTACATTCAGTAACTCATAATTCTGTAGATCAAACTCTTACCAAAAGCTGCAAATACATGCCATTGGGTATAGTGAGGAAGAACTAATTTTGGATCTTCCACTGCCACAAAATCCAATCCTGTTCTATCAATTCTCTGTATGCACCCTTCTACCAAACCTCCTTTCCCATTGAAAAGCTCTACCCTTACATGCCATTATTTGGAATATTGTAAGAAAAAGGAAATCATAGTTTGAAATTAGATTTTAAAACTAGTGAACAAAGTAACCCATTTACTGGTCATTTATACTCAACCGCAAAACTTTAGTCATGTGCCAAAATTCATCTCCTTCCACCCGGACAATACTCCCCTGCATTATTAAATAAATAAATAAATAAAAATTCATGATAATTGCCAAGCTTGCATTTATATATATATATAAGAAATAAGAAAGAGAATTGCCTTCGAAGAAGGAAGAACTTCGGAGAAGAAGCGAGGGAGGCCACCGCGTGATTGATTACTGTAATCTGAGGATGAACTTGAGAAAGCTCTCAAGCTAAATATTTTAGGCGACGGACGGTTCACCAGTTGCACAAGACGAGGTCGTACCGCTGCTGTGAAGCCTTGCATTTGCAGAAGTCCGTTCCCGACGATGAAAGTTGGGCAATGCTCGCGGGGTTTCAAGTCTGAAGTAGGACTGTAAGATAAAACGGCGAAGAAATAAGATATCCTCAAACGCTGCGTTTAACTCCATACGTGACCCTGTGTTGTTGCGCGGGAAGTGTTCGACAAAAAGCCGCTGAGAGTTATTATCTTTACTTTTATCGCAGAGCCTCATTATCAATTTGCTCGTAGTAAATTTGTTTAGTAGACAATACATGCCTGTAAACGGTCCGTTTGTCCCTAATCCTATTAGGCTTTTTTTCGTTTTTTAGTTGAGGGCATCAAATACCATTACCATCTTGATTGCCACTTAATTTTACATCACACTTGTTAAAACTTTCATCAAATCTTCTAAATCTCTGATTTTTCTTTTTAAAATTCTACCACATTAACAATGCATGCTGTCGTGAACAAATAATCACCGATAAAAAGGATAAACTAGAACATCTACTTAGTTATAAAACACTATTTACACATATCAAAATCCACCCAACACAAAATGATAAAAACAAAAAACAAAAAACAAAAAACACCACCATTTGCCAAAAGATTACATGCACAAATTACATCCATCATTCACCCGATTCTTCCTCCACCTCCTTACAATCCCCATAAAACCCACCACCCAAATCACAAACCCTATCCCAAACCCTCTTGTCAACCGGCACAACCGACAACCTCGGCTGTCTAAACAGCCCCCAACCCTTCAACTCATCATCTTTCTTCATCTCCTTCAAGTCCACCGTCTGCCTCATCATCCCCACTTCCTTCACGTCCACAGCCCCGATCTTACCTTCTCCCTCCTCCTCCTCGTACCACTCCCGTAAAACGCTCACTACACCCACCACGCGGCGAGCGCTGGCCCCGGAGTGGTAGAAGAAGCAGAGGTCGTCGAGTTTCATGGATTTCATGTGTTTTTGCGCTTGCTTGTTCTTGACTCCGTCCCATTTCGTTATCCCTCCGTTTGCCGCTTGATCGTCCCATGACCATTCTCCTGGCTCGGTTTTCAATAACCAGTATTGTTTCTCTTTCCCCATTTTTGTTTTCTTTGTCTGTTCAGATTCCGAGAGATTTTGATACGGTGGGCTTTGCTCAGGTGGGTGTAGTTATGGCGGGAAGCATAGGTTTCAGGGCAATAGTTAATTAGTTATTGTGAGATTGGGCTCTGTGGTTTCTCAGGCCCTTTTTTTTTGAAGTGGGCTTAGATAATTGCAGTAAATATTAACAAGCTGTTTTCTGAACCGAACAGAACGCCCACATATGTAAACTTTGTATTTTATTATATAAATATAACTGAAAGAATCAACAACCTTTTTCTTTAAAAAAATAAATAATCAACAACAAAGTTTGGTACAAATTAACGTATATATAACCACAAGCTTTAGTAAGTGGTAAATTTGGTTTTAAGTAGACTTTAAAACTTGGAATAATATATAACGATGGCGTAAAATTTCAGGTAGAGCAGCATAAACATAAATGATAAACCAACCAAAAACATGCATGAATGAATCAATGATATTCGTCAAATTTATTGTTCATAAGGAAATTTACCAACCGACCAAGTAGAAATTTGCCAAACCCACTATAAAATTTACTTTAATCAATTTGATTTTCATATTCTTAAAAAATTTAAAAGAAAACGATACTCTAAATCAAATTAATCATTAATTTTAACGATATAGTTAACATTATTATAAGCTTCTCATATCATGTTAATAGGTAGGTAGACTTATTTTATTCACCATAATACAGGGAAGCTCAATTTGATTGACTTTCATTTACTTCAAATATTTCTTAGATTCCATTGAATTTGTATTCTTTTAAATGAATCAGACGCATGTGAGTACTGAAAAACTAATAGATATACACATTTTATAGACAAATTTTAATTAATCATTATAAGCACATACACAAAATTTATTTTTGTTCACCATGATGCTCTATTTATTAACCATATAATATATCCACTTAATAAAAAATCGAGATTATGGACAAATAAAAATTCAGATCATATTCTAATTTTGGTTTTGAAAATACATTTATTAATTATCAATCACATAAATATACAAAAATTTTAAAATTATAAAGTTTTTTTTAGGTGGCTTGAAATATCTTGTCCTATTAAATAGTGTTGGAGTTGGACCAACAAATTTAACTATCAACTGTATTAAGTAATAAAAATAGGAAATTGTGAGCATCCAATCCATAGACATTTATTTGGCTCGTGAAGACAGAAAATGAAAAGTAATATGAAATTTGGTCCAAAATTAAAAAGTTATACAAAAACCAAAAGCTGACCAAATAAGTTTCTTTCATTACACATTATTATTCATGCTCATAAATTCTCACAAATTTTTTAAAATTTTTCTCATTAATTAAAACTTTAAAGCCACCCAATATCCACCTCCACCACCACGACATATGTAATTAATGTGAGAAGAAATGCTCTCTCTACTTACTTTTTTCATTTTTATTATATATATTTAAATAGATATATGTCTTTTATTTTTTTAAATATAAAACTTGTGGATATTTTCTTTCATATATAATTGATTGATGGGGCACAACCAGTTGTGTAGGTCTACTATTTATATTTATTGATTGCTTGAAGTTGCAAATTGAAAAGAAAAAATAAAAAATAAAAAAGGAAAGTGAAAATTATTACGAGAACATTAATCATTTTATAGGATGATGCCCCATATATCTATATGAGCATGCTAAAAGTCATCATCATTGTTAGAGCATTTTGCAATTCTTTGTTCCCTTAATTTGATACCTCATTATACATGTGCATATGCATGTCTTCCTTCCCCATTTCTTTCATTTCTTTTTCTTTTTCTATATTTTTCTTTTTTTTTATAGTTTTTTGGATTCCGTTTAGATGTATCGAAAGATTTTAATCAACTCTAAACGAAATTTATTGAAAATGAGAATTTAAAAATTTACTCACACAACCACTATAATTTTCTATTCTCACGAAGATAGAGAAAGAATTCTTTTTTATTTAACATAATAAATTATTGAATAGTTAAAAGTAACATAAGATGAAATACAACTAGTAAAATTTAATCTTAAATTTTATTTTAAAAGAATTAATGTGAAATTTGTAAAAGTTGAACTAATACAGTTTAGTATAATTGTTATAGCATTGCACCAAATATAATTGGAAAAAAAATGATAATTTCTTGGTTGATTAATCTTCTTAATGTTTTTGGTTTGAGATACATAATCAATTGTTTAATTATTTTACACTTGACAACATTTTCTATTGTCAATTAATTACTTTAAAATTTCATCTTTATACCTTATTTTGGTAGACATAAATACAAAGAGAATCAATATGTATGAATGATCATCAATGGCGTGGCCAATTCTTTTTCTAAAAGAAAAAAAAATCTGTTTCTTACATAAAATTTTAGGTTTTTTTACATAGATATATATATATATATATTTGTTGAAGTCAACTCCGATTTTAAAAGCTTAATAGTTAATAAATGGTTATTGGGAATGTTAAACTACAATTACAACTGAGGTTGGCAAGCTCAAAAATGTACATGTTAAGGATATTACTTTTGGAATAATAACATATAGATCCCTGAATTTTAATTTAATTAATACAGAGATATAGGTTGTATTTTTTTCTCAAAAATCCCTAACGTTACAAGTGTAAATAAAATTGCGTCTATTAGTAATTATAATAGTACACTGGGTATTTAAAATATCTATAATCATAATAAAAATTATAAATTTAGTTTTAAAAAAATAAAAATCTAAGAGCCTAAATAGAAAATAGAAATATAAATTCAAGACTTATAATAGGTGTTAATTAGTTTAATAGATAAAATCTCTTAAGATGATACAAATATTTTAGAGTTTATACTTTTCTCATATTGGCTCGAGAAGGAATTTAGTTTATATTTTTGTAATATATATAAAAAATTAAACAAAAAAATACCGAAGTACAACAAAACTAAACTATGTTTTCATGTATGATTATATCAAAATTTAGGGACTCAAACGTTATTATTTAATTTATGTAATTTTTTTTTTATTACGAAACAATCAATATTCTTTTAAAAAAATCAAAATTACTTTTGTAACTTGGCATATGTAATGTAACTAGATACTTCGAAGAAATAGATATTTTATATATATATAAAGAGAAAATAAAAAGATTAAATGGTACTTCTAGAATATGAAAAACTTTTCGACGACCAAGCCAAGCATAATAGCCGTCCGATGTCGTTGACTCTTCTTAGCCAATTAATTAATTTGATCAAAACAAGTACAACGGAGAATCTTAAACTTGTAATTCCCAAATTACCCTTTTCAACGTCCTCTAGCTATCTCTATAAATTCAACGCCCACACAATTCTCCCCCTGTCTCGTATTCATTTGGCAACTCTCTAGATTACAGCACACACTCAGAATAATAGTAATAAAGAAGATGTCTTACAAGCTCACCACTCTCTTCTTTATCCTCGCCCTTATCCTTTTCACCTCCTCTGCCGCCAGGCCGGAACCTGCATTCTCCGACGCTTCTCCGGTGAAACATCTACATGGGGTACGTAATTGATTTTCTGAAATTTTATAAATGTAAATAACTGACGAGGGTTTTTCTTTTTCTTCATTATTATTTTTGACATATATGTTGATGTTTGGTCATAATTTCTTACATGAAGGATCATGTGGAAGAAGCAGCAGAGAATGCTGATCAGACGGTGGAGGAAATCTGTGATGGAGTTGGAGAAGAAGAGTGTTTGATGAGAAGAACACTTGCAGCTCACGTCGATTATA
This sequence comes from Azadirachta indica, assembly GCA_022749755.1. NCBI lineage: Eukaryota > Viridiplantae > Streptophyta > Magnoliopsida > Sapindales > Meliaceae > Azadirachta > Azadirachta indica. The sequence continues at coordinate 16,511,999 of CM040444.1, forward strand.
TCTACACCCAGGAGGCCGAGCCTTGAAAAAAGACTTCTTCCTTCATATATTAATGCCAAAATTCTTGTTTTTTTTTCTTGGATAAACAGTTTACGTTCTTGAGAGGGATCGGGTTCAGGTTTCTGGGTTTTAAATAGTTAATTATATTGTTTTGTTTAATTTCTCCATTCTTGTAGAAGATTTTTTCTTTGTATTTTTAGATTTTACTGTTTTAATCAGTTGTTTTATAATCTGTATACGGTATACCTTTGTGGAAAATATACGATAGCTAGACGTACTGTAGTTGAATTTTTTTAATAATCAAATTATATTTTTAGTCTTTAATTTATCTTCTATGGTTTGAATTTGCATGTACGTATTATTCAACAATCTTAATAGCTTTTATTAGTCTGTGTTCTCCAGCAAAAAAGAAAAAGTCTCACCAACTTATCTCCATAATTATTAATTACTTAAGCAATTTATGGATAGTTACATAATTAAGTTTTCTTTTTTAAAAGCATTTGACAATTCTTTGCATCTGATGAGGAATTAATTAATAATTAGAACTCTCTTGGATTGTTTTGCAGCTCACGCCAAGATAGAAGGATGATAAAACCTCTTTAATTACCAAAACATTCATCCATTATACGTAGTATTACTTCACATCAAAAGTATTGCATTGTTGATAGTTTAGAAGTAATAAACTATGGTATATTTAGTATCCCAACACAACATTTATATGTTTAGTTAACACTTAATTAGTTTTATTACAGAACTCAGATTTATCATAATTAATTAATGATTTTACGTTGTAGTCATTGTAAACTAAAAATGAGAAATTTATTCTAAAAATTATATATGTGAGGACTCAAATCCTTTTTAAGCTAGAAAGAGATAAGGTGAGCACTTAGTTATTAATGAGTGTTCGTAAAGTCTATCTAATAACGAAATGGATTAATAAAAATCTCATGTGTAAATAAAATTTAAAACAAACAGATGTCTTGATATGTATATTTTTGACCTAGCAAGCTCTAGCAATCAATACGAAGAAGAGAGTGGTGTGTCGATTAATTAACAAAGAGCAATCAATCCTGCCTAGCTTTTCGTTGAAAATAAAGGCTTTTGCATATGATAGCTATTAGACCAAACCAGTATGTATGCATATTAAATCAACTATACCAATTAAACATTGGGTTCTTGCCTTTGTGGCCGCTGCTTCTCCACACAAATATCATGTGGCCAATAATATCGATGAATTTTAATCATTAATGGAGCTCGATATTCATCACTATGTTCTCTCTCCAACCCTATGAATTTAATTTCCTACTCCCAAAAATAATGCTTTTCACCACAAAAGAAACATCCAACTGTAGTTGAATTATTAACGTACGTTGCCATAATTCTACTCCAACTGCGCCGAAATTAAAATTAATATATACATCCACGAAGATTAATTACATGATCATTAATGCCATCACATTATGTTTCGAAATGTGACCAAACACTGCACGGTTCTCTCTTTGCTGGCCGGATAATATTAATTGTAATCATAATTAATATTAAGAAAGAACTCCTCCATTGGTATTAGTATTAGTATTATTATAGATATATATATATATATATAATCTATTATTAAATTATATATATATATATTATATAAATTTGACTAAGTAATTATCCTTTAGATACATGAGGAACCCTCGCGTTCCTTCTAAGTTGCGTCATTAATTAATTTACTATTAATTTACTAAGTCTTGATCAATTTACTTTAACCTAACTAGCTACCAGCATCTCCATTTGTCAAATTTGTGTAGAATATTGGTTTAGATTTTTTCCACAGCGAAATCTCTCTCAGGAGATAAACCAAACTAATGCATCATATATAGTTTTGGGTCTAACCTAATTAATTAATTCTATTCCCCCCCATTTCTCTTCCCTTCTTCCCCTTTCCCCCCAACCGAAAGAAAAAAAAAAAAAGAAGTCAAAACCCTCGCTATGTTTTATCTCTTCCTCCCAGTTATACATTTATACAATGGCTAAGAAAGCTTATAATCCTAACTACTATTAATGTGACTCTCATCAATAACTGATATATTATAAAATAATTATAAACTTTATTAACATACTGTTTATTAGTGTACAAGTATCATAGTCATTTGTTCTATCATCAATTTGTAATCAAACTAATTTATATGTGTAGAGATTTGGCTTACCTTTTCCAACATGTTTGTTAGCTAGTGTATGGCATTGATATATCTTTCGGGAACGTTATATATACTTAACATATATGAATTAGTAAAGAATATAAATTGTAATAAAATACTAGCACAAGTTGTAAGATGGAACTTAAAAAAAAATGCAACTTGTAATATTCAAACATATTAGACCACTACATGAATTACCATATATTTTGAATAGTCAAATTATGAAATATTTTAATATAGTTAGTCTTGAGCTCTTATATATTTTATTCTTTGTTTTTTCAGTTACCTTAATCTTTTTAGACTCATTATTATTCTACTAAAATATAACTTTTAATCCACAAAATAAAATTTCAGTTCTTATAAATCTTACTCTCTCTTTTGAACTATTTTTGGCAAGGGGTATAGACTCATTATACTTGTACAAGTGGTATAATTGGGATCGTAATACTATGAATCCTTAATTCTCAAAAGAACACTAACAAGGTCAACTATAAGTGAGTGAATAATTTAAGTAAAAATAAATGTTTATATACTTTAGTAAGTCTTAATACGGTTGAAACTTGAAATATTATGACTTTTAATCCATGGTTGTCAACAATAAGTAATAATTAGATAAAGAATAAATTTAAGTAAAATAAATGTTTTGTTTTATTAAGTCTATTATCGTGCAGCCTAGAGATCTATGCTTACACACAAAGTAATATCTCGCTCTCCTGTCGCTAGAGTGATCTCCATACCGGACTATCAAATAGATCATATTAACTATACTTTTAAAGTTAAGTAGAAACATACATTAGACACAAACATACTTTAATCTTTTTTTCCCCGTCAACAAAGCTTCTGGTAGTAGTAGTACCACTTCCATTAGGATCAAAAGAAAGAGGAAAAAGTTAAGGGGCCGAACTTGAGAAAAGGACCAGACAAATGAGCAGCTGTGGCCTTATATAAAGTCATAGAACAGAACGACATACAGCTTCTCTATAGCTGAGGACATTAGAAAATAGAAGTTATATCTTTACAAGTCATAAAGAAAATATATTACATCTCAAAAGATATGCATGTTTCCTTCATGGTTTTGTCCCACACCAACTTTACCCAAAGAAACAATGAACTCTCTCTGATGGCCCTACCCACATGATCAATTTATTCCAATATCAGTTTTAAATCATAAATCCGAGTAAACTAATTGTATTCCATTTAGAAGTTTTCAAATGTAGGACAAGGAATGAGTGATTTGGGGTCTCATTCATGGTTCAAAGATAATGTATTACGTGTATTTCTAAATAAATTATTCACTTGGAATCATTTTTAAGCAGGGAAAATAAATTTAATTAATTAAAATGTGTACAAAAAGCACTCTTTAAGTTGCAACCAAGCAAACAATCCATACATATCCTTTTTCAATTCTTGTTGTAATGGGACACCCTTCATAACACGACAGAGATTAATAGGGACCATGTATATATATCTGTATATTCATTATGTAATGTTAATTTGTTATACAGAATGGAGGGAGAGAACTTGAACACAATTATATGATTTCTAAATTCTATTTTTATTTTAATTTTAAGAATTTGATGTCATCAATCAATTACAAGATTGCCTGTTTTTAACTTTTGGTTTCCTGAATCTACTACAAAGGTTGCTTTCCAGCGCTCCTTGAAAACTATACCAGAAGCAGCTTCTCTCTGTAAAACCTATCCGCTTCTTCTTTCTCTTCACAGTTAGAATCATTCTTATTGCATTTCTTTTTCCTGATAATGGCTACTTGTACATCTAAGCCAGCACCTATGAAAAAGCTCAAGGATCATCTCCAAGAGCAGCAAGATCCTTTTAAATTGAGTTCATACCTTTCAGAAAGACGATATTCCATGAAGAAGTTGAGCTCTGGTAGTGATAATAAGCACAGCTCCAGCAATTCTATGACCAACCTGCAGGAACCATGCAGTTCAAGTTTGACAAAGAAAACGATTCTTCTTGCTCCGAGGAACCTGAAGTCTTTTCTGTACAGGCTCATTACTCCTGGTGAGAAGCAGGAGCTTTCAAGTTGCAACAAAGCTGTGAAAGAGAAACTTTTTTCTGAGACAATTGATATGATCCAGCAGATTGCAGAAACAAATTGGTTTTCCGCAGTAAGCAATGTCACTCCATGCAGTGCTTCTTCTGATCAATCCGATTATTTTGCTTCGGAACATTGGGATGGCTTGCTTGTAGCAGAAGCTTCTCAAGTCTTGAATGTGAGACAATCTGAAGAAGAAAAGGTAAGAAAACATTTAACTAAAAATATGAACCATGATACGCCTAACGATTCTCTTCCTTTCTACATTCCTTGTTTAAATTCAGAATGAATGTGGTTTTGTGTTTTATAGCGCTTTTAAGTTCAGTTACTCACAAAGCTGACAGACTGCTATAGATACACAGCAACCATGGAGCTGCAACGAAGATGACAAGCAACTTAGCCCAATAACATACGGTAAAGGTTCACCAATCCCATTAAGTAAATTATTCGACTGCACCAAAATGAAACAAAGTTCACAAACTGTTTTCTTCCACTAATTGATTTTGAAAATTGCCCGAATTGCACTTAAAGTTGGTGATTTTAGTCCGTTGCAACACCGTAGAACCTTAATCTCAAACACACCCCTAAAATATTCTCTGAATTCTCATCTGGTTTTTCCTTTTCGTGAAATAGGCCCTTCATCTTCAAGCATTATTTTGGCGAAAGCTAAAGGAGAACCTTTGGTCTCAGCTTTTCTATTGAAATCTCTGGTAAAGTCATTGACTGAGAAACACATTCAAGTTGGTTTTCCAGAAGTAAAGGAAACAGTTCCGGGCCTTCCGGCTGGTTCGTCCAAGAGCCAGAGAAACAAAAGGGTCTTGCTGCCGGAAAGCAAGCGGCTGTTGTTGGATTGCATAAAGAGAGCCATTATGCACAATGTTCAGAACAACGAAAGACAGAAGCATCTTCACAAATTGTTGAGCATAGAAGAGCTTGGAAAAATCATCAGCAGGCAACTCTGCGCATTAGGGAAGCAACTGGTAAATACTACAAATGCAGCCCGCCTGACAAATTTGGATCTCTGCAGCACACCAGAAGAATGGAATAACTTCCGCCAAACAAAAGTGCAGATATGCAGAGAGATGGGTGATTCAATCATCGATCAGATTATTGATGAAATAATCGACTTGCAGTAATCTACTAGTACTAGTGAAAACCATGTGAAATAGAGAGGCTACATTGATGATATATACCAAATATTTCCAAAATGAAAACAAATAATTAAATATCAGACTCCAATTTTTTTTTTCTTTCAACAAAGAAAAATAATACAATTGAGTAATATTTATGTTATCCACCATGGTTCAGCAATTATGATGGGTACATGGCTGCTGGTGATGATGATAACAAATGAATTCACGATTTTTGTTAATAGTACATGGTACTGAAACTGAATGCTACAATTTTTAACCTTTTATCTTCCTCTGTAAAGATGAGGGGATGAATTCTTTTTTTGTGTGAGACAAGCCCTACGTCCAACTCATCCACTTCCAACCTACCGCGCAAAAATAAATAAATAAAAACTTATATAGCTTCTGGAGAAAAAAATAGAAAGCAAAATTTTATGTATTTTCTTCTTTATTATCGACAATCAATTCCTGAAATCACTAAATAAGTTGGCTAAATTGCTGTTCCAATTTCATTATTCTTCCATAATATTTTAGATGCTTGAATAAGTAATTTTTCTTTACCAAAATTAAGAAAATGAACGTACTTCGCAACAATAAAAGAAATTCTATATGTCTGAATAATCTGATTTAAAACCAAAAGTTATTAATAGACTATATGGATGACTATCCTATAATTTATGGCAAATTGAGGATCACAAGTATTTCTATTCAAGTATGATACACAGAACAAGTCTTTCAATGTATTAAACACCGCAAATATGAGAAAAATGAAAACTCATGAGAAATCGGCAGGATAAGATATCTACCGACTTTCACCCTCCCCACCAAATTCCCCATCTTCAAGCTCTTCATGATCACCATTTTTTCGAGATCCATTTCGGTGGTCCCTCTTGTGTCTCTTATGCCTGCTCTCATTATCTGACTCAGGTGTTGATGCATGCTGCATCATGTAAAACAAAAATTGTAAAACATAAAATAAAATAGAAGCCGTTTCTTTGCATCCGTAATAGATATAATAAAGCCTATGAACTTTTTAAGTGTCAAACCATCTATCACATAAAAAATAGCAAGAATCAACATACATACCCTTCTTGATTTTTTGTGATCGCTGCTATGTCTATGGCAATTCCTAGATCGATCTTTTTCTTCCTCATCCAAGTTATCCTGGGTACTGTCATGCCGCTTTCGGCGTTTCCTGTCACTGTCCTTTCCCGATCTTTTGTTTTCATTGGAAATATGAAGTTCAGCTGAATCAGTATGTTCACTGTCTGCTCCATCCTTCCTTAGGTGATCCTCTTTTTCTCTTTCACGTCCTCTCTCCTTTTCCCTTCCCTGCTTCCCCTTCCTCCTATCTCTTTCCTCTCTTTCTTTTTCTTTTTTCGCCTGAAGAATGTAAGAACTAAAATGCTCAACTTCATATGCAAGTCTATTACACACTGTAACAATTTGAACTTGAATCACAATTATGCATATGCAAAACATGATCAAACATCAGCACATACACACTGCAGGCAGATTCATATCCATGCTAACCACTAACCAGAAAACTACATTTGGGGTCAAGAAACAGATACCAAATTCCTTTCCACTATTTCACTGTATATAGGGCCATAACTATTGTAGGATTGTCAACTTACATATATTTCACACACTTTTAAGTATTGGTTCACGCCTCCCCATAGGGTTATAAAATTACTGCACCTTCCTTACCAGTGCAATTATCAGTTTCCACATGATGAAACTTCCATTGTTAACTCTGTAACAAATACTGTGAAGTTCACAGCATAATCCGGATACTTGTTTACACTATAAACTAGCAGCTTACTGTAGCCTAATAGTAAAATGCACTTTTCAAACAGAATCAAAGCAGTAAAAAGTATTCAAGGTTGTTAATGGGTGCAAGAACCACATTTTTGTTAAGATAGGTTACTACATCAACTGTATTCATTTACATATTTTCACGATGGAAGCTCCTGGCTACATGCAAAATGTGAATTCATATTAAAATTTAAAATACATAGCCTAGAATATGTGTACTTAAAACTTTTCCAAAAGCTTCTTCCCTTTTCAGAGAAACAATAGACAAGGGAAGTGCTATCGAATATTTTTAAAGTTCTGAAAGTGGTAAAGATGCAAATAATGCAACAAATATTACCTTCTCTTCCTTTTTCTTACGTTCATTCTCTTTGGCCTGTTCTTTCAGTTGCACTACATATTCATCAAAAATTCCCCTGCAGATGCTTTCTTCTCCAATGGAACTACAAAAGGGCATTCAATAAGGTATCTCCATGTTAAGCAATTTCCACTCATGACTGAATATAATAGCTATTGAAAGTCAAATAAAGAAACAAAACGCAAGATTAATCACCCCGTCCTAAAATAATATGTACAAGGTAATATTTCTTACTTTCAAAAGAATTCAGCCAAAACTTGCTCCAACATAAATAACAAACAAAACATGCATCCATAGACATCAGTGCATTATGAAACATAGGGTCATACATACTTTTTAAGTTCTTTAAGTACTCCAAAAGCAAAGATAGAACATCCAAAAGATCACAAAATGCAAGAGATACCTAAGCAATCGGACAGCAAATGTTTGTAAGATTATTGTAGATATTCATAGGAAGATGAGTAAAAGTTTTTCTTGTAAGGGCATGCACGCCATATCCATAAGTTCTCATCATGCAGCAGATATCCAAGAATATATGAGACAGCACAACAGATCTTAAGATCCCGAAATACTAAAAACTTTGGACAAAACATAAGTGTTAAGACGAAAAGGTAGTGCCCAATCGTGGGACAAAAAATAAATACTTTCCAGAATTTAATGTAAAATAATAACACTTTAAAACAAGGTGTGAGAACTCAACACAAAAATACCTGAACTCTCGGCTACCTTCAAAGAGTTGTCTGCAATCCTCCCATGTTGAAGATCCAGATATCTCCTGCGACGAATTAAATGACCAGATAGATAGTAAGCACAAAAACTGCATTACTGCTTAAACTATTTTATGCTGGGACGTCGATACTGTTAGTTAATATACTTTATACACCTTGATAGATCGCAGTAGATCAAAAAAGTCATCTGCAAGACGTTTACGTTTCTTGGCTTCTTTCTCCTCCTTCTCCTTGACTCTTTCCAGCAAGTCATCAAATACTAGCTGCAGAGAAGATAATCACTTCGAATTGTTACAGTGCATACAGTAAAATGACCAAAAAAAGAAAAAACAAAGTCGGCCAAGGAATAAAAATAAACAAAAAATACTGGGGAAAACTAAACAAAAAATAAAAATTTCCAAGTTATTCAATCAGTTCATCACAACAGGAAGACTTCGTAGGACAAGATTACTCGGCCAAGTTAATGAAACATGTTCCCAGGGTTCTAAGCATTGACAGGGAAGCAACAAAATTTGGTCAAAATATAGCATGTAATGAAATATTTAACATAACTTATCGCATAAATTAAGAAAACTAAATTCTCTTTTTCATCAACTTTCTTGTCTACCACTGAGACTTGATGAGGGATTTGAGTTCTTCCAACAAATCACTGTGAATCACTTTGAAGTAACCCAATTGCGATATACAAGCAAATGTACAAAGAAAGTATGCCCACACAAGCACTGCACAGTTGCATATGTTCCTTTCAAAGTAAACTTTTTATATTACAATGAATAAGCAACTACCAAGAGCATATACGTACCTTTAAGTTGACATCTAATATAGACGGAGATGTAACATCCTCCAAAATAGAAGCCTTGAAGTCTTCAAACGTCCAAGTTGATGACAGAGTGATCTATGAACATAACAGAACATGAGGCTAGTAAGCAAATTTAAGATATCAAGTGGGAAAAAAAATCATTAAACATACCCTTTTCAGCTTCACTGCATCTTTTATTCTAGTCTTGTCCTCTTGATACTGTAGAACATAAACAAGTGTAACATTTCAAACTCATAAGAACTATGAGGAAGATTGGCTATATGACAATAACATATTCATAAATACTAATTGTTTTATCAATATAAACAATAGATCACCAAGTGACTTCAGATTTTTTATGACAAGTAGTAGACACTCATTCATGTCTCATTTCAACAATGCTTATGTGGCAAAGTAATAAAGAATCATTATCATGATGAAGCATAGTTTAAAGTCTAATATTATTCATGCTTTGCTTGTTGGCAGCATGTTAAAACTTTAACTGTAGAACTATGTCTATAAAGAAATTCTTTTAACAAAAAGATTGTATATTAAGGACTATGGTATACTAAACTTTCTAAATATAAAAAGATTAGTTCAGATTAAATTATTAAGCAAGTCTTTGGATGAAGACAAACCTACAAGAATTATTGACATCTGGAATCTCTAAATTTGTGTGCATATATATATATATATATATATATTTCTAGAATTTTATACCAGACATAGGAATTTAATAAGAATTAAAAGCTAGTACATATATATAATACATATATATTACCTGCTTCTGTAGCTCCTCAGCAACATCTTCAAATAAATCCTTTGGAGTCGAGCCTGAGGTATTTGATGCGACTGCCATATACGCAGGTAAATCTTTAACCTAATATCAATCATTAATATGAGAAAACACATCTAAAACAAGCTACAACACACAGAAAACCATATTCTGACTCAGTTGGAGAACCACTTATGTTTTTCCCAAAACCAAAAAATAAAAATGAATGATTTTGGTAACCTTCATGCAATAATCACGCCAGTGAGTTTTGGCAGTAAGAGTGCCTGAAGCAACATCTGCTTCCATCAACTTCCGAAACTCATCCCGATTTTTACGCTCAGCCTTTCTCAGCTCTTCCTGTTTCAACCAAAGAGTGAGAGAAGAAACAATTCCTGGAAAGAGTAAGGATCAAGATCCAAAACAACAACAGACAATTAAAGCACCTTCTGTATCTTCCTTTGCTCCTCCTCTTCTTTCTCTAAATCATTTAAATATTCCTGTTACAATACCTCAAACTTAGCTCAATGGAGAAATGTAGCCTGTCAATAGCCAATTGAAGTAAATTACCTGAAAAATTTCTAGTCGATCAATTTTCTCAAGACGTGAACATCTTTCATCAGCCTCTAAGCGGTCTTGAACCTTTCGCCACTGGGTGCTCGCCTGAAGTGTTCACATAATATATGAGATCAATAGCAAAAACTTACCCGACACAACAAATTAAAAAAAAAATGAAAAGAAAAGAAAGAAACTGCTTAAAGGTACCTTAATGAAGTCACAGGATTCCAAAAATTGCCTATACTCCATTATATTCTGCTTGCGCTCCTCCTGCAACTTTGCTCGTTCCTAACCAGTATACAGACTTAATTTCAGTATGAGAACAAATGCTTCACATCATGGGCATATAAGGCTTAAGAGAAAAATAAAAAGAAAAATGAATGGCCTACTAGAGCATTTTTAATATTCCTTTCAGAAGGGAGAGACGAAGTGAGATGCGTACACATCCACGGTATACAAATAATACAAACAGATGAGAACAGTTGAAAAGAAGTATACCTTTTGCCTGAGTTCTTCCAAGTGATCATCAAACAGATCCCTGCGGTCCCTTTCCCGTTCAAGAGCTTTGAAAAACTTCGTCATTTTCAAACATGGTCACCGCTTTGCTGAAAGGTCATTCAAATATTCAATTAGCAAAAGAGAGTTACCAGGAGAATGGCAACAGTATTTGCAAGCACAAACCAAGAATTTTAAATTGCAGAAACAGAAAAATGGCTTTATGTAGCAAAACACAAACCTCCATCTTGTAGATGATGTCAGCTCTACAGACTCCTGCAATTTAAAAAATGTAACCAAAATAATTGTAAGAAAGAAAGTAAATTGCATCAGTCAATAAATTTAGAAGAAATCTCCAAAAGCAGCAAACAAATTACTTCCAACATCTTTTTATAATCTTCCCGTGCTTTTTTTTTCAGTTTATTTCTCCTTTCCTCAGCTTCCTGTTTTTTCCTTTGAACCATGAACTGAAACATTAAATTAATAATATAACCAGAAAAATGATCAATTAATAGACATATAGTAAGTCCGAGAAAGTATCAAAAGAAATCAAAAATATTTGCTGAATACACTTTTTAAGCCAACCAAACCACCAACTTTCCAACAGACTCAACTAAACAGTACATCAGCATAGAGATTTACCTCGTTAAAAGCTTGCTTCCGCTCCCCAAGAGTTTTTAGAGCAGCATACCTTCTGTCATTAATTATTGCTCTCATTGCCTGTTATATTTATGATAAATTCAGATATGTAATATGAGAAATATAAAAGATGATTTCAGCATGCTTAAACTAACCTGTTCCCATGTCCAGTCAGACCCAACATTTGCAGACTCCAAAAGTGCTTTAAATGCATTTTTAGCCTCCTAATATTTGAAGGACGGTAGTAATAAATATAATGTAAACTAATAAAGCAAAACATTACATGAAATATGGCAAGTTTTACTACCATCTTATTAGCATATGCTAAATGCTCCTGCTCAACCGTCTTCTCTTCCAATACATCGTTAACTTTTTCAATTTTCACATCTTTCCTGGTTTCCTGCAAGCCATATCATCGTTAACTAGAGTACAGCATATCTAGTAGTTATAATACATGTTAACATATTAATAAAAAAAATTATAAAAAATAGTAGAAGGAAAACCATTGCACACCTCTGGCTCTTGTGCAGAGACTTCATCTGCAGAACCAACATCACAAGCTGATAAGTTGCCGGAATTACTCCTACAACATTTGAAAGCAACAGGGCATTCAACACACCAACTGCAAAACAATAGTGAAAAAAGTAAAAACCAGCTAAAGATATGTACTTCGATTCCGTAACTGTTTTGACAGTTACAGCATCTCCCACAGTTGACGGAACATCGGATGTCGGTGTAATAGAATCTACAGTTGTTTGAACTACATCTTCATTGACTACGAAAGATGACACTACAACAGGTGAGGCTGCCGATGCAGAGACCAGAGCAGGTTTTATATTGGTGGCAGCGACAATAGGAACCACTGGAACCGGGCTTGATGCTACCACTTGAACTGTAGAAGATGAGATATCAACACTGGCTGGTGTTTTAACCACAGCAGAAGGAGCAGAATTTGATGTTTGAGAATTAGCAGATGTTTCTGACTGTGGCCTTTTGGTGGATGCCTTCTCTACTTGTTCACGGGCCAACTACAAGGCAATATTTTGAATTATAATCATGGAAAATTGAAAAAGAAATAAGATATCAACCACAGGAAAATGTGTTATATAGATTGTCACTTAAATTAATTAATTTCCAAAAAAAAAGAAACAAAAAAAGACCTTCAGCTCATCAGGTAGTGACCACTTTGACTGCTTGGTAACCTTGTTGTAGTAATACCTGCAGAAAATTCAGAGACAGGATGACCAGAAATCAACAATGAGTTCAATTGCAGAGCTCCTTAATATATAGCTTGAAGAAAAATATTAGATTGCTTACTTTCTCCCATCAGGACTTGTAAATTCTTTCCAGTCAGTTGATGCATCTGCTCTCTGTCAAAGTTATAAAATCAAAATAAGATCCTAAATCCTAAGATTTCCTCAACTGAGATCAATGCAATCAATTGGTAATTTGATCCTAAAAAAAGATTAATCTTGAATGACAACTAGTCATGGCAAGAAAATGAACAGAAAATGCAAAATTCCATTAAAAATTCAAAATCCACAGCCTCACACATTTTATGGTCAAAATAGATAGTATGACAAATTTACGACCCAATTCTGCACATTTTATGATCAGACATGAAAGAAAAATATAATTGCCAAGAATTGACACGAGGAAGTCCCTTTCTTCTTCCTCTTTTTTCAAGTATGATATAACATGGGAGCAGATAAGCATAGCAATCAAACAAATAACACAAATGGCGGAATTACTAACATTCATGCTATAAAGTAGGTAGAGCAAGCAGCAAAGACCCACAGCATATCCTACCTCTCAAAAGAGTAGCACAGCATGTACCTGTAAGCACCTTTAAAGCTATGGAAGTCACACAAGCATATATGGATATAACAGAAATGCAAAAGATAACTTCAAAAGGAGTCAAGTAAATCATTTGACATGATTATCCAACGTGATGCAAATAGATACCAGTAGAAACAAATTTTGCAATACCTTGGCAAATACTTACTCATAACGAATACCTAGACTGTGTACAAATGGTATATATGAATAAGAATCAAAAGAGAAACAAGTATCAAAACATATAATCATCATGCTATATTGCAAACACGTCAAAATTTAAATCATCCATTAGGATATTTATAGAAGGCCTTCAATAAACCATGTCATGAACCACAGAGAATTCAGTTCTGGAGTTTTGCATGTAGAATAACAAAAGGATGAGAGCTAAAAACAGCAACAGGTAGAAAACAGGAGATAATTCGTTACAACAAAGTGATGATCCAAAAATTAGAAGGTGACCTCCTTTTTAATAGCTGGGAAACATAAAAGCAACAATAATTCTAAGGAAAAGGTATCCTCCAAATACATGAAGAAGGTAGGAGTGGTGGTAACAAAGGTGTACTTCACCAACTAGTCATGTCTTCTCCCCAGGGAAAAGATTCTCTCTGGAACTATATGAAAGAAAATTATATTCCAGACATTTAAAAGAAAGAACACAGAAAGGTAGAGCAATGACTAGATTAGCCCTTTCAAGAGACTTGGAATATTCAACCCACTAACTTGATATAGATAACAGCACTCAAAGGTAAAACAAGAAGTAAAAGCAGATGAGTTGCATAGGTGCCTGCTCCTAAAGCAAAGCTTCTAGAGCAAGTTTAATTCACCTAATGCTAATAAATTTTGAATTTGAAATAATGAGTAACGAATAAGCATTCAACATAAGAGAAATCTCAAGCATGATACAATTGAATGGGCAAATGTAATATACAGTCTATAAACAAGCTAAAAGATAGAGTAATAATAATCCATGAAGAAGAAGGTTTTGGAAAGGCCTTATAAGTAGCGCGACTCACCTCAATAGGTGTCATCAATTCAAAAGGCTTATCCCAAGTAGATTGTCTAGTCCTCTTGTTGTGATAATATCTAAAGAAATACCAAATAATAACATCCAGTTAGTGCAAAATGATACATCCAAAAAACATAATGAACATAATGTTGTAACAAAATAAAATTGAAGGAGAACGACGTAAATTGTTTAAATAATGGTTAACTATTCTGCCATCATCAGTTATGTAGGGTCCAAGATGGACTTACATGGCAGGTAAAATATGTCATACCTGTCTCAACAGTCAACAACTGATAACGCCATATGAAATTGTGACAAGTGAGAAGGCATTAATAATAAAGTGAAATAATTAGTTGTGTCGTTGTAGAATATGTATTATTCTTTTCTCTCCATGTTTTTAAGGGCATCAATGGGACAGTCATCTAGACAAAGTTAAAAAAAAAAAAGAATCTGAATGTCAGTTTTCTCATATTTTACCTGAGATCATGCCAGAGTATCAAAACAAGCTTAGTAAATTTTGATGGTACTCCCAAAAATAGGAATGACCAGTAAACTTGAGGACAAAATATAATGCGGGCTGGTTTTCCTTGCTTGCAGATAGGTGACCAGAAAAAATACTATCATAATGATAAACATGCCATACAAGGACGAGCACTTATAAAATTGGGTTACACTTCTTTTTGCATTATTTAAAAAATTTACTATCTACAAATAAAAAAGGTTCAAACAATATAAAGATGATACACGGCCCTCGCAATAGCACATCGTACCAAGCATACATAAATGAGTGTCAATATTTCATTACAAAGAAACTTTCTAAATTCTTTTGTTAAAAAGGAAAAAATTTATTGTTTAATAGAAAATTTCAGTAGATATTTAGACCCCCTTTCTCTCATGGACAAATTCCTCATATGTTCTTTGCACATTGAAATCAACATAAAAGTAAACAAGTTGTCCACTAAACCCAAAAAAGCTCAGAATTTACAAGGCAAGATCCAAAAAAAGGCTACATAGCCTATTAAACAAAATTATTGTAGAAGGCCATTAAAAGCTCAAACACAGAACTATTTAAATTTATCATTATATGTTTTCTTTTATACCACTGCATCAAACAAGGTTTTGCAATTTTGCCATACCCATGGTGGTTAAAAAATCTGCAACTACACCAGACAAATACAAATACAAATACAAATAGAACCAGCTGCACCTATTGAATTGCATACCTTCTTCCATCAGCAGAAGTATGCTCTATCCAATCAGTTTGGGCCACTTCAGTAGACCTAGGCTGAACAGTAGCTGCCTGAAATTTTATATAATTACCACTTCCATCAAGAAATTTGTACAGATGGCACTCCTTTTTGTGAGAAGGCAAAAAATTTCCCTAGTATATAATAAGCATAAGAATCAAAAAGAAGCATTTACTAATAACAAGGGAAAAAGAAGGTCCTGACCAGAGCAGAGGCAGTGGTAGCAGCCACTTGTTCGTGAGCATGTGGCACAGGTGTAACGGAGACACTACTCTGGCTAACGGACACACCTAGTTGTCCTCCGGAAGGATTACTTGGAACATGCATTTGGGACATAGGCTGATACTGAGTCCCAGTATTAATATTGACGGTTACCTGTGGTTGACCATATGAAGATGGTGCAAACTGCAAAGAGACAATAAAATGAACTGAAAGACTGCAAATACAAAAGCAAACAATAAAAGTTGAACTATGAACACACATAAATTTCATTACAGTATATGATGAAGAGAGAGGTCTTCCCAAGCCGCCTAAGCCAGGTGGGTAGCTAATAGGAGCTTGAACATTTGGTTGAGGTAGCGATGTTCCAGATATAATGTGATTACTTGGCTGAGCATTTGGCAACGCTATTACCTGTGATGGAGGCAGAATGTGGCTTGGAGCCGGTGGGCCAGGTCTAGTTGGTAACTGCTGCACTGATTGAGGAAATTGAGGTTGTGGATTTTGAGATGGCAGTCCAGAATTCATTACAGAAACACCTTGTCCAGCTGGCTGAAAATGCTGAGAAGGCACTGGAATATATTGTTGTGACTGTGGTGCTGGCACCACAGCTCGAAACTAGAAAACAAAAATTAAAGGTAAATAATTGAAAAGATTCTTTGGGTTTAAATAAATTAATGTGTAACAGGTTTTCAAAACTCAGATAAAAGAAAAGCATTACCTGAAGTGGCATGGGTGGAACAAAACCTCTAGGAGGATCCATAGAGCCAACCATTGGAGGTTGAAGAGGCATCTTCCAAATGGAAAAAAGGGAAAGAAATAAGAAGCTAGAGATTAACTGAAATGTTAACATAATTACAATGTAGCAGATACTAAGAATGAGAGTGACTTGACGTGGCATCAGTGATCATCTAATTATACAAAAAATAAGAAAAATAGATAATTTTCTTGAAGTTAAATTGTCAGAGTAAATTTTCTCCAACTCTTTTAACAATATGATTATTAAGAATTCAATCGCCACCAAAATTGAAAGATCTCATTCCTAAAATGCTGGTTGTAAAATTTTCACCAACTGCTCCATATCTGATGCTCATGAAAACAGAAGAAAATATTCCCACCCCTCCACCCCTGTGAAAAGGGAGAGAGTGAGAGGAGAATATTAAAGGTGGTACTATTAGTCCATAAGTGCCAAATATGTTTGCAATTCTTGTATTGATATACAGGATCAAAGTCCTTTCTAATGATAAAAACCTTAATTCCAATGAAAACTAAAGACGTAAAAGAAATGTTTAAGTTTCAATTTCTGGTTCACTGTATTATGAATGACCTACAGAACAAATGAAGCCTCAATCAATGAGGCATGGGCTTAAAGGTAACAAAAGAGGCACTAAATAATCTTAAGCTGTGCGCATTTAACCGATGGGCTCACAAGAATTTTCATACGCTACCTGTGCACCAGGATATGGATTCTTATTGGCCATTTCAGCCATGCAGCAGCGTGCACAGAATAACTGCAAAAAACCAACAAATATTGCAATCAAGTTAATGATCCCCAAAAAGACAAAATTGAACAGATCAAAAAAGCAATGTGTGTGTATGTGTGTGCAAGATAAGAGACTTCATAACATATATGTCAAATTATGGGAAATGGTGAATTGTAATATATATGCCACAACTACACCATAGTTGCAGCAAGGTTAACCATAGAAATGAAGAAAACAGTTCTCAATCATGCACCAATGAGATTACGAAATGAGCAACAAGAACTGCAAAAGAGCCACTTCATGCTTTTAGACATAAGAAAGACATGCAAACTGATACTACTTTCTTGCCATTTTTTCACTAAAAATAATTTAGACATCTTAAGCATCATGGCAATTCGAGAAAGATATACAGAAGGTAAACAATTAAAATCTTAAGTGTTTTTAAAATTGGCACCATAAGAGAAAAGAGATCTATTGATAATCAAATTGAACTTGACCAAGAAATTGCAAAACTTAATCCATGTACACATCTGGAGGGTTTTGATATTTACTCTACTATCTTTTCCTCCAAGCACCAAAAGAAGTTTCGAAAACAAAAAACATTCAGGTTTGAGAAGCCCCTATTTGGCATGTAATATAATACAATAAACTGCTGAAACTGTATGAGCATTAAGATCCTAAAATTGAAAGCCAACCCTTTAGCTCAGAAATATAATAAGACAATTCTGAAATCAGAACCAAATTCTGAAAGACATTTGAAAGGTTAGAAAGCAAAATTTTGAAACAAGTAGACCACCAAAAAAGAATGAACAATCACAGGTGAGCATGGAACACGTCTGTGAACATGCGCTTGCATGCTGTAAAGAATTGAGAATGAGTTGCATGTTAATTTGTTCAGTCAACAAATATAGCATCTAGCTCAGCCCAATTCAATGACAACCTCATTCACAATGTAGATGTTTGTCAGTGGGAGGTTGGGGTGGTCTGTTACCCAATTGGTAAAGCCATATAAACTATTTATTAATCAACAAATAAGAAGATGACATAAATTTTATACCATATAATAAGGGATTATTCAAGAAAATATTGGATTCAAGTTAAACTTGATCCATCTGACAGGCAACTTAGAGCAATGATCCCAATTAAAAATACTGACTTCTACCCTCTGGATAAGATTTCATTTTTCATAAAGCATTAACATCTCAATTTATAAGTCAACGTTCCATTCCTCTTCAACTTCCTCCATAATCATCATTGCTATTCAATGGACCTAAAGGCAACATGCGTGACATCCTGACACATAGGCAGACTGGGAAAGACATAAAGCCTCAGGATTTTGCACGATTAATATGTAGACAACCATATTAAGACACAATTCTTTGTCAAATTTTGCATTTCTCATTTTCCTTGCATTTTTCATTTTCTAAGTGTCCTCTAAACTAAATTACTACAAAGCCATAGCAACCCTTAACAAAAACAATTATCTCAAAGAAAGAAGAAGGCATTGAACAACCGTACTCCTTCTCCTTTATAATATACCAATACAGGTTTTACAAGGATATCTAGAAAAATTTTCATTTCCTCTACTTTCCTCAATTTTTTCAAGAAGGAAACTACATGTTGATTCATAAGTTGATCTGATAAAAACAAAAATGCTTAAAACCAACAACCAATTATATGACAGACTCATGGCCCCAAAGAAATCACCAAAGAGCACAATAATACAATTCAAGGTCTCAATTGCTTCTTCTCCTCATTAGTACCCTGATCTGATTGGCACGTGTACATCACAAAAACATTGAAACTCCACTACTTCTCACACCTCTTTTCAGCAAACAAACATGGAATTAATTAGCATACTGATTCGATAACAACAAAATTGGTAGAAGAACCACCTTTTCTGAGACAGACACATGTAATCATCCGAATACTCCTGAAAACTCGCCAACAGTTTTGCATAAATACCAAAAGCAAAAAGGTGGTAAGCAACATAATGTCTAGTGAAACAACAGAGCAAAAAAATAAATACACGTCACAACTCACAGACAAGGCAAAATCGAAGTTCTTATGAACCAAACAACATGGTCTTAATTGCTTCTTCTCCTTAATTAGTACACTGATACAAGTAGCACGTGTATTCACAAAATCATCAAATTTATACTACTTGTCACACCTTTTTCAGAAAACAAACATCAAATTAATTAACACATTGATCCAATGACAACAAAATTGGTAAGAACCACCCTTTCCAAGACGAACACGCATAATCATCCGAATATACCAGAAACTCCTAAACAGTTTCGCATAAATACCCAAAGCAAAAATGTGGGAAGCAACATAATATGTAATCAAACAAGACACCAAAAACATAAATACACATCACAACTCACAGACAAGCCAAAATTGAAGTCCCTATCAACTCAAACACAATAATGCCATTATCAAGTTCTCAACAAAACGGTCTCCAAGCAGTGCACAAGACGTGGACCTGAAAAAATTTAAATAAAACCCCCAAATTTACAATCCTCAACTCCAGTTTTACTCCTAATCGAGCAACTGTAGCCCTCGACGAGCTAAATATTCAAATAAACAGCTCAGAGAAAGGTTACATCTAATAAGAATGTAATGTTAGTTCTTGTTTGGTAGCACAAGGACATGCAAGAGAAAGTGAACGGAAAGTGTTTGTTAAATTGCTTGAGAGAGAAAAAATAGAGAAGAAATTTTACCTATAAGAGGAATTGAGAGCTGAAAATAAATAGCTGCATAGGAGTGTTTGACCTGCTGAACGCGGTGGCGCTGTTGAATTCAGTGCTGAAACTGCTGAGGGAAGACACGACTATTGCGCTTCAGTAACCGACTTTGGTCTTTTTGTTTGTTCGTTTGCCTGCCTGCCCAAACTCAGGTAGGATCAAAAAATGTTTATTTTATTTTTAAATAATTTTCAATTATTTCTTTCCGGAGATAAAAAGAACAGACAACTTTTATAGACTTTTTTTTTTTTTTTCTGATTTTTAATTGAAAAAATTAATTAATTTATGTTTAAAATATGAAATAAAGTTTTTTTTTTTTGTAATTTTGGATTTTTTTTCCTTCTTTTGGTATTGCAATCAATTTATTGATTACTAAAGAGAGCATCTAATCAATGTGCTTGTTATAACTTATCTAATATGCTCTGTAAAAGTAAAGTCACCGAAATTGGATTTGTTAAGATGATATCTAACGGTGGTATTTTACTAAAGTTCGTACTAGTAATTTTCTTTTTATATGAAAGGGATGTTATCACATTCCTCCCCTGAAATTTGGGTTTGTATCATTTAGAGCGAAATAATAAAGGTTGTATCATATACCTCCCCTATAGTGTTAGCTTTCTATTTGTTTGACTGTGCATTCAAGGACAAAAATGTAAAACAATCTTTTATAAAATAGGCCTTCCATGAAAGAAGTAGGTGAGGAAATCGAATACATTAACATCAACATCACCAAATCAAAGGCTGCGAAATTTAACATCTATCTACTTAATTACTTACCTTTAAGAATGAATTTCATCTTCATTGAACTAAAATGTAGAAGGAAAACAAAGAACACAGAAAAAGAGCAAATCTTGTGGCAAAATATGAAATTAGGAGTACATGCCATTTTAGAGAAAAAGAGTTTGAGACGAAGACCAAAACTTGAAAGTAAAAGAGGCGAGAGCGAGAAAGACCAAATATAAATAAAAGGAGCTAATCTAAACTAACTATTGCTAAGCAAAAGTAGTATTGGCCCAATGAAGAGTAAACCAAGTTATTATTATTATTATAATAGAAATAAGAGGAATTTAGTAATTGAATAATAGTAGAAGAGAGAAATGTTATGGATGGTAGGTTGGTGTTGTTGTTTTAATACTGAGGAGACGAAATGGTGAAAGGAAAAATAGATGAGAGAATGTTGAATACAGTAATGCAATATGGCTAAAAGTAAGAATTGCAATGTGCTAACCCTGAATAGTGACAGTGCTTTACTCTCATTTTATGAGTTATATATTGCACAAACAAGTAGTAGTGGCTGAATATTACATTAGAGTATATGTATTTATTTGTTTGTTTATTTTTAGGGGTTGGATTTGTTGTGGCGGGTGGTGTTTGAGCAATGCCACCTTATCATCGCATATGACATGATTTGTGTTTTTAAGTATTCTCTTTCGCTTCTCCTATATTCTCTTTTCTTTGTTTTCTCTTTTAAATTCTAAAAAAAGGGGAAAAAATATTCAACCCAATTAAAGAGTAATCATATGTCATCTCATGTTATATGCTCCTTTACCAGTTTTATTCTTATTGTCCAGTGTGTATGAATTAATATATATCTCGTAAAAAGAATAGAACAACCAAACAAGAAGAAAGAAGGAAAACTAAAGGAATGGTTTTACATGTTTGTCCTCAATGTAACGGTCAACTAAAGGAAGATTAATACCATAGGGGAGGTATGTGATATAATATTCATTCTTTGTTTTCAACTAATACAAACTCAAATTTCAAGGGAGAAATGTGATAATATCCCTTATTTAAAAATATGATAAAATAATTTTTAAATTAATATATTAATTATACAATTCTTTTTGTACTAATGATTGAATAAATTTTTACGTTTTAATAATAAATTATATAAAGGTTATTAATTCGAATTTTAAGAAAATATGTTGAACTTGCTTAGGGTCAATTTGAAAATGCTAAAAAATAAGTACTAATATAATTAGTATTTATATTCTTGAACACTTTTTCTTTTAGTAGTTCTTTAAAAGGTATTTAAATGTTTAGTTAACAATTTCTAAAAGTATTTATTGGTGCTAAATGTTTGAAGATGTAACTAAAAAGGTACTTTTATATTAACAAATTAGTAAAATAGGTATATGTTAAAATAAGTAATATATCCATATAGTGATATTTTTAATAAAAATAAATATTACATATATATATAATAATTTTGTTTTATAACATTTATAAAAAATTGAATAAAAACTTTGTTATGAAAATAACTATGACTTCAATAATATAAAAAAATATTTTTTATTATAAAAATAACTACAATTTTAATAATATTAATTATTTACTAAATATTAAAATATAAATAAAATTAAAAATATCATGAACACAAATAATACATCAATTTCAATAATTTATTCATCTAAAAAAAAAAAACTATAACAAAAAATACATCTCCAAATATCTAATATAATTCATCATATATCATATATATAATCATCTAAATTAAAATTTATTTAACAAAAAAACAAATATTTGAGAAATGTAGTTTTTAAATTTGTTTAGGAATATTTTGAAAAAAATAAATTTTTATTAACTGTATAAGTGACTATATAAGTGCTACTCTTTTGAGCACTTGAATTGTTAATTTGAGAAAGTATCAAATTTTTACTAATCAAATAATCACTTCAAGTGTTAAATTTTTAAACTAAGCAATTTTATCAAAATTTGTCAAATATATAGTTTAACACTTACAAAGTTCTTTTAATATTGCCGAAGTCACCCTTAATTGCATTCAATTAATATGTTGAACATGGTTTATTTTAAATTTTTTTCAATTCCATTATTTTAAAACCTACCAGTTTGATTTATATTTTGATTAATCAAAAACATTAAAAAATAGACAAAAATATAATTTAAAAACTGATAAAAATAATTTTGTCCAAATCTTGCATTAGATAATGAAATAATGTATAATGTAGCTGTAGATGTAAAACTGTAATATTTTAAAAAAGCAATGATAATAGTAATAAATAGTATATTATTAATAACAATGGCAATTATAGAATTGAATACCCTTGATGAGTTGGCAGTAACATGCAGATGTTCATTACCGTGAATGGCCAAATCGTAGTAATTATCCAACTCAACTCATTAAAATTCTCTGTAATTTCATTATTATTAATACTGCTACCAAAAATTAAGTATTTTTTTAATTATTTATTAAATATAAATTATTTAAGTTCAAATTTTAAGAAAATATTCAAACCCGTTTGTCATTCCTCTAATTCATTTTATGTAAATTTAACAAAAATTGGGGACTAAATTGTTAAAATTAACAAATTATATTTTAATTTATTATTTCTTTAAAGTTTATAGCCTAAAATGTTATTATTTTATTTAACAAGAAAATGGAAAAAATATAAAGAAAACTTAAAAGAATTATAAAAAATTAGAGTCTAATATTACCGTTTATAACAAGTGGTTTCGGCAATTAATTACTATAAATCTAAGATTATAAGTTTTTTTTGGTTAATTATTTTAAATATTTCATACTTAATAACATTACATACACAAAATTTTATTTGTGATAGTTATAATATTATCTCTTCAATTGTATGTAAAAGAATTTTATTTAAAAAGCTGGTATGATAAAAATTTTCACTTAGAAATCTTATATAACATTTTTTTATTTAAATTCTAAATTTTTTATAATGCTTGAATTTAAATAATTTTTTTTATATGAAACTTGAATATAAATATTAATTTTTTTATTTTTTAGGTTAAATGACATATAAATTCATATTTTATTGTTTGAATGACATCGATACCCTCACTTCAAAAGTAATTATCAAATATACCTTTTCTATTAACTTTTTCGGTTAAAATTAACTATTGATTAGTTCAAAAATAAAAATATCCTCTGACCTTTATTTGATCAACAGAATGAGATAAATATCCCTTTTTATAATTTTTAGTTGATTTTTTAGTTAAATAAATTAATCATATGAAGATAATTTTATTTCAACTAAAAAATTGAAAGTTTAATTTGTTTTTAATTCTATTTTTTTATTTTTTGTTTTAAGGTTTCCATATTTCTTTTTTCATTTTTTTTTTAAAGTTTTCATCTTTTTAAAATTTTTACTTTTAAAGTTTCAATCTTTTTTTTTTTTAATTTTTTTACCCTAATTCATAATTGAAACAGCACTTATATATTATAAAATAATAATCATAAATTTATTACATGATAAGCAAAATAGTCAAATAATATAAAAATAATTAAAATAATGATATTTTTATGCTTAAGGTATAAATTTTCAATATATATTCAATTTTTTCAAAAAAAACCATTATTGTTAATTATTTTTTATATTTTTTGACTTTTTTTGTCACTTATTGAATTTATGATAATTATTTTCTAATATATAAGTGTTGTTTTAATTATGAATTAGGGTAAAAAATGAAAAATAAAATTGAATAAAATAGTAGAAATCTTAAAGTCAAAAATTAAAAAGAAAGGTGAAAATTTTAAAATAAAAATAAAAAATAGAATTGAAAATAAATTAAATATTTATTTTTTAATTGAAATTAAATTGTCTTTGTATAATTAATTCATTTGAATAAAAAAAATCAACTAAAAATTATGAAAAAAAGGTATTTATGTCATTATGTTGATTAAATAAAGATTAAAGGGTATTTCGTCATTAAATTAATTAAGTTAATTTTAAAAAAAAAATTAATAAAATGAATATATTTGACAATTATTTTTAAAATAGGGGTGTAAATATCATTCAAATAATAATTCAAGAGTTCATGTGTCATTTATCTTTTTTTAAATATTAAATGTTAAAAATCTACACCTTCACATTTTTATTCTTGTAGTTTTTAAACATAAAATAAATGAATCACTTACCAATAATAATATTTGAAAGACATTAAAAAGAAATTAGAAATAATACGTCGACTGAAAATACTACTGAGTGGAAGTAGTACATGTGAAGTAGAAAAAGAAGAAAAAGGGGCCAGAAAGATAACATTATCATTAAACAAATATATGCCTTAAAAAAATGTGTTAGGTTTTATATAGATAATAATACGAATAAATTAATTAGTTAAAGATATTTCTTAAAAGTGATTTAATTAGCGTATTCAAATTTTTAGTATTCAGATAAAAATAGTTTTTTTTACTTTTTTTATTCAAAAAGTGGTTGAAAATGACAATTAAAATTAAAAAAACAAATAACTTATCTAACATAAATAGGATAATTCAACTAATAAGATATTTACGTTAAAATTTTTAATTTTTATGTCGTATTTTAATTTTTTTTCATAAATATTTGTATTTGGAAAAAAACCCAGCTCTTATAGGACAGATTTCAACTTGAACGAAGCTATTCTGAGCCACACAATGTCACAGCTGGACGTGCATTCAGATTTCCAGTGGGGTCTAATCCCGTTCGCCATCACCTACACTACAGCATCCACGTGTAAAACTTCTGCAACTTTCTAGACTTGTCTCCCTCTTCATTCAAAATTCTCTCTTCCACCGTGTTTTCTCTCGGCACAACTCACTTCATTGTTTAACTTGTACTACAATGGCTACCCTCTCTATTACTTCAAATTCTTCACCAAAAATCCAGACACCATTCTCTCATCGTTCATGCAAAAATAAGATCACGAACCGAACATTTCCATGCACTGTAGCTTCATGTAGTGATCAATATGTTTCACGTTTTAGGAAACACCCATTTGGACAAAAGTGTGGAAAGACTTTGCAGTTGTCAGTTTCCATGTCAAGAAAATCTTTCAAGTGTTCAGCTAAAGAAGAGCGTGAGAGTCGTGATCAAACATCTAGTTCTTCATCTTCAGCTGTGGTAGTAGAAGACAAGCCAAGCGATAATGGAGAAGGAGGGAAAGCAAGTGATGAAGGGTCTGTACAGGAAGTTGAGGCTAGAGAAAAAGAAGCCGAAGAACTTGAAAAACAGCAAGAAATGGACTGGAAAACGGATGAGGAGTTCAAGAAATTCATGGGGAATCCTTCAATTGAGGCGGCGATAAAGCTGGAGAAGAAAAGGGCTGACAGGAAGCTCAAGGAGCTTGACAGAGAGAGTAGTGATAATCCAATTGTTGGGTTGTTTAATAGATTGGTTAGAGATAGTTTGACTAGAGAGAAAGAGAGGTTAGAGAAAGCTGAGGAAGCTTTTAAAGCTCTTGATCTCAACAAGGTGATTACGTTTCTTCCATAGGATTTGTTTTATTTAACATTTATTATTTAAATAATTGTTTCTGATGCAATCAGTCTTTGCCGCTAACAAATTTGATCTTCTTTGACAAGGGTTTATGGATTTGTAACGGTGAACAGGGACTAATTTATGAAATATGCATGATGAATATTATAATAATATCTATCAATTATTTAATATATGTTTATTATTAAACTGCTTATCATGCATGTTTACTTCAAGGCATTAAGCATGTTCTTTGCTTTGATTTTGGCATGCAGTTGAAGAGCTGTTTTGGGTTTGATACATTTTTTGCTACGGATGTTCGAAGATTTGGAGATGGAGGTATTTTTATAGGGAATTTGAGGAAACCCCTTGAGGAGGTCATTCCCAAACTGGAGAAGAAGTTTTCTGAAGCGGCGGGAAGGGAGGTTGTTGTGTGGTTCATGGAGGAAAAGACAAATGACATCACAAAGCAGGTACATGATAATGATCCGATATTCAGTTTTATTAAATCATATGCCGTGCTGTAAGAATCTTAGAATACGTTAGGTTGTTATTCCTTAAAATCTTCTGGCTATTTTAGTGTTGAACTGATTAGTTCATCTGTAACATGCTTCCTTAATTAGCCATAATTTGATTTCCATGAAGGGGTAATCGAGAACTTGAGCTGAAATAGCTGGTCTGTTTAGTAAATGTACAATTTTTTAGGGCATCTTTTGGGACCATATTATTAAACAATTTTTTGTTCTTTTAAGGCTTGCGTGGTGCAACCAAAAGCAGAAATGGATCTCCAGTTTGAGTCAACTAAGCTGAGCACTCCTTGGGGTTATATTAGTGCAATTGTACTCTGTGTTGCAACTTTTGGGACGATAGCTATAATGAGTGGCTTCTTCCTTAAACCTGATGCTACATTTGACGACTACCTAGCTGACGTTGCGCCTCTCTTCAGTGGCTTCCTTTCCATTTTGGGAGTATCTGAGGTATATTATCTTCTATTTGTGCGCCAAACTCTGCATTTATCTGTACTATTCTCTTATACAGATTACAGAGTCCCCGTAATATGTTCAAAAGGGTTTCTGCTTTCATCCTTGGGTAAAGTCATGTCAAGAGCAAATCTTCTGTATGGCTTAGCCGTTAGGCCTGTTTATGGAAGATCAATTTGAAAACAACATATTGTAATGAAGCTGTTCAAGACATTGTGCCAGCATTTATGTCTAATTTAACAAATGCTTTTTCAAGTAAAGTGTACTAAGAGCTGTATTGTTTGTGTTTTGCAGATAGCCACGAGGGTAACAGCAGCTCGTTATGGTGTTAAATTAAGCCCGTCTTTTCTCTTGCCATCTAATTGGACCGGATGCTTGGGAGTGATGAACAATTATGAGTCACTGCTTCCAAATAAGAAGGCTCTGTTTGATATCCCTGTGGCACGCACCGCTAGTGCATATTTGACATCGCTAGCACTTGCTGTTGCTGCCTTTGTGGCAGATGGCAGCTTCAATGGTGGTGATAATGCATTGTAAGTTTTTTACTGTTTCTTTCCTTGCTCAAGCAACTTTTCTATTCCAAAAATCGAAGAAAGAGGAACACATACTTTGATTATTTTAAATGTTGGACATAAATGTAAAGCCAGCTTATTTTTTGTTCTTTCTTTTCAGGTTTATAAGACCACAGTTTTTCTACAACAATCCCTTACTTTCGTTCATCCAATATGTTATTGGACCTTATACAGATGACCTGGGGAATGTATTGCCCTATGCAGTAGAAGGTGTCGGAGTTCCTTGTGATCCACTGGCATTTGCGGGGCTTCTAGGTGACTGTCTTCACCACTTTTTGTCTATTTAACCAATGTTCTAGTTGTGAATGCATAGTCTTTACCTGCTTCTTTCCTGTGCAGGAATGGTAGTCACTTCATTGAACTTGTTGCCATGTGGGAGACTTGAAGGAGGCCGAATAGCTCAAGCAATGTTCGGGAGAAACACCGCCAACGTGTTATCATTTGCCACATCACTTCTGCTGGGCATTGGTGGTCTGAGCGGAAGTGTCCTCTGTTTGGCATGGGGCCTATTCGCAACCTTCTTCCGCGGAGGAGAAGAAATACCTGCAAAGGATGAAATCACCCCATTGGGAGACAACAGGTACGCTTGGGGTATCGTCCTTGGCCTCATCTGTTTCCTAACTCTTTTCCCTAATGGAGGAGGGACATTCAATAGCTCATTCTTCAGCGATCCATTCTTCAGAAGTGACCTGTAGATTAACTGTATGTATTGTTACTCAAATTAACTGTATATATATATATATATATATTTTACAAACTTTAATTTGTTAATTACTCTACTTCGTCGTTTCAGCTGATGATCATATCGGGTATATTTCACTTTATTTTTTCTAACAAACAGGGAAAAAAAAAGAGAGAATAAAAAGAATAAAAAGTTTGAAGAAAGAAAAATAATATATGTGAAATAATGTTTATCTGATATGTGTGAAGGTGAAATAATATTTTTAAATAAATCCCACGTCGTGCAGACAAACCCTTGTTGATGGTCAAACTTCCACCAAATAAAGCAATAACAATACAACTGAGTCTGGCTGAGAGATTTTTCCAAATAAGAGAATCGCAACTCTAATTGATTAAAGAATCAACTGTACAATTGTCCTAAAATTATGTGGTAGCAGCCCAAAATTTTACACCCGAAAAACGTGGGAACAGCGAAATATAGAACAATAATATTTTAAAATATGATAGTCAAATTGAAAGATATTAATAAATAAGTTCTTAAATTTAAACAAAAAAATAAATAACAAATTTTTTAAACGATTAGGTCCTTGACATTATTAAACGTCGGTTAAAAAAGTGTCCATTTTAGGGTAAAGTGGATTGAAATCATATTTTTACGCGAGATTGAAGGTTCATAATATCAATTTTTAGGAAAAATCTTAATATTGATATTTTTAATACGCTCGAAACTTTTAAGTGGTAGTAACTTCGAATATTATTACTTTGTCTAGTGGGGACTTATTTGTTAAAAAGAATCAAAGTATGTCCTCTTTTTTATTTTGTAAAAACTCAGGACCTAAATTCTTTGTCTCCTCTAAAATAAAAAATAAAAAATAAAAAATAAAAAATAATTAAAAAAAAGGAAAATAGTCGGTGTTCTACTATTTAAGCTGATATTGTGCACCGTTTTCTCCTTCACTCCTCTTCGGCTTATTCTTTCTGCGTTTTCATTTTCTTCTTCATCAATCTATTGACGAGATCATGAAATTGAGACTGAGATCTCTGGAATCCAGAGAAACCCAGAGACTCGAATTACCCGCTTCGTGTACTGTTCAGGAACTCAAAGAATCCCTCTCTCAAGCAATTTTATCGTCTCCTTCTTTTCTTCACTTCTCTCTCAACGGGAAGGATGAACTCCCGGCATCGTCCCCTCAGGTGTCGGTTCAATCTCTTGGGGTTACTGGTGGGGACCTCCTTTATTACTCTATTAATCCAACTGCTTTTGTTTCTGAAAACCTAACGGCTGTAAATGAAAATCAAGGTGTGAATGTCCAACAACCTAATTCGAGAGAGATTTCTTTGGATAATGGAATTGTAAATGCGAATTTGGGAAAGGAAGAAAACTCAGTTCAAGAATCCGAGAAAATTGAGGTAAGTGGTGCTAATTCACAAGAACCCCTATTAGAAAGTTATGAAATTCCTCAAGAAAAGCAAAAAACCCTAGAGTTTGCGGGTACTGAGAAGATGCAAATCGATGAAGATCTTGAGCAATTTCCCGTCAAGAGAAAGCCTGAGCCATATTTCTTGAAGAGGATACAGAGAGCGGAATTAGCCAAGGGCATTGGCCCTCAAGGGCTCGTAGTTCTGGCGGTTCATGCCGTTCTGTTGGAGTCCGGCTTTGTTGGGTTCGATACCGTATCAGGTATGAGAATTGAGCAGTTTGATTTGGCTGATCAGTTGCAGTTGCTTTCAATAGGTCTTTCAAGGTCTTATACTTTGCCAGAGCTTTTGAATGATAGCTCTAGTGATATTACTGAATTTGTTGCTTTAAAGTATCAAACTATCGGACATTTTGTTAATGTGTATGGATCTTTGGGTAAGGGTGATTCAGGGGTGCATACGGTGTGTTTGAATGCACATAAGATTGGTCCTATTATTGAGTTAATGTTGGCTAATTATGATAAGAAAGCTATCTT
The DNA here is from genome assembly GCA_022749755.1 of Azadirachta indica. Taxonomy (NCBI): domain Eukaryota; kingdom Viridiplantae; phylum Streptophyta; class Magnoliopsida; order Sapindales; family Meliaceae; genus Azadirachta; species Azadirachta indica. The sequence goes on from CM040444.1 coordinate 16,542,483, forward strand.
GAATGATAAAGATGAGAATAAGAATTCATTGTGTGGTGATGGGGATGATGTGTTTGAATTTTGGAAGATCGTGAAGGATGGGCTTGAATTGCCATTATTGATTGATCTATGTGATAAAGCAAACTTGAGTCTTCCGGCATGTATGATGCGTCTACCAACAGAGCTAAAGCTTAAGATTTTGGAGTTTCTTCCTGGTGTTGGTTTGGCAAAAATGGAATGTGTTTCTAAAGAGATGCGATTTTTGGCTACGAATAATGATTTATGGAAGCAAAAGTTTGCAGAGGAGTTTGGAGGTAAATCTGATGCACAAGGAAATATTAATTGGAAAGACAGGTATGCTCTGGATTGGGCTTATAAAAAGAAAAGAGCAATTACAATGTGGTATCCTCGTATGAGGGCTAGGCCTTATGTTCCAATTATAAGAGAGCATATTCCATTTGGAGATCCTGCAGGAGACCGCAACCCTTACATGCCTTTTGCCCCTTTCCCTTTTGGACAGCGCCGCCAAGGGTTTGCCCGTTTCAATGGATGGCAGAGTTTTGCTCCAAACTGTAACCTGGGCGGGGTTTGAAGTTCCTCTTCATTGATACCGAGTGCCTGAATCACATTTTGGATGTACCTGAAGCAGATGTTACATACCTACGTTATATATCCATGTATATGTGACTAAATGGTCTTATACTATAAAGAAGTGCCCGGAGCACATGTGTTTTTAATGTCCATTGGAGACTTTTTTTTGACATACTTGGCTTGTGTTTGAATCTGGTGTAAATTTGATTTGCAACTATGAATGGCTCATGGAAAATGGCTTTATAATGTTTTGCTAACATTCGGATTTTATTGCTGAATGATGTCAATATTTTAAGTCTGTATGGGCTCACTTTTATGCTAGGCTAACAAGATGCAGAGTCCTGACATTTGGCCTTTATCAGTGGTCAAGAGAATCATGCTTAGAATCTCTCAGAATTTGACCTATATTATAGAGAATTATGCATTCAATTTGTGAAAAAATTACCTTTTTGGTGTTCAGATGACTCATGCATGGAACTTTGGGTTTTTTAATATGATTTTAAATTATTTTACCCCCTCCCTGAAAAAGACAAGGAAAAAGAAGTTTAAAACAATTGATATTTCATTTTTGTTATTGAAACTTGCCGTGGAGTTCTTTGTTAGGAGCATGGTGGATGTATTATTTCCTAAAGTAACACTGTTGTTTTTATTAGAAATGGTTTCTAGAAAGAATTTGTGGAAGAAAAAGATTTAAGGCAACTGTTCTTTGGTGATACTTTCGTTTTGCAGCAGCTATTTGTTGTATTTTATGTGATGCTAGTTAATTTCGTGACTGTCTGTAACCTGATTTTGCCTAAATATATTTGATAAGGCATACATATTCTTTTTCATCCCAAAGTTGGCATGAACTAATGTGCTCCTCAGAAATTCCAATGAAATGTATTATATTTGTTGGCACTTTGAATATCAGTTCTGATGATGATGTATTTGTTCAACTCAGTAAATCTCCAGTATTCTGGATCCAAAATTTGGTAGCAGAATCTTGATCCACCAGGGACCATAAATTATTGTACTTTAAAAAAGTCCCATGTATGCTTCTTCTGGAGTTGAAAAATCTGCAAGCAAATATATTTTCAGGAAATCAGGGAGCTTGACATCATATTTAAGAGAAGGCAGCAGTTCTTTTTACTTAATGCAAAGGCCGCAACTCTTGAACTATGTTTGTCGGTTATTACTAAAGATTTTGTGTTTGCTGCACACTAATCATTTGCAAGCTACTTTAGCTTTACCATGTAATACTCTGGAATATCAGACCTTGCAAATTACAAGATATTAACTCTCTTTCAGTTTCAACTATTGGATTTTTGGATTTTTCGTTGGGGCTTTTGAGCCATACTTCTAATGGGATGTATGAATGTACATATAAAATCACCTATTGGCACTAGTTGGTTTCACCACTTTCAGGAAACGAGGGTGAGTCAAAACTCCAAATAAATTATGCCTCTTTCCCAAGTTTTAGATGAAAATGAAATGCAAAAACCTTTTCTTCAATTTTCAACAAGGGAACGGGGGAAGCTCAATGGTCTTTACTTCTTTTCCAAGATTTCGAATTTTCAATGTGATGGGATATTATTGTTTTTTGGCTTAATTATCTAGGTAAGAAGATTTGTTTCTTTCCTTGAATAACATTGTATGAAATTTTGTCATACCTAATTTCAGAAAATTTATTGGAAAAAAAAGAGAAAGGGAAACGCGTTGATTGCCCAACTAGGACGACAAGTCCTCTTAGTCAGAGTGTTTGTGTTTTATTTGGACTGCGCATACGACAATTCCAAATTATATTAAAAGCCCAGAAATTATGAAACACTAGAATTCCTCTAAATTTTTACCATCAGTCCATAACCTCATAAACCCAATTTTGGCACCCATCAAACCAAGCATACCTAGCTACAACGTACGATACTCATTCCCTGGTAGGAATGTATTTAACTTTCTCTGATACAGATTCTGAAACCTCATTTTCTGACGATGAACCAACGACGATGACGACAGAACTTGACGATGTAGCATCTGTTACACAACAGGAGTTAACTCTCATGTCTTCTCTGAGAAGGGTTTTCAAAGAAGTAGGGAGTTTTGCCGACGATGACTGCAGGCTTTTGACTGTCGCTGTTCATGCCGTAATGTTACATTATGGTTTCGTTTGCTTTGTTCCCCAATCACAGACCAAACTCAACGGGTTTCCGTCGCCGAATCAATTCGTCAACAACGCCACGACATCCTCCATTAATATAACCTATACTCTTCCCGAAGTTCTACAAAAGTTCTAGACCTTTCGGGATTCTGGAAACTTCGTTAACGTGCGTGGTTTTTTAACGGAGGAAGAACCTGTTGTTCATCAGCTACGCTTGAATCGAAGCAGGTTCGTTCCGCCGTTAGATTTAACTTTTTTAGATTCCGATATGATTGACGAGAGGATTAAACTCCACGGTTCTTCTTCTGATCGGTATCCGTAGAATGAAGTTTACGAGTCCCGGAAACTAGTCAATGATGGTCTTGTTTATCCTCTCCTAATTGACATCCGTCAAAAAGTTGGTTTACTTCCTCCGTCGTGCTTCATGGGCCTCCCTGCCGAACTCAAGCTCAAGATTTTCTGGAGTTACTCGACGGCGTCGATGTTGCAAGAGCCGCATGCGTTTGTACGGAGCTGCGGAATTTGTCCGCAGAAGATGATGACTTGTGGAAACGAAAGTGTACCGGGGAGTTTGTATATCTAGAGAGATTAATAGGAGGAAGTTGGAAGAGTGAATATGCGCACAGGAATAAGCTTCTTGCTCTTTTAACAAATCGGGCTGGGTAGCTTATTCCGCCAGCATCCGAAAGCCATGGTTGGGTGTTTGGTAGGTTTAACGGAAATTGTGATTATGTTTTACACTGAAAGTGAATAAAATTGACTTCGAAAAATTAGTGATTAATGATTAAATTTCCTGGAGTTTATAAGAAAGTGTTTGAACCAAAATTAGATTACGCTTTTATCTTTATCTTATTTTATTTTATATATTTCTTATGGAATTAATTTCGATCGTAGTAGAAAATGATGATGATATATATGATAGAAATCATTATAATAAAAGAGAAAATTAATTTCACGAAATACACTATTTCATCAAAACTGGTTTAATACTGTGCATAATCATTATGGTCCATATTTTGTTAAGCTTCCGAAAAGTTACTTTTCATGGTTACAACTAATGCTTTTACCCTTATAAATGAAAAATTACAGTATCGGTTATATATTAAAAGTTTTAATGCCTTAAAAGCATCGAACATACGTCAAAATATAAAAAAAATAGTAATCGCATAATAATTCGAATTCATTTGCGAAATGTATGAACCTCCCATTTTCAATTGAGATATTCCATTGGTCGCTTGTTCCAAATTTAATATTTTTTACCTAACAGTTAAAAATTATAGGAATACATCATATGCAGCTAACATATACGAAGTTTGATTGGAGAAATTAATTAAGAATTTCATATAAAACATATGATGCTGAATATAAGTTAATCTTCTTTAAATCATCCAAGAATTGGAAAACCAATCAATCAAAAGAAAAAAAAAAAGTGCAAGTGCATGTCGTACTGACAAGCATGAACATCTAATAATTCCAGAAACTTTTATTTACTTATTATTAATTAAAATTAATTTTTTTTTAATGTAAACTTAATTATTTACAAATTGTATTAAGGAAAATTAGCAAAAAAACCGGCCCTAATGACATTCGTGCTTTAGAAGGCCTGTTTGGGCTGTAACAGAACAGACTTCTGGTATTTTTCAAGCTCTTCAATTTCCTGCTCCCGAATTCTCATTCTCTTCCAGCATTTAAATGCATCTTTTCGTTTCCCATCTCCGAAATATTTCATGGCGTTTCCATTTTCCGTCGCCACCTTCTTCTCCAGCTTTCTCTTGTATCTCTCCATCACTCGATATGAAACCTTCAACTTGAATAATATTCTCGTCACCACACTCATTTTCCTCTTCGTTTAATCTTCCCAAGAAACATGACTATGAAAATTTAATTTATACCAGAGAAAGAGTAGTGCAATTGCATTGGTTTAGGAGAATTTAATTTATTAATTAAGGATTTTGATGACAGATTATTAACTTAATTATGCGGGATCTCGTGGGTTAATTTCTTAGACCTAACCATACGGGAAAACTGCCACGTGGCTTTGCATGGCGATATATATGTGGAATTATATAATATATAATTAATCTATGTGATTGAATGTTCAACAAATCGTGAATTTTGTGTTGATTCCTTCATTGAGTCATGAATTTTACCTGATATTGCACATATTTCCGGCATAGAACAAAAATTATATTATTTGAGTCAAACAACTCCTGTGATCAATTTTTTCTTTTTTCAGCTTTTCATTCTCATTTTATATATCAAACCAATCAAGCATTGTCTTAATTAATTAATTAATTAATTAACAAAAATACCAAAGAATAGCATCTAATTGATAACTAAAGAACAAGAATTTTGACCAAATTTCAGCTTCAATGTTTTCGTCTACCTGTGAAGAGATTTTTTTTTTTTTTTTGGTTCGAAGACCAAAGACCTGTCCAATCGTTACGAAGATTTGAACTGAAGACCTCAGAACTTTATGCCATTTCCTAGTATTTTCCTGAAGCAACTGTGCGCTCATCTTTAATTTTATTTTCAAAAGTTTTTTTTTTTTTAATAATCTCAATTACTATACAATATTAAAATTGCTATTTAAAAGCATTATTACCAGCTTAATTTCATGAACACATCGTCGCTATTGAAGCCAGTTCGTAAAAGATTTGATAAGCATTGGACAGATGTGATACGTCTGAAGATATCAGAAAAATTCTATCGCTCGTAGCTTCTTCTTATTGGTCGTCTATATCAGAAGAAGCCGTTGTTAGTCATCTGAAGTTAGTTTACTTACTGACGCTAACAGCAGTTGATTTTTTTTTATTTTTTAAATTTTATAGTAAAAATTAACCAACAAAAATTTAAAACAAATTGATTATCACTAACTACTAAATATATAGTACTACTCAAGAATACAAATATTTGCTCAACTTTTCAACTTGCATGTCCATTTTTATTCGTATCATTTTCCAAGTTAAATAACAATATTTAATTATTCTGCCAATATTTTTGTCCTAAATACCACTTATATCTTATGATGTTCAAACCTTTTGCGGTAGGGATAGATAAGAATATATATATATATATATATAAAATGAAATAACGATTTGATACCACTATATTAATAAAGATGGTAATGGGGCACAGTGGAGGTGGGAAGGCCTGATTTTCATTTCTCACCTCATTTCTTAATAAAATTTAATAGAATAGAGATGAAAAAAATACTTATATAAAAAATAGAAAGGATTCTCCATTCCCATTTATTTTCTCCATTTTTATATTTATTTATATTAAATACTAAGTAAAAACCTTTTTAATATATTATTATATTATTTATAGTATTAAAACTATAAACTTCACTATTTGATAGGAAAAAAAAATTATAAATTATAAATTTTTTTTTAATTATATATTGTCTGCATATATATTTTTATTTAAAAAAAAAATAATATATTATTATATATATTTGAAAAATAGGGCGAGAATGATGTGAAAAGTATTAAATCGTTACCCACCTCTTTAAGAGCCAGTTTGGAATTATTATGGATTTTGAAAAAATTTATTTCTACTGTGTTGTATAAATAATCAGTTTTAAAAAAAATTAGTTATATTTGGTAAATTTTATTTTTAAAAGTGGTGTGAATTTGAAAATCATTTTTGTGTGTTTGGTAAATTTATTATTAAAAATATTGTAGCAATACAAATGAATAAAATGTACTATAATATAATATATTCTTACTTAAAATAATTTATAGATAAATATATATATATTGTAAATAACAATAAAAGTAAAAAAAATAACGAAAAGAAAAAATTTTGATTTTAATAATTTTATTTCTCAATTAAAAATGAAATTTAAAAATTATGTGTATGGTTAAGTTTGAATTTTTGTAATTTTAAATGGATATATTTGATATTATATTTAAAAATAAAACTACTTTTTAAAATCAAAATTTAAAAAATAATTCTTTTTTTACTGTTTAAAATCTACTATAAGATAGTATAATATTATCAAAATCACTTTTACCTCTCCCAATAACAATCTCAAATTGGCTCTAACATTATAAGATTAATCTCCCCCTATTCCTTATCCCATTTCCTATTATATTATTTTAATTTTACTCTATTTGGAGTGAATCTTTATCAGGCCAAACTAAAGACTAAAATATTAAAATTAAAAATATTATACTATAGTTTATTGTTTTATCAAAATTTGATGACTAAAATGTTAAAATTTCAAATATATTCCCTCATCTAAAATGAAAAAAAAAAAAAAAGACATTCCTAGACTTACACTTCACATGCCGAACGTGTCACTAGCAAAAACAGGTTGCATGAAAACTCTGTTGCTTTTACGTTATCAAATCCTGCCCTCACCCACTAGACAACCTACCTCACTTGTTTAGTTCGCCGACGGAAGCTAACAGAATCAAAAGCAAATCTTTTAAAAGAACGGCAACGTGCGATCCATGTCTTGCTACCAGAAATCACCTGAAAGGGAAAGCCACCGCTATGTCATTTGCTGTAACTCTATCACCTCCATCTGTCACTCCTTCCAAACAACTACTAAACCAACAGCAGCTTCACTTTCGTAATTATCCCCAATTACGCCGCGCATTTCGAAACCTTTATCCTCTTCAAGCTTCTAGAAGAACAACCTCCAGTTTCCCTCAGGTGTCCCTCTCGCTTTCTCCATTGCTTAAACGGCACCGTTTAGATTATCTGATTATAAGCTTAATGTTGACTCCAGGAAAGTGAGAGTTTCGTCGACGATCCTCGCAACTGGAACCGTGCGATCAATCGGGAGTTTGATGCGGATGACGATGAAGAAGAAGACGATGAGGAGGAGGAAGATCGGAGTTTGGATCTATTAGTTAAATTTGTCGAAAACGTGTTCAAGAAGGTTTCTAGGAAAGCTAGGAAGGCCGTACGATCAGTTTTGCCGGTTTCAATCTCCACCAAACTGGTAATGCAGAGTCAAATTTAATTCTTTTTGATGATTTTGTTTTGTTTAAGGTGCTATTTTTGTTTGTATTGAACTGTATTTGTTGGAATTTAGGTGGGATTTTCTGTTAATGGAGTTTTAATTCTGGCTTTTTTGTGGGTTTTGAAGGCATTTCTTGAGGTAATGATTTATCATTCTCGTAACTTATTTGCACATGATTATCATTAATTTGCTCTCAAAATGTTGACTTTCATTCTGTTGTCTCATCAATTGAGATTTGTTGAAATCATTATCTCAATAGAAATTGTTGACACGTGACATTTAGTTTGGAATTGCTTGCACAAAATTGGAATTGTGATCTGTGGAATTCTATAGAATTAGAATTTGTTTTTGTTTGACAGCATAAAATTTTGCAATAGAATTTGAACTAGATGGCATGGAAGGTCATCTTTTTCTGAAAATTAGAGACTGGTGTCTTCACGGCTTTTTATTTGCAGCTTCTGAATTCAAATTTTATGCCGCAAGCACAATCTTTGATATGTAAGGATTAGATGGTACTTACAATATTATTGGACGTCTACTTTTACCGATCAATTTAAGCTTCTGGGATGGACTTCTCAATTATATGCACTTTCTTCGATTATATGCATCAGAAGAGAGACCAGTGACATAAATGGATTTGCAAGAAGACTACTTGAGACAATAAGTGCTGGGGACAGTGACAATATGAGTAGAAGATAGATAGGATGATTAAAAGTATAGATGGACTGGAGATAAGATTGTTTTGTGAAGTGAGTTTGTGTTTCTAATGCTTGTTTCTCGCATATAATACTGGTAACAGGAGTGAACAGCTTTGTCATCTTTGACTAGCAACAGGGTTGCACCTAATTAACTGAGCTTTTGATATTCTTTTAATTGTCTGCTCATCAAGTTCTACTAAAACCTGTTTTTTGTAGAATTATATTTGGTTTTGTAGAGTTTGTTTTGTTACTGGACTTGGCTCTTTGATTATGCTTTTAAGTTTTTTCCTGATGAACCCAATTTAAGAAATCAAAATTGAGATATTAAGATGGAACTGCAGATGCAGTTACACTGGTCTTGAATTCATTACAGTGGTGCAGCACCCGATAATAACTAAGCAATGGAACTTATGCTAGTTAATTCCCTTTATCGATGGCCAAGTAACAGGGAAAAAAGAGACTGAGTTCCTTGTCTGCTGCCTCTGTTCTTCTATAATTGATCATAATCAGTGTTGTGCAAAGTGCTACGCGAGTCATTAACGAGCGTTCATTGTGCATACTATGACATGTAGCCAAGTCTCATTTTTGTGTATGTAGATGTAGCTATTGTAAGAATTGGCATACAAGTTTCTATAATGAGCACTTCATCATTTATGAGCTATATAAACATATTTCTTGAGCTTGCAGTGTGGAAGAATGCTGCATTTTTCTGTATCTGAGAAGCTACCAAAAACGTGCGTATTTTGAAAGAAAATGTTCTACATTTTGAAAGATGACGTTGACTCAAAAGCTGATTGTATTGTTACAATTCTGTTGTCTCATTTTTTGTCCATATTTTGTTATATCAAATTTAGGTGGTTTGCACCCTTGGAAGCATAGTATTTGTCAGCATCTTACTTATACGTGGAGTTTGGACTGGGGTAACATATTTACAAGAGAGCCGCAATCATAGGGTGGATGAATTGGATGATGGGAATCATGCATGGACAGGCGCACAGCCTGCATCTTGATATGTCTTCTGGAGGAAAACTGTAAAAGGATAATTGCAAAACAGAAATAACAGCGACCTGAGCAATAGCCATGCACCAAAAGAATGACATAAAAGACAGAACCAGAAAGTTCCCATTTTTTGATTTAGTAACTGTTGTTACTTAGAATTGACAATAATGTACAAATATGAGGATGAGTGCCTTCTTGAAGATCAAGAGCAAACTATCGTATGTGATACTGGTAGAGAACTAGAAATAAAGCACAGAAATGAGTTGTTGTATGCAAGGGAGTAGCACTTCCCTCTATAAATTCACACACCGGGTAAAAATATGTACTATTAATTACAGATTTTGCCAGGACGCTTGTTTATTCCCATGTTATTCTTCTTTTACTTAGTTTTACAGGTAAACTAGATATCATTGACTGGCTGCATATTTACATTTCCTGAACTGACTAGAGTAGTGGCCTCCTGGTTTTGTTTCGCTATTTGCTTTGTTCCTTTTTTTCTCTATCATTTGTCTTCGAACACCCATCACGAATTGAATGCTTCCTTCCTCTCGACTGCACAAACTTTTTGTGCAAAAAGGGCCATTGCTTAAAACAGGAATTATCACCATTTTGCCTATGGAGGATATTAATAGAATATTTCTACAATCTCCTGTGATTTCTTTTAGCTGTCTTCAATATATGCGTAACTAGTATTTCATTTTGATTTATGCATTGCTAATAAGCCAGCAATCATATGGAAAAAAGTAACACATGTCATTGAAAATAAATAACAACACAATTAGTTTCCAAAAAGAAGTTGCTTTTAGTCCAGTACCAGGCCAGGAGTATCCTAAGCCATGAAAGGAACATCAATACTCTAGTTCCCAAACAGCTGATCCCTTAAACAAATAGATTTAAAGACTTGCTTGACGAAAATCGATAAATTATGGTATTAGTTTGAAAAATAAAATAAATCAGGGATAAGTTAATCTTCCTTCTTTAATTACTACTGGCCCAGCCGCGCGGCAAAATTTAAAATTCAAAAAATAGAAAAGAAAACCTCAACCATGGTTTAATAGTGCTGGTCCAGAAACCCAATCAAATCCTGCCACGTTACCAACAATTGCCGTCCGTTAACCTATCCCAAGTTAAGCAACCCAAATATCTCTGTCTTCCTCTATAAAAGGGCTTATCTTTAGTCGCTCGAATGCATTCAGTACAACATATTTTCATCAGAAGGCGTCTTAATAAACGCCTTCGTTTTGCTTTCAGTTCGTCGTTTAGATCTGTTAGTCGTCGTTTTCCTTTTCATCAGCGACAATGAGAGAGTGCATCTCAATCCACATCGGTCAGGCCGGCATCCAGGTCGGAAATGCGTGCTGGGAACTCTACTGCCTCGAGCACGGCATTCAGGTCAGCATAAGTTTGTATATCCGTTTCTTTTTGTTTGATGTTAGTCAGATCTGTTATTTTCGGTTTCTTTGCTGTTAGATCTGAACAAACCAAAGTCGTTTGTTCGGCCATATGTAGGCTACGTAGCTGCTTTTCCCTGATTTTGTTTAGATCTATGATTTCTGTTTGATTGGTTGTTAAATGTTAGCAAATCGGCGTAGTTCCGACTATTAACGGGGGGATCTGTGATTAATGTCTAGTTCACCAGGATCTTTGGCTTATTTCGGTGCGTTAGGTTCAGTTTTCTTTCAGGCTTTTGTTGTAGATGCCGTTTGGATTATGGGTTTGTCAGATCTGATAACAATGTTATTTCTAGTTGATAATACAGTTAAAATGGCGCGTTTTATGGTAATAACTGTTAGATCTGTTGTTTACTTTTGAAAGATGTTTGAGATCTGAGCATAAGGTTTATATTTTGAACAGCCTGATGGACAAATGCCAAGTGACAAGACAGTTGGAGGAGGTGACGATGCCTTCAACACCTTTTTCAGTGAAACTGGTGCAGGGAAGCATGTGCCTCGTGCTGTCTTTGTTGACCTTGAGCCTACTGTCATTGATGAAGTGAGAACTGGAACTTACCGCCAGCTCTTCCACCCTGAGCAGCTCATCAGTGGCAAGGAAGATGCTGCCAACAACTTCGCTCGTGGTCACTACACCAGTAAGTACCTAAGTATCCAATTCTGTTAAATTCAATTATTGTAGTATGCAATATAGATAAACTGTAAGCATTTTTTTACAATTCATAGATACTTGTGTATTTAATGGTTTTGTTTTGTTTTTGCTTCAGTTGGAAAGGAGATTGTTGATCTCTGCCTTGACCGTATTAGGAAGTTGGCTGATAACTGCACTGGTCTTCAGGGATTCCTTGTTTTCAATGCTGTTGGTGGTGGTACTGGATCTGGTCTAGGTTCGCTCCTCTTGGAGCGTCTGTCAGTTGACTATGGAAAGAAATCAAAGCTGGGTTTTACTGTCTACCCATCTCCCCAGGTCTCCACGTCTGTTGTTGAGCCCTACAACAGTGTCCTCTCAACCCACTCTCTGTTGGAGCACACTGATGTGGCCGTTCTTCTTGACAATGAGGCCATCTATGATATCTGCAGGCGCTCCCTTGACATTGAACGCCCTACCTACACCAACCTTAACAGGCTTGTCTCACAGGTAACACCCCAAGCTTGTGTTATTTTTGGTCTTGTGCTTTGGATGTTGTGAAATATGGCCTGTAGTCTAAATATGTGCTCTCTATTTGTTGTATTTCAGGTAATTTCTTCATTGACTGCCTCGCTGAGGTTTGATGGTGCCTTAAATGTGGATGTTACTGAATTCCAGACCAACTTGGTCCCCTACCCAAGAATCCACTTCATGCTTTCCTCTTATGCACCAGTCATCTCTGCTGAGAAGGCGTACCATGAACAACTCTCAGTTGCTGAAATCACCAACAGTGCGTTTGAGCCCTCTTCTATGATGGCTAAGTGTGACCCTCGTCATGGCAAGTACATGGCCTGCTGCCTCATGTACCGTGGTGATGTTGTGCCTAAGGATGTCAATGCTGCTGTTGCTACCATCAAGACCAAGCGCACAATTCAGTTTGTTGACTGGTGCCCCACTGGATTCAAGTGTGGTATCAACTACCAGCCACCAACTGTTGTCCCTGGTGGTGACCTTGCCAAGGTGCAGAGAGCTGTTTGCATGATCTCCAACTCTACCAGTGTGGCCGAGGTGTTCTCTCGCATTGACCACAAGTTTGATCTTATGTATGCTAAGCGTGCTTTTGTCCACTGGTATGTGGGTGAGGGTATGGAGGAGGGAGAGTTCTCTGAGGCTCGTGAGGATCTTGCTGCCCTTGAGAAGGATTATGAGGAGGTTGGCGCTGAGTCAGCCGAGGGTGACGATGATGATGGTGAGGAGTACTAAGAAATTTGAGACTCCCGAGTGTATCTGGTCTTAGTTGTGTGATGTTTGTTTTTTAGTGTGTGGCTTTGTGGCCTTGCGTTTGTATGTCTCCAAGACTTCTGTCTGCTTTGATTCTCACTCGGATTCAGAGCTAGTTAATCAACTTTTTATATTTTTGTCAATTGAATGTTTTACGTATTGTTGTGTGCTAGGCTGTCCTTCGTGTTTCTTCTTACTCATGATTCATAAGACTTTCTGGGGTGACATTGTTTTGGATCTGCCAATGTTATTTCAATTTTTCTATCTCACTGTATTCTGGGTGGCTTTGATCAAAGTAAATCTGGGTGTTTTTATTAAGGTTAGATTGATTAAAACTCTCGCCAACTGCTTCTTCTCAATAAGTGCCAAACCATGTTCCCACAGAAAATCGTTTTGTGAACGGAAAATGAAAATGAAGTCTAGTGAAGGGGTAAGCCCAAATTTCTGATGTAAACACACCACATAAAATAAATTGTTTTCTTCGGACTTTTTATCTTCAAACACGGGGATAATTTTGAATAAACAAGAGGAGAGTAACATTAAGAAACTGAACTGAAAGGCTTGAAGGCGTGGAGATCTTCAACGAGGCCTCGGATCGAAGCAGCAGCAGCAAGAAGCGATACAATCAAGCAAATCCAACTTAGCACTTTTAACCATATCCAGGTGATAGAAAGCCGGTGAATTTTGGCCCGTGACATGTACATCTCTACCGGAAAATACACTGTTAATGGCCAGAATGAAGCAGCTCCAAGCAGACCAAGAACACTGTTAAAAAAGGGAAATATCATCGATATCACAGCCGTTAATGTTACGAAAATCGTTCTCCAGATCAACCGAAAAATTTTGATGGAGCAAGCACCGCAGAATGGAAAGGTAACAATGTATCCTTTTGTTACAAATTCACTCTCCGGCCATTTTTTTCTGAACCAATTCTCCACAATCGTGAAAATTGGCTGGCAGAATACCTGCACAACAAAAGCAATCACTCAAGAGTCAAAAAGCTTGAACTATTAGGTGAGGATCCGCGATTAGACTACTTTTTCGAGCTATACCTGGTAAGCTCCTACGAGATGAACTACAATGCACATATTGGCTACGTCAACAAGCCAAAAGGGTTCATAAAATCCAAATCCTGTTAAAAAGTTGCCTGGTGCTTTGTTTCCGAATGCTGCATATCCCAAAGTTCCACACATCATGTAAAATACGGTGGTGATCGACACTCCAGCGAATGTAGCTTTCTTCATCGCATGGTTCTCCGGCGGGCTTGATTTCAGTGTATCCTGTATGCAACCCATGTAATTTAATTATTGACATCTCTTCGCAAAATTGTTGCAGAAAATTTATTTCTTGGGCTTGTCTTGCCTGTATCTCAACGAGGACAATCGCGTAAGAATAGGCAAATGCCATGTCTCCAATTGCCTGGAAACTGCTCCAAATCTTCTCTGTGCCTGTCACATCCACTCCAATTGTTACTCCAGTTAAGCTTGTGCTGACATGATTTCCACCTTCTACATTCAAAAGATGCATTATTATTACGAACAGAAATATGTCTTTGACTTTAAAAACACGTTAAGAAATTAGTATTTGCAATGTCCCATCGCTGACCTGCAATTTTTGCTATGGAGAGAACAAGGCCTATTAAGGAGTAAGCAAAAGACATGATAGCAGCAAGAACGGAAAGCACTGAAAGCTCATGAAAATTTGGTATTTGACTTAATATAATCTCTGCGACTCCGAAAATGATCATATACATATTGTTTGATGTATGACATCCTGCGTCGTGGCCTTTCTTGTGAAAACAATTTGATCTCTTGATCGCCCTGCTTATCAAAGTAAAAAATTTAGTAATGCATAATTTTTTAAGTTCGAAATTCGCTCCCATTTTATCAGTTATGACCATATAAATAAACACAAATGAAAAAATTTTAAGCAGTTTACGCCATGCTAATAGATGCAGTGATCGTATATCCAATAGTTATTCCAACAAGATTTCCATACTGTGCCAAGCCACAGAGATTATACTTCATTCCTCCTGTGGAAGTGACAAACAGGGTTAGAATCTGATGATTTTAAGGAGATCCCATTTGAGAAAAATTGAAATAAGTTCCTAATTAATTATTTTTTCATAAAATCTTTAGGTACCTAAATTGGATTTGACAACATCCATGTAAGTGTGGTTTCTTCTACCAGTAGTAGGACATCTGTAACAGTCAGCAAGAAGACTAGACGTAAACCAAGTGATGAAGGAGAAGATCATCAGAGCAATGGGCCCTGCAACCCAACCCAACTGAGCTATTGCCCATGCAAGTGACAGAACTCCTGAGCCAATTACTGCTGTTATTATGTGTGCACTTGCAGTCATCCACGTTCCTGAACCATGCAAGACAAAAATGAAACGACAGTAACAAAAAATAAAACCCTAAATGCAGAGAAGAAGCAGCAGCTAAGGAAATTTAACTTATACCAGTTCGTTTGGGACGACCATCATCATCAAACTTAGAGTCTGAACTGTTGCCGGTTTCCGTTGAAAATGTTCTCTTCTGCAGCTCTGCAGCCATTTTTGTTCACAGTCTGTTCTTTCTGTGCTTCTGTTTCTCTCAAATGAGGATGATAATAGGAAAAAGTTCAGCACGCTCATGATATTAAGCATGCAATTTAAAAGGGGTCCTTTTTCAATTAAGTATGAATTAGGATGAAATCAAAATAAAGAAAGCAATTAAAAGGTGGGTAAGCTGGAATTTAATTGAAGAATGTTTTGTTTGGTAAGTGTATCTCAGGCTGCAAAATTAGGCACTCCAATTGAGTTGTAAGATTGTTATTGATACTTATTTCACTAACAGATTTGGTAAAGTGGGCATGCGTTTCCAACTAAAAAACGTAAGTATTTATGTTGAGAGAGCTACTTGTTTTCACATTTTCTCCTGACTAAGTATTCTCAACCTATTAGTTATGTAAATTCTCTTATCAACGGAAACTTGTCATCCTCAAATTTTCTCATATATTTCAAACTTTTATTATAAGATAATTAAAGACATTACTAATACACCCTCGTTTAATTAAAAAATTTGTGGCGATGCAGCTTTGCAAATACTAAGTACACTCGTTCAACCTAATATTTGTTAACCTCGGTAATCACCAAAAATTAAAATCAGGGTTGTTCTCTCATGTACTTGTCTAAATTTTAAAATTTCCTTTTGACACGTAGACAGCTAAGCGCGGGAAATTGTATCACGACATTGAAGAGAAAAGTTTTTATTCATTTGGATTTACAGTAATAGAATTAGCAAAAGCACAGAAAATATGCTACAAAGATATTTAAGTTCAAGAATCTGGTGCATGTTAAATATATATATATATATATATATAAATTCAATTTACACCAGGGGCAATTTGAGATATCCTTTCATCTTCCAGAAGGGCATACGGATCAGCGTACTGTGGTTGTGAAGTTGGAGTTGTGCTCGCATCATGGACAAAAGTTGGTCCAAAATACTGCCCGAGAAAAGAGGAAAGTTATCATAGCTTCTATAACACAGACGGAAAATCAAATTATGTATACAATAGACTAATAAATTCTCTGCAATAAGTTTAAGCAGCAAAAAGTTTACGCACTTATATATTCAGGTAAAAAAAGGGGTTGGGGGCAGAGAATTGGCAGGATATAATAATATTTACCCATGTATCTTGTTTTCTTATGACCCGTAACGCCAGGTCAAATAAACAAAACTAGGAATAGATATCCACACGTTGTTTACTATGAGTTGATCCCATGCCTCTGCTACTAGTTGCTGGAATAAAAGTAATTTGAAATAGATGCAAAATCTCTGTATATGCAATCGATATGCAAGACTTGGATGTTGGGAGAAAATAGAAATATCTGACACATTAAAGAACAAGAAAGAGAGCTTACAAAGTAGAGAGCACAAAAGAATCCAGCAGTAATCAGGATCAATGGCCAAAATCCCAAGAAGAATGTACCTCCAATTGTTAACAAAAGTTTAGCTCGAGGGATTAAACCCTGAAACAGATGAAAATGTAAGTTGTTTCCTCGTGCATGTAACTGTATTGGGCACACACAATCCAATAAAGCTAATAGGTCAACTTAATGTTAAAAAAAGGATTAAATCCTACTACAACTATAGTTGATTTATTTCAAGACAACAAATATTATTGGCATTATTGCCAATAATTGCACAAGATATATGAGGAGCAGATTCCCTTTCCATTAACAAGTTCAAGCTTCTTGGATACAAAACAAAGAATTAATCAGATGAACAAGAATATGAAAATATATGAGCGTCCAAAATAATTCTGAAACTAACACATTATGGCAAAAACAAATGACATTTGCTTAAAGAATTGCAGCAACATCTTAGTGGATCCATATGGCTGGAAATTTCCAAGATAATGCTGATGTTTTTGATATTCTAAAAAGATAAATGCAACTAGTTAAGATCGCATTCAGAAAAGTGAAGAAGGCCAACAGCATACTGGTTTGGGATTGAGATAATGGAAAGGATACATGTGCATGTGGTTCAACCATCCAAAAGACTAACACATCTTACAGATAAGTTACCAGATGTGAGATGTAAGGAATACAAGTATGACAATGCATTTTTGCATTCTTTAATCAAAGAATTGACAAGAAGCTCAGTCATTTGATGTGTTTCTATAAGTGTAACAACTTTATCACTGGCCAGTCAGGCAAGAAATTTCTATAACTGTAACCCCACTCTGGTTCTCATTAAACAACTTCAGTTCTCAGTATAATTATCTAAACAAATTTTCTGCTTTCACGGAATTAAAGTTTTCTTCACATTTTCCTGCATTGTGGCCAAAGTTTAGGAATTACTAGGCATTTTGACCGAAGGATCCAAAAAGGTTTCAACCATTTTATTTGGACATTGATATAAAAGACACTTTCTCTAAGAATAAGAATAATTATCAGAGAATGGATGATGTCAATATCAAGAATGAGCACTTCTCTTAAAATAAACATGAATTATGAAAAGATTATTCCTAGAACATCCATGATCCTAATTTTAGTGCTGAGGAAAGGGAAGGGAGAGAGAGAATGAGAGTATACAAATTTGAAATTTGTTAATGCTAACCATATGTGTGGTTTGTAGTGAGTTTATGCAAGTTTAAAATAAAATAGAAAAGATAATGTGAGCGAATAACTTCTATATGAATTAATAAGGAAAAAGAATGAGTCAACCTCAAGGCCTTCACTGTTCAACGCCATAGAACGCTCCCTTTGATTATCTAGGCTCTTTTCTAATTCAGCTGAGACTGCATTTCTTCTTGAGAAACCTCTGTCTTCTTCCTTTAATTTTGTCTCATCATCCAGTCCATAGTCGGTCCTGCTTGTGTCCTCAAGCAATGATGTCGGAGTCATTCCCCTCCTCTTTAATTCCTTCATAAATAGTGACTCAGGAGGCTCTTCACCTGGAAAAGATTACATATGAGGCACAGAAATGGAAGCATACCAACTAATTAGAAATGCTGCTGAAGCATGGGCAGAAAAATCAAAATTTTATGCTTCCAGCATACGAAATACTAATCAAATAACCAAAAAAAAGTACAAGATGAACCAACATATGATTAAACCAAGACTACAAAATTTGTTTCTGATATGGAAATGAAAAAGATTAGCTTAAGTTATAAAAGCCAACCAGTGTGCCATCAATCATAAGCTTCATAATCCAAAAATTAATCATAAATCCACCTTCACCATTTCTTCAATCCAATATGTTGGATGGTCCATTAATTAATTTGTGAAAAGTTGGATTAGTCCCCACTCTAACAATAAATATACAATCACCAGCAAACCCACTAAGTACATTAACATTGTTTTAAAAATCATGTGGAAGATTCCACCTCCAATACTCTGCTGCTTTCCAAATCTCTTTTTCACAAACCTTTTTTTAGCAACTTCTACATTGAAACAGAGAATTTTGTGAATGCTAGATGCAACACCACACACAATCCATATTTTTATATATATTGTTCTTCCTGTCTATTCAAAAGTATTAACCAGTTATATTTGAAAGCAATTTGAAAGCTGAAATCCAATCTTTGCAAACATATCCACACGCTTATAGCATACAATGACTTCCTGATTCCAAGCAAAAAGAATTTGTAGTTCTCACGGCCTATTTCCAGACTACTGTAATTTCCCTTTTCCCTGTATAGTTCATACTTCTTCATACTATTGATCTATTAGCTTCAGCTGACATTTTTATATCTCTTTATGATATAACAAGAAAAAGTTGTAAAATTTTATTATGATTTTCCATTTACTCTGTAAAATTTTATTATTTTTTTCCATTTACTCAACACTTCTGCCATAAAGATAACAACTTCCATCTCTGCCAGCAAACTCTCCTTCGATATGTATTATGCAAACAGCAAAAGAAGAAAAAAAAAAAAAACCCAAATATCAAAATCAGCCAAAAAAGAATAAAAAATTATAAAAACTCTATAGAATAAATAAATAAATGAGAAACATTAAACATTAAACAACTTGCCATTGCTTTGGTTGTCGCCCTCTTGAATACCACAACAAACCTTCAGCTTTCTTCTCACATAACATCCGGACCTTTTATAACTTCTCGACCTGATAAAAACTTTCCGAGAATCCGATTTTCCGGGAAAATTTGACCGGGAAATGGATACAGGACTTAACAAGGAGTATTTCAGAATCTGCAGAGAAGCAACAGCCATTTGTTATTCGTTTTGCTTGTTTTCTTGCATCAATGAAAACAATTTTTCGTAGCAATAATTTTATTTTCTTTTATTTTTTATTTAATTTAAAATCCGTTTTGAGAGTGAAGTTTTTATATTTTCTGTCTCGTCTTACACTCTAGAGAAAGCCCAGAGAAAGCCCAAGGGTGACGAGAGGTGGGAATCGTTTTCTAGCGTCACAGCAAGGGCGTACGTTATCACTAGAAGGTTTTGAGTGCCTAACTTGCGCGCGAGATTGCGTGGGCATTTTGTGGCTGTAAGTTTGCGCTTGGACAGAATTGGAAATGTGTACATAATTTTTGGAATACGAATTTCCAATGCTCACGTGGTAATATTTATTATTATAAAATGTACTGTACGTACGGCTTTCGAATTTATTTTCTTTTACAGTTTTTAGTTATTTACTTCAATTCGCAATTCTTAAGGTTTTGGGATTGATTTTTGCACTGAAAATTTTAATTTCCTTTTCTTTTGTTAATTCGATATTGGGCAGAAAGCTTTTCCGGAAATTTGAGACAAAATCTCAAAAGGAGAATGAACCCTAATAAATGTCCAAATATAGACAAAACTGTTGCATCTTGTTGTGGTCCTACAGGATAGACAAAGCTAACAAAGGTTGCCGAAACAGTTGGGGATATGTTCAACTACTCTCGAGAATAAAGATTGCACATATGTGTGCATTGCGTACACGTTAATCAGCTCTATGTATAGACAGTTTTATGAAATTGTGACTTCCAAGTTTCGGCTGCCTCATGAATG
The DNA here is from genome assembly GCA_022749755.1 of Azadirachta indica. Lineage (NCBI taxonomy): Eukaryota > Viridiplantae > Streptophyta > Magnoliopsida > Sapindales > Meliaceae > Azadirachta > Azadirachta indica. Next base: position 16,562,728 of record CM040444.1, read on the forward strand.
CATAATCAAGTAAAGCATGACGCTGGTGGAACTTGGAAGTATCTGTAGTCAAACGTAGCATTGTAGAGTGTGAAAAGATTATACAAGGGAAATAAACAGAATCAAATTTCATTCAAAAAGTATGTTTCTTTTGTCTAGAGAACCTGAATTTAAATCACAAAGAGTATACTAAATTTAAACAATAACTTCTACTAGACAGTTGAGAGGATAGGACTCGATAATTTCAATGCTGCTTTTCTTCTCTGATAATGGAACATCATTTTTTTTTTCTTGGAAAGCTTTTTTTCTAGATGATGGTCTTAACCTGGATTGATTGGAATGCAGTTGAAGTAACATGAGCTGGAGTTAAATCTGAGACCACCAGAACAGCATCTCCGTGTTTCATCATTCCCTTCTTTTTTATGAGATCTATGGTTTTTGCTATGTTGTTTTCCATGTCATCTGACAAACCAACAAGCAGCGGAATAACACCCCATTGCAAGTTTAGAGCCATCCGGGTGCTGTCATCATTGGTGAATGCAAATATTGGTGGGTATGGACGGTTCCGGGACAATAGAGATGCCATATGTCCATGTTTTGTGTACACAAAGATAGCATCCACTCCAAGATTGTTAGCTGCAGAAAAAGCAAAAATCTCCAAGTTGATACATAACTGCATTTAACAAGAGCAGAATCTAGATGAGGAATGCTTAGAAAAGTAGCAAGTACCCATTTCAACGGCACAATTGCAGATCTGCTCTGCAATGCGATCTGGCAGTGATACACCAAGCTGATGGGGATGAAGAGTACTTTGTTGGTTCTCCTCACGACTCCATAATTCCATTCTACTGCTTGTCATCCGCAAGACAGATATAGCCTTCTGTCCATATGGTCCAATTGCTGATTCTCCAGACAACATCAAGGCATCAGCATATTGTCTAACTGCTTCGGAAACATCTGCAACCTAATGTAAGAAATGTTCTCTGCTAAGTACAGAACATTTGCCAATTCAGAATCACAGCACTAGTATAAACAGTCGTAGAGTACTACCTCAGCACGTGTTGGAGTTGGGTATTCAACCATTGATTCAAGAAGCTGAGAAGCTACAATCACTGGCTTGTTTAGTTGCCGACATACATGAGTAATATCCTCTTGGACTGTTGGAATCTGTTCAAGTGGAATTTCAACTCCAAGGTCACCTCGAGCTACCATGATTCCGTCGGAAGCCTTTACAATTTCTTCCAATTTCTGAAGAGACTCCAGGTTTTCAATCTTTGCCAGTACTCTTATGGATCTGCAACCATAGTAATATGTATTAAAACTAATAAAATGTCTACTTCTATAGTGATATGTCATACACATTTCTAGTCGAGATTCCTTACTTCGATGATTTGGCAGAGAGGTATTTCTTCAAATGCCTGACAGAATCAGCATCACATACAAATGACATGGCAATAAAATCAACACCTTCAGCAATACCAAACTCAATTGCATCCCAATCCTGCAGAGATGAAAAGGAAAATTTAAATTTTTTGGCATCATAGTATCACATAAAGTAGTCTTCCCCTGCAATATCTGCAACATTTAACTGATGCTAACAGGCTTAGGGTATTATCAATCAAGGAAAAACAGAATAAAAAAAAATATAACTGAAGTTAATTGGTTTTCTTCTCCTCTGCTACTGTCTACAATACTGCAATGTTTTGACAGTTGAAGCATGAATTGATATCTGCATTTTACTCTAAAACAATCTAATATATGATATGAACAATTTCACATCATCATTGCTGAGCTGAAATTGTCCAGTCAAAATTATGTGCACATAACAACATTCATTTCACACGATCTGTGAATCAAAAATTGTTCTTTGCCTAAAATTAGCAGTGATGTTGAATAAACAAGAGCTAAAATGTAATACCAAACAGAATTAAAGTATACAAGCATATAAGACCAACCTTTTTAGATAGAGTAGGGAGTCCACAAGTTCTCTCCACCAGTTTTCCATCTCTCCAAAAGCTAAATTTCGCTCGCGGTAGGAAAAGACCAGGACCGGTGCACTTACAGCGTAAATCATTCCCAACTTTTTCAATCACCTCAAAAGTTGCCATTCCACCATCAATAACAAGCTCATCACCCACTTCAATACCTACCCAGCACGAAAATTTATTAAATCAAACAGTAAAGTTAATTGAAATTTCCCATTTTCATGTACATCAACTGATTCTCAACTCAATCATCAAACATCAATACCTTCAGAGAAACCTGCATAATTTGCCTGCACTGTGAACGGACGAGATTCATCAAATTTTTGAGCAGTAAACAACCATACTGAATCTTCCTAATAATCAAACAGGAAAAAAAGGCTTCATAATTTAGGCTTACAATCTATCAATTTGGCAGCAAAATTGCAATTGGAAACAAGAAGAACAGGTCAAAGTAGGCAAAAAGGCCAATTGGGTTCTTGTGAAATACCTCAGCTTTGACAGAGGAAGGAGCTCCATGATCAACAACATGAATCTGACTACCTTCCGTATCGATCATCACCGAAACACAATACCCTTTTTCATCATTCAACCGTTTGACCTTCCTGAGTACATCACGATGCCATTCCCTTGTGTTGTGACAGATATTAAGCCTAGCCACATTCATTCCTCCCAATGCCAATTTCTCCAAATCTGCCTCCGAACAAGATGCAGGCCCAATTGTGCACACCAACTTCGTCTTCCTCATACCTAAAAACCCTTTCTCTCTTAACTCTTCCTCTGATACAACATCAAATCCCAAACGCAAATCATGCAAAGTTTTCTTCTCATGCTCAGTTTTCACTTGTACTACCGCTGCCTGTGCTTTAGTCCTCAGATTGCAATACTTGAAGCTGAATTTTCTTCCAATGTTGCAGGAGAATCCTCTGGGAAGAATGGGGGTGGCAGAAACATGATTCTTGATACTGACATTTGGGTTAGAAAGAATTGAATCATTGACAACAGCCATTGATGAGTGCAATGTGAGTGTTTTTGGTCAAAATTCGGTTAGAGATCACAATTTAGAGACAATAAACTCCTAGGAAAGTTGAGATTATCGATGGAATTTGTGTTGTTTTGGATTGAAAACTCCGTGAAAGAGCCTGGATTTTTGTCTTAACTAAGACTATAAGACTAGAACATAAGAGGTAGTTGAGAATATATAGAAAAAATATATATATATATATATTTGATGGTAGGAAAAGAGAAAAAAATTAAAAACGGAAGAAAACAATACCCTAGTTAATTATATATATATACACATTTTAATAGGTGAAGTACAATAGTGTGTCTGTGATTAGGGTTTTTTGGGGGGGGGGGGGGGGGGGGGGGGGGGGGGGGGGGGGGGGGGGGGGGGGGGGGGGGGGCGTGGTGTGGGTGGTGTGGTGGGGGCATTAAAATATTCTGAAAGTGTTAGGTACAGATAGAAAAAGGGCGGCAGTACTACTTAGGTGGCCAAATTTAACGGTCAACAACCCTTTTTAAAGGGCGATACATTTTAGCTGCGTGCGGGTGTTGTCATTTTCATGCATTGTTTACAGGGTTTGGTGTCAATGAAGTGATTGTTGTTATTGTTAAAAATTTTGTTTAGAATTCATAAAATCTTCAATTACCATTGAAAATCTCCTTTTTGTACAACAAAGAAAGAAACAAAGGCAGAAGATCTGTGGAATCTGTGTGGTGTCAGATGCGCCCAATGCAGAATTAATGACAAGTTGCAAGCAGTTTCTGTAGTTCGAATACTTGAATAATGGTTTGTGGCAGATCCTGCAATCATGTGATGTTTGTTGGATTTTTCACATCATACTACTTATTACTACATTCTGTTGTCTTCTGGCTGTTGCGGCTACTGTTATGTTTCTCTCTCTTTCTTTAATATTGATCAATTAATCATCTTTTATTTTATTAAATGGTTCTTTCAAGCTTTTGTATTATTTTTTGTTTTATCATGTCATTCTTTCTCATTTCTCGATCATTTTTTCCATAAAATAGCAAATTACATTATTTATTTTTAAGTTTCACAATATTGACATTTAACATTTATAAGGAAAGCAATAACAATATATGAACGCCTTTACCTCGAGCGGCCACTCCCTTACAAAACATAAGAGAATTGTCCACGTCAGGGCCCGAAAGGAGCCCGTCCCTGCAGGCCCTACAGAGAACCTATGTTATTGGATGCCAATGTGTTGGGCCTCAATGGGCCTCGCCCACAGATCCTATTCAAAATTCTAAAATAATTAAATTTTAAACCTTAGAGCCCGAGGTTTTTAATTATATTTACAAATATAACCCTACGGATACGCAGTAGACAAATCTGCAGTAGTGGTGTAGATTATGGAGTGTAGGGTAATTTCGCATCAGCTGTTCATGTCAGGATAAAACGAGCAAATCAGTACAGGCAACCTTACCTTAGTGAAACAAAACGACGACGTTATTCCATCGGATGGAAAAACTGGTACGTGTTGGTGTTTTATTGGCCGGGCTTGGCTTGGCTTGCCAGTGATGCGATTAGTAAACAAAGCTGAGCTAAGCTTAGGTAATAACAGTAGCAAACGTGAAAGTGATTCATATGTTGCACATTTACCACGTTTTCATTCTAAATATCCACGTGTCGCTTGCATATTAGTAGATGCTGTCAGTTTTCAGACAAAACCCAACACCACTTCACAGCTTTAATCATTAAGGTCGTTTAATTGTCCATTCTGGCTAGATAAGGCACGATATTTTCCTTTTTATCGTTGATATGAATAAGGAAAATAATCGAAAATGCGCCTAATTTATAATCAAAATTCAAAAATGTACTCCAACCATAGTGTCAATCAAAATTGTCCCTTTTTGCACGTTCCGGACAAAATTGCCCCCGATGCCACAAACTGAAATCGGGTCTTTTGTCTTCTTCTTCTTCTTCTTCTTCTTTAACACATCCATAGCCAAAATCAACACCAACCCTAATCAGAAATCTCCGTACTACATATTTTATATCAATTTCAACCGAATCTTGTGTATAAACCACTATATATGTATGCAAGTCTAAAAACAATAAAAAAAACATCACTACATGCTGCTTTGTTCAAAAGTAGGAAAACTTGAAATTAAAATTTTTCTTTTACTCAAAACTAAATATTCTACCCTTACCCAAAACTAATATTTTTTTGTTTATTTTTGAAATTATTGATTCATTAATTCAAAGGTTCCATTTTTCTTTTATTCGAAACTAATTATTCAAATAACTTAAACTTACATTTTTCTCATTTCTCGAAACAATTTATCCACTAATTCGAAAGTACATTTTTTTCCTCAATAAAAATTATATAATTCGAAACTAATAATTTTTCTCGACCACTAGAAAGTTGTTTAAATATCTACTCGAAATTACAAAATTTCTCTATAATCGAAAGTGTTTTTGGTTGAGTACTCAAAATATTTGTTTCCTAATTTCAAATAAACATAGAAATAAACTTTCGATTATTTAAGCAAATACATTTTTGAGTATGAATGTACTCGAAAGAATTTAGAGTTCGTCGCAAATCATCACTTTCTCTTTTAGAACTATCCAAATTACCAATTCTTTACTCAATTTTTCTAAAATTAAACATGCCAAACATTCCAAACATATTTATAATACCTAATTCATGCAAAATTTCATTAATTTATACACATGTCAGCGCCAATTTAAATTTCCAAATAAAAAATTGGTTTGTTCAAATCGCAAAATTGTTGCCTTCTACCACCGTCTCCTGCAAAATTATTGCCTTCCACCAATGTCTCTCTCCATTCACCACATCTCTTGCTGTTAATCCTTCACTGTGTGTGTTCAAATCACAACTCGAAACTTCAACTGGAAACGCTGAAACTTGTGTGAAGAACATAAAAAATGCCAAGTGTTTTGAGTTTGTGGTAGGAGACAATTTTGTCAGGAAAATGTAAAAAAAGGTATTTTTAATTAAAATTATAGTTGGAGGACATTTTTAAATTTTGATTATAAATTAGGGGCATTTTTTATTATTTTCCAAATAGTTAATTGTATACTTATTAAATTAAAATTTACACAAATTATATTCTAATTAATGCATGTTTGAGATTAAGATTCTTTATAGTAGAAAATATTAATAAAAAAAGTAAATATCTCTCACATATCAAATATATTTTTTTAATTTTGTACAATGATTCAAAATTAGAAGCATCAAATATATCCTTAATATGAAAAATAATATAATATAATCATATAATATTTTAATGTTAAAGATATAAATTTTTGTATAAAATTTATTTGTATAAACCGCCGTAAAAATATTATATTAAGATTATATTTCATAGCATTTTTTTCTTTTTCATCTTGTGAAAATATATTTTAAAGTGTATTATATTAAGAGTTACAATAGATAATAAATTTTGGAGTATTAATTAATATTAAATTATTATAATATATAATTGTAATTAACTTCAAAATGAAAAAGGTTTTGATTTTCTTTAGTTGATCTGGGAGAAGGTGCGGTCACCTTTTAAGCCAATAGCTTTGAAAAAAAAAAAAAACACTTTGGACCTTTTTCTTTCAATAAAAAAAGTAGTCTTTAAGTGCTTTTTTTTTTTTACTTTATAAAAAATGCTATGATGTCTTCCAACCAAACCCCACAAAGTATATTGTTTTTATCATTAATATTATTATTATTATAAGATGGGACAATGTTGTGTAAAGTAGTTATAAGTTAACATCAATTTATATTTTTTCAAGCGTGAATGAGATGTGATTATTTTTACTATACAAAATCTTATGGGATTAATATTTCTTATCCTTTTTCATGGTACGTAATATATTAATCATAATTATTGAGGGGCCATCTCATTATTTATTTCAACTGTATCCCTACTGCTAGTACATATATATAAATTTTTTTTGTATGAACTCAAACCTTTTTTATGAAGTCAAAATAAAAAAATGAACCCTTAATTGTATCTGTTGTGCTAATCTGACCAGAAAAATTTAAGTTTATTTGTATTTTATATCATATTTGTGGCGTATTAAATATTTAAAAAGTAAACTTAGACTAATATGTTTTGTTGCGTCATTTGGTGCTTATAAAAAATTCATTCACATTTTAAAATTAAAAGATGAAAACTATAAAAAAATATATCTTATAAATTTAAAGTTTAAATATTTTATATGTGATTTAAAAATGTTTATTTTTTTTTATTTTCTTGTTATTGACATATCAATATTATATAATTGTCTCATATTTTATATTATTGTAAAAGTAAATAGTATAAAATTTATGATAATAATATAATTTGATATGTTAATTTGCATAAATAAGATTGGTGTATTTAGTACCATTAATCTTAATCATATGATATAATTCATTCGCATGCCAATGACATCATTTTGGGTATAGGTGTCTAGTCTTTAATAAATTAATTTAGTGGGAGTTCAGACAATTAATCCATAGTTTAATGGTGTAAATAAATAATAATAAATACCCAAATCAATCTCTCTTCGTGGAAATTTGGATATGATTGCGAACTTTTGGCTTTTCACCCTCTCTCTTTTTTCGTTTTTTGAGAAAAAATAGTAATAATATGACAAAAAATTATTGTAATTGTCATGGGTTGGGGTGGGTTGAGTTAGGACAAAAAGTATGCCTACAAGTAATTGGGTTGGGAGATCACCAAACAAATAGTTTTGTGAATAATTTAATTTAGTCACTACTTATTTATATATGTTTTGTATCTTGGATGATATGATGATAAGATTATCATAACAATGTAGGATAGATTTATAAGTTTTTTAAAATTTGATATTTTATATGAAGTACTGTATAATCAATTGTAAATATGATTGTTATTTTAGTAGTTAAAAAATATGAGGGCCGACTTAGAAATAAAACTTGTGGGGTTAAAATGTCAAAATCAAAAAGTTAGATGGGGCTAAATTCTAAAAATGGTTTATAAATTGAGGGGTAAAATGTTCATCTCTTAAAATTGAGTGTCACAATGTTATAAAAAGTTATAAATATTCTCTATGCAAACTTAACAGTTTTACGAGGTCAATGTCTTTTGTTAGACTTTATTCTTACTCTACTCCTGTCTTATTGTTTGTATGACGTGAATTTCAAAGTTATTTTGTTAACTTATTTAAATTAATTTCTACGAAAATAATATCTGATCATTGTGTGAAAAGACCTCAAAGAATTAAAAAAATATTTCAATGTTGTTGATTTTCACTCCTTTTCGACACATAATATCATATAAGAAGTTAAAATTTTAAATAAGATAATGGAATAAAATGTGATTGGATAAAGGATATTTAACATTGTTAAAATCTTTTGAAGTTGTTATTTGGTTCAGTAAACAGTGGTTGAAACTTGAAATCTCCAGCAAAATTTGGCCAAACTCCAAGCATATTCTTTGCTTATTTAGCCCAAACAAAAGGTATATCCCAAACAAAAAGATATAAATATACCGGCATCATCATCCTAAGATTTATATATATATATATATATATATATTGTCTTCAATTGCATTTATGGTGTTTTGACAAAACCATTTCAAATTTGACGTCCTAAAATTTCCATAATTGGGTTTTTTAGAAAATGATATATTTCAAATTTGACAAAACCATTGCCTTAAAATTAATTGCACTATTCACATATTCACAAGTTGTTGTTCCATTTTTCACTATTAAAACTGAAATTGCAACGCTTAATTTGAAGCCAAAATTTTTATTTAGAAGTCTAGTTGAGATTATAGATTAAACTTCAAATAAATTAAAATAATTCTTTCAAAAAAAATTGTACTAAAAAGTAATCTCATTGTCATTAGATGATTGTAAAAAATAAATATATTGTCATGTTACTTATTACAAATTTTCATTTATCATATATCTCATGTTACATATGTTGAATAAATTTGTATAATTGTTTGCATGATTAATATTATTCTTATTAAAAATATTTTTAAATAGTTTGTTAATATTTTATTTTAGTAAATAATTTTTGAAAAAAAAATTATGAAATATGATAATAGATTTTAGAGACACAACATACGAATATATTATATATCATGTTAGGTTGGATTCTTTTATGAAAGCTTTTATCAAAACAAAAGCATCCCCTAATGCATATTACATGAATTTAAGTGATAGTTGAAATATATAGCTAAAATTATTTAAAGTTTTTCTTAGGAAAAGTATTTATTTTATTTATTTATTTTTTTTATCAAAAACAGTTATCACATATCTTTTAATAAAGCATGTTCAATTATGTTGTCTCACTGAAAAGTTACTTTTTAAAAGACATTTAATATATTATTTTCATAAAAAATTTCCTCATTTTATATGAAAATATTATTTAATTTTAATTAAATATTAAAATAAGTATAACATTTTAAATTATTTAAAAGTATGTCAATCATGTTACTTACACGAAATCAAACACAAATGTAACAAATAACAATCTTAATTTCAGTTGATCTTACAAATAACATGATATCACTATGTAAGTGTAACATTTAGGTAGTTTTATAATTTTTGTATTTTAATTTTACAAGTATATAGTTATTTCAAGTGTAAAGGTGAATTAATAATTAATAGTTAAAAATATAGTAGTATAATCAAGAGTGAGATTGTGGAATGACCCATTTATGTGTCATTAAATACTTGATAAAACTTTATAAAAGATTTTACAAAATTAAAAAAAAAATGAACGGATATAAGTAGATTAAAAAAAAAAGAATTAGAAGTTATCCAAAAAGAGAGGGTAAAAATGGAAGAAAAAAATTGAGTTGAAGAGAAGTTTCCTATTCTTCTTTGTTTACTGCTACAAACACAGTAAGCGAGTACCCATAATCCTTATATTTAGCAAGGAATTAACACAAACTCAACTACAAATTCCTCTTTCTTCCTCTCTTCTTCTGCAAAGCTGAAATTTAGAATATTCTTTCACAAATCCCATTGAAAAATTTAAACAAATCCTATCTATAAAGAGAACAAATTATTTCCTTTTGATTTGGAGAGAGAGGTGACAAAAAGATTGGAATTTTTTTGTTGGTCTGTTTTGCTGCATTCCTTGTTTTCAACAGAGGAAGAAGAGAGATTGAGTTTGGGTTGAGAAGATTAGGGTTTTGTTTGAATTAAGAAAAGGGCAAAAAAGAAGTGGCTATGAGGTTAAACGGTGAAATCTCTGACCATGAAGAAGAAGAGGAAGAGTGTGGGAATTTGCAGCCACAAAAGCTTGTTGTTGGCTACGCTTTGACTTCCAAGAAGAAAAGAAGTTTTCTGCAACCAAAGCTTGAAGTTTTGGCTCGGTATACATATATACACAATCATAAAAAATAGTTTTTTGTTTCAGTTGTATAATGTACTTAAATGTTCTATGTGGTGTTGATTGTGAATTTCCAGTTTTGTGGGTTTTGCTTTAAAAATTTTTTATGTGGGTTGCTCAAGAATTAGGAAAATCTTGCTGCTGTGAAAATTTTGATGGCTTTACTTCTTTCTGAGTTGTCCCACTCTGAATTATTAATTTCGATTTTTCTGGTGTTTGGAATATTTTTCTTAGTTATATCCTATAATTTTATCTTTATCTGAATAAAGGAATTGCCAGAGATTTGGGATTGGCTTTTGGTTTTAGTTGTGTTTGATATGATTATGGGAAAGGCACTTTTTGCTGTGGCCGGTATTTTTGGTGTCTTTTTGTTAGGTGAGATCTACTGCATATTTAATATTGCAATCAATTCCGCGAATATATCTTTGGTAACTGTTTTCGCTTGACTTACCAGTTGTGCTTTGCTTCTAGTATCAAGAATCTTTAGTATTTTTGCTAATTTTATATGGGAATATTCCACCATATATCCCCTTTGGATTAATCTTTAGTGAAGAACATAAAGTCAATGCTTGGTGCTTTGTTCTGCAGTTGGAAATTATATTTTACTTAATGTTTTTGTGTTTTCTTATTAAGAATAGTTATTTGCCAATGTGTCCCTAATTTCAATGTAAATTGTGTTTTCCAGAATATGAAAAATCAAGCTGACCATTAGCTCAGATCCCTCCCCCAATTTTTCATTAAATGAAATTTCTATTTTCCATGGAATTATTTTGCTGTGGATGTGAATCAACAGTGAACATCTTGTATGACCAGAGTATCAAATAGATCCAATTGTAAATTAATGCTTGTTATGTGTCTCAATATATTTCATTTTTGATGATGGTGAGACCCAAACAGGTTGTGTTGCAACTAGGAGTTAACTTCACATGATTTTTTGTTTTCATATTGTCTGTGGTAATAGTTAAATCGTTGTGGTGGTTGTGCTGATACAGTCATTAATATTTTTCTGTGGCTAAACATTACCTTGGACTTCTATATTCTCCTGATTTAGTGAAGCCAAACGGTTTTAGGTACCTCTAGGTTGTTGGTTCTAACTTTGGCATTAGTATTAGTGGGAAGAGTTCTCTGGCCTTCTGCTGTTACAAATTTATGGTTTTTAAGTACATTGGTTGAAGAAATAAAAATAAATGTCAAGATAAATATTATGTGTCCATAGTTATGTATAACATTTCGATCTTTGATAGGTCAACTTTGCGGAATCTTTTCATATTTATGTTGACATTCACAACAATCAATGATTTATTTTTTGCTTGGTGCAGAAACAAGGGGATAATGTTTGTTGCCATTGATCTAAACAGGCCACTGTCTGATCAAGGTCCTTTTGATGTTGTCTTGCATAAGGTTGGTGTCAAGTTCTTCGCTGAAAGTCAACCAAGTATCTCTTTCAAAGATCTCTTTATGTTCAAAAGGTCTTTTGTCACATAAATAGTTGTTGAACCTATTGTTATGATTTTGAATTGGTATCTGATGGTAGGTTTGCATCTTGAGGATTTATTTTCTTTTGTTTTTTGGTTGGAATATATACTCTTTAAGTAAATATCTGATGAACCTTATGTTACAGATAGCAGGAAAGGAGTGGAGTGAGCTTGTTGAGGTTTGTTCACCAGAACTTCCTGTTTGTCATATTTTGATGCATAACATCTGATATAATATATCTTGTAGAAACTGAACCTGTTGTCCTGCCATTGTTTGACTTACAACTTATAATATAACATAGAACTACGTAACCTGTTCATGTTCAATAATGTGTATGAACTAACAGTGATTGGTTGAACAACAAAATCTCCTGAACCTTAAAAACTTATTTTTGTCTGACATAATTTGCAGAGGTTTGCTCACCTCATCATGGGTGATGATCAGATAGTTGAAATCGGTCCCTCAAGAATTCAAACAAGTGAGGATTTTACCTTTTCTGATTAATCTAGACGATTTGTTTAGGTTTTGGTGAGCTTGGTTGAAAAAAAAAGTTTGTTGCTCTTTTGAAGTTCTTTTAGGGTTTCATTGATTTAGTTGGCCATAGATGGTTTATTTGGTATAATTATGCCAAACTAAGATTGACTATACAGTCTAACTACTTTCTATCATGCTTTGAACTGGCTCGTTGAATTGAAAATCCACCAATACCAGATACTAGATGACAATTTCTTCATCATCTTCAAAGCCTTATGGCTGCAGTGTGTTCTCAGATTCGGTGCTGGTTTTTACTGCAACACACACAGTGCATTAGCATTGGAAAAATGTGTTGACATGTGAAAAGCTCTAACATCAAACGTGAGTCATTTGTAATCCATTATATGGCTTAGGATTGTGCATCAAATGTTTATTGTCTGCTGACTTGTTCCAAATCTCAGTAATATTTTCTCCTAATTGTCCTAACATCGCACTACATTTAGGCCCCAATAGATGGAAGCTACAATTGAGGCTTCTTGTGAACCGTTACATGCCTTCCGCCTTTCTTCTTTTTCCTTAACAGTTGCATCAAAGGGAATAATAAGCTGATGGAGTATATGTAATTGCAAAATAACCTTTTCGCTCACCTGAGTTTCTGGCCTTTTGTGTTGTAGGATAAGAAATAGGTTTGTTAAAAGTACTATAAGTTGATATACTCTTTGGCTTTGAGGATAGTGTAGGTTTAATTATTCATAGTTTGTCAGTAAGTGGACATAACATATTACTCTTGTAGACCTTTATTTTGAGAAAGGTATGTGCTTATTGACTGCTGAATCAACTGGTTGGTTCAACAGGTGGCTGCTAGTTGACTCAATTGGTAAAATCTCTTGGCGTTGTCCAAGAGATCTAGGGGTCAAATTCCGCTCATACCCGGTTAGATGAGGATTTAGGTTATTTTCTTGTAATATATATAAAAAGAATTTTTTTTAAAAAAAAAATGATGAACCAACTCTTCAACTACATTTTCAATCCAGTGTAAGGATTGTAGTAGAGGGATGTTAAATTTTGCACCTTAGTTGATATATCTAGCTAGTAGCCCATAAATAATCAACTCAAGCTGCTTCCATTGAGACTGCCTTTTTTTCTTTTTGAAATTTATTTTCTCTCTCTCTTTGGGTATTATGATTATGCAAACCATTGCCAAAAGTATAGCAATCTATCTGTTGAATGTTTATGCGTCGGCATAATAGGAACTTGGATTCATTAGCAAGTGATATAAGTTGTGCGTTAAGTATGCAAAAAACTTGCTGGTTATACAATTCACTTTTGATTCATATAATTTCTCTAAAGCATTTGCCAAGGTTTTCTCAATGCCCACGACATTTGATGATGAAAATTTTTTTCTTGGCTATTACATATTTTATGGCTTGTAGCCTATGAAATGGATGGAGTCCAGCCAATGTCCTTCAGTTCCTGGTTGTAGTGCAGTATAGCATGCACACACACACACACTCTCTTATTTTTCCTTTATATTGTGTGCTAATGCATTGTGTCCATATATATTTATATTTTTCTTGTTTCTTTCATGTTGAAGGATTACAGGCAAAAACATCCAGAAGTTACTGTCCTTGATCCTCCAGATGCAATAGAACATCTACAGAATAGGCAGTCAATGCTTCAAGATGTGGCAGATCTAAACTTATCTGACTGCCATGGTAATTTTTGCACCATTTCGTTAACTCTAGCAACATTTCTTTGAAGTCACCAAATGTTTTCTAGGAACTGCAGGTGACCTGGTAAATTAGTTTGTTGATTTACGCATTAACCATACTATTTTGTAGGCAAGGTTCGTGTTCCTAAGCAAATGGTCATCACAAAGCATTCATTATCAATCCCTGATGAAGTTTTTGATGCTGGTCTAAAATTACCACTAGGTATGTTTTTCTTTCTGAGTATGTTGGTTGGCCTTGTAAAAATTTATGCATTCACCCGAGTGCAATATGTTGTGGAAATTTAAGTTCCTGATGCCCAAGTGTGATTAAGAATAAATGATTTATTGAATTTTTTTTTTTTCATGTTTTATGGTCTGTCCTAACTGAGCATTGTTAACATATTTTTCTGGTTTATTAATTTCAGTTGCAAAGCCTCTTGTAGTGGATGGAAGTGCCAAGTCACATGAATTGTTTCTTGCTTATGATCGATTCTCTCTCTCTGAACTTGAACCTCCCATGGTTCTACAAGAGTTTGTTAATCATGGTACAGTGAAATTACTAACCTCATCTTTCCGTCATTGTCTTTCTGTTGGGAAGTTCGATTAAATTAGTCTGCTTGTCCCTTTGTAGGAGGTGTCCTCTTTAAAATTTATATTGTTGGGGAGACAATAAAGATTGTAAGGCGTTTCTCTCTACCTAATGTCAGCAAACGTGAACTAGCAAAAGTTGTTGGTGTGATTCGTTTTCCAAGGGTCTCGTCTGCTGCAGCTTCAGCAGATGATGCAGATCTGGACCCTGGTATTGCTGGTGAGCTTATTTGGCCCAATGTCTGTATGTGTGTCCAAACTCAAGCAGCTGCTCGCTCTAATTGATCTGGTGTTGTTGCAGAACTTCCTCCCACCCCTCTGCTGGAAAGGCTTGCAAGGGAACTACGCCGTCGGCTGGTAAATATTGTCAAGCCATTTGGTAGCAGTTGTGCAATAGTTGTGATTATTTGATTCTCTTGGTCAACATTTATTGCCACATCTTTCAGGGCCTGCGGTTGTTCAACATTGACATGATTCGAGAGCATGGGACCGGAGATGTCTTTTATGTGATAGACATCAACTACTTTCCTGGTAGGTAGAATTTTGGTATGTTGTAGCTACTAGACACAATTGTATGGTTGTATCAATTGCCATCAGTTTGACAATTCACATTCCCTAGAAATGATGGTGGGGTTAAACAAAGCTTTTGTCTCAGGATATGGGAAGATGCCAGATTATGAGCACGTATTTACAGATTTTCTACTGAGTCTAGTGCAGAGCAAGTACAAGAAGAGACCACCTCCTATTGCGGCTGCTTAAATGTATACATTGTATATGATGATGTTTCTTGCAGGTGAAGATTCTCCTCCTCGGGGTGGCGGGGGAAGTGTACTCTTTTTTAACAGTTGTATTTGTTTTAACTTGCTGTCAGTCACAACCATGTATACATACGTACGTTCTTTACAATTTTAGGCAAATCTAATATTAAACTCTCTGCCTGAACCCCCCCTCCTGAAATAAAAAAAAGTCTCTCCTTAACCTATATCGTATCTTGCAGTGGAACATTTTGGCCAATGACTTACCATTTTGGGCATTTTGAGTTATTGCATCCTCTTACCTATTCGACTATGGTGGGTAATCAAATTTTTAACGAAATATTATGATTTTATCGTCAATTTATTGTGTTGAAAAAATTATTAACCTGATTGTTGAAGCTTCGTATACAAATACTTGCATAAGGAAATTGACGAAGAGTTGAAGCAAGGTAAACCACTTTGTCACAGTCAGTCCATAACGGGGTCAATTCACATTTGCCCAGAATTCATACCTAAAAGCTTTGTATTCGAGAGTTTTCCGAGGCGACTTCAAAGCCTAAGCACTCCCCCAATTTTGGGGATGTTAGTTGATTTAATTCAGTAGAATTGTCGGAACCGAATTAAAACAGAAGTCTAAAATTCGAATCTCACTCAATAACATTGAACAAAGATATGGAGTGTTAAAAAGGAGAAGGCAGGATAAATTTGGAGTCAGCAACTAGTAATCAAGGTGTAGTATTACTATTATGTTTCCCGTTTCCTCATATTTTGTATTATACGTTGAGAACATACATTGACAGTATGAAGACCCCTACAATATTCTATTGATTGAGATTGATTGCGTCTATTTACATAAATTACAATGAGAAGTTCTTACAGATAACACCCCGACTTAATACTATCTTTCAGCTATGTACATTTGTATATACACACGATAGATGGCTGCTTCACCAAAAAGGACACCACCTGAAAAGCCATCAAATTCACAAAATTAAGGTTTATAAGCTAGAAATGCAAAACAAATTACAATGAAATGCAACTGCATAATTGTCCAACAATCACTTTAAACAGCAAAATTGCAAACTACACCCCCCTAATTACAGAACAAGATACCAACAGTCAATGACTCAAGGCCTATAATTTGTAACTGCAAATTGGTAAGTGTTTTTCAACTCTCGCAAATTGGCAGAATTAATCTAATTACACTTTGTCAAAAGCCAATTAATATATATATGTATATAGCCATACATAAATATACTTTATATATGCCTAAAAGGGGGAAAAGTGCTTTTCTAATCACTGCATTAATGAGCATATAAAAGGAAAGAGGCGCAATTGTAGTATCATACCCTACGTAGTTCTGGCACAAGTTTTCATGCGACGTAGCTTGGATAATTAACTTCTGAACTTGCAGTTTAACAGATAAACCATGATCAGCTTCACGGGAGTCACCAGATATTAAGGTGCTGGGGTCAACTGCATGTTGTATAGAACTGGTGGTTAATGGTGAGGATGAGAAATCGCGTCCTGTAAGTTTATGACTCATCCGAGCCATAACAACCACAGCACGTTCATTCAAAACCTCATTAGCATCACCAAGTTGATTAACAGCCTGCATATATCACAACAATGTGTATAAGTACATAATATAATAGCACAATTTCAAAAGATCCTACATGCAGGAGCATATCCAAAAACCTGAAGAAGCTCCCTTTCACGTGCACCCCGCTGCGGTTGAGGAAGCTCTCCTCTATTTTGAGTAGACTCTTCGGTGTTCACAACAGCAGGGGCATGAGCATTTGCAAACATTGACATTTGTGGTACTTCATTGAAATTGAAAAGACGCCAATTAATGAGAGGATCATGAACAAAGGCCTGAAAACAGATGAAACTAAAAATCAGTTTCTTCAATTTATCTTCCAAGAGCATTGTGTCAGTAGCATTAGGACACAGGTCACCTGGTGGTTTCCTTCCACATCCATGTATTACAGTCACGATTGGGTAGTAGGATTTATAGCTTGAAATTAGTATATTGGAAAAGATACTGGAGCAGAGATATAACATAATGAACTAATTCATACCTCCATCATAGCCATAACACTATCCTTGTTTGACCGCAGAACTTGCATCACATTTTCGCATGTTGATCGAAAGTTGCCTTCAATGCCACTAACCTCCATGGCTTTAACAAGCATTCTGGTCAAGCGGAAAGGAACCTACAGAATATTAACAATAATTAGGAAGTGTACTGCCCTGAAAAAGCCATTTTATAAGCAAGCAAATTCAGTTCTAAATTTGTTGTTTCAACTATACCTTTTCAGGGAACTTCTCCCGGTTCATTGAAGCTTCAAAGCAGTCCCCAAAATCTATGTGCAAGATTTTGCCACTGCAAGAAATAACAAATATGAGAGACGCCAAAAATTTATTTACAGATAGTTTCTACTCTAGGCCTTATCATGATGTACCTGTAACGGTGCAGCATAAGATTGCTTGGGTGTCGATCCCCTAATCCGAGAAGGTACCCAACCTGAAACAAGACAATTTAGTCAAAGCCCATAAGGTTTCATGTACCTACATGATAAACGGGATTTCACTCTTTCATACACTAGGCAGACATTGCCCACTTTATGATGCACACCTACACGTGGCACGATTATATAGGGTCTCATTAATGGAGTTAATGTAATGGATTAACAAGACATGGGCATGTGACACTGTTGCTCATCATAATGTGTGTTAGAGAGAGCAAGCGGAAATATGTAGTGCCTCGTCAACGAAGTTAATGTGATTGACTAACACACATTGCTGCTCATTTTTAGTTTTAATTTTCTTTTCTTCTTTCCTCACAACATGATCCCACATTTTCTTTCCGGTGATAATAAGGCACCCTTCATGAAGCAAAAACATTATTAAATGATCAACGGCAAGATTGTTGAATGAAATTGGTTTTATTCTAGAGATGCATCCTCAAAAGTAATGATTTTGATCAGATTCTCTCCCCTGTACTGAAAGTGTGTGAACCAGATGGTCTACAATCACCAAATGCTCCAGTGCGTGCAATCCATCAAGCTCCAAGAAGAAACATTTGCAACCATGAAACTAATTTAAATTGATTAATCAGAAGTGCTAAGACTTGACCCACAATTACAATAAAGTTCCAGGCATTGCAAGTGCCAACAGCTCATACACTAACAGGTGCATGGTTGTAATTTTGTAGCTGATTGTACAGGTTTCATACATTTCTGGACTCAACATCAATGGGAGGAAAAACTATCAAAGGAAGGTGAAAAAAAAATCCTAAACATACACACAAATGACTAAAACAAGAAAAGGAAAAGGATAAAAAGAGTAGAATTATGAAAGGACAAAAGCCTACCATGCTCATCACTGCTAAACTTCTGGTATAGTTGGTCCTCCTCTCTAGCCATACTTCAGAGGTGCGACTTTTTAACCAAAGAACCTTTAATAGAAAAAAATTAGTCCTTGAAATAACACATCTCCATTGATGGAAGAACAAGTAATGCAGAGAAAACTCAAATAATACATTGTACATACCCTGGCCAGGTCATTTCCTTCCGTATTCTGTAAAGCATATTCAAATACCTCCACTTTGGCTATGAGAGGTAAATGGTCATAATCTGGAGCAAAACTTAGCATATATTTATGCTCTTGGTTTAAGGTGATCTGCAACCACAAAGATGATCCACTACATGAATACAGCTACCCTCAAATATCATGCATCCACTTAACCACAAGTTCCAAACAAAAGAAATTCCAGACTTCAATTGACCAAAATAACCTATTCAATGAACTTCAACAGACCTTTCTGGCATCCCTATACTCCCGAATAAGATAGTGCAGTGTGTCACAATTTGGGACCCATCCAATTAACCCACTATTTGGAGACAGAGGAATCACATCATATCGTTGAATAGATAAATCCTTCTCTGCAGTCTTTCTAGCATTTTCCAACAGGGTATTCACCAGACCAAAAAGCTGAAAAAATGTGAATGTCAAACAAAATAGTCTTTGAGATGATGAATTGACAGAAAGCACATCACTTAATAGTAATTTCCATCCAGACAACAGAAGCAATAATTGCCTCAGAATCCAGATCCCTGGGCAAAATGGCACCACCCACCAACAGCTAATACAAGCAGCACAAAATGGACAACAAAGTAGAAAGAAAAAAGCACCTGCATGACACGTTCATCTTGCCGTAAATCTTCATGTCCCTTTAACAAAAAGGCATAATCTTCACCATCACTACCATGGATGGTTAATTTACGAGGTCGTTGTTTAGATGTTATGACAACAAGCTGGGTTGCAAATGATCGAATTGTCACCACTGGCGAATCTGAAAATGCGAATGGTGGGTGTAAATTCTGGAAGGGCACACCAGATTTGGCACCAAAACATATGAAATGGAAAATTCAGTTTTACCTGCACGATATGTTCCAGGAACAGCAAGCTCTAAATTACGGCATTCCAACAGCTCAGGAGAAACAGACTGTTTTTCACATACATAGTGGGTAGTCAGTGCCACAACGAGTCGAGTTAAAAATTAACGTAATGGCAGAATTCTTGCCTGCAGGTCCAATGTGGTGAGGCTTTGAAGCTGTTTGTCTATCCTCCTGAAGACATGATAATAGAGATCCCATGCCTGGTCAAAGCATTATCAAAATCCTTAGCACTCAAATTTTTGCAGGTACACTGTTGAAAATAAAAACTAAACACCTAAGTGCCGACTGGTGCAGGCAAGATACCAGAGTCTACATATATATGATACTTGTAGCATTCTTCAAGAAACTGACACCAAAAAGGTGAGTAGAGAGGAGTAGGATACTACAATGCATTAACAAGAGAAACTATTTTCACTGCTATCCTAGTGTGCTTGATTTCACATTTCCACATCAAAGAATACATATAGAAAACACAACCTAGTGAACATCACTAACCCAATTCCCTCAAATAATTGTCAGAAACTCATTGAGAAAAAATTTTTTACAACTAACATTTTTCATACCTGAGTAAGCTCAGCATCTTTTCCAGTTCTCTTATACTTCATGCAACAATCATAGGCCTCCAACAGCTCATGACGGTAAGCCTGCAATAGAAAGAAGGTACAGTAATTAAGCAGATGAGAAATTTTTTGAGTCTCGTAAATGCTTAAAAATGGTTCACATGTCAAAAGCATTCCAATGTTGAAGAGAGGTATGAGCAACAGTTTTTTTTTCTGATGGGCAAGAACAGGTCAAAAAAGTATATGAATTGCTGTACTCAACATGCACTAATTTCTGCCTGCATAATAGATGAAGAAATACATAGACAATGGAAAAAAAGAGGACTGCATGAAAATGATATAACCTCTATAAATGCTCTCTCTTTTATGGTGGTATTCTCCCTCATAGCGCCTTCCTCAAGCATTTCATGCAATGGCTCCAACACTTTTAGCATCCCCTCAATGTTATGTTCACCAAAATACAAACGACTAGCTTCTTCCAGAGCTTCATGCCACATTTCATGCCAGAGTATTGCAACCCTGATTAGTTCCTTCGACACAAGTTGTGCCTGCATGTAAAAGCAACTTATAAAAGAAATAAAGAACAGAAAAGTACAATCATAAATGAAAATTAATTAATTATTTGACCTGATCCACAAGCACACCACTATGCTGCCTAACTTTGTCCACCACTTCTTGAGCTGCAGCTCTACGTAAATTGCTTATTGATTTACACGCTACAAGAAGGGGGTACATGAGAGCCTGAAATAAAATAGAAAAGTTTCCTTTAGCATGGTAGAAACTTTTTCAGTTGAGTTGAGTTGAAAAACATCTAGGGAAACACACCGATTAGCAACATAAATGTTAGGCACACAAATAAAATTCAATGTCTATAAAATTTAAGATTCAATTAACATACAAAAAAATCAAAACCTTCAAAAAGATGACTTAAAAAGTTGCAACTCATTTGAAGACAAAAAATTGTTCTGTAACTCTATAATACCCACAATATTTCAAGATTATCATTCATCCTTCAATCAATACCACCCATATGCTGAACTAACATTTTGGAAATCAAAGACCAAAAACAAACCTGTGGATGAATTTGTCCAATTCGCACCAGAAGTGACTGTATTAATTCTCTCACTGCATGGTTATTTGAATGTATCCTGGCAATTATTTGTGGTAAGACAACCAGCCATGTGTTGATATTAACAAGTGCAAAACCTTTCTGTAGAGCTGTTTGAACCTCTGCAGTAGCTCCATGGTTGAACCACAAAGTGAGAAGACGGAGTATATCCTGAAGCAAATAGAAAGTTAATGAGGATCATCATGTGCTTGACAGTGAAAGAAAGGTGGCTTCCAAAAATGCATGTAAGAATGTAATGCTTGAATATGCGTGCTCAGGTTTTACATCCAGGATCTTGAAACCAGTAACCCTTGATTTCAAGATGCATCCTTTACCTGTAAACTATCATCAACACCCTTAGAGTGTGCTGCACAAGCTATGGAGTGAAAATATCCAGTGACTGCATGAACAACAAACTGCGAAGCAATAGAAGGCAAGCAGCCTCTTAACGTATAATGAGACATCACTGCTGTATTGAACAATGCCCACCAGTGCCATGCTTTTGCCCACTTTGGTGCACACTGAGTGGCATTCCTAAATGCAGCAAGAATTTCTACAAAAGCAGTTGATAATTTCAAAAAATATCAAAACCACTTTCAAAGTAAACAACTTATTCGGTGACAAGTGTTTATCTACCTTGTATAGATTCATCATCCAGTCCAGGATAAAGTGCCCATTGCCAAGTTCCAAGTCTGAGATAAACACGGGCCAGGAGTGGAACATTTGCACTTGTACCAGTGGTTAAGCCACTGGGTGAAACCGATTGAATAACTGGGGCACTTGAAAGCTCCATGGCCAAATGCTACAGCAGCAGTTAGCAGTCACGAATACAAAACATTAAGATTAGTGCTCAGAGTGACCAGGTAATGCTAGCATAAAGAAATGCTTAGGGGTACTCTTGTATTTTTCAAATAAATAAGGATCTCTGCAGACATGGGCTTGTAAGAGCTTTTGTAACCAGAGAGAAATCTGTTATACCTGCAGCCTAGCAAATGCTTCCTTTCGCTTAGCATCCTCTCCAAGCGACCATTGGTATTTCAAGTACGCCAGCCTTACTTGAGGAGGCCCATGAAGTCGTACATTTTCAGGTGATGTTTCAGGGTCATACTAAATACAATATGAAGCAAAGTCAAATAAAGCAACAGGCATAAATTAAGAAAATATCATAGTTAGCATCCCAGACTTCCAAAGTGCCTAAGAGCAGACCTGTAAGAGTTTAACTAAAGTGGATCGAGCCTGGCTAATTCTTGAACTTTGTCTACAAAGAGAAGCAAACTTGAGCCAAGTTTCAATATCTTCTGTAGGTGGTAAAACAAGAGCTCTAACAGCCAAAAGTACTTGCCAAACCTATATATCGAAGGAAAGCAAACATTAGAAGGAATCAATAAAATTATGAACATCAAAGGCATGATTCACTAATATTTATTTTTAAATTTAATATGCAACTTTGCTTCAACAATTATATCACCCTATTATTTATTTATTTATTTTTTTGTGAAAAGCAAGGAGGAAAACAGAGAACAGGAACTGTAAAGTGTAAAGCATATACCTCAACATTGCGTTTTGTTCCTTGTATCCGCTCAGTCCACATATTGCGGATAAGAGCCCGCCTTCCTTCAGCAACAGGATTTCCCATGGGAAGAGTACAGTAATCAATTACCTGTCAAAAACAAATTTTCCTCCATGCAACCATTTAACAGTGCCTTGCTTGTTTGGTTAAATATAGCTACACAGTGCCTTGCTTGTTTGGTTGAATGATAGCTACACTAACAAAAGGAAATCCTATTCTATTCCCTGACAACTGCCCCAACCAAAAAATAGACATAGAACATACCTCCTCTAGTTCAGATAGCTGCTGAACACGGACCATATTGCTGTAGGCACGCTCATAGCTTTCCAGAACCTAAACAGGAAGGCATAGTTAGACTACACAATCACTTCAATAAAATACTTAAGCAGCATATACTCAAATGCTAACATTTTTAAATCTGAGTAATTTGTTCCGAGTTTAGCTAACTGGCAAAAGTCAACTGCCCAATTGAACAAACAAAAATGCCAATCCTAATATATTAAACTCCTTCCACCTATATTTATCAAAAGAAATCCTAAGAAAGAACCATGTTTACAAAATAAAAGAAAATCATTCAATAATACAAGACTTATGGAGTTGCGGAACTGACCAAAGCTGCAAGCTCAGTGGCAAGGCACTTCCTAGCTCTCTCAACATACTCACGTGCTTCATCGTACTAAAAGCAAAAAGCATATAGTATAATAAGTAACTATATGAAAAGAGTACAATAAACATAGTTCAGAAGGAAAACTGATCTAGTATAAATAATACCTTTCCTCTACGAACTAACAAAACAGCCCTGAAGAATGTACCATTACTGCTTCCATCACCGCTAGTAGCAGTGTTACCCAAACCCCGGAGTTTTGTTTCATCGCCATCATCTAACCGAGACACATATTCTGCCATTTGATCCCACTCTCCCATATTCCAAGCAGCATTCGCAGCCTGAGACAATATCATTTGTATAAGCATAGAGTAAAAGCAAAAATATTGATAACATCAGCATAAACATCACAAAATAACCATCGGTGCCATCTCTAGTCGTGCAGCAGGCTCAGCTGGGGTCCAATATTCTTTGCACAGGTTGTTAAGCTCTTCCCATCGAGCCAATGCAGCAAGGCAACGCATCCGGCCTACATAACACACCAAAAATAGAACCATTTCAAGAAACAAACAGAGAAGCAATGATTTCATAAGCATACATGCTCAATAAATTTAGTACATAAACATTGTCAACTGACCAAGAAACGTAGCACATAATATGGTTCAAGAGGCTAATTTCGGATGCAATTAAAGTGGATGTTTACCAACAAGGGTTATGAGCATTATATAGTGGATTACATTATTGATGAGCTGAGGGACCCATCATATTGCCAAGTGTTGCCTTATACTGAGTAGCTTATCTGCCTGTAATATGCAAGGCAGATTGCAAGAGGCACATCAAAGCATCAATAGGCACACAGCAAATGGGGTATCTTTTGGTGTTTAAATGGAAAGGGCACATATGGAATGCCATCATGACACATCCTTGTTAGGAACCAGCTAAAAAGCATTTACAAATTGAACCTAAGGGCAGATTCGGTTCCGCTATGTTAATCTCAACAGTCCTGTTCATGCTTGATAGCAATGGCAAAACCAAGGGTCACTCATAGTTAACATACAGAAATATGCAAAGTTAAAATGACGCAATATCTACTGCAAAGGTCACTCACAGTCGTGCTCACAGCTGCTTAACAGGGATGGAGTATATTACATTGTATGGCCATAATATTAAAGGGGCCTAAGCTGACACAAGTTCTAATTATTTCAACATAAAAAAGGACTGATTCTCCCTCTTTAGAACAGTTAATGGCAGATCTAGATTGCTGACGCCTAGATTTGATATTTTAGACTCAGATAAGGATAATTGATACTCAATGTTGGCACCACACTGCCAACTTAAACAAAGACCACTACAGAAAAATGTGGAACAAGAAAAGGAATGTCCGAAAAAATGAAGCTGAAGAAACAGTATTCCTTGCATTAGTTTAAATATCACATACCCCGACCAAGCTGAAACTGCTCTATGATAATTTTTAGAAAAAAACACAAATACGAAAGACCTTAAACAGCCTAATTACCATGTATGTCATTTGACATACATAGTTTCAGTTATAGAACTATAGCAACCAAGAAAACCATTATAGAGAAGGAAAATAAACCAAGTGATAGCAAAGAGCGCGATACAGTTTATATGGACCTAATGTAGCTTCCAATACAATATGTGGATTTGATGCTTGAGAGGCTTTGGCAGTGTAAGCCTTGAGTGCGTCATCCCACCGCTGCAGTTTCTCATACCTGAATATGGAAACAAAATGCGAAAAATCTTTATCTACTTGCCCCAAAATAAATGTATTCTAACATCTTTTCAAGATGAGATAAAAATAATTATATAACACTAGAAACCCAAGATGGTTGAAAGTGCAGCAGAATAAAAGGCCCTCCATGATCTATTTGGGGGAAAAGTAGAGCAAATGTTAGGAATTATTAATGTTCAATGATACCATGACTCCTTCAATTGAACATCCAGACGTTGTTGAGCATAGGTCAATATTCCAACAGCAGCCTAAGGAATTAATTAAGAAAAAAGATCATGAAAGCAGAAAATTTCAGAATGAAAAGGATCAAAGTGCATCAAAATATAGCAGAGACAACATAAACAGAAAACACTAATTCTCTTTGAGATTAACCTCATGCTGGTGTAGCTGATTATTTATATGTATAAGAGCTTCAACGACAGCAACGGGGTTTGCATCCATCCTGTTGGAGCGTGCACCTTCAAATTCCATTTCTTTGTAATGCAAAGCCTTCGCGAATGCACGACACTGATATGAAGTAGGAAAAAATAAGATGCATGAAATACAAAGTTAAATCTCATACTGCATACAAATGTAAAAGATGCATATTGGTTCTTTGCAGAATGTTTATTGGAGCACACCTTTTCTGCTAGAGCCCCAAGTAGACGGATGTCTATAGGAAGAGGTTTCTCATCATGTTCCATGAACTCTGCCTGCAAAAATAAATTCATGAGCACATAAATTCATACAAAATTAATCTCAACACAAGAAAGACAAGATTGCTGCTTTAAAGGACTTCATATTGTTTTTCATTCCCATCTTCACCCAACTAAACAAAACCCATTTCAAATACAAAGACAATATTTTAAAATAAAAACAATTTTTGTTTGCACAGTCAAAACCACCATGCAATTAAAGTCAATGATACAGAAGGGAAGCAGTTGCAAAAAGTGATATTCACTAAAAATTAATATCTCAGTCATTGCAGGCTGCTGTAGTGTGTGCAAGCACAAAAGCATATGAGAAAACTTTCATGTTTTAAATGGTTTTAAGTGTATACAGAAAGTTGTCTTCCATCTTACTTTTGCCTCTTATCACTTGTCAGCGCACAATTTTTTGAGAATAAGATTATCAACTGAATTTATTGTACAATAATATATGAAACAAGTGTTACATCTATGATGCGGATCAATTGTCCAAGATCATCAAGAGACCCACTAAGGAACCCAAAAACCATACAAGAAGCTTTCAATGAGATTTTCATTGATTACACGGCCACCTCTATACAAAGCTAAACTGGCCTATAATGTTAGCATAAAACTGAAGGCTTGCCCCTCCAATGGCTTATTCAGCTGGTCACTCCTTTTGGAGGGTTTATAAGAAGAAGATCAAATGCAGTATAGCATGAGCAATGACGGCTTTGGAATTTATGCAGATTTAATAGCTCATGCTCATTTACACCAAGTATAGAACCACATATTGTGTACCAATTTCTTTCCTTAACCAAACAATTTGTACATGTTGCCTAACAATCATTGGCTACTGTAGTAGCAATAAAGCTTCGACTCTTCATAACCTTTCTCGTTGTTCCATTTTGACCAATTCATTATTTTTGGGGAAAAAAAGGAAGTCAAAGTAATACCCATCATCCCTTGAATTCATTATCTTCCATCAATAACATAAGTGTAAATGCAGAAAAAGGCCCTACCAAGTTGAGAAGTGTTGCAAGGATTTCAGGAGGAATATTTGGAGAGGAAAAAGCCATCTCTAAACTCCGTACTAGCTGTTTCTGACTATTTTCATTCAGTTGTGACCAACAGCTAACAAAACCAGCAGCAAACAACTCCCGTCCAACAAAAGGCTGCAAAGCTGAAAATCAGAACCTGATACAGAAAGAAAGATACACAGATGAAAACAGTTACTATACCTGTAATTGTGCAAGCCTTGCACAAGTTCGTAATGCTGGAGAAGGAGATTCCTTCAAAAGTTCAATGCTAAAATGCCTCATCCATTCTGCCCAATCTTCCTTGGTACTCCGCTGAGAAGCTTCTCCAGCAGTGCGTAAACGACCATCATTGACCTGTAAGAAACTTATTTAACTAATAAAGGAAAGAGGAAAAGAAAAGAAAAAGTCCACATCCCAGGAAACAGCTAAAAATTGATATAGAAGGCCAATGATGAAGAGGCAGGTCAAAGAATTCCATGAGGAATGACATGGCATTCTGAAAGAAAAAATTAAAGATGTAACACAATAATTCATCTGGCCATAACATCAAAAATATAATATGCAGTCTACTACAATAAATTCATTTTGAAAAATTCAACCTCATGGAACTGTATTACAAGAATTTCTTTTCTTGACCTTCATGGCATACCAATTTCCAACCAAAGTGGTGGTACTTGCACCAAAATTTATTGTACTTCAACCGCCAATAATGATATTAATCAGAAGTCAAACAGTTAAAAATGATTTTGCCATATTTTGAGAAAAATATACAACAGGCATAAAATTGGCATGTTGTGCGTGGTCTGTGGAGCAAAAAATTGCCTAACCATGAAGGTTTTCTTTCAATTTACATAGGCGCCTTAGCTAGCACCTAGAAAGGGCTTCCTTAAGTTTTTTGATGACTACGTACACAAAATCAGTAGTATATATAACTATGCATACAATTATATATCATGAATACCTGATGACTTTTTCTCTGAACATCAGTACCATCTTCATAAGGGTCACTCTCTACATCGTTTAACGGGTCACTAATAACCTCCACTGGAACTCGCTGACTTAATCTTTGTGCAGCTGTACTCCCCAAAATCAGTGGCTCACGTCTCCTCAAGCGTCCTTCAATTTCCTCGAACTCTTTATGCTGAAAACAGAATTAGTTTCATGCTCAATCTCAAAAGCAAGAGAAGATTGTCAGATAAAAATAAAACTGGGAACGTAAGATATGGACCCGAAGACGATGTTTTAACAGGAGCTTGTGTATTGATGGGATAAAGATGGTAAAGTCCTCCCCTAGGGCATGAGCCAGACAACAGAGTGCATCAACAGCATCCTTCCGAAGCTCATCATTCTTCCTGTAAATTAGAATCTATAGAGTTGAAGCTCAAGACTAATATTATGCAAGAGGAAAGTAAATTCTAGATTAAAATAATACAAAGTTGGCAAGCCAGACTCACCATATCAGCTTGTAGCAG
This sequence comes from Azadirachta indica, assembly GCA_022749755.1. Lineage (NCBI taxonomy): Eukaryota > Viridiplantae > Streptophyta > Magnoliopsida > Sapindales > Meliaceae > Azadirachta > Azadirachta indica. Next base: position 16,591,285 of record CM040444.1, read on the forward strand.
AGGTAGGAGAAATTTTCAAGGCTCATTCAAAATCATAAAACAACAAGAATTATCCTCACAATTCATAAACACTAGTAGCAATGTCATACAAGAAGAGAGCCCAGTAATCCCTCAACCTTCCCACGTTACTGAGTTCTAAACTGGGTGCCACTGCCGGACCACACAACCTTGTTACTCAAGAAACTCATGGGATATAAATATCCCACGTAGGAGGCCCCAGGGGATTTGAACCATTGACCTCTTGGTTGTATCATAGGGTCTTTTAACGCTCAACCAACCACATGGACTTAAAATAAGAGATCATATTTACCATCCGGTATCAGTCAAGAGAGTCAAAAGTTTTTTGTGTAAATCTACCATAAGAAAATTTTTTTGTATCAAGTAATCTAATAAAATTTTAGTTCAAGATAATTACACAAAAGATGTATGGAACTTGTCACAGAGCCACACATTCAAAGAGACAGGGCTACAACCCTGCCTACAACCAGGCACTCATACGTTCACGATGGACACACTTTCAAATATATAGTTTGTGATCATGGAAGTGGAGACTAACCCATCCAAAACAAGCTTCAAGTGATGCACAAGAGAAGAGATGTGACCAGTAACCTGATGGAGGAAAGAAACATAACAAAAGCAATCAGCTGACAGGAATTGGAACAAAAGGCAAGAGAAATTTAAATATACAATCAAATTTGATTCCAGAAGTTCCTCAAATTTGACAAAGTTCACTACCAACCTGCACACGAGGGATCAATCTTGTCAAAGTTTTAATAGCAGCACGCCTTATATCCACTGAAGCATCCACTTTGAACAATCGTATAAGTGCAGGAAGAAGCAGATGCATATGTTCATCGAGTGTACCTGTACTCTGTAATATGAGGAAAGTTTTCCCAGACAGACAGAAGACAGACACGTATATATAACCACCTTTTAGTTCTAAATGTATCCTATCCAAAATCTTTATCTTTTCAGGTTAGGAACTTTGTCACCAAGAGACTTCCCCTCACCTTTCTTTATAACCATAAAAGCTCTCAGCATGACCAGCACAAAACTTTAAATCCAACATGTAAGAAAAAAATAAATTTTATGGAACTAAAATATTACCAAATTTGGACCTGCTGTCCATCAATATAAAACACAATACTTGTCCATATATACTTTCTCACTGTATAAATCACAGGGATACAGACTAGCGAAAGATTAAATATCAATGGAAACACATCCAAAATAAAGAATACTAACCCCCAAACACCTCAAGGGTATGAAGAATGTCAAGAACATAGGTGTAATCATTACACCGTTCAGCATCAGTCAGAACTTGAATGCAACATGGAAGGATAACAGGGAGGTGTGTTCTGAATTCATCATTGAGAGCCAAGCAAAGCTGCTCCACAAGATGCAGGACCTGCAATTTTTTTTTTTTTTTTTGGTGGTTGGTGGGCGAGGGGAGTAACCAATGAGAATAAAATACAAAAATAATATAGCAATAAGACATGCTGATTATCACAGCTTCCAAAGAAAGAATATAGAGACAAAATTATGTACCGGAAGGCCTCTAGAAGTCCGATTAGTAGCCGGCAAACTGAAGGATGACCATAATTCATTTATGAGAGCAAACAGTTCTTGCAAATATTTACGAATATGCTGCACAAGAAAATTAAATCCAATATATTTCGATATCCAGAAAACCCCAAAAAGCATTTACATAGTCTAAAAAATTTCATGACATCTATATCTACCTGCCGCACAATAGACACGAGAGTTCCAAGCTTCCATGTTATATAATCCTTCAGATAATCATCACATGTACGGACAGTGTGAAAGAGATCAGGTAGCACCTACAGAAAAATGGCCAAGTAGAAGCCACATATCACACACCCTCAATGAATAACAAAAATTTCAGTACAAAAATGGTATGTCAAACATTAAAAAAAGTTCAGCAGGGAGAAGTTATCTATCAACATTAGGACAAGTTTATCCATCTACATTATAAATACAACACGGAATATATATACATTTCTTTCACATGATAAGTCTCTCAACATGCATGATTCACATACTACAGTTCACAACTTTTCACTACTTTTTCTTTCTTTGGGGGAGGATGGGATTAGGTTATAGGGCTGGAACTACAGGCAACAACAGGCATCATAAACAATTTAGATTTATTTAACTACAAGAACTTTTCAAGAAAAGCAACAAACAAGTTTAATAGCCAAAGAGGCAACTTCATAGCATGATTACGATTATACACATATATGAGACAGAGAGAACAATTCTGATATAATATATCATGCTCTGTAACTAAAGTTACCATCAAACAATATGCATAAAAGATTTCAAGAAGAGAAAGTTGATTGCGACTGAGAAGTGATTAAACAAACCTTTGGTAAGTAAGGAACACAACCAAGACCCATCGACTAACCTCGCAAAAAAGAAAAATCAAATAACGAAACCACATAAGACAATAATCAAAAGAAAACATAAAAACAAACAAAAAAAAAGTTTCATTCTTTGTTTTAGACAGACCTTGAATATGAACATAAGAGACCCAACCACCTTTTGGTGGTAACTTGCAAGTGAAGGATCCCTAAGTATTCGCATGAGAGAATTAATAGCAACCTGAATGCAATAGAAAGAGAATTAAAAAAAGCAAGAAAAATCATGATTATACATTACGTTCAGTTAATACCGTTGAATAATAATCTTCAGACGTAATAAATGATGGCCAAAGGTCCATTGGTAATTCATCCATTTGGGGTATGTGTTGGCCCGAATCACTGGCAGCACGGGTAACTTCTCCATGTGATCCTGACAACTGCTGATTTCGTTTATGCGAATGAGGATCCAGTGCACCCATAATGCCAAGAACCTAGAGAAGCCCAAGAATATTTTAAGCATGACAAAACATTTAGAGGATATAACTGAGCATTCATGTCCACAAAAAGCTACCTTAAGTACTTCACGTCGGGTAGACCACACTAACTCACCATTCAACATTTTCAGGAGCAACCCAAGCAATTGTGGGTAGTCATTATACGGAGTTATCACATATCTGCCAAAATCACAAAACAGAGAGACCTCAAAAATACTTATCTAAGATGCTAAACATTAAAACAAACAACATGAGGAGAGGAGAGTATAATAAAATTTTTCCCAATTCACAACAAATCTGCTATACATCAACTTAGTTTTATTTCTCTGTTGCACAAATGTTTTAATATAGTTGAGATAGTAGGCATTAAATAATACCATGCAGCTGCAAAATGAACAATCCAATGCTCAATCTAGAAATATGAAAAGACGTTCAACCTGGATACTCAAATTGCAGAATCAGAAAATAAAAAAGAAGTTGCTTCAATGAACAGAAAGGCAATTTGCATGATATCTGTCATTATAAAAATTTGACTCACAGGAATAAGCAACAGTCTTAAAATAGAAAATGAATCCAAACAAAATAAATAAAAGAGAAGTGTCCACATACCCAGTACTCTGTACAACCTGACCAAGAGTTGCAACAGCCACTTCACGTTTTGTGACAGCAGCTCCATCCAATAGAGCTTCAACAATTAAGGGCATAAGTTCGGATATATATTGTCTCATTCCAAAACCACCCTAAACGTTAAGTCACAATACAAACCCATATAAGAAATAATTATAAACAAGTTAAAAAACTATGCATCATAACAGGCTATTCATAATATGTTCTTTTCTAGAACCAACTAGCAGCAGCCGACAAACAAAAAATTTGTTTTCTTCTCAACCAAACATGTTCCCGCTGACACAGTTTATAAATTGCCATTGTATGTATACACACTCATAATGTTAATATGACAGTGTCTTAAATTGTGCACAGCAGCAGCCCCTGGCCCCAGCAGCCACCCGTCCACTAAATGCAATAGCAAAAGGAATAGTAGTGTGCATAATAAGAAATCTATCTTAAAAGTAAAAGTTCACCCACCACCCTAGCAAGATCTCCCACAGTTACAAGAACTCCACTGATAATGCCATTATTGGCATTTACCCCTGTGCCCTCAAGAAGTCTTGCCACAAGTGCCTGAACAATCAAATAGTCATTACATGAGAAAGTGCAGGCAGAAATGAAAGAAACTTCTTATAAGGGAAGGTCAAATGAACAGAAATAGATAAATGTTAAAAAAAACATAAATAACTAACCTTGTGTATTGGAGCAATGTATGGACGTATTAATCTTTCACAGTTCCGAATTAAACAACCAAGTAACTTTGCACTTTCTTCTTTGCACTTGTTATCTGCACTGCTGACATTGCAAGAGTAGTCAGTTCCTGGCACTTTAAACCGATAGTAAAATGTAGACGTTCTTTCATCTATCACTGAGTCTAATAAACATGAGTAACCAAAAATTCCAAATATAACCATCAATAACTGAAAATCTACCACCCTTGAACATCACCTCTGCTCTAAATATGTCAACAACTGAATAAGATGGCGACGAAGTGCTGGAAGAACATATGCAGGATTTTTTTCTGACAATCTTCCAGCCACCGAGATTGCATACTCTCGAACATCAAAATCCTGTTGCAACAGAAACATTCAGATATTGACATAAGCCAAGACATAGAAATTCCAAGATTGAATGAAAGAAATACTATTTCAATATGTAATCATTCAGCAAGAAAATTTTGAAACTTATAAAACAGTATTATACAAGTAGAACAAAATTGAGCAACTCAAAGGCCCAGGAGAGCAACTCCAAACACTGAAGCATATATAGTGTTGCAATAAAAGTGCTGCCATGGGTAGCTTTGACTAAAAGAAAGAGAATATTTTCTTAAATTAAAAAAAAAAAGTTTGAAGTACTTTAGAGGATAACAATGTATTTCACTTTACTATGAGCTTAGGTTTCAACAACATTTTCAGGAATTCTTGAAGCTCTCCTTTCAGGGATTGGAAGAATGTTGTCTAGGACTAATTTTGTTCTTTCCTTGATGCCTTGTATTGTTTTCTTTAATAAAGTTCTGTTTCCAAAGGATGACTGCTGATCCTCCTTTTGTTAATCAAAAGTTTTCTGCTTTCCAATAATGTTTCTGAGTCTTATCCCTCCAGAAAAGAAAAAGAAAAAAAAAACAAAATGAAAAAGGGATTAAGCTATACAACAATAATGAATCATACACAGAACAGCATCCGGAAGCCCAAAACAACTTCCAAAATGTAAGGGCAACTTTCTTGACAAAATAAAGTTAAAAAGAAAAAAAAATGTAAACCCCTTGGATTCAAACACGGAAGTCTAAAGCCCATTTTAATATCTCTAAGAATGTCACAAATCAAACCAGTTGAAAGTATACCTCATCATTTAAAGCAGCAAAAATTGCACTCAGACTATCAGCCTGTGCTAAAAAATCATCAAAACCTCTGTTCCCATGCAGAGAGGAAAATATAGAATGACGAACAGTAACATCAGCATCAGCAACAGCTGCAATGAGAAGCTTCTCCACAAGCTGAAGAAGCGCAACACATGAGAAACAAAGTGATACAACGAAGAGATGCATTCAACATTAAACAAGCAGGACACATTTAAACATAACATAAATTGGCCAATTTTGTATATCAAACCTCCTCTATAAGACGACGTCGCTTTCCCCCAGTTCGATTAGACCTACTAGTGCCAAACTGTGTACATGACACACCAGAGAAAGAATTTGCAACTAATTTGCAACAACACAGAGCTGCATCTTTTCGTGTGGCTTTATCCTCATCATCCAAATATATTACAACTGATTCTCTAGCAAACTCGAGAAGCTCATGGCCCTGAACAATATAATAGATTCCAAGTTTTATTTGAGGTATATATAGATTTCATATTAGAGATTATCTGTATGCAAACCTTGAAATTGAAGCGAGCAAGAGTCTGCAAAGCAAGTTGCACTAAGGCTGAACCATTAAGGTCTGAAATTTGCGGAGGATTATTCATCATATTTCCTCGAACTGAGGCAGCAACTGGCCTTGTCTGGGAATAATGGGATTTTGATAGAACTAATGAAATACAGTCTAGCAGTCGATCTTGAATGGTTGGCAGCAATGATGGAATACTGAAACAGCAACCAATTTCATAGAAGATCAAAACTCCTTACTCAAATAATCAACAAAAACATCTGAAGAAAAGATACACAAATGCACCAGTTGCACCTGACAGTAATTTGTTCAAGGGCATCTACAAGTGTAGTGGAAAGACCAGCATGAAACATAACATCCAAAAGACCACGAACATGAGGTTCCATGACAGAACCCATGGCTTTTGCTATGTTTCCAACACAAGCCATAGCCTCGAGTGATGGTTTACCTCTACGTGGAGCAATCTGCAAATAAAATATGCCAAGAATCAGAAATCTGCTTGCCTATCAAACGGAAGCAGCATACTTCATAACAGTAACCACATTGAAAATACGACAAAAGAAAACCAGGGTCCTGCAATGTATGCCAGTCAACATCCTCTATGTCTTACAGCTTCACGTAAATGAGATGTAATTGTCGGCAAATAGTGGAAAAGTTCCCCGTCCAAAGCACCTGCCATCTCCCCAAGGGCAATGAACCCACTGTCGCGTTCAGCTGCTATTCGTAGAACTGTAAGAATGTGATCCATGCATATCTGCAAGATATAACAATTCCATGCATAAATTATTGGGGTAACAACTTTATACATATAAAGATGATTTCATTCAAATTTTCTTGCTACCAGCAACAATTATGCGATAAAAAAATGGAGCAAATTCTACCAACCTTTAAGTAGTTTGTAACAAATCGATCACGCAAGAAATGAGCAATGCGAGGTAGCAGTGAAGTTATGCTAAGCCGAACAAGCCGGTCCCGGTGATCTATGTATCTCAGTACAATATCAGCGACTTCTCTATACCTTGACATCATGAACTCACCAGTATTTCTGTCCAGATAATGTTTCAATTATAACCACATCAAACATTAAAATCAATTAAATAAAGCATGGAGAATGACAGCCAGACGGTTATATCTTCATATGATACAGCATCTATTCAGCAAAGCTTGGAAAGCTTAATGAAGGGGCACAACACAGGAGATCCAACAAGAGATAATTAAGGAAACAACCATGAACCCATGTTGAGGAAGTTTCAAATGTCAGTATCTGCCAAAGCACCACATGAATCCAACAAGCAAACACGTGCATGGATCTATCATCCCCAAGGCACAACAGGAAACAAAGAACAGTTTTCCAGAGTCCTTTGGTTTTCCTTTTAGCACCCAAATTTTCTGTTTTAGTATTGGCTTCACTAATTTAACCAATACCAAGAACAAAAACTTTGCAACTATACTCATTCTAAAACACCTTTTGCAAGATAGGAGAAGCAAACAACAGAGATATCATTAAGTAGCCAACTATTTTCTCTTAAATGGAAGACAGGTACCAATTCAGGAGATGTTTAATTAAATTAAAGCACAAGAGACTTAAAGGTTATCATATGCACTTTGACTGAGCAGTTTAAGCCAGAGCAACGGAAGAGGGCTGATGATAGCAATCACAAGAAAAGAGAAACAAATGGTAAAATGGAAAACCTTTCCACAAAGCCAATCTACTCAAACGAGAAATTGAAAAACTTCAGATGCAAAAAGTTATTGCATTATGCAAATCTCTACTTGCCTTAAGAGCTCCCCCACAGCAAGCAAAGAACCATGTATGCTGTGTACTGGAGCATTTCTACCTAAACCATCTTGCGTAGCCTCAAACATTCGATAATACCTGCATAAAGAATATAAATGGACTTATTTTTGACACAAAATATTAAAACAAGAACACAGAAAAGTTTAAAGCTGTTCTCGTGCAAGTACAAAGAAATGATAATCAATTGAGCTAAGGAAATGAGTAAGCTACAAAATTCTACAGGCAGTCGAAAAATAGAGTAGACCAGATAATCTAAAATAGTTATGACAAAGAATCTAATTAGATGATTCCATTTCCAATTTATTTTACTATGGAGCAGGGTTGAACAAGAATGATGTCTGATTTCAAATTTTAGATCCACTCACATAGAAGGTGGAATTCTGTAACAGTCAAATTACATAATACAGAGGATCAAAATACGGCACCATGTGCAAGATCAAACTTCAACACGAATCACTTTTGTGCATTCACTGCAATAACTCGAATACTTCAAAGCAGAATTTTCTATTCTCTCTTCCTAGTTCCTCTTTCTCCCAATAAATGAAAATTCTTGCAGTCAGAAAAACTAACAGTTATGTAATTCAAAATGTCAAAGGTAGCTAACAAACCACTGCACACGCCAGCGTGTCTCACGCTTTTCAATAACACGAAGGCAGGCACGCAATGCCTCTACAGCACGCTCTCGAACAGCCAATGTTGGATCCCTCAATGCAACCCAGATAGCATCTACAAATTCAGGTACATGAACATTGAACACAGTTGAAGCATTTTCTGCCATTTCCTTCAGAAATAAAGAAACATGAACATCTGTCCTCAGTAAGCAAGAAAATTATGATAATTACATAAGCGTTTCAATTAAAAAAAAAAATTACTAAAGTCCCTATCTGGAAAGAGTGGACTTAGGACGCACCATTTTCTACATTAAAGAATATTAACAGGCCAAATTCACGTCTAAATCACGTAATTCATGTGGTGCAAGTTTTTGCTTGCCAAGTTTCCATCTATTTCCCACATACACCCCATACAAAAACGAAATAAAAAACCTACCATATTAATTAACAATTAGCTATTTATTGTGAGCGACAATGAACCAAAATGTTCAGACTTACTTTCAAGATCAAGGCAGCAGCAAAACGACGATACTCTACTCTATCCCCACGAAGCCAATCTAGTGCCATTTTCACCTGCAATCAACAAATAATATACATTGTGTGGTGCTCACATGAAAAAGATGTAACAAACCCAAGAAAACACTACAAAAAACCTGAAACTCCACTTCATCTGCAGTCATTGCTCCACCAGCCCTCGCTAGATGGCCAAGAACTTTACTAGCAAGGACCAAAATCTCACGATCACGCTTAACCTCAAACACAGTCCTCATGTAATGAGAGAACTTTGAAACCTTGGAGGCATTCTCACCAAGAGCCACATCTATCAATTCATCAATGGCTCTTAAAGCCCCCAGATTTTCAGCAACATCATGGCTTTCTAATAAACTGGAAATTCTATCATATAATTGATCCATAAATCGTGAAAAAGCTTCTCCGCCGAGATCACGTGCTTGTTCTTCTATATGTTTCCTTAAAGCTAATGAAGCACCCTCCTAGAAACATTGAATATAACAAACAAGCAGTGTCAATAAATAAACCAAATGCATAATAATATCCTGCTAACAAAATTCTAATTTCTTAAGAAAATATAGGAGCAGCGAACAAACAAATAAACATCAATAACATCACATAACTTCTCTAAATTCTCTAAACTAAAATGTTGGAACTGAGAAAAGACCAAATCAGCTAATTCTACTCCATTTTCTTTGTCTAAACTGGAGTGACATGAAGAAACCTACTGCCTCCAGCACAAAAATTAGAGCTCGACTTCAGTTACAAACTTCGTCAACTTATTCCATTTTCCAAAATTACCGACAAACAGAAAACTACTTCACATACCTTGGGGTTTCCATGAGTGCATAGGTCAGCAAGGATTCTATTAAGCGCGTCGAAGCTGCCGCCACCAGGGCCGGACGGTACAGGTCCGATGTAGCGCACTGACTGCGACGTGGAGGCCATTGATTGGCCCTATTCTCAAACCCTAGACCCTAATCTCTCTCACTTTTTTGTATAAATATTTATTTACCAGATCCTCCTCCCCCTTCTGACATCGAAAATAAATACAACTATTTCAGAAAGAGTTCTTCGATTTAAAGAGTGGAAATTTTGAGAGAGTTGAGTCCAGTAGAACAATAAATGAACGAGTAACAGTAAAAACGACGTTATAAGTACGCGTGCTTTGTCCGATAATTACAGAGAGTTCTCAAGGCTTAATACACTTATCTCCACGCTCTCTCAAACTTCTCTCTTTTTTGCAGATTGCTGTTACTGTTGTCCAGCTGATCATCCTTTTGCTTTTTTTCTTTTTTTTTTTTTCCTTTCCTCATTTCTCTTAATTGATCAAATTATTTATTTCCTAAATTTTCGTAATTTCTTTTATTTGGCAAATCACACGTGGGATGATTTTTACTGGTTAATTTTAAAATTGGATATTGATGGATAGCTCCCTTGATTTTGATAAAATATTAAATAAGAACAAACCTTCATCATTTCTAATGTGTAAATCCCTGAACACCGAACAATGCACATTTGAAATGAAGTAACCCTAACGATAGCGTTACTGCGTTACACTGTTAGGGATCTATCTGTTGAAACAACTGAAGTGTGTGTGATTACTTTTTGTTCTGCACAAAATTCAGGTCTATGTGTCGTTATTTTATTTTGAACTTTTTTCCTAATAAGGATAATGTATATTTATTATATAATATTTTTGAATACTTAAAAGCTTTATTATGTCCATTTTTATATTTAATTTCTTGCATAATATTTTGTTACAATCACTATTTTAAATATTTGCAATGCGTTTTTTTAGTCATTTCTTTAGTCAGAAAAATAAATAAGTAGATTTATAAAAATAGTTAATTCTTACAATTTTATCAATTATTTTAACATATTTTACTAAAATGAAAAAAAATAAAGGGGAAAAAAATTCTCAAAGGAATTCTTAAATGATCGTCCAGGTATTTATGTTTCGCAAATTTTTATTATATTGTGAGTCCAAATATAACAAAAATTCCAAATTCCATTAATCTAATATATCTAAACTAGATTTTGAACAATTCCAAGAATTAACTACATGATATTTTCTAAAAAGAAAAAAATTAAGGGCGAGTTCTTTTATAGTAACATACTAGCCAGTAATGCAAATTATATTTAAAAACACACCTAAAATGAAATGTATCACGCATCTCCAGACGTGCAAAATTGGTTATACATTGCAGGAATCTCAACAATTTCAGTTGTTTGTGACCCATGAAAATCAAAATTTTTTACCGAAGCAATTTTCTTTCTAAAATGGAAGATATTAAATATCCATGCAAATCAGATTGAGAAAATAATCAGAAGATCTGAGAATTAATAACAGAATTAGTTCAGATTACAGTCAAATCAAAGCTACAACACTAAAGTAAGTCAGCAACTAAATGGTGGTTGATTGGCATTGAAGATTGCAAACATTTCTGGTTGTCACGGAGAAGTGACAAGGTTTCTGATCCTGCTTGAACGCCTAACTGGAGTAACAACTTCTTCATCTCCATATCCCTTCACATCCCAAAAAAGCAAAAACATGAGAAGCAATTTTCAGACTTTTGAAAATAGATGAGCAAAGTTTGTACAATCGTGGAAATGAAAAGAAGTACTTACATGCTTGCTGGGGATTTTCTCATACGTGGTAAAGCTGCCGTAAGAAGCTGAACTCAGAGAGATATCTGATGAAGCAAGAGACTCCCTCCTGGAATTTTTCCTAGGCTTTCTTTCTTGGCTGTGAGCTTCACTTGATTTGAGTCCTTTCTTGCTGTGAGATGAAGAAGTCTTGAAGCTGCTCATTTCTGATGATGCCGACTCTCCAAGCATGTCATCATCGTCCTCTGTCTGCCAATTCCCGGAAGTCACCCTCTGTTCAGAAGTATGCTCAGCTGTGACTGAAATTGGACTGTAATCCAATTTTTTGGTCATCAAAGATTGGACCGCGGGGTTTGTAGCATTTGGATTTGAGAGTTTTCCTTTATTTGCGAGGTTAAAGAAGAAAACTGTTGCAGCAAACAGACTCAATATCACAAGTGAGGAAATTCCCACAACATTCTTTGTCAAAATTTTGTCCACTTCTGCTGAAGTCTGTAGATTATCTAATAATGAAGCATCCAATTCTGTGTTTTCAGCATACTTTTCAGCTTTTGTAGACTCAATTTCAGCATGAGAATAGTAATCACTTTCTCCTTGAGGTTCCTTGGGTTCAGGTTGTATTTCAGTAACCTCTGAGATTACAACTGGCTGATCTATGACAACTATGTTACTTTCCAGCTTGATACCACTGTTATCATCAGATTGAACGGTTTCTTTTGTCTGTTCTGCTTCTGAATTGACAGGTTTGATCGCTTCAGATTGTGGTTTGGTCTGCTCTGCTGTTGGAGTTGAGCATACCTCTTCTGATTCTGGTTCAGTGTGATCTTCTATAGCCTCATCAATGTTGTCATTATCTTCTTCAACATCTTGCAAGTGTTCAAAATCTTGCGGCACTTGCTCCTCAAATCCTGCATTATTATCTTCTCCCAAAGCCTCTTCAACGTCCTCCTCATTTTCTTCACTTTTCTGATGATTCTCTTCCAATGGTTCAGTTTTGACATCTATCTCTTCAGCGGGTACCAACAAATTCTCTTCATAGTTAAATTCTGCCCCAGCCAACTTCGGGTACCCATCAATCAAGCGATTTTCCTCAAGCAAGGCAGATAGATTGCTGTACTGCAAATGACCTAGTTTGTGCACTCCTCTTACTTCAAAAATGAGCTCACAAATGTAAGAGAAAGAATTAGCTGCCCACAACCGAGATTTTTGAATCACCACCTCAAAATTCACTTTGGCATATGCAACTATTTCAGGTGGGACATAAAAATCATAGAGGCTTAAATCTTTAAGCACAGAGAAATTAGTGACCGTAGAATCGCTGACTGAGATCGCCATAAAAGCAAAGACCAAGGCCAGAAGGAGAGCAGTGAATTTCGATCTTGTAAAGAGTTTTGACTTGGACACTACTTCTGATTGAACCACCTTAGCCTTGTGGGTACTAACGGGGTTTGGTTCAGGTACATTGATATCTTCCTTTTCTGATTCTTCTTCTTGTTCTGATTCTTCTTTTACTGTCTTGCCTGAAGAAACATCCTCAGATTCTTTCTGGGAATCAGACAGCGTTTCACTAACTTCACTGTCTGATAGATTTTCGGACATGAAACTCTCCTCCAGCCTTGTACCATCCTTGTTATTCACAAGCTCAATTCTTGGGTTTGGCTTGTAGTGAAGAAACTGAGGCCTCGGCGACAGGTAATTTGTTTTAGGATCATATGGTGGCATCAAAGGATCTGCATCAAGCGGAGCCAACATAGGACTTGCTGTTGAACAAGATGTTCTTGGACTAATCTTGAATGTTGAATCAAGATTAACACAATCCTGAGAAGAACCAATATCGTTCTTCGAATCCAAGGGTACCTCAGAATCAAAATCTGCATCATTTTTCAAAGCTTCGTTGTGATCCGTGTCGGTAACTGTTGAGTGATATGAAGCCTCAATCTTCTTCTCATTCAAGCTCATCTCCGGCTTTGACAAATCATCTTCAATTAACAGGCTTATGGCATCAGAAAATGAAACAGTCTTCTTCTTGTTGGAACAAATCGCTGGCTTTGCGTTAGTGTTTTCCGTTGCTTGGCCTTTCGCATCAGAGAATGATACAGAAGATCGAAATGGCTCATTTCTCTCAACCAAGATTTTCTTTCTCGGTGATGTGGTGAACTTTGAAGCCGCAGAAATTGTTGGTGACATGAAATTCTTCGTTCCCTTTGAAGCAGAAGCCAGAGATTGAACTGTGCCTGGTCTCAAAGTTGAGCTTTTGCTGTTCTCTTTGTCCTCGTAATCACGCAGAGAACAAGAATTTTCTCTGCCAAACGAGCTTCTTCTAGGAAAATCTGCAATTCATCAAAGACTAAGAATCAGAACCCATAAACCAAAATTTTTCAAAGCATGGGCTTTTCTGTTTGTTTGCCAAGATAGCCAAGGAAAATATCAATAATGTAACTCCATATACAAGGGAAAACTTAGGCTGTTTTTTAAAACAGAAAACATTTCCGGGATAATCTTTTGGTTCAACTGAGAATTTCAAGTGTATGAAGGCAAAAACGATTCCTTTTTTATTCTGACTATAGACACTTTATCAAATTTGGAAAGATGTTCACCACAAAATATCCATTATGATACATAATTTGTCCAAGAAAATTTTCTGACGGACAGTTTTGCACTCATACAAACAGAGCAAACAACCTCACGATCAACTCTACTAACAAATGAATATTCACTAAGCATTTCTGTTCGTTTTCTTTAAAACACAAACAAATACATTTAATGCATTCATTTTTCCTTTCTTTTCCTTCTAATAACTTTCTTGGCAACCAAACAAATACATCATTACTAGTTACTACCCCAGAATGATAAACAAAAAATGGAAAAAGATTAAAACTTTGGTATGTAGATAAATGAAAATCGAACCTAAGGGGCTGTTAACAGGAGTGTTGGGATTAAATCCACCTCTCGAATTAGCTACAATCGATGACGGTTTAGCAAATGGATTCCCACTAAAACTTCTCCTCATGGGATCTTTACTCTCTGAGTTTCTAGCAATGGGGTTTGGCCTGCTTGATGACATGGATGAACACAAAGGAGATTGCTTGTTTGCAGACATGAGAATTTGATTTTCTCGTAAATTGAATTGCTGGGTTGTGATTTTCTCCAAATATGGAAAGAAAATGAAAGCTTTGTAGCAAAAATGGTTGGGTTTTGAAAGTGAAGAATCTTGGAAAATCTTGAAGTGGAAGAAGAGAGAATCGAATTGGTAACGGATAGTTTTTGAAGGTGGGTGGGTTTAAATGGTAGGTTTTTGACCGTTGGAATAAAATAGTTGAAAAGTCAAAAGGTTGAGAGCCGTTGGATAACCTCCCCTCATTTGGAAGGTTTAGATTGACTAAAGGGTATGTAGCCGTTGAGGATCGTTATCTGATTTTGATTAAAATTTATATTTTAATTCTTACTGCTTTCCATATATCATTTATATTAATTTGCCTGAAATTCATATTAAGAAAAAAAATTTAATATGAGATTTTATTACCCATTTATATCACACATTTATTGGCCACAAAAGCTTTAATTCTATATTTTTATTTTTGAAGTGATAAAATATTAGATTTATAAAGTTAGGAACATAATACAGATATTTTTAATTTATTAACATATTATTGGTGAATTAGTATAATATAATTATTACAAAGTCAAAAAACTATATTGATAATATAATGTAAGTAATATAACCTAACTTTAGTCTTCAAAAATATGAAATTTTTTCCTTACAAAAATGTATGTCATATATATTAAATTACTTTCAAAATATTTATCCAAACTCATAATAGCTTACAAAATTATTTTTTTAAAGAAAATTCATTTCATAAATTCAACATAAACTATCTAAAGATATATTTAAAATTGAAGTATATTGATCTAAGTGCTTTGAAATAAAAATTTTAAATGTTAGATATTAATAAATAAAATAAGAGTTAGTATTTGCTAAACACTTCTTCAATTTTTTTTTCAAAATTAAATAGAAACTAGCACAACAAAACATACTTAAAAGAGACAATATTACATACCTTGCACACTTTAACCTAAAAATTATAAAGAGGGATATTGTTCATTTTCAATTATGTGAAAAGTTACCATCCAATTAATGAATTAATAAAATTACTTATCTAGCTAGTTGTTTTAATACTTTTACCTTAAGTGATGTGGTTAATAACATGGTGAAATATTTTATTATAACTGTGTAATATAATATTGAATTATGGTCATTAATCATTATCGTAATATAAGAGTGCAAAATTTAATACTAAGAATAGTTAATTATTTTAAAAGGTTAACAAATTATTTTAGACATCATAAGATAATATTGAATTAGGACAATCACAATCATAATATGGGATAAAAGAGTGCATAATTTATCTTTAGGGTATTTCAGTCATTTTAAAGGGAGACCTATTTGATACAAATATACAGACTGTGTTATAAATATAAAACACTAAAATTTAGGGATCCCATGTTCTTATCTGTTTATATTACCCTAACCTTAGGGATGTCCATGAAAATATCCCCATTCTAATCAAAAATAAATTTTCTATTTTCCGACGTGGGAGACAAGTACGAGTTCATGTAGGAAAGGCAAGTACAGAAACCGAAGCAAACTAACCCGATCCTTAAACGTCGTCGTGTTAACTCTTCTATGTCTCTTCGCCATCTCTTCAGGTAAACCTGGCTCGTCCGCTCGCTTTACTTTCTTCCTGCAACTGCAGCAGAAATATGACTCTCCTCATCAAATCTCTCCCTCTTCTCTCACTCCGCACCACCAGAACTCTCTCCTGCTTTCTCTCCAAATCCATAAGATCAAGGACGCTTCCAAAAAATGCTTTCTCTGTTTCTGCTTCCGCCGAAACAACTACTACCAACGCTACAGCCACAGCCTCCAATCCACCACCTCCGCCTCTCAAGGACACTCTCGACTGGGTTTCGCGTACCCGGTTATGCGGAGAGTTGACCCGAGATGACGTAGGCAAACGGGTCACGCTCTGCGGGTGGGTCGCGCTGCACCGAGTGCACGGTGGACTTACTTTTCTCAATCTCAGAGACCACACTGGCATTGTCCAGGTATTTTTTTAATTGCTTTTTATTTTCAAATTAGTGAGAAATATATTTTTTTTGTGCGGATTATTATAATTTTAGCTAAAATTTATCATGGTATCAATGTTGCACTATAGGTAACTACACTTCCCGCCGACTTTCCCAACGCCCATTCTACTGTGAATGATTTGAGGTTGGAGTATGTGATTGCGGTGGAGGGTGTTGTTCGGTCTAGGCCAAGTGAGGCCGTAAACGAGAAAATGAAAACTGGCTTCATTGAGGTACATTATGTTGCAATCATTACTTTATTGTTACCTTTTTAAGCGTGATGGATCGAATGCGTGATTTTATTCCGTTTCAAAATATCTTGCTGACAATATATGCCAGGTTGCTGCGGAGCATGTTCAAGTATTGAATGCTGTGAGATCGAAGTTGCCCTTCCTTGTAACTACTTCAGATGATGCAAAGGATTTTGTTAAGGAGGAGCTTCGTTTGAGGTGATTGGTTTGAGATGTTTAAAATTCATGCTATCAAGTCATATTATTTTTGGTTTAAGCAGAATACATTTAGTTACTGCATATTTTCTTATAACATCTTCTAGGTTTGCTTCAGTGGAACTTCCAAAAACTTGATTAGTAAATTTCATGTTACGCAATGAAAGTCTTGTCTATCTCAATTATCGCTTATATCACTAATAGTTGCAAATTTTTCTTATTACACTTTTTTTTTTTCTTGTACATAATTTCTGTAGTTGTTAGCTTAACTGATTGATTTGACACAAATGTATGTAAGTAGATATCGCTGCCTTGACTTGCGGCGGCAGCAAATGAATCAAAACATATTGTTGCGGCATAAAGTAGTCAAACTGATTCGGAGGTATCTAGAGGATGTACATGGTTTTGTAGAGGTATTGTTTGCTGAAAGATTAATTTATTGTTGGTGTGGATTTTCTTCTTATCTGCTTCGCATTATTTATAGTTGTTCTCTCTTTTTGATCCTGACTTCTTTGTGGTTTTAAGGTAGATTGAGACTCCAATACTGTCTAGGTCTACCCCAGAGGGCGCCCGGGACTATTTGGTGCCCGCAAGAGTTCAGGTACTTCAGATTTCTCTAGCTGTTATTCCCTTTATTGCTTTTAGAACAGCTTTATGCAACTGTGCTGAAATCAAAAGAGATTGCATCTTGACTAACTGGGATTATCTGAAAGATGCTATAAATCACTAAGAAATATACATGCAATGAGTTTATGTTATTTCCATAACATTTATCTTTGTTGCATGTGAAATATTGGAAGGACCAAAACCAAATTTCAGTTTTGGCTGCAAATGTGATGCAGAATTTGATTTAGATTGCAGGAAAAATAAGTCCAGTTACCTTTCTGCTTTGCATGGGAATTATTTATGGTTTACATTTTTACTAGTTATTCAGAAAGATGCAGAAGGCTGATACTTTAAGAGCAATGACATCTTTACTGCCATCATATTTTTCATTCAGCTGTATGTAGACTTTTATTGTTGTTTCCTGAGATTGATGCTGGTATTCTATTGTTAGAGCCATCTGTTCCTTGTATACTTTCTTCATGGCTTGCAAATCTGATTCATTCTAATGTGTATTTGAAGCCAGGAACATTCTATGCTTTGCCCCAAAGTCCGCAGCTGTATAAGCAAATGCTGATGGTCTCTGGTTTTGATAAATATTATCAGATAGCAAGGTAGCTTCTTTCTCACTGGATGTCTGGTTATAGTATTATGATAGTCACCTGATATCTTCAGTTTTGACCATGAACTTGCCAGTAAAGAACATGCTTATGTTTCTACACTGGACTAATATAAAGAACAATGAACTCTTTATATTTCATGTTTTATTAAGATCAAAAATCAAAAGGGGTAATTTTTCTTCTTCTGAGATCAACATGTCTATTTCAAGCCATACGTGGCGACAATCAATTTTTCTGCTTTTCAGATGTTTTAGGGATGAAGATTTAAGAGCAGATAGACAGCCTGAGTTCACGCAGCTTGATATGGAAGTGGCTTTCACTCCTTTGGAGGACATGTTGAGGCTGAATGAAGACTTGATTAGAAAGGTATATTCTTATGAACTTGGTTCAAACTTGAAACTTGCTATGGGAAGAAGGTTCATATATTTGACAAGGTAGAAATTTGTGGACCACAGGACCAGTGAAGAAAGATAGGTTGTAAGCTTAATGCTCTAACTATTCTCGTATGATTTCCTTCAGGCTCATGAACTCAAAAATATTTGTTAATTTTCCCTTTATTTAGATAGGATCTAATTTGGTTAAAGGTTCAAATCTAATTACTACAAAATCCATCAGGCAAAGCATCTGTTAAGTATTTCATGTAAACAAGTATAGGTAATTAAATAGCCTACCTATGTGATGCTAACCAAGGTATTTGCTTAAGATATGTAGTCTGGTTTTGCTTTGGTTTGGTCAATTATAGAATTGGTATGATCAGGTTCCACAAAGTACTGCTCAGCTGGGCTAATCCAACTTGAATAAAGTTAGGGATGGCTTCAAGGACTCAACTTTTGAGCCTTTATTTGGTCAGGTTATTGCTAATGAATGCAGTTGGACCTACTCATCGACTTCTCCAGGGGACTCTTGCTGTACCTATTGAAGTTGACTTCCAAATTTTTTATATATAAGCATTTATTTTATGGGTACTCTGTATTTTGCAGAAATTTGAGTTTTAATACACCTTAAATAAGGCATTCAAGGATTTGACTAGAAAGTACTGTTTGTTGCAGGTATTTCTAGAAATTAAAGGTGTCCAGCTACCAAACCCTTTCCCAAGGCTAACATATGCTGAAGCAATGAGTCGATATGGTTCAGACAGGCCAGATACTAGATTCAGTCTTGAGTTGAAAGATGTAATCATCTCCCTTTTCTTATTAATTGATGAGCGATTTTTAGTTTTAAAGGTTTCTGGTTGTATTTTTCTTTTTGCATGGGTGTCATAGAAAGAATATTTTATTGGCATTCAGGTATCTGATGTTTTCGTAGAGTCTCCCTTCAGGGTTTTCTCAGATACCTTGAAAAGTGGAGGGATTATCAAAGCAATCTGTGTCCCTTCTGGTGCTAAAAGATATTCAAACACAGCGCTCAAGAAAGGTGATATTTATAATGAATCTATAAAATCTGGAGCAAAGGGCTTGCCCTTCCTGAAGGTCTTGGATGCTGGTAAAAGAGAGAATAATTTCTGCCCTCTCTTCTTTTCTGGCACTTATCCTTCATCAAGGTGAAAATGTTATGGTTTAAGTGTTCATCATGTGGGTTTAAAATTTCCTTTCAGGTGATGTTGAGGGAATTCAAGCATTAGTATCAAGTTTGGATCCGAGAAATAAAGAGCAGTTGCTGACACGATGCTCTGCAGGGCCGGGTGATCTAATTTTGTTTGCAGTGGGTCATCCTGCATCAGTTAATAAAACTCTAGATAGGCTTAGGATGTTTGTGGCCAATGAGTTGGGCTTAATTGATCATGTAAGTTTTTGACTGGCCTTCAAATGTATAAAGTTATTTGTCTCTTGGTATATCTGAGTCTTTCACTTTTCCTTGATACTTAGTCCAAGCATTCAATTCTGTGGGTGACTGATTTTCCGATGTTCGAATGGAATGATTCAGACCAAAGGCTTGAGGTTTGTCTCTTGTTCATTTTATGCCACCTGCAATATTAGTACAATAAATGATATATATCGTAAATCATCTCTATTAATATTGTTAATGATGATTTATCATCATTCAAAGGCTTTAGTATTCTGTATCAGGATTTCTGTGATTATTTTGCTTTTGTCCTATGTGCTACATGGAAATTAGTGCTCGTTGTTTTTTCAGTTCTATTGACTTTTTTAATTAACATACATCGTTGTGGTTAGTAAACTGGTAGTGAATATCACAGTTTGTCATGGATTTGTTACTGTTTTGCAGGCTCTGCATCATCCATTCACTGCACCAAACCCAGAAGACATGAAAGATCTTTCCTCTGCTCGTGCCCTTGCTTACGACATGGTTTACAATGGAGTTGAGGTAATTTGCTTCATCATGACTATCTATAGATTCAAGACAACTAAATGTGCTGTGATGCTGTCAGATTGGCGGGGGAAGTTTGAGAATTTATAAACGTGAGGTCCAACAAAAAGTTCTAGAAATTGTTGGTATCACCCTGGAACAGGTCAGAAGACTCTTCTTAAGCACATATTGGTTGGGCCGCATGCTTTAAAGTTATTATGGATTGTAATTTAATCTGGTTATAGCACATATTCTTTTCTGAGCACCTTAACTTACTCTCAACCGTGGGTGTTATGCTTTATTTGTCTACAGGCTGAAGCAAAGTTTGGCTACCTTCTAGAGGCTTTTGACATGGGTGCTCCTCCTCATGGTACGGAATTTATTGATTCCATTTAATTGTGAATAACTTGCGCTCTTATATGATTTATATTTCATTTACGCCCATATAAGAATGTTTCCGTTGCAGGGGGGATTGCTTATGGGTTGGATAGACTGGTTATGTTGTTGGCAGGAGCCAATTCTATAAGGGATGTCATAGCTTTCCCAAAGACAACAACTGCTCAATGTGCACTCACTAGGGCTCCATCAGAGGTTGATCCCCAGCAGCTACAAGAACTATCATTTCAGACCAAATAGTTTCCTCTCGTTAGTCTGCTCATTTACACCAAACGCCAAACTTTGGATAAGCCAGTACCCTTATCGGGATTACTCTTGATATCATTGAGCTTTGCATTCATTTTTTAGCGAGAGAATGAAATAATATATTTGGGAGAAGAAACATGTTATGTTATATTAATTAGTATATTCTGTATTCAATTTTTCCCTATATGGACAGATGACTTCTCCAATTCACAGAAAGTTTCTGTCCATGAAACTAAAAATGACAATGGATGAAACTTTGATGCAGTAGATGGTTTCTTCTGACAACTGTTACTGAAAAATTATCATAGAAAATCTTCGAACAAGTTGAATAGATATGTAGCCTATTTTCATGTTTGCTCAATCAGGTACGGCGGCATAAGATTTAAAGTACAATTGAATAGCAATGCGGTTCTTCTAATGTAAGAGAGCTCAAATTTCATGTTTAACAACATTTTTGCTATCTAAAAGTGCTTGTACTTTTTGAACTTGCCGAATTACATACATTTCATAAAACTTTATAAATACAACACGAAATTTCAAATTTCAAATTTGAAAGTAAAAGATTTTAACATAAAAATTGGAATTTTAACTTCAAATAGCAAGACAAAAGTGAAACCCAACTTGAAGTTCTCACACAATTTAATTTGTTTGATATATCTAGACTCTGAGGTAGTTTGTACAAATTAATACGGATTTTTGTGGAAATGATGTAATTGTATGGTATGCCAATATTAATTAATGTAAGTTATATCATAACTATATAAATATATATATATATATATGCCCGCAAGATTTCTTTTTTCTTATTTAATTTATTTCTTTATGGAAATATTAAGCCAGCGGAATCCACTCCTTAAGATAACACAGCAAAATTACACTGATGACATCAGCATTTTTACATTGACCAAGATTAGAATTAGATATATACAGAATTATTTTTTTAAAAAATTTTTATTGGAATTTTGTACCTCCCGCTTAAAAAATACTAGGGTTCATCTTGGTACCGATTATAAATGATGGGAAATGATTGGATGAAAAATTGAGAGTATATACATATATATATATATATATATGAGGGAGGATCAAGGATTTTTTTTTTTTACATTAAATGTAAATCGTTGGATTTACACATATAGTGGAAATTACATTTAATATGTGCATTATTTATTAATGCATTAATTATATGGTCATATAAAATATCAACCGTTGGACGCCCTTAAATTCAACGACTTATATTTGATATAAAAAATTGTGCCAAAAAAAGAGATCATCAATCGTACCATATATATATATCTATATATAGGGCATATATCACCTTGTTACTTGTTAGGCATGACATTGATAATTTTTATAAAAAATTATAATTTATAAGTAAATTTCTTATTTATTTTTTTTATTAAAATTTGAATAAATCTAAATATATAAATTTAAAAAATAGATAAATTTATAAGGATATTTTTAAAATTACAATAAGATAACTTATTTAGATTTTAAATTGCAACGTTAATTTAAAATTTTAACTTAATTTTATTTAAATATAATTATCAAATTTTTAGTGTTAAGTTAAAAAATAAAAACCTTTAAAACAACTAAATGACTGAAATTAAATTATAGTCAAACTTTAACTTAAAAAACAATGAGCACTAAATATAAAGTTGATAATTTGGTTATAGTTTATATATCCAACTGGCACAATAATGTATCTTTGATTCCAAAAATACGATCGTTACTGTGCAAGTACTTGTGATAAGAATGAATTTAATTTTTTGCATATTTTTTGAGTGACTGTGTAGCCCTTTTATAAGAAATAGATATAAATCTGCTTTTAACGGTTTTGGAAAAAAAATCTTAAAAGTTATAAACGATCGATAATTTGATGATATAACTTTAAGTTTTTTTTATGATAATAATACACGAGATATTGTAACATACAATTTTCTATAAACTCTATGTTAAACATATCAATTAGTATGCTAGACAATTTAAGATGTATTCTTGAACAGGAAAATAATGCTCAAAGAAGCAAATAATGCAATTAGGGCTCCAATTAAAAAATTCAACTAAAATGTATTAACAAAATCTTATAAAGTGATATAAGAAACTTAGTGTGTGTGTGTGTGTATATATATATATATATATATATATATATATATATATTCTTTTAATTTGTGTGTCTAATCGAGTCGGGACATAAAAAGAAAAATGATGTAATCGATTACGAGAGTTGCACCAATCTTTTAATTCTTCCTAATGTCGATACCATATATATTCATGCAAAAAAGATTCTAAAATCACCAAAACTAGCAAATAATTAAATTCAAACAAAACCCTAATCAATATCCACCAAGAACACAGTTATCACAGACAGCTCAAACTGTGAAATTCTAAACCTAGAACTCCCTATAAATCTCCATTTCTTCTCCCCTATCGATGCATTCTGATTCAACATTATCATCAAATCAGCAGCAGCCATGACGAGGAAGAACAAAGGTCGTCAGAAGGTGGAGATGGTGAAGATGCCCAACGAGAGCAATCTTCAAGTCACCTTCTCGAAACGCCGGTCCGGGCTCTTCAAAAAGGCCAGTGAACTTTGCACTCTCTGCGGTGCTGAAGTTGCCATTATCGTCTTCTCTCCGGGGAAGAAGGTGTTCTCTTTTGGCCACCCTTGTGTTGAATCCGTCGTCGAGCGTTTCCTCACCCGAAACCCTCCCCAAATCTCAGGCACCATGCAGCTCATTGAGGCTCACCGGAACGCTAGCGTCCGTGAGCTCAATATGCAACTAACTCAGGTATGTGAACATTGATCGGTTTAGAATTATTCCTGAAAGGCTTATTTGATTTTGTCTTTTAGGGTAAGAATAATGATTTTAAATGCTGTCCGAATTTTTTAGGTGCTGAATCAACTGGAGGTGGAGAAGAAGCGGGGTGAGGAGCTGAACCAGATGAGGAAAGCTTCTCAGGCTCAGTGCTGGTGGGAGGCTCCGATTGATGAGCTGAACTTGCCTCAGCTTGAGCAGTTGAAAATGTCCCTGGAGGAGCTGAAGAGGAATGTGGGAAAGCAAGCCGAGAAGATTCTGATTCAGAGCTCGAATCCGCCACCACAGTTCTTTGCAGGGAGTAGTTCAAATGGAGGGATTAATCTTCCATTTGATCATCATGCAAAGAATAATACTGGATTCAATCCAAATATGACGCCTCATGGATACAATAATAATCCTGGACTCGGACGAGGATTTTACTGAATCTGTTGTTTGATTACTCAATGAATCCAGAACACAGTTTGGTTTTTATATATATATATATATATATATATATATGATATTTATGATTAGAATAATATTATGATTTTTCTATGGTTCTATGTTATGTTTTAGGGCTTGAGTCTTTGTGATTAGTGTTTGGTTTGTCTCGTGTTTGTATATGTAGAGTTATAAGGTGGTGTTTAATTATTAATGATATATTTTATCTAATAAGGGGCTATATGTATGTTATATATTTATCTCCTATTTGTTAAATTACATAGATTGGAACAACAAATAATGATTTCGTTTTACCTTTTGTTGAATCGTATATTTACAAATGTAGATTTTCTTCACGGTGATTAGCATTAGCACAAACAGAAGACCTACTTAACAAATTACTTTAATCATTCAAATTAAATATTTGATTCCATATAATAATTAAGGGGAAGAACAAATTAAAGAGTCAACGTAAAAGTAAAAAGAATAAGCAAAATCCACGCATATATACAACGTGAATCTAATTTTATCTATGAAACTTTCGATAAAATGCAATGGATTATATAGAAACAGAAAAAAAAAAAAAAAAAAAAAAAGAAAAGAGAGTAGTTTCTAAAGGGTATAAGCTGTTAATTAGAGAACAAAAAAAGCGAACGACTGATGCCTAAACATAAGCGTAATGTGATTCGTTCTTAAACATCAAATTCGCTGCTTATTTGGTATCATGCTTTTCATTCTCATCTCGTTAATTTCTATTACACCAATATTATATTATATGAGAGTATCTTAATCTAAGAGAGAAATTTTCATGTCAGTGAATAATATATTTATACGTCTCATGTAATTAATTATTTGGGATATCACAACTGAATTTTCTTGTTCTCAATTTTTTCATGCATTTTCTAAATATAACTTATAAATGAGACTTTGTACAAGTTTATGGTATATGATCAGTAAAAGTTTATCAAATTGAAAGATTATTATCAGAAAAGTAAAGGCCAGTTTAATATGTAATTTGAAAACCGTTTTAAAAAATTAGAATACAATTCAAAAATTTTAGTTGTATTTTTACTAGTTTAAATATTTGAAAATTTGTTTGATATAATATTTGAAAATTATTTTTTAATTTTAAAAAGTTAAAAAACTTATTTGATATAATATTTTAAAAATAAAATAAAAAGAATATTTGTTTGGTTGACTATATTTTTTAAAATAATTTTATATCAAAATTTTAGTCATAATTAACAAGTAATTACTCCAAAGTATTATTTTAAATGTATTAATACAAAATATTACATAAAAAAATTTGTACTTCTTAATTTTACTAGAATAAAATTATATGAAGTGCTATATATATATATATATATAAAATCAGTAGCGCTATATTTTTACACACATAGTAATAAATTAAAGAATTATAAAATAATTTGTAACATGTAATAAAAGCTTTTAAATTATAATTAAATGATAAATAAAAAGAATAGAAAAAATAATTAATAATTAATTTTTTTAAAAAGATAATGTAAATACATATTGTAAAATTTTAAAATTGAGTCTATATGAATATTATAAATAAAAGATGTTTTAAAATTAAAAATCTTTTAAGTTTGAAAAAAAATTGCACTTGAATACAATTAAAAAAAAATGCAAAAAACAACTTTTTTTTTTCAATTTTACATTGACTTTAAAATCCTATTCAAAAACTATTTTTGAATAAAATTTAGACAAGTTCAAACAAACACGTTTTTTTATACTCTTTATTTTTAAAAATTCAAAATTTATCCGCATACCGAATTAAAAGGACCCTAATTTTTTTGATTTTTTAGTCAAATCTGATTGAAATTATATATTTTCATTAAAATTGTGGTTTACCCATGGTTAAAGTTTTGGTTCAATAGATTCTTTTTTTCCGGACTAATAGTGGTAAGATTAATTTCACCAAATATATACCACAACAAATAAAAGAGGATTGTATCAAAAATATAATTGGCAGAGGATTAAAGTCCGCTACCAAAGTTATCTTCAACTACATATATACTTTTGATTACATATATAGGTATATGCAACAATATTGTAAAGACAATATTATTCTACTGATCATGGGGGTAAAAATTAGATTAATTTCGGGCATATATATACAGTGCAATCATAAACACGTAATTATGGAAATAAAAAGTTATACATGATCAGGTAATTATCGATGTTTGTTGCTTAATTTGTTAGACAGCAACGACATGCATGCTCAAGCTTCTGCACAAAATGAACGTTTGGGACAAGTTTGAGCAAATGAAATGAAAGAATGGGACAGAAATATTTTATGTATAATGTATTTGGATTCTTTTCTATATCTGTTTATAAATATATTTGTAACAGAAGGATATAATTTGCCTTTATGAACTTAATTTTTTTCTTTGTTTCCTTAAAGGCCCGACAGCAAAGCAAATGGAAACCGAAACTGAAACATGGTTAAAATGCAGTGTAATTATACAGGCTCTAAAGCAGTTAGGTAGTAATTAATTAATTATAGATATAAAACGACACAATAAATTATTAAAGTCAAAAAATCCGTAAAATGTCTTTCTCGAAGTGTTTGTTGAGTATTAATTATCTTTTCAATGGATACATAGAAAGTCGCAAGTTAAAATTAGACAAAAGATATTAATTAATTGTGAAAGAAATCGGTTATAAATTTTTAATATTAATGAAATGCAATTAAACACTGATGATAATTAGTTTCATAGTAATCATGAATTAAGAGAATAAGATTTGATAACTTCCAAATCTTTGGATTAATCACATATAATAATCAATAATTCATAGGCAGTTAAACACCCAAAAATGATAATAATATTGACCAGCTTTAAGTAAAATTTCAAGGAGAAATTCACCCTATAAATACTCCCATGTTTCCCCAACATGTACACCACAGGAAATAATCCCAAATCATCTTGTGAATTTTGTTTTAATTAATCTCGAGCTATGGAGAAAAAATCTTGCATGGGTCGTCAAAAAATTCCAATGTCTAAAATACCAAAGAAAAATCGCCTTCAAGTTACATTCTCCAAGCGTCGAGCAGGAGTTTTCAAAAAAGCTAGTGAGCTGAGCACACTTTGCGGTGTAGATATTGCCCTAATTGTCTTCTCTCCTGCCAACAAAGCTTTCTCTTTTGGCCACCCCAACGTTGAATCCATTATCGACCGCTTTCTTGTTCGGAACGCGCCACCGGAACCCTGCACACACCGCCTTGTGGAAGCTCATCGAAATGCTAACATTCGTGAGCTCAATTTGAAACTAACACAAGTTCTTCAGCAGTTAGAAATTGAGAAGAAACATGGAGAAGTGCTTAGTGAAATCAGGAAAGCAAGCCAAAGACAGTGTTGGTGGGAAGCTCCGGTAAATGAATTAGGTTTGCATGAGCTCCAAGAACTGAAAGCGGCTATGGAAGAGCTAAAGAAGAATGTAGAGAAACAAGCTAACAAGATTTTGACGGGGTCGTCTGAAGCTCAGTCGCCATCTTTAGGGGAAAATAATATTAATCGTTTGGAAAGCAAACCGGAAGAGATTAATCCTGCTGCTAATTCGAATGTTCTTCCATTTTACAACTGGGGTTATGGACATTGTCAAGAGCTTCTCTGAGTTCTGGTTGTCATTAATGGAGGCGGCAGTTACATGGGTAGTACCTCGCTAGTCATTGCTGTCTGCTCATTGTTTCTAATTAACTTCTATTTCAGTTACTATTGCAATTGAAGTTATTAAATATGAATTTGCAAATAATGTT
The DNA here is from genome assembly GCA_022749755.1 of Azadirachta indica. NCBI lineage: Eukaryota > Viridiplantae > Streptophyta > Magnoliopsida > Sapindales > Meliaceae > Azadirachta > Azadirachta indica. The sequence continues at coordinate 16,619,450 of CM040444.1, forward strand.
GCTTCGATCGGATTATTTTATTAGTGAACTTATATTTCTAATGCTTATAAACAAATATTTGTAATGAAATAAAAACAGGGCAAAAAGAAAATATTTAATTTGTATTTATGTAAATTTCTACGCCCAGATGGGACAATTGCTATCCAAAACAATCTGCTCACAAAGTATTATTGTTAGTAACGAAGATATGCAGACTCATCTATTAATGAAGAGAAAACAAGGAAAAGGAAAATATGCAAATCTTTTTCACAATTTATATTTTCCTTTTTTTTGGAAAGTTCATAAACAACACTTTCCTTTTTTCTTAATTCATTTGTTCCTAATATTCGTTAATTCTTTTTCAAAGAGTGATTAATTTATTTCTTCTAAGACAATGCTAAAGATATTACAAGATATTCAACTAAAATACATTAATATAATTAATTATTCTTCCTCATTATCAAATAATGAACCCCACAAAACAAAAAAGAAAACCTAAATCTCTCCCTTCCTCAATTCCTCCATCTTCATCGTCATGGACAAAAGCGGTAGCAACAAAAAAGTTAATGACGAAAACAGAAGGAAGACAACCAAAGGCCGGCAGAAGACCGAAATTAAGAAACTAGAAGACAAGAACAGCTTGTAAGTAACGTTCTCCAAGCGCCGCTGAGGCCTCTTCAGCAAAGCAATGGAGCTCTGCGTATTGTGTGGCGCAGAAGTCGGCATCGTCGTGTTTTCCCCAAATGGGAAGACCTTTCTCGTCTGCCATCCCGACTTCGATACAATCTTGAACCGTTATCTCAATGAAAATCAATCATATGCTGAAGTTGCCACAATCCCAAGTGTACAACAGCATAACAAAGAGTACGAAGAAGCCATGAAAGAGTTGGAGAAGGAGAAGGAGAAGAAGCGTGGGAAGATGATAGAGGAAGAGAAGAAGAAGAACAAAAATGAATGGTTTTGGTGGGAAGAACCGATTGATGAAATGGGGATAGAAGAGCTAGAAGAGTACGTGAAGGCCATGAAAAGATTGAGAGGGAAAGTTGAAAGTAGGGTTAATGAAATGATGATGAGCGAATATGAACAAGATTTGTTGGGAAATACTGTTATTTCTGGTAATGAAGCTAGAGATTATCATTAGTGTTAGTGGTGATGGTGGTGATTTTGATTTTGGTTAACATTTTTGAATGTGGGAGACATAAATATAGATAGATGATGAATAACGTTTTGATGTTTAACTTTTATAATGTTTTAGCCTTGTTTTCTCTTGTTGAATGGAAAGCCAAATTTTACTAAAATTCAACTGCACCTCGAAATTTTTACCTAGCATGATATGATAAAATAGAATTGCATTACCAAAATGACAAAATTGGATTTGGTGAGAATATTTTTTGAGTTACCATTAGAAAACTTTGGGTAAACTATGATAATCGGTGCTTTCATGTGATATGCCTTAAACATCCGATGCAGGCGACGCAAAGCTAGTGACTTAAGCTCGGCCCAAGTTTTGTCTTTTGGGCTTCACCACATAGCCTTTTTGAAAATCATTGCTTTTAAAAGAAAAATAAAAAATGATTCCTACCTACTCATTCATAGTCATGGCAAGGTCTGCACACCCCCTAGTCCCCACAAAACCTGGTTCTATCAAGTATCGACATTTTTTATGATTTCAAACTTCACATTTTAAAATTAAAGAGAAAAACATGATAAAATTCCTTTATAATCAATCCGATTTTTATATTTTAGAACTCTTAAAAATAAATTTTTTTAATTATATATTTTTTTAATTATAATTTTTTTTAATACAAATATATTTATTAGTATTATATTAGAGTTCTATGAAAAATTTAAATGCACGATTCTAAAATTTTATGTACATGTTGTAAAATTATAAATATTGTTACTGTAAATAGGTGCGAATTTGTAAAAGGCCAACTAGTAGTTTGTGTTATCCCTGAAATTTTCACTTTCATCTCACGTGTAAGCTGCAGTTCCTTTCTTTAACCGCCGCTCCAAACAAACTGCTTGTAGAAACAAAGATAGAAAGCAAAGCAAAATGAAAAGAAAGATCTTTTCGAGTTCTGTCTCAATCTAAAATTCCAAAACGTGATTGGTTCATTCATGTGGCGAAGTGGGACCCGCTTCTAAGTGTTTTGCGGGGACCACATCCTGATCAATGTACCAGAATCCAACCACGGTCTCAGTGGCCACAGCTGTGCTCCAGCTCCAGCCAGTTGCCGAGCAAGTTTTTTGTGGGTGACCCGACACGACTCCCGAGGTCGCACTGTATCTGTACGTATGCGTCTGTTACTATTAGTATTATTAATCAAAACGGCAAACAAATGCTCAGAAAACGACAGAGTTTATCAGAGAAAAATAGATATGGAATAATACCATTTGGATCCCTAATTTTTAATATTTTTTCAAATAAGGACATAATTGTCTATCTTTATCAAATAAAACTCATTACCGTGTTAAAACGATAGTTTTTACTCTTACAATTTCGAAGTTTGGCTGCTGTGCAAGTTAATTTTTTCAAGTATTAGGGTTTTTTTTTTACTATCTCATTTTAAATGAATTTGTACTAATAAATCTTATAACAAACAGTTATTAATTTTTAGTTATTATGTACGACATTTAGTAAAAGTTATTTATAAACATTTTATCTTATATCTAAATAATATAATTATAAGAAGGGAAAAACCAAGATCTTTTCACACTAAAAAGTTTTCTTTTTTTTTTTTGAAAATAAAAAAACCTTACTAAATGATACAACGTCTTTTCAAATAGGGGGGTTAAGGGTATATTCGATATAAATAAAATAATGTATTTTTTTGTGGAAATACAAACAATTAGGGATCTAGATGTTACTATCCCAAATAGAGAAGTAGGCACATAAAAGGAGAAGAAAAGGACAAAGAGTTGGAATATTTTTTGACATTGATGCTCCTGGCTGGCATCTTGTGTACGTGCGCATTGTGTGCCAGCTCATGCATTATCTTCATTCCGAGTTGAAATTCCATGTGGGTATTCCTACATTTTGCATGATACAGCACTCAAATTCATGATCATTTGATGTTACTCTCTTTTTGTGTATTGATGCATTGCATTTGTTCTGAGAAATTGTAAACTAATTTCTCAAAAATAAATTTTGTTGAAAAGAGCTCATCAGAATCATATTCCTGTATATCATGGGTATCTATTGATGTATTTATTAATTTTTTGTACAATTATTTTAACACGAAGTTTGCATTTTTAAATTTTATTCCAAACTTTTGAAAATTTAAAATTTTTTAACCAAAAATATTTTCAATAAGAACAACTGAAATTGTACTTTTACAGCCTGAACTTTCCTTTTATTGTTTTTCCTACTATTATTTCAATTAAATAAGCTTCCATTTTTTTCTATATAAAGATGGCAATAAGCACAAGACAAATAGAGACTCACAGTACAATAATGAAGTTGACCTCATCACATCACAGCCAACATTTTCACAAGAAAAATAAAATAAAATAATAATAATATATTCGCTTTTTAAAAAAAAAAAAAAAAAACCAGCTACTTGACAGCCTGTGTCTTCTTCGTATCTCAATGTCCCACTCTTCATTCTCTCTTTCTTGTATTAAGCTAATTATTTAGTCGGTAAATACCAAACCCTTTATTTGGGGAATTCCCTCTTCACTCTTCACCTCAATTTCATCAACGCTTCACACTTGTATCTTCTTCTTGCCCCCTGATCATCAATGGATCCGTGCCCGTTTGTGCGGATTCTGATTGGAAACTTGGCGCTGAAATTCTCTACTGCTTCGTCAAAACCATCTTTATTATCAAGGATTCATCCTTCTCCATCTCCGAGTTATTGCAAGATCAAGCTGAAGAACTTCCCCGATCAGGTAGCAACAATCCCAATCCAAAGCTGTGGACAAGATACAAATAACGCTAATCTCTCTTACTCTCTCGCCGCTTGCTTCAATCTCGACAAGACCCAGGTCGAGAAAATCTTGGAAAAGAGTAGAACTTTGTCAAGGAATAATGTTTGTTTGAGGATTGATGTTTATACGGGAAGTAATGGGATGTCGTGTGTGACGACTGATAAATTGTTGGGAAGAGTTTCTGTGCCGTTGGATCTGCATGGAGCAGAAACTAAGGTGTCTGTGATTCATAACGGGTGGATTTCCATGGGAGAAAATAAGAAGGGATCGCAGCCGCAGTTGTATCTGACTGTTAAAGCTCAACCTGATCCGAGATTTGTGTTTCAGTTCGATGGTGAACCTGAGTGTAGTCCTCAGGTTTTTCAGGTTCAGGGAAGTGTTAAACAAGCTGTTTTCACTTGCAAGTTTGGATTCAGGAACTCCAATGATAGAAATTTAGTATCCGGGTCAGTATCTAAAACAATTTATATGGGTTCATTGATGGAAAATCTTTAACAATTTGCTTATTTCCTAACCGAGTTAACATTATTGCAGGCCTTCAATGTCGGAAACAAACACGCCAAGAAGTTGGCTGCCGAGTTTCGGGGGCGAAAAGGACCAATCTTCCAAGGAAAGAAAAGGGTGGTCAATTACTATACACGATCTTTCAGGCTCCCCGGTTGCAATGGCGTCGATGGTGACTCCATTTGTCCCGTCTCCCGGTTCAGACCGGGTTAGTCGGTCCAACCCGGGCGCGTGGCTCATTCTCCGCCCTGGAAACTGCACCTGGAAGCCCTGGGGTCGTCTCGAGGCCTGGCGTGAACCGGGAAACTCCGATTTACTCGGCTACCGGTTCGATCTTTTACACGACGCTATCATCTCAACTTCCTCCAATACCACCGTCGCAAATTCGACCCTGAGCAGCTCGAAAGGTGGGAAATTCACTATCGACACAACGTCAACACTTCCTCCAACCCCAGTAAACAGTCCGCACAGCAGCTGCGACTTCGGGTCTGGGTCATGGTCCGGATCAGGTTCGGGATCCGACTTCGCTTTCTGCATGTGGCCGCAGTTTATGTACAGAGGTTTTGTAATGTCGGCGACGGTGGAAGGTGTGGGGAAGTACAGTAAACCGAAAGTGGAAATCGGGGTGCAGCACGTGACATGCACGGAGGATGCTGCTGCTTTCGTGGCACTAGCGGCAGCAATGGATCTCAGCATGGATGCTTGCAGGCTGTTTTCTCACAAGCTAAGGAAAGAGTTGAGACAGCAGATTCAGCAGTCTGTCGTTTGATGTACAAGCTTTTGTCGTTTTGGAAGAGGATTTTTTTTTTTTTTTTTTTGTGGTTTTGGATTATGAGTTGGATAGGTGTTGGCTTATTCTTTTGGCGGATGAGTAGCAGCAGTTTTTGAGCTGCATATGTTATTAGATTGATTTTTTTGTACAGTTAGAAATTATAAAGCAGACAATTTCTTTTTTTTTTTTAAATTATTTTTCATTTTTCTTAGTTTATTGTTTATTCTCTTTTTTTTCTTAATCGTTCTTTAATGGGGTTCAGATCTGAGAATCCAATGCTGGGGGACATGTTAGATTGACATGTGCACAGACGCAGGGTGGCATACATTCATCTTCATTTTTTTTTTTTTTTTTTTATAATTTTGAGTTGGATAATGGGGTAAATGACAAGAAAGAAGTGGATAAGGATTAAGGGCACCACTTAAAATAATATTAGGAATCATCACACACGTGTCATATAATTTTTTTTTAAAAATAAAAATGCTACATTAATTTTAATTTGTATAAATAAGTTTATTCATTATTGACAGTCAAATGCTAAGAAGAAACTACTATGACAAGATTTTGGTTGGATGGATGGACTTTGGACACCATGAGAAGTAATGAAAACGCTGATAAAACCCAAGAAAAAATGTTGGCTTCTTCCAAAAGGACAAACAATAAGATCCTAGTCGGTAAAACAAAGAAAGCATATGAAAACAATATTATTCCGAGATACGAAGTAAAATATGTTGTCAATTCACCTTGAAAATGTCCACAATTTCCCCGCAGTTTCTGGTATTTCAACAAAGACGATTTAGAATCAACAAATATGAGACTACTCTCATGGTGGTTACTGTTGGGCGGTTTATTCCAATTAGCCTCCCTCTTGTTTACTGATTTGATCAACATCTGGTATTCTCTACATAATCCCTGCTCGACAATCCCAGGTTAATCATTTCCCTAACCTTTTCTTTTTGCTCCTTTTTTCATCTTCACAGGGTAAATTTTCATATGCTTTCTTTGTTTTCTAGTTACCGACTTCAACGAAAGGCATCTTGTTGCCTGCGGCGTTATCTCCAGCACAGCCTGCATCTTTTGCGCTTGGAAGCTTGAAAACAAGCCTTTCTACATGATCACCATCCTGTCATTCGTCTTCGCTCTGAATCCCATTGTGCACGAATACGTAATCAATGGCATAATGAACATCAGAAACTTACCAGTTTTCATCTTCTTTGCAGCTCTAGGTAAGAAAACTTCCTTACCTATGCAAATGCTCTGATGTATGTTTTAGGTTCCTCTCTGCAGATTATGCTACTCGTCTTTTATTTTTCTGTCTCGAGATTTCATTCAGCTTGGTTCGGAAGTATAAGCTATATTATGATCCGATGATGTTACGGTTACAGAATCTCTCATGATTTTAATCAGGCATATCAACGAGATGGATATTGCTGCAATAGAAATTCACACCAACTTCAAGCTTAGCTCAAATGCCAAAGAAAATTCGCCATACTGCTTTCTACAACGCTTTGCTTCCTCTACCTGTCGGTGTTCTCATGATATTGTACTGGGTTTAGCTGACAATTTATATATTTATCTTGCTTAATTCAATCATCACAATTGATCAAGATGTGCAATTCTCCTAATCTCTGGGCTGCCGTACTCCTTGGGGTAATTTTACAGAAATTATACCAGAAACTTCTTAAGTAGCTCAACCATACGTCTAAGTACCTTCTACAGAGGTGATTTTAATCATACTGTTGGAAAGTAATACTCTCAAATCTGTGGGCAAGATTACGTGCAGTTGCACATTCAACAAAATATTTGATAGCTGGATTGCAATAAATATATAATGATGTTCTGTTTGCCTACAATATGGAAATGAATTATGCAAGTCATAGACCATACATTGACAACAACCGACCACCAAATCGAAACAGCCAAGCTCTGCGAAAAATTCAATTGTTTGAAACTTGATGCAGATAATCCTGGTTATAATTTCCTTATTGAACAAAAATGCAAAATGCAGAGTGGTATGCATCCAAGCATCAATTACAGAATATAAGCAAGGGACAAAAGCCATACCACACACGGTGGACAGAACTAGAAACAGGAATCAAAAACTATACACAGGTATCACAGAAAGTTGACATAAATTATACAGATTAAAACGATCATAATATAAGCCTGCCTACATTTTGCCTGCAAAGTTGGAACTGATTTTCTAAACATGGATCAGTTCAGTGGAGCACAAGCACTCTTAAAAACTTACCTGTTTCAGTGTCAAAACCATGTAAGAAAAATTACTATTAAAATGTTGGAGCACCAAGAAAATCCCAAGAAACATTTCATCCAAATTTCTATTCAGCTGCAGCATCTTCGCTGTTATCTACAGAATCTCCAATATCAGGCAATGTCTCCAGATCTAACTGGGATTCTTTATCATCTTGGACAATAGTGGAATCAGCAGAATCGATGAAGTCCTCTCTGACTGCATCCTCACTCTCACTCTTAGAGAAAGAGTCCAAGCTTTCATTTGTTTCACCTGATTCATTCCCATTCACAGCCTCTTTAGTAGAGGAAGAGTCTGAGCTTTCATGTGTTCCACCTGAGTCATGGTCATTATTCAACGTTTCATACTGAGTTGTATTGGCAGTCTCATTTGTTGAAGACTTGGAACTGACCTGTCCATCTGCTGTTGCATTTAAGCTTGTGATCTTTTCTGATAGAATGGGCTCTGTATTATTGTAGGAATCTCCTGTAGCTGAATCTGCATTCACAGTGTTAGCAGTAGTCGAATGAGAATCAGATTTGTTGCCATGAGAAATTGTGTCAGAGTTGTTGTATTGTTCCAAATTTGTTTGCAGGTTGGTTGCTTCAGGGTTACTTTCGCCAAGCAATGTTGCATTTTGAGCTTGAGTTGATTCCAGCCTAGTCTCATTTCCATTCTGCAGAGAAGAACCAGTAGTTTCAGTACTCAATCCTGTTGAGTTGTTGCTTATTTCTACACCAGCTTCAGTTGTGGTATCGGTTACAGTTGAAAGTGAGCTATCCTTAGGTTTGTATGATCCTGTCCCATGATCCATTTCTTCAGTGGTTGTTACATTAAATGTATTGCCACTTTCAGCCGTTTCACCTTCTCCCAATTTTAATCTTGTACTCTTTTGATTTCCATTGATTTCCTCCGTGTTATTTGATTTATTTTCGCTTTCCAAAATATTCCTTTCAGAGTTCTCATTTGAGTTTTCAGAACTTGCTTTCTCGGTCTCAGAGATTATAATTTGGTTATCATGGGACACTGCACTGGAAGCATCATCTGCCTTATAGTGTTCTTCTCGTGCCACATGAGTATTCCCATCGCCTACATCATGATCATTAAGATCAGATAAATTCTCATTTTCTACTTGGCTGTCTTTCTCTTCTCCCTCATTCCCTTCATTCCCTCTATCATCAACCTCTCCTTCCCTCTCTTTCTCTTCATCTATGAATTCTTCCTCACGATCAGCTTCATCTTCAGGCTTTTCTTGATCTTGTTCATCCATCTCCTCGTCGCCAGTTCCTCTTTTCTCCTCTTCCAACTCAGCATTCTTAGTCTCTTCTTCCTGTTCCTCTTCTTCATGTTTGCTTCCTGCCTCTTCTTGCACTTGTTCATGTGTGCTTGCTTCTTCTTGCTCCTCGTCTTCATGGTCTACTTCTTCATGCTTGTTTGCTTCTTCATGGTCCCCTTCTTCATGCTTTTTGATATCTTTTTCTTCTTGTTCTTCTTCTTCTTCAGGTTTATTTTCTTCCTGCTCTACTGCATCTTCCTCTTCTTCCTCGTGCTTCTCATTCTTGGCCACTTCCTGCACCTGAGGAAGATCCTTACGTCCCAATTTCAGAATCTCATCATCACTGTATGTGTTGACTGAGATTTTCACACCTTTATCATCAAATTCCTTCTTCTTATCGTGGGAGTGCTTAACTTGGTAGATTAACCAGAAGCAAACACCGAGCAACAGACAAATCTGTAGAACATGTTTTACCTTGATACCTTTGGATCTTTGGTTTCTACTTAGAGGCCGCTTGAGCATGATGTACTTACTTCCTTGAATCCCCTTCTCTTATCTGCTCCTGTGTATACAGACACTGGTATCTAAATTCCAATAATATTAAATAACTAAATTGCATTAATCACCATTCAAGCAATTTAGAGATGAATCTCAAAAATAGTAATAAAAATTAAATTCAAAGTCAACTTTCATGAACTTTGACAGGTCATATTCCATGGTTGTAGTGCCTAAACATGATCTGAACTGTATATTGATCAATTTCAAAAACTTTGTCAGCTAACATTCTTCACATGCAAATGCAATTCAGGATAAATCTTATCTTAATGACATAGAAACAAATATTGAATAACTTGGAATCTCCAAAAACCCCAACAGTGCTCATAGAAAAAGATTCCAGATATAAATCAAACTACACCCATGCTCTGCTTTGAAGTTATGAGAAACTACAAAGAATGGAGAAAATAACTGATTAAATGAAGCAACAGTCTCAACTGAGCCTAATAGAACTATCTGACTTGTTAAAATCAGCACTTCTGTTAGAATAAGCAAAGCAAGGAAACAAATTAAATTGAGAAGTGCAATCATTATTTCACAAGAAGAAGCAAAAGGAAAACTTTTTTCTGAACAATGCCGGTTTTCAGGTTGATTCAGTTACAATACCCATCCTAAATCCGTGTTAAAAGATAAAGCAACTTGCTTATGGAACTTGTCAAAAGCTTCCTGGTAACGCCTAACAGCAGAAACAAAAAAATGTCGCCAAGAATTTGTTATTGAATAAAGAAAACAACGTTCCAAGTGAACTTCCTTACATATGGGTTCACATTCGAATCTGTTTCTCAGCTCTCATAGTAATCAAACAATAGTCTAATCGGCTCGATTGGCTACGAATTCCGAATGAACAATTTCATTATTAGCCTATTCTAGCAACCCAAAATCGTTCATTTATTCTGAAGGGTCACAGAATTAAACATTCATTAAAGAAAATAAAAATAAAACAACAAACATTAAACAATGTTTCCACAAATACAAAATCCTGCCAAATGAAAGAAAACCCAGCTCCCAAAAACCATAACGAAACCGATGGAAACAAAATAAAGCTAGAGACTAACCCTACAACTGCAAGAACACACAGCCAACATCAAATCTAAAAAAATCTAAGCAGAATCACATACATTCAGACTCAAAACCCATTTCCCAAACTAACTGATTAAGCTACCAAAGTGACAAAACACAAGCACACAGACAAATCCGTTGCAGACTCAGACAGTAACTGCCATCATTAGATTCAGTTTGGACAAATAAGTTACAAAATAGAGAAAGAAATAGCACCAGTTTGGTTAAAATAAAGAAACAGAAGAACAAGGTAGTTGCAGTACCTGGAGACAAGGGAAGAAGCAGCAGTTGAAGCGTCAAAGCGGTTTCCTTTGAGGAAGAAAGTGAGAGATGGATTTGGGTTTTGGGATTTTGTAAATTTTCTTCTCTCTCAATTTCTCCCTGGATTTCTAGTAGTAGACGCCCGAGGATCGGATCTACTCATAACTACATAGCTTATACGGAGAATCGAGTACGATACTCGCCTTATATTTCTTATATTACAAGTGTGGTGATCGGTAATAACATTTAGATTCTCCAATTTTATATTATTATAAATAAAGAATCAATTTTATTATTTATATGCAATAAGTCCGCTATGGCTATTAAACTGATTGACATTTGCCCTTTCACATTAAATTACTCACTCACTCTTTCAAGAATTAATACCTCACGCTTAGTTGCAAGTAAAAACCATCTAAAATTGACAATACTGTAATAGCACGATCTAAACATTTTTAATAATTCCTTTCTAATAAATTAAAAAAAAAAGTACAAATTATCAAATATGAGCGTAGATATTTGAATGATGTCATGCATAAATCGTAAATGAACTCCTAGCAAACTCTTTAACTAGAATGTCAAAAGTTTTAAAAAAGAATTAGGACTCATTTTATGACAATATAAAATATTGAGTTAATTATAAAATAAGTAAACATTTAGGAACCTAACTATTATTATATTTTAGTGGGTATGATGATCCCTTTTAAGTCTGGAATATCGTTTTTTTTTTTAATTTTTTAATTTTTAAGAGTAGTCTTAAAATATTGTGGCTTGCGAGTTGGAAACTTATTTTAAAATTAATATGAATTTTTAACTGTCCATGCAATTTAATTTGACAGTTAAGATAAAGCAACCATCAATTAAAATTGAAAAAAATATTAAAGTCTGCTTTCCCCAGTTGCACCTGCACCTGACAAATGCGACAATATTTCAATTCAAACATTTTATATTATATTTTTCAGGGTAAACAAATAATTAACTAAGTTTTGGATTATATTTTAAATATTTATTATTTTTAGAAACTAATCACCTCATTTTTTAACTTAAATAAATACGAATTTAAGAAATAAAAGAATACGAATTTAAGAAATAAAAGAATAAAGGTCAAATCATAATATCACTGTTGGAAATGAACTGGATGGGCCGGATCATTTAGAAAATACTAGAACTCTCCAGCCCAATTACTCATATTAAGAATCATTAGTTGATTTCGACCGAGAGAGACAAGAAGAGTAATCCTAAAGACACCGCACAAGTATTCTGAATACACCTTTTCCAGTGTATTCAGAAATTAAATTGGTGCATTCAGATTCCCCTTGTTCAGAAAAAGGTTTTAACTTCCTTGAATGTGAGGTGGAAAATAAAATATTTCCCCTTCATTATTTCCATTTGTCTTTGATATATATATATATATATATATAAATCAACAAAAGTAATTAGTTTTGATTTTGTAAATTAACATATGATTAATTGGTTAGATTAGTGTTTGATCTATTTTGGTAATAATATTGAATTTGGATTAAAGTCAAAGTTAACTTTCTCTTCTCGTGTAGTCTTTACTCTTCTATCTTTCAACATAATTAAGCAATCCAAACTGATCATTATGTTAAAGTTAATGTACGTAATTTCTCCTTTGACAAATAGCAAAACCCCAACTCACATTTATCTAGTAATAATATAAACTGAAATGGTCTACTTTTCCTAATCTTGCTTTTGAAGACACTCTTAACTCTCACACTTACCAAACATTTGATAGGCAGATTTATTTATTTATTATTTGGTTTATTGAAAAAAATAAAAGAGTGTGACAGTAATGAACCTTAAGCCAACCCAGAGACAGTTTTCTATTCTATTAAAAGAGGCGAAGAAAAGAATAAACTTATTATTGAACTTCTTCAGAAAGTGCAAAAGGGTAGGCTCCAAGACCAAGTTATCTTGAAAAGAAAAGCACGAGAGAAGGAAAAAAAGATAATCTGATCTATTCAGTTTTTCACTTTTCTTAACTTTCTGCTAAACCAGGCGACAGGTCAAAAGGCTCTTGCAGCAAAAGCCTAACGATATTTAACTAAGATTTCATTTTATTTTTAAAATTATCAAAAATTAACCAAAATATTTCATACCTATATTATATTTCGAATAGAAGTATCCTAACTTTTAATTTATAGATGTTGAGAATAGAATTATTAATTACTAGATATATGGAAATATATAGAGTTGATGATCGGTAAAAATATTATTTATTAAGTAAACATACTCATTTTATCAAAATCAGATAGAATTACGAGAGTATGAATATCTCCCAATTAAAGTCGTAATGGCAACTATATAACTAAAATAAAAATACAATTAAAATATAATTAAGCGAAAAGATTCTAACAACTTGATAATTTCTAATTTCTTTGCTTCCCACTAAAGATATTCTTCCTTCAACAAATTAAGAAAAACAATGCTTCTATTCTCAATTTTATTTAATACAATTTTGCACCTCCCATGCAAATGCAATAACTATATATAGATAGAGAGAGATCCCTTACTCACCATGCATGCATATCTCCCTACCGTTTTCTTAATATCAGAGAAATTAAAATTAATTAGCAATGACAAATGGCTGCTACCTTAACTTCATTATATTCTTTGCCTTTCTCAGCACTTATCTTCTTCAAACTTCAACATCTTCTCTCGTCTCCATCGGCGATTTCAACAAAGATTTCTTCATAACATGGTCTCCCTCCCATGTCAACACTTCCGCAGACGGCACCGCCCGCAGCCTGAAGCTCGACCAAGATTCTGGTAAACATATGTATACACATGATTAATGTTCATAGACGTTCTTGTGCACATTAATTTTAATTTTTTTGGTATATAGGTGCTGGTTTTTCTTCAAACCAAATGTTCTTATTTGGGCAAATAGATATGCAAATAAAGCTAGTACCAGGCCATTCTGCAGGCACAGTCGTGGCCTACTATGTAAGCAGTCTTTCTGATCCTTTTAATTCTTCTTCTGATCTTTAATTAATGTGCTCATCATGATCATGTGGTTGAAAGTGCTTAATTAATTATAAAAAGTGCTTCTGCATATATACACGCAATGCGCGCAGTTGACATCCGATCAACCAAACAGAGATGAAATAGACTTTGAATTCCTGGGAAACGTTAGTGGGCAGCCATATATTCTTCAAACAAATGTTTTTGCTGATGGCTTTGATAACAGAGAGGAGAGAATTTATCTCTGGTTTGATCCTACAAGAGACTTCCATACTTACTCCGTTTTGTGGAACCTTCACCAAATTGTGTAAGCTAAATAATTAATTTCTTCCATTCATTTAAAAAGTTCAATTAATTTTCATAATCATCACGATAATATTAACAGTAATATTAATATTGTTATTGTAGGTTTATGGTGGATTATGTACCCATAAGAACGTATAGAAACCATGCAGACGAAGGGGTGGCATACCCTAGATGGCAGCCAATGGGGATAAAGATCAGCCTATGGAACGGGGACAGCTGGGCGACACGTGGCGGAAAGGACAAAATTAATTGGTCGAAAGGTCCCTTCATAGCTTCATTCAGGAATTACAAGATTGATGCATGCGTTTGGAAAGGAAATGCAAGGTTTTGTAGAGGAGATAGCTCTACAAATTGGTGGAACAAACAGAGATTCAGCACTTTAACTCCTACGCAAAGAAGATGGTTCAAATGGGTTAGGAAATACCATTTGATTTATGATTATTGCCAAGATAATCAGAGATTTCAGAATAATCTTCCAAAGGAATGCTCTCTTCCTAAGTATTAATTGATCATCATGCATCATCATACAAAAATAATTAATTAAGGATTCATTAATTTTCCATTTCTTTAGTTTTCGCATTAATTTGTTATTCTTTTTTTTTTTAAATAAAAAGTACTATTACTATTATTATGTTGTCGTTGTTATTGTTGTTAATTAATAACTGTTTATTGGATTTAGAGTTGATCATTTGGGTAAAGTATCTTGATTCTTTGAGGTCAAGCAACCTTCTGTTAATTAATAGCTTTCAAGGTTTGTAAAATAGGGACATATATTGGGATCCCGAATTTATTTTTTACAATTTTTTCTTAGTATATATAAAGAGACACGTGATTTGAATTTCGTTCACAATAAATTTGAAAAATAGTAAGTTATATATATAATTTAAAAATTTTAATAAAAATTTATATTGTTATAAATAATTAAAAAGTTCCTAACTTTGACAAAAGTAGAATCAAAATCATACAACATGTTACTATTTTATAGAAAGAGTTTTTTTTAACTAAACTAATAGATATTATGTTCTTAATTAAGATAATAATAAATAAATAGCATTTGATTGTTATGAAATTATATTTAAATTTTATATTTTAAGATGGAATAAAAATATTTTTATTCTTAGCAAACAATAAATAAGAATATGGTTTGCTCAATTTTAACAATTTAGTATCTACAATAATATTAGAAAAATTCTATCTCCATTAATGGACTAAAAGTAAAATAGATATTACGTCCTAACATTCAATCAGAAGTTAAAAGAATATTTTTGGATTTTAAAATATTATGATGACGTATTTTTTCTTTAATTTGCCTATTGTTCATTTTTTGATGGTTTTGATAAACCTTAGATTTTGGAATTTGTGTGTTTCTTTCTTTCTTTTTTTTTTTTTTTTAAAACGGGGTTCTGTTTTTGGGTTTTCATTCCATATGCATATTATGTGTATTGCTATGTTTTTTGTGAATTTTTTTTTTCATATATTGAGGAATTTTTGTGAAAAATTGGGGAATTGGGATTTTTTTTAATCAAATAATAATTTGAATATTATTATGTCAATTATTGTTGTTGGGCATATGTCGCTTGAATTGTAATGTGTGTTTTACTTGTGGCTATTTGTATATTACAAGCTATTAGCGTTTTGAATCTACAAATATCTAGACTATTTGCTAGACAATGGCCCTGTTACCTGCTTTCATATATGCTGTTTGATATGCCTAATCTTTTAAGTAGAAGGAGAGTACAGTACATGTTAACTAGCATTTTACCAATTATTGGGATAAGTTTGGTAGTCGATACTGCTTTATTAGAATTGGATTTTAAGCGCTAAGATTTGAATTTAGAAAAAGGAACTAAAGAGTTTTATTCTTCTATTGTCTAGGACTCCATGACATCCGAGTTAAAAGAATTTTTTTTTTTAATTTTCAGGGAATAATTTGTTCAAAAACTAAAAATACACAGATTTTATGAGGTATCATATTTTATCTGCGGGGCAAATATGTAAATGTCATTAATTTTATTAACAAATTTAACGTTACATTGTAATTAGGTTGGGCAAAAAAGTTCGGACCTAGCTTGACTTGGGTGAAGCTTAAATTATAATTTAGTCTTAAATAAATTTCAAGCAGGATCCGAATTTTTATTAAAAAATTTGGGTACTTGTTGAGTTAGGTTCAAGTCGAGTTCAGTCGAATTCGGATACTCAAATATTTGAACTAATATATATATATATATATATATATATATACTTAGATAGATTGAATTTGGATTTCAAAAAATTCGACCTAAATTTAATATTTTTTTAAAAAAATATTGAACCTTAAAGCCTAAATTTAAAATCCGACCTAAAGTTTATATTTTTTTAAAAATAATATTGGACCTTAAAGCTTAGATTTAAAATCTACTTGGTTCAGATAATATATACCCTGAATCCGATTTAAATAAATTTTTCGAGGATCAAATTTTTAAAAATCCAATCTAAACTCTGAAAAATTGCCCACTAGTTGTAAATGTTAGTAAATATTGAGCAAACCATATTCCCATGTGTTGTTTTAGTAAAGTTTAGAGATAAAGGTTATCATTATCTCATTTTAAATTAAAAAAATTTCTTTAAATGAATTGGGCTAAGGTGGCAAATCCAGATGGCCCATTAACTGAACCCAAGTTGCGTTCTTCGGGCTAAATAGAGAAGGGTTTTCGGGTGTCTTTGGCGCTGCCGCCTTCTTCGTCACCTCACTCTTTGGAGCAAATTCCATAGCACACAACAAACAGTCTCAGTTTCTGTAAGTTTTCATTTGTCCTTTGACCTAGAATCAAGCATTCTGGGTTTCTAGTTTCAGTCTCATGGGTGTTTCTGTTGTTAGGAATATTAACTTGCTATAAGTTGTTTTGTACTGTGGAATCGTACAGCAAAGTTTTGCATTTCAATTGTGTAATGAAATGATTGAAAGAGTTTTCAAGAGTTGACTGTGTTTGACAATAGTAAACTGCAACTGCATGCGTGAATTTTAGTTTATGAAATTTTTTGCTGATGAAAATTTTATATTTTCGAGAAGATAAATTCTGGATGATGACATTCAAAGATAGAATGAGTCATGCCTGAGGAATTGCTCAGTTTCAGAACGTGGGTTTGTTATCTTTTTGCGTTTCTAATTTGGGTTAGTTTACAAAATTTTTGCTTCTGGTGGGTTTGTATTTCTAGGAAAAAATTAAAAAAATGAAGACCCTAAGCCTTAATTTATCTTTTCCTCCTTATCTACAGAAAGAAAGAGATGGGAGGTACAAGTAAAGATCTTTTGCTCTTAGAGCACCAGGATTCTTCAACCCCATCCTTAGGTACACTTACACTCTCTTTCAATATATGAGTATCTTACAAGTTCTTTGTTTAAGTTTTTTTTTTTTTTTTTTGTTTATGTTTGCAGAATCTACACTTCTTGTTTGTAACAGGAAAGACTCCCATACGAAGCCAAAGAAACCAAACCCTGATGAAAAGCCCAGTTGCGAATTAGTTCCCAAAAGCCAAGGTACTCTGAGTTTGCCATGTGTTATGAATCTTGAATTTTGATGTAGTCTTTGTCAATTCGGCCTAGAAAGTAATTGATTTCTGTTTAAGAATCTAGTGTTATTCAGAAATATATACTAGAGTTTTAATGGGCATTTGATTTGATTTAGTTGTGTTGATTATCATTAATATAGGAAAGTAGGAAGAGAGAAGAAAAGAAAAGATTTTAGATGTTAATAACCTCTCCTAAATTACTTGATCTTAGATTACATTTTTTCATGCCTGTTGATTCTCTGTGAAATTGGTCTATGTGCATTCTGTCTTCTTTATTAGTTTTATTGCACAAATAATGTTTGTGGTATGAAATATGAAATTAACGGAAGAGAAATTTATTATTAATTTTTTTTCCATAAATTGGCAGATTGAAGAAGTTGGAAACATGCATTGTAGAATATATTAAAAATTGGTGTACTTGTATACTTGTATCTGGAACTTAGAACATCCTAGTCTAGTTTTTGAGAAGGTATTAATCTGGATTTTGAGTCATATACACTATTGTATATATTTAATAATCAAAGAAATTGTCTTTGTCATTTTTCAGTTTTGGACAAAGTTAAAGATTTTTTGGGAGTTATATCAGAAGCTAATAAAAGGCTCCAGCTTGATGCAAAGGTCTGTGTGTTAATCTTATTACTAGACCCTGGTCACTTATCCAGATCCAGACCTTGCTCTCTTAGTAACTAACATGTGCGGAAGTTTCCTAAATGTAGGATAACGCTCAAGATTATGATATTGAGGTGCTCACTGGAAATGAATCTGAAGTTATTGAAATGGTAATTGGGGCTCTTGGTCCGCGATCATGCATATTGTGGCAGCTAGTTCATAGCTAAATTTAAGGTGCATCTTAATGACAGGATTTAATGCTGGGTATTACCGATCTTCATACGCCTGAGGCTGTGGGTGCTGCTGAAGCTGCAATCGCTGGTAATCAACCAGCAATTCCTTTGCCTGCTAGCAGTAGTGAAACAGGAACTGAAGATTATAGTGATGATAGTGAGGACAAAAATGACGAGGACGGTGAAACTGATGATGACATTGAAGACGATAAAACATTGTTTCCTATGTATCTAAAGAGATCCAAGACAACCAAAAATAATTCCTTGAGTGAATCTACTGAGAAAAAGCAATCAAAAATGCGGTCAAAGATTATTGAGCTCTCTTGAGTTGATCTCTGGTTTGAAGTTTAAACCTAGTTAAAGCCAGTGTGGTAGCTTTGTTGTGTAATATTGTTTTGCATGTTGCCATTTCAATTCCTTTTATCTTGCATCTAAAGAAGACAAAATCCTTGTTTCACTTAAAATTTTATCTCCAGTTAGATATCTGAAATTGTGGTTTTCGTTTCTATACGAGCTTTCCAAAACTGAACTCTATGTGCACCTTCTAAAAAATTTAGAGGGAGCAATTACAGATAAGAGACACAACATTGCGGAAATCTTTTAGCTTGCTTAAAGCCGGACGCATATATTAACTACTCCAGCAATTCGTCGTGGCCGAAGGAAAGAATAATGTTATACAAAGCTGAAATTGGGTTTGAAAAATTTTGACCTCAAACTTGACTCAATGTAACATTGACCAATCAGCACAATGTTCTGACATGTGTCATATGGTTTGCTAGATTAGGGGTTTGTATAATAATAGTGAATTTGGGGTCAAGTAATTAGATCAATAATCAAACATTAACAAATGGGTATTTAACAAACTAATGCTGCTGCTGACTTCACCCACCTTCTCTGCCTGAAAATTCAAGTCAAACTAATTAACAAATGGAAATGAAATAAAAACAACTGGGTCCCTATTGTTTTCTATTTTCACCAGTAAGGGCATAATTTTTTTATTTATAATCAATGGGTCCCTCACACAAAGTTACGCCTATTAAATAGCAAAATTACACTTCAAGTATTGATTTTTAAGTGTCTAACCATGAAAATATTAGAGTATGTACCTGAGACTAAAGGGTATTTTAGCTATTCAATTTCAATAGAAGTTAGTGACAGTGACAGTCACTGACCTATTTGTTACAAATGGTAAGACTATTCTTATTTGTGAAAATATTAATAAAATAGGGATACAGGTGTTATTAGCCCATACTTTAATTACTCTTGGAGTTCGGTAAGCACCGGTTGGCAAGTTATGAATTCCTTTGTTTCTTTGCATGTTATTATAATAATTTATTAAATTGTAACCTTTAATCACCCCTAGTTTGGCTCCCATGGTTTTGAAGTCCTCAAGACTAGACCCCTAATCCAAACGCCACATATCACCAAACACTTCTTTGAAAACTGCATTCTGACCTGTCAATTCAACAATTCATTGCAATTCTTTCAATAAAATATGTTGCACAAGTTGTCTTGTATCTCTTCCTACTTTCATAATCTAGTAAGGATCGTGATAATCACAAGGTTGATCTTCAATCCTAGTGTATTGATCAAATATGAACATATACACCCTATAATAGCTCTTCAGAAAGTTACAATAATATTAGTAGGCTCTTATGTGTTTAGTGGCCAAATCCTAAAAGACAAGCAGCATATAGTTATAAAAAGCCGCCTAAGTTCATTTGAAAAATCAAATTAAACACACAAACAGAAGAACTTTGGAGTTCATATTATTTCCCGTTGCAAATTCCATTGCTCAACCAATTATGAAAATGGTTTATGAGCAGTATGTTCTGGGAGGAGCCATAGCTACTCTGTTGGGATTTGCTCTGTTTATTTACAATTCAAGAGGAAAGAAGAAAAACATAGATTCTTCAATGAAGATTCAGGGAAAGGAGTGTTTCGAGAGCTCAGGAAGCAGAACATGCCAATCAGATTCCGATGAAAACACAGATATGATCATTGTTGGTGCGGGTGTTGCTGGTTCAGCTCTTGCTTATGCTCTTGGCAAAGTCTGTTTCTCATTAAACATCTGCTCTAGATTCAGTGATTTACCCTTTTGCATTGCTGATTTGAGTATGATCTGTAAATTTTTCATCTGAGATCTTTTCAGGATGGGCGCCGAGTTCATGTGATTGAAAGAGACTTGAGCCAGCCTGACAGAATTGTTGGTGAGCTGCTACAACCTGGAGGATATTTAAAGCTAGTAGAATTGGGTCTGGAAGGTAAATTGAGCAGTCAAATCTTGATCTTCTATTTAAATATATTAGATTTGGTTCTGACCTGCAAGTTATAAACATGGGGCTGCAGATTGTGTTAGTGATATTGATGCTCAGTGTGTGTACGGATATGCTCTTTACAAAGATGGGAAAAGCACTAAACTTTCATACCCATTGGGAAGTTTCGATTCAAATGTAGCGGGAAGAAGCTTTCACCACGGACGTTTCGTACAGAGAATGAGAGAAAAAGCTGCTTCTCTTCCCAAGTACTCTCTCTTTCCCTACGCAGATATTTGATATTTTAAGTTACTTTTTCAACATGTTATTCAATGTTCGGTCATAATTTTGTGTTCAGTGTCAGAATGGAACAAGGAACAGTAACATCTCTACTTGAAGAAAATGGAACTATCAAAGGAGTTGAATACAAAACCAAGGCTGGTCAAAAGCTTACAGCTTATGCTCCACTCACTGTAGTCTGTGATGGTTGTTGCTCAAATTTGAGACGCAACCTCTGCAATCCTAAGGTGAAGATTCTGTTTTTCTGGATCAGATATGGAACCACATATCTTGCCATTTCTTACCCTATTTCCTAAAGTCACATTATCATTTCCTCAGGTTGACATTCCCTCTTGTTTTGTTGGCTTGGCCTTGGAGAATTGTCAACTTCCATACGCAAACCATGGACATGTTGTTCTGGCTGATCCTTCCCCCATCTTGTTTTATCCCATCAGCAGTTCCGAGATTCGCTGTTTGGTTGATATACCAGGCCAAAAAGTTCCTTCCATTTCCAATGGTGAAATGAGTCATTACATGAAAACTGTAATTGCTCCCCAGGTATCTCAAATTACTCTGCCATCTTCATATATTCTTCTTCTGCAAGTAATCTGTATAATCTTCTCTGCAATGGAAAAATTCTTCAGTTTTAGCTATGGCTCAGTAGTTTCCTTAACATCCTACCCCATTTCAGATTCCCCAGGATCTGCAAACTGCTTTTGTCTCAGCAATTGACAAAGGAAACCTAAGAACAATGCCAAATAGAAGCATGCCTGCAGCTCCACATCCAACTCCTGGCGCACTTTTAATGGGAGATGCATTCAACATGCGTCATCCTTTAACAGGAGGTGGTATGACAGTAGCTTTATCCGATGTCATTGTACTCAGAAACCTGCTCAGACCCCTGCATTCTTTACACGACTCATCTTCTCTTTGCAAATATTTTGAATCCTTTTACACCCTCCGCAAGGTAACTCTTATATTCATTTGCGCTTCACTTTTACAATACTCAGTCAGCTCGCAGGTAAAAATTTTTGGATTCTGTGTTTGCAGCCAGTGGCATCTACCATAAACACATTAGCAGGTGCGTTGTACAAAGTCTTTTCTGCTTCTCCTGATCCTGCAAGGAAGGAAATGCGGCAAGCCTGCTTCGATTACTTGAGCCTGGGAGGTGCCTTTTCAAGTGGACCAATATCTATACTCTCAGGTTTGAACCCCCAGCCATTGAGCTTGGTTCTGCATTTCTTCGCGGTTGCTATCTATGGTGTTGGGCGTGTATTGATTCCATTTCCATCTCCTAAACGTTTTTGGATTGGGGCCAGATTGATTTCTGTGAGTAGTGTACACTTCCCATTGAATTTGTCTATCATTTTCTGTCGTCACAATTTCTTATGCTTATATCATTTTTCAGGGTGCATCTGGTATTATTTTCCCTATAATTAAAGCTGAAGGAGTTAGACAGATGTTCTTCCCTGTGGCCGTGCCTGCATACTACAGAGCTCCTCCTGTTAACTGAGAATCTAAAAACAGAAAATTCAAGCAAAATAATGGGAAATATTGCAACATTTATTCATTATTCCCTTAATTTTTTTTACTTCTTTTACCAGTTTTTATCAGTGGAATTCCTCCCTGACCAAAATTTGGGCAGAGTTTCTTGCAAATCCGTTGTATGGGAATTGTATCAATATATATATTTCTTTGCAAATTTTTTTGGTGAACCTCCACAGAAAAAATTTTATTAAATGAAAAATATAATACACCCAACGGAAAGTGACTTTAAAATATTGAAAAAATTGTCCAACAGACTGCCACAGGTTAATCGCATTAATAAGGATTAATTAAAGATGGAGTCACAAATAAATAACTAAGGATTAAAATATTTAAAGAGATAAATTTAGTCACTAATATTTTAAAAAAATATTAATAAATTAAAAAATAAATGAATAACTTTGTAAAGTGCAGGAAATAAATTATATATAAATTTAAAAAATAAATTTAAAAAATAAATATTACAATAAAAATTGAAAAAATATATTTATTGGATGAGGGGTCCCTGAGCCTAACGGCATTCTACCTGTAGGATTAATTGTATTAAAATATCATCTGAAAATTTTGTGAGTATACAAATATTGATTCAATTGATAAATGTTTAGAAATAATACAAGAAATAGAGAGATTAAATTTCACTCTCATTGAAATTGAAAAAGAATTCAGTTTATGTTCAATTAATACATAAAAGATTTGGGTAATCTTCATTTTATCCTTTCATATACGAATAATTTTCAATCCACCCTCAAATTTATTGTGAGTACTCACCCCGAGTCTAATATATTAAATTTCATATTTATATACAATACTTCAAAGGTAAAATTATAGTTTACCTATCCAAATTAATAAATTTTTTATTTTTTCTCTCAAAGGTAAGACTGTAATTTACAGTTCTAAGTTCATAAAAAATAAAATTTTTTTCTTCCCAGACTTATTTCTTTTCTTTGTCACTTCTTCTTGCTTTATCTCTTTCTCCCTCTATTTTTTTTTTATTTTCCTTCTCTCTCATTTAGCGCTCTCCTTTTTATTTTCTTGTCCTCTTTCTTTCTTTTTCTTCTTCCTTCATTTGTTTCTCTCTATTTTTTTCTCTTCTTTTCCTCTTTTCTTTCTTCTTCTTCTTCTTCTTCTCTCTCTATTCATTTTCATTTTTTTCTTTTGCTTCTTCTTCCCTCATCTATTCCTTTTTTGTGTATTCTTTTTGAGCTAACTATGTCGTTTCACATATATTAAATGTTACAAAGAATAATCTAATTTTTTTATTGATCAACTTTGGTTTAGCAGTTAAATATAACAGTAAGACTTAGGATCTGTTTGATATAACTTTTCAAATAGAGCTTTTTAAAGTAGAGTTTTTATCCGTAAAACTTTTATGAGTAGAGCTTTTAATAAAAATTTATTAATCGTTTGGTTGTCAAAAATGACTTTTGAGAAAATTTGAGTAATTACTTTAATAGACAAATTTTTAATGTTTTATTTTTAAGAAATAATGTAAAATTTTTAAAATAAAGTAAGGGTATTTTAGACAATTTTATCTTTTCAAAAAACTGAAAAAATTCTATTGCCAAAAGTCTAAATTTTGGGCTTCTTCCAATAGAAAGAAAATAGCTTTTTTAATTTCAAAAAATTCTTTTTCATTGTCAACCAAACGACATTAAAAAATTTGAAAGGACTTTTATCATTAAAAAAGCCCTTTTAACCAATGAAAAAGTCAAACCAAACGGGCATTTAATAGATTGAGAGTGAACTGAGTGGTTATTAAAAATAAAGCCAATAGATTTCTTAATTATTGTTTTGCATAAATTTTATTGTATCGTCTCGTATAATTTTATGTATAAATAGTATTCTCA
The DNA here is from genome assembly GCA_022749755.1 of Azadirachta indica. NCBI lineage: Eukaryota > Viridiplantae > Streptophyta > Magnoliopsida > Sapindales > Meliaceae > Azadirachta > Azadirachta indica. Next base: position 16,643,648 of record CM040444.1, read on the forward strand.
AAAATTTTTCTTTTTATGATTTGTGAGATAGGTCTCCTTTGATAGGAGATTAAATGTCTATTATACTTATTTATATTTTTATAAATTATAACATAATTTGTCTTATTTATAATAAATAAGTCTGTAAGCCCTATTAAAATGATTGAAATATCCTTTAGCTGGCAAATTACATACATACATACTTTATTCTTATAACTGGTCTAAATTCAATGTGAGGTTAATTTTGTTTAATATAGCTAGCTACTAGCAAAGCAATTAGCAAATAGCAAGGGACCTCTTTGTTACACTTAGAAAAACCATGTCTTTTTTGTGAAAATATAAAACATTAGAGGCCTAGATATTATTATCTCAAATTTTCTCGCTTGTATCGAATTTCATAAAAAGAAAAATATATTTTGATGGGTTACGACTACAACTAGTAACGTGAAATGAGAGTGGCTATTGCCTGTTGGAACACGCTAGCTCCTAATTTTCATATTCAGTCTTTTATCTTCTTTGTTTTTGGCTAAAAATTCTAGTTCAATATATCACTTGTTTATTTATTTATTTCTGTAAACCAAAAAAACTCCCGCACCACATATAACACCTTGATTTTACTACTATTATTATTATTATTATCTGCTGCAACATCTCTGCATGGCAATACATGACTTATTTCTTTATTAATTATCATCATAAGACACCAAACCCTCCAAGCTCATATTTGCATAGAGAATAATTTATTACGAAAACTTTTTATTGTTAATCAATATGGACGCTGATTAACAAAGTTGCCCGGAGGATCGTAGTTGCAGATAACGAAGGTGCCGCCATTGTTGCACCTCACTTTAGCACAGCCTAAACGAACAGAATTACGCCAAACAACCTGAGTGTAATGTCTGCACTCCCCACCAACGCAAGAGTTTGAGTTGTAGTTGTACCTCGGCTTCTCGTCCACCCACAGCTTCACCGCAGCAGTGCCTGTAAGGTCACCGCTGCTCCATGCAATGTTCTCACCGTAAGGTCCCCCGGAGTGCACCAATCTGCAGTCACCTCTGCGTTGATTGGCATAGTTTTGGGCGTAAGCCGCAACCCTATTGTCCCATCTCATTTGTCCAACGCCAACCGTAGCACGAGCTTGATTGTGAGCTCTGAGGTAGTCTTGTGGTGAATTTTGGGCAGAGGATAAGTTGATTGTAGCTAAGGCTACGACACAGAAAATTGCTAGAGAAATTGAAATCTTAGACATTTGGTTATGGTTTTGCTTAGAATAACTTAGTTTGTGGGTGAAAATAAAAATTGCTTGTGTATTACTTATATAGGGAAATGAGTGTGGAAAATTATTCATCGCTGTATGGTTGAATTTTCAAAAGAATTTTTTTTTAGAGATAAGATAATAAAACTTGGTGCGACACATTATTAATAAAATTGACTAAAGTTTGTGGAAGAAAATTAGAATGGCAGATTGTAATTGTCTTAATCAAAGTCAAGTATTTTCTACTTTTTCCACGGTGACTTTGTCCTAATCTCAATATGACTACATGGTAAAATTAATTTCCATTATTTCGCGTGTAAAAAGTTGGACCACATCCGAAGTTAGTGCTAAAACTATAAAATTCCAATTAAAAGAAATCTACGTCCATGCTTTAAGAAAACTGTATATTTAACATTTTTCTTAAAATAATTCTTGAAATATTCTCTAATAATTAAGTAAAACACTTCATCTTGTAATGCCAATGGTAAGATTAGCTTATCTTCTCGCCATTGAAAAATTCAAACAAGGATTGTTGCAATATGATCGCAGTCAAGATACACATATATCCAAATTAAGCAGACGCCTTAAAAACCATCTTGTCCTATTATAATTAATGACTCTTGACATATATATATATATATATATATGCATCAATTTGTAATTTGTTGAAAAATTAATAAACTGACATGGTCATATGCATGAGAATCAAAATGTCCAGATGGAATAAAGCTTGAAGATTATATTATGAATTTGATTAATTAATTAATTATATCTCCGACTCCGGATCGAGCTGAAAGACAAGCGGCGGAATGACTTGCATGTTGCGTCGCGAATTTGACAAAATTTTTATATCAAGGAAGAAGAGAGCTAATTAGACTGGTCCTACGGTAGATTATATATTAATGATCAAGAGTCCTAAATTTTTGCATAAATTTTTACTCATTAATTTATAAACCATTTCTTTTGAATGGTTGAGATTAGACATCTTACATATATATTAATTATGATCTATTAATTATATGTATTCAATTTTATTTTAACTATTAAAAATATATAGATTTAATGGTTGGAAATAGAAATTGTACTGTGCAGTTAAAAAAGCACGAATAGATAGAGATTATCAAGTGTGAACATTGACATAACTCAATGGTATGGTATTGCTCTCGATGATGTGATGTAATTTCTCGTAGCCAATATAATTCTGATCATCATCTTCTAAATTTAATTTTTCCATAATCACAAAATTAAATAAATCGGCAGTATCCAGTAATCTCTCCAAAATAAGTGCCGGTAATAAATGAAGTTGCCAATGCCCCAGCAATCTCATGTGGCATTTGAGTAGGATCGACGAATCAGAAAGTTATAATTTCGCAGAGAAGTACTTATAATAAGAACGGCTTGTTACTTCGAAAGATGAAAAGTAACAAGAAGACTTAAAAGAGCGAAAGAAACAAGACTGCTGGCCCCTACTTGTTCATTTTTCCTTTCTTTATAATTAGTTGTTTTTACCTTTTTCGTTGGATTGATCCAAAACCATAGATTAATTAATTAGGTTTCTTGTATATCACTGGCACATTAGGTCTGCATCTGTCTCGTTATCACACGCATCACGAACAATTTTATGAATAATTTACTTAATATCGAAATATCTGAAGGAAAATATTTTAGGGGATATTTTAATTCCTTGTTGCAAACTCTCGAGTACTCTAACTAATCTCCTAAACAGATTTTGTTATTGTGGTTATGATACATTCATTAAGCTAACCTTATTATGGTTTATTCTCCAATTATTAACCAACCGGCAGGGGAAGAAATCTTATTATTATCATTAAAATGATTTTTTAAACTTTTTAGGGAGAGGGAAGAAATGGAATTTTGTTTTGATCGATGTACTACTAGCTAGCTTTTATCATTTCTAAAAAGTTAACATGTCCAAGGGGGACGTTTTCCTCATTTGGGTTGCTTAAAACAATCGCATTTCATGCAACTTTTGGATAATACATTCCCGCAGTTTCTCTATTATAAATAAGTACAATTCATACTATCCCTCACCTCTCATCAATCAGTCAACCCAAACATCTATCACACATTCTAGGAAAGGACCGAAACCAAAATGAATTGCTGTAAGATTTCACTAGCTCTTCTAATTTGCTTAATGGGGCCATTATCCCTGCTGATTCAACTTTCCCATGCCGAAAACCTACCAGAAGACTACCTCAAAGCCCACAACTCAGCTCGATCACAAGTCGGAGTCGCCAATATCTTATGGAACGACACAGTAGCAGCATATGCGCAGAACTATGCTAACTCAAGAATTGCCGATTGCAGTCTTGTTCATTCTGGCGGACCTTACGGTGAAAACCTGGCCAAAGGCAGCGGCACATTCACTGGCACTGCTGCCGTGAACTTGTGGGTAGCAGAGAAGGCTTACTATGACTACACTTCAAATTCTTGTACAGGAGGACAACAGTGCTTGCATTATACTCAAGTTGTGTGGCGCAACTCAATTCGTCTTGGATGTGCTAGGGTTCAATGCAGCAATGGGTGGTGGTTCGTTATTTGCAACTATGATCCCTCAGGCAATTATGTTGGGCAACGTCCTTACTAAGATGATTAATTAATTTGATTAAGCCACTTCTGCTAATTAAGAGGTTAATTAAGAAACAAATAAACTGTATGTAATCTTGTTGTCGAAAGTAATTAATAAGGTTGATTCTGTATGTAATAGTATTGTCTCCGGACAAGGAACTTGCATGAGTCAATCGTACGTCGTTGCTTTGAATAACCAAAAGGATGTACATATAAGTCACATTGTCTGTCTAATGATCTTTAGACGGCTTGGAAACTTATGTATGGTTTCTTTTGGTTATGTTCTATTTCTTTTCTCTAATCTGAAATTGAACATTAATTTATTTAGTGGGTGTTAATTTTTTTTATCATTGGTTTTTTAGTCAAATATTTAACAAGACTTTCATATATTACTTCTCTTGTAAAACAGCTCCAAATTTTATATTCATTTTGAAATGAAATTTGTTCCCACATGAGGGAAGCAGAAATTGGGGATGCGTATTCTGTTGAGATATTTAATGATCCAATAATTCTCCAAAATATAAAATTTTAAAAAATAATAATTGAAAATTTTAAATAATGGCAAAATTGACAAACATGTAACAATATAAAGTAAATGATGCAAAAACTTAACGAGTTTCGGTAAATATTACCTATGTCCTTGGGCACTTCAAATACTCTACTAGAATCAAATTGAAAGATAATATAGAATTTAGATACAACTTACAAATATTTACAAACTTAAATGGACTCAAATGTAAAAAATATAATAAATTTAAGGAACACTGTAAATCTTATAAAGTTAGGGATTCAAATGAAAACTACTGTCTTCAACCTCAAAACAACACTCAAACTTGTTTCTTTCTCCTCATATTTTGGCTCTGTCTCTCTCCATTCTCTCACAATTTTTTAATGGAATTACAAATGAGAGAAACCTTCTATTTATAGTATAATTGAGGGCCAAAAGAGTTAAAAAGATAAGATAATTTGAGGTATGCTCTTGCGTATAAAGGCCACCAATTTTTATCCACCGACCACCACTGACTTTTACATTTCAAATTTTACAATTAGATGTTGAAAATAAACCATACTTTAACAAATCTCTACCTTGGCGAAATTTCAACTTTCATATATCTTTCAATTTGAAAGTGCTTTCAAATTCACCAACTTTGGTGCCATCCTAGTGTAAGGTGACTTGCAATAAGTCTAACCAATACTTGAACTTTTCTGTAGGAACTAGTTTAGTCAATATATTAGTAGCATTGTTCTTTGTGTGAACTTTCAATAAATAAATTTTTTTGGAGGTGATCCGCTCTATAATTTTGTGATATCGAACATCTATATGTTTTGACCTTACATGAAATATTTGATTCTTGACAAAAAATATAGCACTTTGACTATACTTTATATTCGAGCATCATCTTGCTTAAAGCCAAGTCCTTCAACTAGACTTTTTAACCATAAAGCTTCTTTCCCTACTTCAACCATCACTATATATTTTACTTTAATAATAGATAGAGCAACTGTAGATTATAAGATGGGTTTCTATGAAATCAATTCTCCTCCAAACTTGAAAGCATAGCCAATTATGAATCTTCTATTATCTAGATCTCTTATACAATCTGAATCAACATATCCTACTACCTTACTAGAAGTTGAGTCTTGATCATACAACAATCCATAATTGATTGTGCCAACAAGATATCAAATCCATTTGACTGCATTCCAATGCTCCTTTCTTGGATTTGCCATGTATCTGCTGACCACATTAATTGCTTGTGAAATGTCTGGTCTAGTGTATACATTGTATACATTAGACATCCTAAAACGTTTGTAGAAGGTACTCGAGCCATGTACTCCACCTCAACCTTTGTTTTTAGACAATGATTTGAAGACGATAAAAAATGTGCTGCTAATGGAACCTTTACAGGTTTAGCATTGAACATGCTAAACTTTTCTAAAACTTTCTTCACATAATTCTTTTGAATGAGCCACAACTTTCTAACTTTTTTATCTCTGTTGATTTCTATGCCAAATATCTTTTTAGTAGCTTCAAGATCCTTCATTTCAAATTCAATACTCAATATATTCTTGAGCTCAGGGATGTCAAATTTATTTTTAGCAGCAATCAGCATATCATTAACATAAAGTGTCAGATAAATGAAAAAACTATCATTTAATTTTCTAAAATAAACACAACAATCATACTCATATGAGTGTACTCATGTGATACCATAAAACTATCAAATCACTTGTAACATTGTTTGGATAATTGTTTTAATTCATATAAGGATTTCTTTAATATACACACGAGCCCTTCTTTGTTTGGTTTTTTAAAACTTTCGGGTTACTGCATGTAAATCCACTCCTCTAACTTCCTATGTGAGAAAATAGTTTTTACATTTAATTACTCCAACTCCAAATTGTACATTACCATAATCAATAAGATAACTCGTATAAAAGTATGCTTCACCATCGGAGAGAAATCTCATTGTAATCTATACCTTCCCTTTATGAATATCCTTTAACAACTAATCGAGCTTTATACTTTTCTCTTTCATTTTCTGTGACTACTTTTTTCTTTTTGAAAACCCATTTGCACCTAATATCCTTTTTTCTCTTGGGTAATTTTATTAGTTCCCAAGTATGATTCCTTTTAAGTGACTCTATTTTTTCTTCCGTAACTGTAAACCATTTATCACCATTCTTTACTTGAATTGCTTCTTTGAAATTAGATAGGTTGTCACTTTCAGAGAATAATGCAAATGACACCATATCTTCAAATCTATACCTAACAGGTGCTCTGGTAGTGCTTCTGTTTTTGTCTCTAACAAATCAATATTACTCTTCTTGGTGCTCTTCTTGATCATCAGTTTAGTCTTGATTTCTTGTAGTGGAGTTTGTTGTTGTCTCAACTCCACCTTAATGACTGATCTCTCATCTTGCTTTTCAGTGAAATTCTGCTTTATATCTTTTTTTCCAACATGTTGGTTTCATTAAAGACAACATCTCTGTTGATGACTTTCTTCTTTGATTCCGGGTCTCAGAGCATATACTTTTTTACACTTTTTGGATAGTCGAGAAAAATACACTTCTTTGATTTCGCATCTAATTGGTATGGTCATCATGTGGTACATGCATGTATGCTGGACATCTAAATATGTATAAGCTGGTGTAGTTAACTGGCCTGTTTGTCCGAACCTCCTCAGGGATTTTGAAATTTATAATCGAGTATAGAGACCAATTAATTAAGTAAATAGTAGTGTTAATTGCTTCTGCCCAAAAACTCTTTGGCAATTTTGCGTTAAGCATCATACACCAAGCTCTTTCCATCAACGTTCTATTAATTCTTTCAGCCACTCCATTCTGCTACGGAGTCTTGTTTATTATGAAATGCTGAGTAATCCTTTCATTTTTATAGAATTCTAGAAAGGAACTTCTCTTGTACTCGATTCCATTATCACTTCTGATGTACTTTAACCTTTTACTAGTCTGGTTTTTCACCTCAACTTTCCATTGCTTGAAAATGTTAAACACTTCGAATTTGTGCTTCATGAAGTACACCCAAACCTTTCTAGAATAATCATCGATAAAACTAACGAAAACCTCTATATAATACAACTGGTGATGGTCCCTATACATCAGTATGAACAGAATAAAAAATACCTTTATTGATGTGAGACAAAATATTGAAGCTGACTCTATTCTGCTTTCCCACAACACAAAATTTGCAGAATTCCAATTTGCATCCCTTCACACCGCTTAAAAGGTTCCTTTTATGTAACTCATATAGCCCACGTTCGTTGAGATGACCTAACTGCATATGCCATAATTTGATATTGTCATTGCTCGGTTCAGTATGTGTAGTAGCAGCAGCTCCACTTGAAACAGCATCTCCTAGCAACTTGTACAAGTTCCCAATTTTTTCTCCTTTCATTACTACAAGAGCTCTTTTATGGACTTTCAATAATCCATCTTTGGTAGAGAAATTATAACCCAATGAATTCAATGTTCCCAAGGAAATCAAATTTTTCTTCAACTTAAGAATATGCCGGACGTTACCTTGTGTTCTAACAGTTCCAACATGTATCATCATTTTCACTGTATCGATTCCAATAACCTTGCAAGAAGCATCATTACCCATTAAAACAGAACTAGCGTCACAAGATTGGTAAATATTAAACCATTTTTTGTAAGGACACATATGGTATATGCATCCAAAGTCAAGTATCCAGGATTCTGAAAAAGATCTTCCATTTGCAGATGCCAACAACATGTCCCCTTCTTTATCGTTATTGGATTTGTTGTCGACTATATTTGCTTTGGTTGGCTTTTAATTCTTCCTTGTTTCCAAGTCCTTTTTTAATTTATTGCAGAATCTTCTAGTATGCTCCTTCTTATGGCAATAATGACACTTCACATCTTTCCTTGGGCGCGACTTGGAATGATCATTATAGTTAGAATTTCTTCCACAAGATTTACCTCTACCACATCTCGATTTTGCCTCGTTATCTTTTCTTGCAACAAGACCTTCAACTTGAGAAGAGCTGCTTAGTTACTTAATCTTATTAGTCTCCAAAAGAGCAGTTGAAACCTTATTCACTGTGAAAGTTTGCTTCTCAACTAGCAGTGTGGTCACCAATGTCTTGTACGATTTTGGTAAAAAAGCCAATAGAATAATTGCTTGATGTTCTTTATCAATCTTGACCTCTACACTCTGAAGTAAACTTGTTAAACTTGTTGATGTGGCTTGATTCATCTGTACCCTCCTACATCTTTAACTTGTACAGCTCTTTCTTTAGATAAAGTTTATTTGTTAAGTATTTTGACATATATAGCTTTTCTAATTTCTCCTATAACTTTGCCAGAAAAGTTTCATTTAACACTATATACTTGATTTTTGGAGCAAGATTGAGTCGAATCATATTTATAGCTTTTGCTTTTAATTCCTCCCAATCACTATCTTTCATATCTTTGGGCCTTTTATCAAACAATGCTTTAAGAAGATTCTTTTGCACTAATACATCCTTTACAATATTTTGTCAAATACTAAAATTAGTTTTGCCATCAAAAGGTACTAAATTAAACTTTAGACTAGTTATAAATTCTTCAATCAATTAATATATTTCAAAACTTACAGCAAACCTTGAAATAAATAGTACACTTTGAAAAATTTGTAAAAAAGACAAGAGAGATCACAATGGTCCCACTTAAAATTCAAACTCTTTAGGCAATTATAACTATTTTGATAGAATTTTTTCTCAGGCATGTATCTACCCAGTGAACCTTTGGCTCTAATATCACTTGTTAAGATATTTAATGACCTAATAATTCCCCAAACTATAAAGTTTAAAAAATATAATAATTGAAAAAAATCTAAATAATGGCAAAGTTAACAAATATGCAATAATATAAAGTAAAAGATACAAAAATTTAATGAGGTTAGGTAAATATTACCTACATTCTCAGGCATTTCAAATATTCTACTAGAATCAAATTGAAAGATAGTATAAACTTTGCGTACAACTTGCAAATATCCACAAACTTAAATGGGCTCAAATGTAAAACCTACAGAAAATTTAAGTAACACTATAAAGCTTACAAAGCGAGGGACTCAAATGAAAAATATCGTCTTCAACCTCAAAATAACACTCGAGCTCATTTCTTTCTCATCAGATTTTATTCTATCACAGTTTTTTAATGCAATTACAAATAAGAGAATCATTCTATTTATAGTCTAATTGAGGGCTAAAAATGTTAAAAAAATAAACCAATTTCAGGTAAGCTCTTATATATGGAGGTCACCGATTTTTATTCACCGACCACTACGACTTCTACATTTCAAATTTTACAGTTGGGTGTTGAAAATAAGCTACACTTCAGCACATTCCAACTATACTCTATCAAAAAGTGTTTTAGTAGTAGATGCTAGCTGATTGAATGGCAAAATTTCACAAAAAGAAAATGCAAAAATTTTGAATATTTCTACCACTCAATTAGAATTGAAAATTTTGTTATCCTAATTTTATGTGTTTTCCCCCCTAAAAGATAAATATTTTCACCTAGATACGTGCAACAGTATCAAACCATTTTCCTCCACTAAGACCTAAACGTGTATATTAATTATTTTCACCTAGATTTATATATGTTCACATGAACCATCAACATACATATTTTCTTCCACAAAAAATCTTCCATAATAGTTTACTTTATGATCTACACGACTTGTCAAATGTGGCTTCCAACATGCAGTGTACATAATTAAGGTCATGAGCTTATGAATTATGATCACTCATTTTTCCCTCATTGAATATTTAGAGCAACAAGACATGGTCATCACAATGACGGTAATAAGAAGAACAAAAGGATGCCAAAAGAGAGAGAAGATCAATAAACAGGATGTTCTCGAACTCCTCAACTTCCCTCACATTAATTAGTATGGTGTTAACTGACTTTAATTTTGTTATAATTTTCAAGAGATTGTAAAGCCTGAGCGCCCCATGAACTCCCTCAAGCATGCATTATTTTGAACTTCCATTCGGAGTCGTATAAGTTGAATAAAACTGAATGATGATTACGATGTGATTAGAGAAATAACATTAAGTTTATCCTCCATTATTATCTAGTTAATCATTTTCATCGGATTGGAGAATTAATGACTACATATCTAATAACATTCATAGAAATCTGAATATAGACATTCGGCTTGAAAAATTATTCCATATCTCATAATCTTTATCCAATATATTGTTATATATACAAATTCATTGTCTCATGTTCTATCTTTTTATGAGAGTAAAAGTAAGATTAAAGTAAATGATACAGAAATAGATATAATACTGCCTCATCATTCTGAATAAATAGAGTTAATATATATGAATTTGGATTTTTAGTGTCATCATTTTTTATTTATTTTTGTGAAGAAGTTGTACGTCAATTGCAACTTCTCATTTGTGAGACTCTTTCGTTGCACGAATAAAATGAAGCCCATTAGCCTCAGTTAATACTTCTTGTTTCCATTTTTTTTCTCAACCAAACCTCCATACTTCATAATCGTAGTACTGAAATTTTATTAATACTTCATGAATTCATTCATTTATTATCTGCCAGTACATAATTAGAAGCGCGATTCATCAAAATCAATTCTTATATTTAAACGCCTTTTTTTTGGCTGAAAATTTTAGTAAGGTTTCTGCCCTAAATGATTGCCTCTGGGATCATAGTTGCAGCCTATGAAAGTTCCTCCAGTTTTGCATCTGACTTTCGCACACCCAATGCGAACTGACTTACGCCAAACCACCTGAATGTAGTGCCCACAACTCTTGCCTGTAGCGCAAGTATCAGTGTTGTAGTTATAGTATGCCTTCTCATCCACCCACCCATTAACAGCTTTCGTGGCCGGAAGGTCCCCGCTGCTCAAGGCAAGGTTCTCGCCATAAGGGCAGTTAGAAGAATGAATAAGATTGCAGTCGTCACTGCGTTGATTAGCATAGTTCCGTGCATAGGCAGCGAGTCTGTCGTCCCAAGTCACGGGGCCAACGCCAACCTGCTGCCGAGCTGCGTTGTGAGCATCGACAAAGTCTTGTGGTGAGTCTTGTGCATGGGAAGACAGGAGTAGGGCCAACTCCAAGACACAGAAAAGAGAGAGTGGTGAAATATTCTTGCAAAATCCCATTCTGATTGCAAGTTTTCGAATGCAAAGCGAAATTTGTTGGATGATTGATGAGAAAAATGATAAAATTTTATAGGTATTTATAGAGTCAAAGGTGTTAGCTGTCAATTTTCGTCATATATTGGAGCAATTTTACCTTATATTTACCGTTAAAAAGCATGTTATAACAAATTCCTTCGGTAATTGAAATTCAAAAAATTAAAGATGGGCATTCCAATAATATTTTCATGGTTTTACAATTAATAGTTATTTATTCGCCAAGGAAAAAAATACTAAATGTTTTTGGTACCGTATGATCAATAAATTATAGTATGATCACTAGCTAGCTAGCTAGCTAAATGCTGTTTTTTCGAGTTAATTTCTTGAATTTTGTGACGTGAAGTGGGTAACTAACATGCGAAGAAACAGAATTCTCATGAAAGGAATTAGACCCATCACCTAGTTGATTTTGGACCAATTATATATATATATATATATATATGTATATATATCATGTTTTTCCTAAAGATTAATTCCGGTTTGAAATGGTAGTAATGAATGGAAAGATTGTAATAGATATAATATTTTCTTGAGGGTAATAACATTTTCATCCTCAAATTTTGGTGAAACATCAAATCAGGACAACCTTGTCCAATTTTAACAATTTCATCCCTGCCGTCTACATTCTTCGTTTTCGTTAATAGAATAAGGCGAAGCAGTCATTTTGCACTGCTACAGTCACTAAACTAGAGGAGGGGGTCTTAACCAGTCGCTATGGCCGCTCACGCGAGCACCCGCAGCCTACACACGCTGGCCCAACACCGCACCACGCCTTGTACTTTTGGCCTAACTTCTTCAGTTATTCCTTGTCACCAAATTTAATTTGCTGGTTCCATAACTTTTCATATTGATCTTGTTTCTGCGATGGCCCAATTAGAACATATCCGTACTTTCTATTGTTCAATGTATCCATTTCATCAGACGTTTATTGATTCAATATTGCAGATTGAATAATGGTGTTCTTAGTGTCAAAAGTTAGTAGCATTTATAATTAGAATTAATCTACCATTCTTATAATTAAGTATCGGAGCTATGAATATTACCTGTTTGTTGAAACTTGAAAGACCCAAAACACTTCAAAACTACGGTTTATATTTTCATTATGAAATTTCTACATGTTCTGGGTTTGCAGACAAATTTACAGTATGGAACTTTTTTGCATGTTCTTGGTTTGCAGACAAATTTGCAGTATGGTTTTTTTGGATTCATGTTGCGAGTTTGCAAGCAAATTGGCATTATTGTTGTTATGGATAATATGCATTCTTATTCAGTCAAAAAAGAAGTGTATGAAAGGAATATTCTTGTGTCTAATTTATGGATTGATTGTAACAAAATGTGTGCATAAGGAGGTAAATTTGTCACTAGTTTTTCGCATATACAATTTGTTTTTGTATGAATAGAATGTTTATGGAATAATTTTTGTATTAAATGGATGAAATTTTTTCGAGTGTTTGTTGCATGGATTGGAAGGCACAGATATTTGTCTTGCTGCATGTGGACATTTATAAAGGAGGAGAAAAGTAGCCATTTTGGACACGAACAACTAGTTTTTTTTTTTTTTTCTCCCGAAAGGACGAAATTCTTTTGTTTTGTTATCTTCTTTTAGACTAATTTGTTAAAAATTTAAAGTGTTGGGAATCATTTGTTATTACCTTATTTCTAAAGCAGGGGCAAATACGTATGTCAGTTTTTTAACATTTTGGACGACACTTCGCTCTACAGTCTACAGGGATTAATTTGTTAAAACTGGATATAATATGTGCTGATTTGTTATATCATCAACGTACGTTCACGGATAAAAATGCTATCCCATTCTCTTGAAGCAATTCCTCCCAAACTTTTTTGCGCCTTAACCATATAAATACCCATCAAGATCAAATCTTCTCATTTTCCTCGTCGATGAGACCGAAATTTGAAAGAAGAGTAGTTGTATGAAAGAAGAGGAAGAAATTGATTAAGATCATGTAGGCTAGGATAGGGCTAATTGACACAGGGCTTGGGTGGACAGAAGTAGGTTCTGGGATGCAGTCCTTTTTATATATAGCCAAAGGACATCCTTAATTTGTGGGTAACAAAACATTTAATATGATCATGCCACAAAGGAGAAAGGACTTCATCAATCACAAATTTGACATTGCCTATAATGACAAAAGTGATCAAATCTTAATTTGGATATGAAACTGAATTATTCTGCATCTTCAGTACTTACACTGAGTATAACAACCTAGAAATTAACAAACTCTTCTAAAATTAAATTAATATCAGAAATATAATATCGATTTTGATCGAGTAATTAATTACATTCATTTGTTTTAAACCTTTTTGAAAGGTGACGCTGTCTATATTTTTCTTAATTATTACTTTTTGGTTTATAGTAGGTACTACGTACTTCTTGAAGCTATTCCAATCCAATCACTTACCACGCCATAATCCTATAAATACCCATCAAATATCTTCATTTTCTTCATCAATTCCCTTAATTTCCATTAGAAATTGGCAAAGAAAAATGGGATCCTGTAGGATTTCATTGGCAGCCATTTTCTGTCCCATGGGTTAGCCAGGGTCCTTCCTTCCTATGCACAAAACTCATAATAAGTAATAACCATTGGATCCTAATTCCTATAACAAATTGTAGAATAAACTCGGGAGTAATCTTTCGATTAGTTCGAGTTGTGGAGTTCTCTAATATCCAGTTGATTGATGCCAACTCTTGATCTCTTTTGCATCTTTAATTTTTTGTTTCCTTGTTACTTTTCAGTTGTTTTGTTGCTCTAATTCGATAAGGGAAAATGATGGATCATAAACTTAGGACTCCGGAGTCACGTTTGACAAGTCCACACAAGTAAATAAGAAAGATTTTTGTGGAAGAAAATTTTTTTTATGGTCGTGCACTAGGGAGTTAGGTGATTATAACTAATAGTTATGTTTATTTTTCGAGCCTTTTTCTTAAAATAAAATGATATATTAATAGAATAAAGTGAAGGGGAAATACAAGAGCAACAATTCCGGTTTAGAAAGCAAAGCAATAAGCAGCAGAGAACAATTTCCAGTAGCAAAATAAGATGATTTTTTTTTTTTAAGCTATTAAAACAGAAAAGCAGTAGCAGAAAGCAGCAGAAGCAGAAACTAAAAACAGTAGCTACAGCATTCAGCAGAGAGCCAACGGCGGCCAGCAGCAGCAAAAGCTTTTGTTTTCTGCTGCAAGCAACAGCAAACATGGGCCGCCGCAATCAAAACGGAGCACAGAGCAGTTGAAACTGCAGCATGCAGCAAGCATTCACAGATGAGAAGAGCTGAAGCTGCAGGTATACAGCAACACAGCAAGCAAGAAGAAAACAATGCTCCACACAGTTACAATAAATCCAGCAAATCAGGAGTTGCAATAGAGCAATAGCATCAGCATCAAAATTATGGTCAAAAGCTCTTCATTTTCACCAAAACAGAATCCAGCAAGACAAAACAACAGAACAATAGCTCCGACCATTATATAAAACGGAAGCTGGGTATGCCCCATGAATTAAGCATGAGACCATTGCAAATATTAGAGGGGGAAGAGACCACCAAGTGAAGTCATTACAAGCTAAGCCCAAATTAGCAACAGCATCAGCTATTGTGTTTCCTTCCCCCTGAAGATGTGTGAAACCCGAAAATTCATCATTTAAAGAAGATGAGAAGTATTAATCCAGCGAGTGTAGAGTTGCCAAGGAGGAGAATTCTCAGAATTCAACAAGCAATCTGTAACTAAAACAGAATCACTTTCAATCCACAAATTATGCCAATCATAGAATCATATGATTCTTTGGGGGCATTTGCTTGGTATCTTGGTTACCATATTTCTTTACATGCTGAAATATTTCAAAAATTAATCTAATGGGGGCGACCTCCACATGTTGAAGGACCAGGGTTGCATTTTGATAATCCATCGGTTTTAACCTTTATCCTATGATTCTATGGACAAGGCCATAGCACATTAAGAATCATAGGATCTTTACCAAATCTTAGATTAATTTTTCGAGCCTAGTTAAAAAAGTAAACGGATTTTTTAAAGTGTTACACAATTATTTTTATTAAATATAAAAACTGGTTTTAGCATCTCAAGACATGATAATTTATAATTTAAAACTGATAAACAGAAAATAGGGAAAATTTTGAAATATTTTTAGAATTGACTCAAATGACTTCAAATACAAGATTTTCAGCTCAAAATTAATGAAACCACCCAACTCAACACACATACCATCTTATATACTATGATTTGTTCAATTTTCAAGACCTCAACTCCATAAATGCCCATCAATTCTTCTTATTTTACCATCAATAATCCAATAAATTTCGCTTTGCATTAGAAAATTTGCAAACCAGAATGGGATTCTGCAAGAATATTTCATCACTCCCTCTTTTCTGTCTCATGGGGTTAGCTCTACTCCTGCCTTCCCATGCACAAGACTCACCACAAGACTTTGTCGATGCTCTCACAACGCAGCTCGGCAGCAGGTTGGCGTTGGCCCCGTGACTTGGGACGAAAGACTCGCTGCCTATGCACGAAACTATGCTAATCAACACATTGGCGACTGCAATCTTATTCATTCTCCTAACTGTCCTTACGGCGAGAATCATGCCTGGAGCAGCGGGGACCTTTCCGGCACAAACGCCGCAAATGGGTGGGTGGATGAGAAGGCAGACTACTTGCGCTCCAGGAAAGGCTTGTGGGCACTACACTCAAGTGGTTTGGCGCAACTCAGTTTGAGTTTGGTGTGCGAAAGTCAGGTGCGAAACGGGAGGAACCTTCATTGGCTGCAACTATGATCCCCCAGACAACTATGCTGGGCAGAGACCTTACTAAACTTTTCAGCAGCAAAAAGGCGTTTTATTATTAGAATTGATTATGATAAATAGGGCCTCTAATTATGTACTGGCAGATAATAAATGAATAAACTTATGAAATATTAATAACATTTCAGTGTGTCAGTTATGAAGTATGGGAATTTGGTTGAAAAAAGAAGTATTATTATAAGTGGTTATTGAGCCTTCATTTTATTTGTGGAATGAGAGATTCACGTACCACTTCATCGCGAAGATAAATTAAAAATGATATATTAGCTGAAAAGTCTAATTAATATATTAGCTTGTAAGGTCTCTCCCCAGCATAATTGACCGGAGGATCATAGATGCAGCTAATTAAAGTCCCTCCTGTTTTGCAACTGACTTTGGCACACCCAATTCGAACTGACTTGCGCCAAACCACCTGAGTGTAGTGCCCACAAACCTTGCGTTCAGCGAAAGTATTAGAATTATAGTCGTAGTATGGCTTCTCAGAAACCCACAAATTTACAGCATCTGTGCCCGAAAGGTCAGTGCTGCCCCAGGCAATGTTCTCGCTGTAAAGACTGTTAGGAGAATGAATAAGATTGCAGTCGCCACTGCGTTTATTAGCATAGCTTCGTGCATAGTCAGCAACTCTTTCGTCCCAAGTCACAGGGCCAACACCCACGTTTGCCCGAGCTGCGTTGTGAGCATTGACATAGTCCTGCGGTGAGTTTTGTGCATGAGAAGGACTAGGGCTGAACCCGTGAGACAGAAAATGACTACTAATGAAATCGTACAGGATCCTTTTTTTGTTTGGGAAATTTACGATGGTGACCATTGTTTACTATCATTTTTTTAAAATAATCATCGTTCAAAAACTCTTTTGAAAATGAACATGTGAAATAATTTTAAACAACTCTATCTCTCTATCTAGTTTTAACAAAACTAAACAATCCCTATTTTTTGCCCTAAATGCAAAAGAAATTCCCAAATTCAATGTTACAAAAACAAAACCGTAACCGTATGGAAACCAAACAATATTGTAATAATAGAAATAATAATCACCTGGAAATCAAATTCATTCGGTGTAGTATAGACAACAAATGATAGACAGCAAAGGCTGACGAAGATTGTATTGTGGGTTGACGACAAGAGCTTTGAAGTGATATAAACGATGGTTAATGGTGGCACACTACTAGAATGGAATTGGTTTGTTGAATTTCATAAATTTTTTTTGTAGATTTTTTGCAACTTATAGTTTGAAATGTGGCAGAATACAAATATGTTGCTGGATATAGGAGATTTGTGTTGTTGTTGTATGAAATTTGGTTGTTTGGATTGATTGTGTCGTCGAAGGCATTGAGAATAAAAGCTTTTGATAGTTTTGAGTACATATTTGCTTGTATTGATGAATTTTACTGTGCTCAAGACTACATTTTTAGTGTGATCAAAACTAGTGTTTCGTTTTTTCTATAATGGCATTAATAAGTTTCAAGTATGATATTGTCATGTTAGTGACTAGTTTTGAGCATAATATAGTCATAGTTTCGAGTACTTGAAAAATTTAATACATGATCGAAACTTGAGTTTCATTTTTTTTCAGAATGCTATTGACAAATTTCGAGCATGTTATAAGCATAATTTTAAGGATGTTAGAAATTGAAAGGGGTGATCGAAACTACACTTTTTTGTTTTTTCCAGTGTGCAAGGTTTTTTCTATATGTGTTTTTGTGCATTTTATTTATACAGTAATCCAAATTTTGTCTTAATATTCTGATATGTATCAAGTTAATAGAAGCAATGTTAAAAAAATTTTCATGCTTTTTGTTCATGCTTGTGATGATACCTTCTCTTTAAAATGTTGAATTTTAACATGTGTATATGAAACAGAGCATCTTATGTTTTGTTTTTCTTCTCTCGCAATGACTTTTCCTTCATTAGCATCTGTTGTATTTTAGGTTGACATAACCGAGTTTAATTATGTTGAAAATGGAAAACTACTTCAATATAATTATTGAACAATTAAGCATATTATTTTCATATATTTTGTATTTTAGTATATTGTTCAAATATTTATTTTATTATCTACTCAAACTCTTGATTAATTTTTGCTTTTCAAGAAAAAATCTCTTCAATTATTTTTGTCTCTCTTTTATATATCTAGTAAGAATATGATGTGTTAATAAGTCATTAGGTTGATCATTAATCTATTGTCTTTTATGTAATTAATTAGATAATGACTCTCATTAATATTTCAAAGTATAGGTATCCTAATTATTAGATATTATGGTCTACATAACATGATGGCTCAAATAATAAGAAATTCTAACTTATTTTTCTTATATAAGTACCGACTCATGTTTTATTTAATATTGCAAAGTTATTTTTATTGTAGTTAAAAATATAAAATATTTTTTCTGCTTCATGAATTCTTTTCATAAAAATAGCAATCCAACAAGTATTCTGCCAATTTCGAGAAAAATGAAACTTTAAAGAAATTTTAAAGAACAATAACAAATAGGGCATAAAACACTCTCTAGAGTCCAATTTCTTTGCATAAAAGTACAGAAAGAAACAAATAATCTTAGGATCCCATAAGTTGAGGAAAGCAAGACAAAGCAATACCATTTACTAAATTAAGATCAATCACTCACTATAAATTATATCTATCCACAGGGATTACATAAAACCAATTAAAGATCATTTATAGACATAGATACACACACATATATATATGTGTGTGTGTGTGTGTGTGTACTTACTATCATTTCATTATCATTATAACTATCAATTTGGTAACTCTATTAGAATCAGACCATCAAATTGGCATATTCTTTGTTGTATCAGAGATGACAAATCCGAGTGTTTGACTCAGCTCTATCTACACACTCAGACTAAGAGTTAGCAACTGCAATGGAACCTTTGTGCATGCTTTTACCTTATTTAATATGATTGGCCAGGTTTTATGTTACGCGTACTAAAATTCTCAATTCATATAAAGCATTTACCTATGTCCGAGTGGTGGATAGGGTGCCGCACCAGGACTTAAATTCTGGAGATTGTGGTATTTTTACATGCATGTACATATATTACTTAGGCATAGGTAGGCCACTTGATTTTGGACCTGCCGACGAATTATTTTTCAAGAGGAGGATTGCCATTGAGCTGTAGTCCGGCTAGTTATTATAGACAATAGTATGTTAGATGTTTTTCTTTATTTATACATATTAGCTATATTGTCTTATTATCGAACCTTAATATTAGTTATTCACCTGTAATTATCAATTATAGAAAACTTATTAACTCTTTGATAATTTCGTTAACTTAAAAACATAAAAATAAATTGATCATTTCATTAACTTAAAAATAAGGTGACAATAAATTGATAATTTCATTAACATAAAAACAATATGAACATAAATAAATTGGTGATTTCATTAACATAAAAGCAAGGTGAAAATAAACTAATAAATTTCACCAATCTAAAAACAATGTAAAAATAACTTGATGATTTCATTAAGTTAAAACCAATTTCAGCAGAGATTGATAATTTTGTTAAGTTAAAAGAAAATTGAAAATAAGTTCATAATTTCACTAACTTAAAAAAAACTTGAAAGTAAATTGATAATTTCATTATTTTTAAACAAATGATTTGTTTTATTTGGCTAAATATAATGTTATCATTTGATCCTAAATAAGAGTAATTTCCATACAATTTATAACCTAAACCTTAAACCTAAAAGACAAAGATTTGAGAAAAATTGAAAGTGTTGTTTCGACCACACAACATGGATGCAATGTACTCGAAACTGCACTTTCAAGCACATGGTTTTTAAGATGATCGAAAGTGCAGTTTCGAGCATGTTCATTACACGCTGCATGCACGAAATTGCACTTTTGTTTTTTCCCAAATGTACTCCCATGATGACAGAAAGCTGACTTATGGGGAAGAAAAACTGATAGATTTTCTTTCATCTAACTTTCAGTACAAATTTGAAATTAAAGAGTCATTTTAATTATCAACAATGTAATCTTTTAACTAATTTCAATGCAATTTATAACCCCAAATCTTTAAACATGAAAGACAAAGAATTGAAAAAAATCAAAAGTGCAGTTTGAGCATATAGCATAAATCCAACGTATTAGAAATTGTACTTTTGATTTTTTTCAAATTGACTCTTAAGATGAAAGAAAACTGAGTTGCAAAGAAAACTGAAAGATTTTCATTCATTTGACTTTCAATACAAATTTATAATTAAAGAGTAATTTTAATCATCTATTAAGTAATCTTTTAACTAAAGTTTGTATGCAATTTATAATCTCAAAACTTTTAACATAAAAGACAAAGATTTGGGCTAAATCAAAAGCGCAGTTTCGAGCAAACAACATGGATGCAACGTGCTCGAAACTATATTTTCGTTTTTTCTCGAATACACTTTGAACATGAAAGAAAGCTGAGTTGAAGGAAGGAAAAACTAATATAGTTTCATTTATATCCAATTAACACAAATAACTAATAACTCCAAATCATAGAAGTTTTTATATTCCAAAGTTTGAATACATTTATAATCATACAATATCAATAAAAAATAATAAATTGTCTTTCAATTACAATAAATAACTTAAATAATATAAAAATATAAAGTTTACATATGTTTATACACGTTATTTTTGGTATAAACATAAATGTCACTAACTCGGGTGAAGGGGAATGGGATTTCTACACGTAGTATGATTGTGCCCAGGTTATTGACAGTGAGAATACATACAACGAACCACTTCATTTCCAACAAAAGGAATTTGTTGTTTTCTTAGTCGACCAATAGCAGGACGTTGCCTAGACGGCTTGATAGTGTTTTCTCGAACCTCAGGTGGAATTATCCAGTCCATATCATTTCTAATGGGGTGAATAGACTCTGTATATGCGTTCATCCATGTGTTAGTGGTATAGTAGTGTGCACAAAGTAAATTGTGTGATGACAGACGTGTTTACATGCCGCAAGAGCATGAGTGCACGGTAGTTATAATAGATCAAATTGTCTACAACTGCAAGTTTTATCCTGCAAATATACTATCTTAACATTTCCTCGATGTTTAACTTCAAACTTATAGCGTGACATAGGATCCACAATTATGGTTCGAGATAACTCCAATTGTTCGTCAACAATAACTTGCGCCACCAGAGTCAAGATTGCATCTCTAGCAGTAGCCTTCTCCCTACGCTTATAAAAACATCTTTGTACATTAGACCTGATGTGCTTAGCCAATGGTAGTGAGCGTGCATATCTTTTTGCCCATCTATGGAGTCCAACTTCGTTTTCTAAATATTCTTCTGTTGCTGGATGCATCACCCTCAGATTCTGCATATATTCATTACACTCACTAATTCAGTAAGCCTTTGCAGCAAGGAAGTTAATGGTCATAAAGGTTTTTGTCTTCTGAGCGTACATCTTAAACTTAACTTTCACATTCCCAAAAATATAATAAAAATAAAAATCATGGGTTGCATTTAGGAATACTGTATTAATCCTCTTCTTAATACTATTGTATTGATCAGATATAAAAATCAAATTCTCAATTATCCCAATAATTTGTCGCAGTTTAAGGAAAAACTATTCCCATGAAGTGTCGTTTTCAAAATCAACAACACCAAATGCAACGGGGTAAATTTTGTCATATCTATCTAATAAAGCGGCCACAAATAATGTCCTACAGTATGTACCCTTCAAGAATGTTCCATCAATGACAATAATAGGTCGAATTATAGTGCGAAATTCCCAGATACATTGTCCTAATGCCATAAAGAAATATACAAAATAGTCATCAGCATCTTTTTCAATCGTTATTACTGTTCTTAAATTTTTTTCATTCAACGCGTGACAGTACAGTGGAAGTCCCTTGAATGACTCTACAGAATCCCTAACCACAGGCTTCAATGCATATTCCTTACTTTGTCATAACTTCATGTATGATAATTGAATCCTATAATCAATCTATATGTCATCACAGATGTTTCAGGGAGTGTAACTTCAACTACAATTTTTGAACTTATCCTTAATTAGTTCTCTATTCAAAAGTATGCTTGCTTGTCAATGATCATCTTGCAATTCTTCATTCTGACAAGTATGGATGGAGTTCATGCGGGTAACTCAAAAATATGTATCGCGGTTGTTCTTGGTGGCTCGAATTCGCCATAAACAGCCCTGAACAATACACTTGGCCTCAAACCTTTTCGTGCTTGATTTGTAAGTCTTGAACTTAAAGTGGTTCTTCAATATAAGCAATCCTAACTTATCTCGAAGTGCTTGCTTCATATTAAATATCTCTTCAACGCATACATCGTTTGATCCGATACCTGAGAATGCATCATTTGGTATAGTTATCTGTGGTGAAATTAAAGGCAACCATCAAATTAATTAATTTCCTAATGAAGGGGCTGCTGTTGAGCAACTCTGAGCGGGCTCGTTACATCCATCTTCAATTAGCTTGGTTTCTTCATCAACGATATTTCTTCTATCTTTACAATGTAGAGGAATGTCGTTGCCATCAATGTCTAACCGAATATCATAAGAATTATTTTCATGATAGTCACTTCAATGCACATTGTTGTTGCAGGGAGTAAAATCACCTCTATTATTGGTGGTTACCTCATCCAATAAGCAATAAGATGGGTATGGAGGAATCGAGGCATCGGTGGCTCTTGACTATGTTCAAAGTAATGATCTACAAATCTTTGTCTTATGTACTCAAACTGACTAGTGTATTGAAACTTTGTTGTCACTACAGAAGCATATCATTTACTTGATTAATTTCACTAGAAGACATAAACTGAATTGACACTGTAGGAATTCCACCAAGTGTACTATCATTAGGTATGTATGCCCTTATTTGTTTTACGCTATCTACAAGATTCAAGATAATATATAATGAACAATAACCTCTCCTACTTACCATATAAGAACTGTTGACAGTCATAAATGCTCGAAAATCCAATTTAGTTATAATATTTGCTGCATATGGCCTGCCCTTGATTGTGTACACATCGAATACATAGTCTTTGTCATCATGATAAATTCAGAAGAATTAATATTAAATTTCTTGTATAGCATCTGTATCAATTGATCACATGTTGTCTCTCGATTCACAAAAAACCTCTTCATCCTTCCACCAACATATAGTTCGCTGCCATTTGGTGTTCGTTTCCATGAGCTACCATGTACAATAACTATCGTTAACGGGTCAGCCACATCTACACTAAATTAAAATATTAAAATATATGTTAGTGAGACAATGAAAATAGGAACTTTTTGGGAGAATATTGCTCATGCATGAAATTAAAGAAGATTTGCCAAACAAAAAAAAATTGCTTATGCTCCAAAGTAAGTTTTGAGCATGTATAGTGATTTTCTAGTTTCGAACATGAGAAAAAAAATACACATGCTAGAAAGTGCCCCTAATCGTCTTCCAAAACCTAACAACACCAAAGTTCTCACTCAACAAATACACCAAATACACACAAACATCCAATATATATCCTATTTGACAATTTCTATCATTTCATTGTCTAATTATGCATAAATACCAAAAAAATTATGTCACATTTTTAGATTTTTCAGATTTTCTAAACTTTAAACACTTATTTAATTTCTCTTTTACTTACTTGTAATTTTACTTAAATTATAATGGAATTGAGTTTTTGGAGTAAACAAATTTAAGAAATATTCGTTTGAAAAGATGGAAGAAAAAAATTGAAAAAAATTAAAAAAAATTTGGAAGAAGGAAAGAACACGGAAGAAAATGAAAAAGAAAGAAAAAGAAAAAGAACTAGATGGAGGCTACTTAAAGGTTGTTAAGGGTAATTTTGTTTATAAAATTATAAAAAGAACTAGATCTACGGCTTGTGTTCCCGAAAGGTCACCGCTGCCCTTGGCTAGGTTCTCCCCGTAGCGCCCGTGGGAGTGGACTAGATTGCAATCGCCAACACGTGATTTTGCGTAGTCTAGTGCATAGGCAGCAACGGTGTCGTCCCAAGTCACAGGGCCAACGCCTACCTGCTGCCGAGCGGCGTTGTGAGCATTGACGTAGTCTTGTGGCGAGTCTTGTGCACGGGAAGGCAGGAGTACTAGTGCTAACCCCATGAGACAGAAAAGAGAGAGCGGTGAAATATTCTTACACAAACCCATTTTGGTTTGCAAGTTTTCTAATGCAAAGGAAAATTGATTTGATGGGTATTTATAGGGTTAAGGAGTGAATGAAAAAAAGTCTGTTGTCACTCTCACCTTCAGAAAATCTATTAAACTTTTACAAGTTGATCACATAAAATCCAAAATTCTACTAAGTTTCTGTAAATGACATGAAATGGTTCGAGAATTCTATCGTTCTTCTTGATGTATATGTACCAAATGACTTTATTTATCCTAATTAATATTTTTCTCACTGAAATATTATAGTTTCAATATATTATTATTATTATCCTCTTACTAATGATCTTGTTAAAATCATGATCTATCATAGCATTAGCATAGATATTTCGTGATTATGCAATGAACTTCCTTATTATGTAAAAGAATTAATGCTTATATATCTGGGTATGCAAATTCTTTTATAGTTGTGTTTTATCAATAATACTATACATAGGATGTTAAAAGTTTAACATATAAAATTTTTCTATACCCATGCCCTAATATGACATCTAGTATTTTTTTATTGTATTTTTAAAATTAATGTAAGAATTTTATCATATGTATATCAATAAATGACGTGCTAAATATCATATATCAATGAAAATGACAAATTTTGTATAAATAAATGTTAATATATTTTTCTCACAAATTTTTATAATTTACCAGGACATAGATATCAGTTTAGATAAACCCACATATATGCATTTGTGTGGTATATAAATGTTAATATCATATATGTATCAGTGTAGAAAAAAATTTTATAATTTTTTCTTAGAAAAAATTATGAGGCTAAGTTATAGTCGTCTATTTCAGCATCAAAAACAATTCAACATCATCAAGTCAAGTCAATAAAATGACTTTTTTTAAACAATACACCACAACATTTTTTTCCCTACGTTTCTTTAAATTAAGAATTGGAACGGTTGAATTAATTAAGGCCGAACATCACGCCGTGGTGTGAAGGATGCGTACAACGTCATCACACAAAATGGTAAATATTACGTATTGAAAGCCTTAATTTCTTTAATTTCGTTACATTACATATTTACATGCCATCCTGAACACGACAACATTTCACGACAAATAATTCCCTTAACAACAAGGAAGAAAATAATATTGAGTCCACGATTTCATTTGTCAATTTTGAAATAATGATCCATCTGGGCAGCTCTGGAAGTATTAAGCCGTCGTCTTTAGGGCATTAATTAATTACCTCCCAAGATCCGAATATCTGCTGTGAGGTTGGAATCCATCGTACGTTAAGAAGCAAGAAAAGAATAAGTGAAATAAATTTCTTTGGTAATTCACGCTAGAAGATGACTGAGTCAAAGCAAAGCTTATTCTAATATCTAGAAATTTTTTGAATGATGCATGTATCTAATAAGTTGCATGTATACTCTTTTGACGGGTTGTTTTCGCTATAATAAGTCATTACACAGTCTGAACATAATTTTAGGACTAAATGTATAAAATTACTAAACATAGGTATGAGAATGCCTAACTTAATTGCAGTGTATATTCATTTTATGATGCATCTTTTATTTGATTATACTAAACTTAATTACGTTATCTTTAGAACTGACTGATGCGATTTTAAATTAATTCAGAATTTTTTTGCCAAGTATAGGTGTATTTATAGATTATAAAAGAATTATATATTTACAACTAAATAAAATTAATTATCTTTTAAGTATGCCGTATATAGTATTTTCAAAAATTAAATAAGTCTTAAGCAATGCTTTAACATTTTTTAAGTATATGTAATTTTAGTTTTCAATACAGAATAAGATCGAGAAAATTTAGTCACTGAATTGAAAGGAATAAATGGTCTATAAAGTTAGGCAAAGGTGACGTTATCCTTTGCCACATGGGTTTCCGAAAATTAGTGGTTTTGTAACAGTACCAATGACACATTTTTTTTTAATTATATAAATACGTAAATAAATAAATTTAAATTTGACTCAATACTCGATAGACCCAGAGCATAAGTTACATGATACATTTATCATGTTTTCTCATGTTAGAATACAAGCATTTGAATAGGTTTATCTTTTACAGACAAGCAAAAGGATAACTAAATAAAAAATGAAATTTTATTTGTAAATCTTGTATTGTATCAACATTCACATGCTAAAAATTAAAATAATAATGAAAAAACAACCAATGAAATTAAAATAATAATTGGCTGTAATTAATCCGTTAAAATTGACTCATTGAATATTTTGTTTGCCATTCCTCTTATCCATTTAGATAATTATTGTTGATAGTTATAAGAGAAATTGCCAATAAAATTGTCAAAGATTGTGAATGAAATTGCAAATACTCATATTTTCCATGTTTACTCACAAATAATAAGTGCTATATTGATGCAACATAATTTTATTTGGGAACTGTGCATGAAGAAATTTTGAATACAAAGAGAAATGATATTCTTTTATTGATCTTGTAAAGAATATTACAACTCTCTATTTATAGAAAAATTAAAAATAAAGATAGATTTGACAATAATATAAAATCACATAATTGTATGATTCAATAATATTTGATTGATTATGGTAAATAACTATTTGATATCTTGCCAAGTAAATCAATCCATAAATTTTGAGAATAATTATCTTGGATATATTTGTGAAAGATATTTTAACGATAGCACTTGATTCTTATCAGTTTTCACTCTTAGATACTCCTTTTTTGATGAGTGTGGGATCATATTTGTTGAATTTAAAAACAAAAAAGGCAGCGTGCATATAATGAAACAAGTGATCAATTAAACTATATCAATATATAACATATCTATATTGAATCATACTCGATCAGTGTAACAGAAACATTTTAAGAAGTAAATCGATGCCATTATTCAAATAATAGCCATCAATTTAAACCTTAGTTTATTTCACTTGTGTTGTTCGGCCAGTACAACGCCTTATTTATAACAAAATGGACAAATAAATTAGTAAGGTTTCTGTCCAACAATGTTGCCACGGGGATCATAGTTGCAGCCAATGAAAGTTCCAGCACCATTGTTGCACTTCACCTTCGCACACCCAATGCGGACAGATTTGCGCCAAACCACCTGAGTGTAGTGCCCACAAACCTTGCCTGCAGCGCAAGTGTTAGAATTGTAGTTGTAATTAGCCTTCTCATCAACCCACAATTTCACAGCATCTGTTCCCGAAAGGTCACCGCTGCTCCATGCAAGGTTCTCCCCGTATGGCCCTCCGGAATGGATGAGCTTGCAATCGCCGATACGCTGATTTGCGTAGTTCCGTGCAAAGGCAGCAACTCTGTCGTCCCAAGTAACGGGGCCAACTCCTACCTGAGCACGAGCTGCATTGTGAGCATTGACATAGTCTTGTGGTGAGTTTTGTGCATGGCAACAGAGGACCAGGGCTAACCCTAAGAGACAGAAAAGAGAAAGTGATGAACTCTCACAGAACCCCATCTTCTTTTTCTTTCTTTTGAAAGTTTTTTGTAATGCAAAGAAAATATTGGCTGGTTGATGAGGAAATGGGAGAGCTTGATGGCTATTTATAGCCTTATAGGGATAAGGATTGGAAAATTATTTTGGAAAAACTAATTCGCTAGGCAAAGAATGTTCAAAAGCGCGATTGCGTAGCGGTTTAGAAAACTTGATTTATGTACGAGCATGCGTATTATTACTTTGCAAGAAATAAAAAAAAAATGATATTATTGCAGTCTCCTTCAGCTAAAATTGAAAACAAGATAGGGTGGCTTACTGGTATACTCTTTCAATCTAATCAACTTCCACGCTTTATTTCTCGGAAGTTGCTAAGAGTATAATATCACTATAAGATTACTTAAATGACGACATGAATTGCTGAATCACTTTGACGGTTTTCTTGATTAAAATATTATCAAATTTAATTTGTTGAAAATTAAATATCAAATTTAATCTTGAACAAGTTGTTAAACTACTTGGTTTTTATTAATCATTAATTCGAACAGACCAAAATTAAATCATTTCATTATGATTCATAAATTATAAAGTAGTAGATTATGAATAATAAAAGGTTCTAAATAAATCTAGGAATGACATGATAGGTCCAATAATTTTCTGTCTGTTCTTTTAGTGAAATTAAGAAATATCAAGCCATGATTCGTGTAACATGTATTTGGAAAACACATTGTCTCCTTTTTGAAAAACATTGTCTGAATCCAAGGAATTATGATCCCGATCTCCTAGAGATTCATGTCCATGCCACAAACATTTTTCAACAATGAACTGTAGTCGACCATACTTAATTAATTACCCTGTATAGCATGCAAACATGTGCCGTGTTAGGAAAAAGATTTAAACCAAGAAAAGAATAAATAAATAAATAAATAAGGGGTTAACCCTAGACTTGATTTGTGAAGATTGGTCCAGGCTTTTTTAACTCTTAGTTGCATACGACTTTATGATAAATTAAGGGATGATTTTATTTTGATCCTTAATGTTTTAAGAAATGTCATTTTAGTTGACATATTTTATATACCGGATAAAAATGTCGTTAACATTATTAAAAATTATCACTTATATTTAAATTATTTGGGTCAATATTATTTAGGTCATTTTACCAAACTTTAGTCCGCATTATATCATTAATTAGTAAGATGGAATAGTTTTCAATTTACTCTAACTAATATTAATAATAATTTTCATTTCAATCTCAA
Organism: Azadirachta indica; assembly: GCA_022749755.1. Taxonomy (NCBI): domain Eukaryota; kingdom Viridiplantae; phylum Streptophyta; class Magnoliopsida; order Sapindales; family Meliaceae; genus Azadirachta; species Azadirachta indica. The sequence goes on from CM040444.1 coordinate 16,672,824, forward strand.
AATTTATACAAATTATCATATGACCCCTTACATATTAACTTTCATCCTAATTCTTTAACAACTAAAAAGATAAATTGTAATTTAATAAATTTAATTAATAAATATAATTCTTTATTTTTTCTTCTTTCTCATCTTCCGCTTCTATTTCTATTTTTCTTCTTCTTCCCTTGTCTCTCCCATTATTTTCTTTTTTGTTTGATCCGAAAGAGATTGAAATTGTCACAGCCATAAAAGGCCACTTGGGACAATTTTGGTTTCGGATTTTCTTATATAAATAAGATTTTTGGGTTTTAGAGTTTTTCCTTTTTTTCATTATTTAAGTTGTAATTAATTATAAATTCCATTTGCTAAGATTATGAAATTGATTTGTTTTAATCTCATTTGTAATCTCTCTTGGATTGGAAGAAATGGGGAAGAAGAAGAAAAAGAAAAAAAAAACTTAATTAATAAAAAAAAATTCTTTTTTTTCTTGTCTTTTATTAATTAAGTTTACAAAATTATAATTTACTTTTTCCATTGTTAAAAATAAATATTAAAGTTAATGTATAAGATAGTATAATGGCTTTTATAAATTTTAGAAATAAACTAAAGACTGTCAATATTATTTAAGGTAAATTGAAAACTAATTCTCTTCACTAGCCACCGCAAAGGGTCTAAATAAGAATGACTAAAATAATTCGGAGTTAAGTGATGATTTTCAATAATATTAGGGATATTTTAATGTGATACATAAATATACCAATCAAAATAACATTTCTAAAATATTAAAGACTAAAATAAAACTATCCCAAATAAATCAAGGTTGAAAGTTGCATTCCTTTTATCATCACGATGGCTAATTATCAAACTGATTGAACATAAATTTATGATATGATATACTAATACGATGTAGTGGTAGACCCGCCGGCTGATAAACATATTTAGTGACTAATAAAATATTCGATATATGGTGTTTGAAGTGCAAAAGTACTGGAATAAAAGATAATTAGGTTTCATATCATACAAAATACCAGTACAAACGTTTATTTAATAGAAATGAACTCCAATAATCACTTGGGAAAACCAGTTACTAATAAGGTTTCTGCCCAACAAAGTTGCCAGGAGGATCATAGTTGCAGCCAATGAACGTTCCAGCTCCATTGTTGCAACTCACCTTCGCGCACCCAATACGGACAGAGTTGCGCCAAACCACCTGAGTATAGTGCCCACAAACCTTGCCTGCTGCGCAAGTATTAGAACTGTAGTCGTAATCAGCCTTCTCATCAACCCACATTTTCACAGCATCCGTGCCTGAAAGGTCAACGCTGCTCCATGCAAGGTTCTCCCCATAAGGCCCCCCAGAATGGATGAGATTGCAGTCGCCAGCACGTTTGTTTGCGTAGTCTCGTGCATAGGCAGCAACTGTGTCGTCCCAGGTCACAGGCCCAACGCCTACCTGTGCACGAGCTGCGTTGTGAGCATTGACATAGTCTTGTGGTGAGTCTTGTGCATTGGTAGAGAGGACCAACAGGGCTAACCCTAAGACACAGGAAAGAGCTACCGGTGAAATCTTATACAACCCCATGTTTTATCAGATGCAAGAAAAGGTTTGAGTTTTTGATGAAAATGAGATGAGTTTGGGGGGTATTTATAGAGATAGGGCTTTGAAAATTATTGGACAAATTAACTTAAACGAAGAATTTTCAAAATGCATGTCTATTGCAAGAAACAAAAATATTATAATACTGCTCAGCTAAACCTCAAAATAACATAGAAGTTATTCATCTCCATCAAGGTCATTAACTTGTTTCATTTAATGCATTAATTTGAGCAAATTCTTAGTTACGACAATTTTAATTTTGTTGTCTTAGCTAGAGCTTTTTTTTTTTAACTTAAATTAAAATAATTTTATCCATATGTTTAAGAGAAATTTGTTAAAATGTCTAAATATAATTAAATTAAAAATTTTAATTTAAATCTAAATAATTAAATAATTAAATATTTTATTTTTTAATAATAACTTTAATTTGTTATTTAATATTTATATATGTCAACAATTTAACGTATCAATTTTAAATTTTTTAAAATATATATATGTCAACATGTATCAGTTTCAAATTTTTTATTTTTATAAAAATAAATAACTTAATATTTATATTTAAAAATGTAAAGTAAAAAAAAAATATATATATTAATCAGATTCAGATTTCAATTAAATTTAGAGTTCAATTATATTCACACTTTAAATAAAAAAAAATACTACCTTAATATTGGTAAAGAATTTTTCTTCTTGATAATAAAAGATAAGAATAATATTAAAACTAATTCAAGTCAATAGAATGACTTATTGACTTGCATTGCACTACCCAATTACTTACATCATAAGTTTATTACCAACGAAAATTAATAAATTAAATTATATTGTTACTATATTAGATCTTGAATAAAAATACATACAGATTAAGAGAATAGTACTCAATTTAATAACGACATGAACATATAAACTTTTTTCATCCTAATTGATTTTTTTATCTTTTTCATTTAAGAGAACTTTTGCAAGAAAAGATGCACAAGAATAAACTCCTTTAGTACATATCATACCAACGTTTTGCATGACGCAGAACTAGAAACTACTTAATTTTCTCGCACTCAAGAAGGTAAAAGGAAAAAAGAAGAAAGAACTACTACTTTTCTTTTTGAAAACAATGTCTAAATACAAGGAACTATGGCCCTAATTATCTACACAACCCATGTTCCTTGCCACGATTTTCAACAACTGCGGCCCTAATTTATTAATTACATTGACTGACTCCACCATGCTTAATTACTCTTGCTATTACGTAATAGTATCACCCTGCTTAATTTATTATTATCTCAATATGCTATATATAAATATATATATATATATATATATATAACATGCAATGTTAATTAAGTTGCGGACTCTGGTATTAGATTTTATTTATTTGTTTGGACCTCGTGGGCAGCTTAAATTTTGTAGGTTGAGCTATCTTTTGGGGTTTACATTTGAGTTGCATTTTTTTAATATATTATATATCTCGATAGTTAATTATGGGGCAGATTGAACATAAATTCAGGATATCATGTAGAAAAGTTAAACATATAGATTTGACTAATAAAATAGTTAGGATTGGACCCATTTTGTTGGTCGACAGTTGCAACATCCTCAGCTCATATAAAAATTATTCAAGAAAAAGGGGCTATCACGAATAGACCAAAATTTCTTGGAAAGACTATTTCTTTTACAAGAATATTTGAGCAATTCTAGCAGCCGGTAATTTCGGTTAAACGACGGTTTTAGACTGCAGTTTTCCCGTGATTTGAGGTTTGATAAAATTCATTCATTTCTTTCGAGAAAGTATTAATTTACATATAGATCAAAAAAGCTAGCTAGGCTAGCAGAAAGGCTGCTTTTTGTAAATGGGGACTTTCATTCTGTTCACAAAAGCTAGCTAGGCTGCTCCAACAAACCAACACTTTCCGTTTAGCAAAGTTGGAAGATTACTGAAGGAAGACAATTTTAGTGCCTATCACTTTGGAGAAAGCCCAAATTTTCTCTTTTCTTATTTTTTCTTTAAAAAAAAAACAAATTGGGGACACATTTTAATGTATATTATGATTAATCATTAAAGTATACGTGGAGAGAACAAAAAGGAAAAGGTAAATATAAAATAAATGCCTGTCAAAAACTAATATTTAAATTCTAACATACTTCAATTTTTAAATTAGATTCAGTTAATCAATGATTCCTTCCATGCACCGAATTACCTAACTTGTTTGTACAATATTATAAGACATTTACATATGCATGTAAATCAAACTCCTCTATCATATATATTATGTGTGGGAACAAGATTATTTTGATGTCTCTAAACCTCTTAGACAACAACTAATCCACAAGTCATACAACTAGTAAAGATAAATATTTGATGAAGAATGATATATAACTTTTTTTCGTGACGTTTAATAATAATATATCCCTTTTTTTTTCTTTTCAATGAAACTTTTATCTGTAACGTATTATATTTTAGTATAATCTTTGCTTTAGTAAAATATTCTCTTCAACATATGCTCCAAAAGAAGAAGTTAACTAATACATTCAATCTAAATTAAAGAAACGTATTGCATATTGTAATCATAGTAACATACAAGATGGAATTAAACCCATTAATAATCTCTTAAGTAATCATCAAACTTTATTAATTAAACCCTTTAATATCATTCAAACCTAGCTATATATCATTCCAATTCCAATCAGTAAGGACGTTCACCCTCAATATTGCCTGGAGGATAATAACTACAAATCACAAACCACCATCCATTGTGGCACTTAACTCTCCCACACCCAAGACTGACCGATTTGCGCCAAATAATCTGAGTGTAATGCAAGCACTCGTCCCCAACGCACGAATTCGAAGCATAATCATAGTTAGGTTTCTCGCTAACCCACATTTTCACTGCGTCAACTCCATCAAGTTTTCCGTAGCCTTCAGCCAGGTTCTCCCCGTAAGGCCCCATGGAATGATCCAAGTTGCAGTCTCCTATTCTTTGATTGGCATAGCCTAGGGCATAGGCTGCAACGCTGTCGTTCCAGGTTATTGGTCCGACGCCGACCTCCGCACGGGCTGCATTGTGTGCATTAACGAAGTCTTGGTGGGAGCTTTGTGCCTGGATGATTTTTGCTAGAGTTAGAGAAATTAAATATATGGCTAGAAAGAATTTGTTGAACCACATCTTCTTTTTTGCGGTTCTTCGACCAAATTGCGAGGCTCAGACAGGAAGCAAAATATGTTTTGAGGTATTTAAAGAGAAAATTAAGACTGCTTGGAGAGTTATTGCAGAAATGGGTTCACGGGGAATCCGCAGATTGAGCCAAAGATTATGGGCTAGCTACAGCTCTTATACATATAATTTACATACATGCAAGTAAATCACTTAAAGTACTACTATATATACTCATTAAATTAATTAAAATGAATTGATAAATTTTCTAATCACAAGAATGAATATCAGGATTCACATGCCTAATACAAGAATTTTATTTGTTTTCTGTGTGACTCTGCAAGTTGCCGTTTCTATCTACCCAAGTCAGACGAAAACAATGTCATTTTCAGAAGATGTAACTTGTAAATGGCTTCTACTCGATGAAAATTTTTTCTAGTATCAGTATAATTGCTTATGGGTTTTTTATGATGTGGAGGACAAGTACACTGAGATATATGAGACAATATGCTATGCCAATTATCTTCGTTGGTTGATATACATAACAATTATTGTTCCAAAATAAAACTAAAAGGGTATATAAAAAAAAATAAATAAATAAAGGTTGGAAAGAGATCTGATATGGTATAGAAATCCATTTTGCAAGATTTCTTCTAGCTGCCTAGATACTCTAATTATAACTCGTAAACTGTTCTACTAATATTATGTGCTGCCAAATGGCGCGTCAATGAACGATGATGGAGACTCAGCATTTCACGGGATATACAGGAAAAAATATTTCGATTTCTTTATTCATGTTGATGACTTTTGGCTCTGGGGGCTGCGTATCATTTTGCCGATCACCATATAAAAAAGAATAAAAAATTTGTTTGCGTATAGACATAATCAAACAGGCCTACCTTGTCAAATATGCTGTTGGAACAAAAATTACATTCAGACTGCAAATCAAACAGGCCAGAAAGTACTCAACACAATTTTGTCTTATTAGGCCACACTTGAGGAATAAACGACATTACGAATAATGGGGGTTCGGAAAGATACAAGAGAGGCCTAAGCAGCAACTCCTTTATCAGAATCTAATTTTGCATGGGCTTCAGTTGGGTAAAAAATTAAAGGTCCACTATCAAGGAATACTGGGTCTCAACGGTTCTATCGGCTAAATACACCCGTACATATTAAGATACATAATCCCAATTCAGATTACATGCATAATTGCATACACCAAAATCTTTCCTAGTGTAAAAAATCTGGAGTGAGATGATCACAGTGCACGCTTCTCTACTAATATTTTGATATGTATTTTAAACTTTTTTATTATATATCTCAATTATTATTATAATTAATTAAATACTATAAATACGTAATAAAGATTATTAAATATTTATGCGGATGAGATTGCACAACATTAAACCTCATAGCTAGGATTAAAACAATTCAAACTGTAAGCGGACTTTTTTCCTCTGTCTTGAGTTTGCCGATTAAAACTTGCTAAACATTAGGGCAAAAGAAAATTGGATCTATTTGAAAATAAATGTTGACTACACTTCTAAATTAAAAATAAGTGTTAATGAGATTTATTTTGTTAGATTTTTTGTCACTATTTACTGTTTACATATGTAAAATGACCTATCTACCTATATATAGATACACAAATACAATAAAAAAAATATATTGCAAATAAATATTGATATAATATTAGCTTAAAACCAAAAAAATAAATAAATAGTGTTAACTTAAGTATTAAATTCTGAGCATAAGAAACATATTCTTTAAATTCTTATTTATACTTTATATTTTTTTTTATAAAAAAAAATCTTTCTCAATTTTATATAATCGATATTTTACATTGCAATAAGATATCTAATATAATTATATATTAAATTTAGGAAAATTGACATTTTCCTCCCTAACGTTTGGTCTAATAAGTGAATACTCTACTGATATTTGAAAAAAGGATAAATGCCTTTTGATGTTTGAATAAATACACAGATATCCCTGAACTTTTATTTCCTTTAGTTGATCAGTTAATTTATTATTATTTACATCCCTCATCTTTTATATAATAATACTTTAATATATATTTTATTTTAATCTAACACTTTACTCCATATTTTAATATTTTTCATAATATAATTTTTTTAAATATAACAATTTAATCCATATTTAATATCTTTTTCATAATATACTTAAAACTAAATATATTTTTAATTTTTTATTTCAATAGAAAATTTGGAAAATAAAATATTATTAAAAAAATTTAAACAATGAGTTAGATTAAACTAATGTTAAAATATTTTAAACTCATATTAAAATATTTATATCCTTTTTTTTCTTTTTTTTGCAATAAATTTGATATTTAATTGTTAAAAAAATTTTGAAATATAATTTAACATTTTATTTTCATATTAATATTTTTATTTAAAAGATTATATTAAATTTATTATATTTTCTTGAGAAAAATCATGAAAATATAAATAAAAAAGTTAAAAAAAATTTTAATATTATTTTTATTAATAGAATTAGTAATTAAATATATTTTATATTCTTATTAACCAATATAATTTAATTTTAATTAAAAAAAGAAAAAGAAGAAAATTTTTTTGATTATTTTTATTTGTAATATATATATAACATGTATTTATTGTTTATATTTTTATTTATATTTTTATATATTTTTAAAAAATATAATAAATTTAACATAACTTTTAGTCTTATAATAATATTTTTATTTAATTATTAAAAAATTTTTGAAACATATTTTAACGTTTATTCTTATAATAATATTTTTATTTAAAAGATTATATTACATTTATTATATTTTCTTAAGAAAAATTATGAAAATATAAAAAGTAAAAAAAATTTAGTATCATTTGTTAATAAAATTAAGAATTACATATTTTTTATATTCTTATTAATCAATATAATTTAGTTTTAATTAAAAAATAGAAAAAGAAGAAAATTTTTGATTATTTTTATTTGTAATATATATAACATGTATTTATTATTTATATTTTTATATATTTTTAAAAAAATATAATAAATTTAGCATAATTTTTTAAATAAATATATTACATGTAAAAATAAAACGTTAAAAAATATTTCAATTAAATTTTTTAATAATTAAACATTTATTATTATAAAAGTAAAAGTAAAAGATTAGAAATATTTTAGCACATGAGTATGACTTATTTTATTATTTAAATTTTTTTAATAATTGTATTTTTTAAAATTTTTTATTAAAATAACAAATTAAAAAAAAATTTATTCTTGAATATATTGTGAAAAAATATTAAAAATATATGAAAATATAAATAAAAATGTAAACAATAAATACATGTTATATATATATATTACAAATAAAAATAATAAAAAATTTTCTTCTTTTTCTATTTTTTAATTAAAATTAAATTATATTGGTAAATAAAAATATAAAATAAATTTAATTATTAATTCTATTAACAAATGACACTAAATTTTTTTTTTTAACTTTTTTATTTATATTTTTTATAATTTTTCTCAAGAAAATATAATAAATTTAATATAATCTTTTAAATAAAAATATTAATATTAAAATAAAATATTAAAATATATTTCAAAATTCTTTTAACAATTAAATATCAAATTTATTGTAGAAAAAAAAGAAAAAAAAGGATATAAATATTTTAACATGAGTTTAAAATATTTTAATATGAATTTAATTTAACTCATTGTTTAAATTTTTTAATAATATTTTATTTTTTAAATTTTGTATTGAAATAGCAAATTAAAAATGTATTTGATTTTAAGTATATTATGAAAAAAATATTAAATATAGACTAAATTGTTATATTTAAAAAAAATTATATTATAAAAAATATTAAAAATGGAGTAAAGTGTTATATTAAAATAAAATATACATCAAAGTATTATTATATAGAAGATGAGGAATACAAATAATAATAAACTAATCGGTCAACTAACGAAAATAAAAGTTTAAGAGGGTATTTACCTATTTATTCAAAAATTAAAGAGGCATCTGTCTTTTTTCAAACATCAAAAAAGTATTTGTCTATAAGGCCAAATATCACAGAAGAAAATGTCAATTTCTCTTAAATTTATTCATTGTAATTTATTCCAATTCAATACAGTCTGTTGCGTGTCTAATGCATGTTGACAAATGCAACCTAAGCTAGCTGCGCCAAGTCCTACTTGTGCCGTTACCTTGCTTAACCTTGCTTTTATGACATATGAGATAAATATGATAAATATGGGATCTAATCATCAAAAGCAGACATTGTTAATTAATCATTCAGGTACACATTATTAATACAAGTTTGGCAAGCTGCCAACACAATTTTTCCAATCAAAGAACTGGACAAATCTAATTTGTGGTCAAGAATTTTTTTTTTAAAAAAAGGGGCTAATATTTTTATAGTAAAGTTTTAATTCATGATAGTTTTTTATACAAATAAAATTCACTGTTAAAACAATATATATGAGGATTTTTTGTCAAATATTATATCATATATATGTATATATTATTATAAAAAATTAGCCTTAAAAATAATGTTCTAACACTGATACGATTGAATTAAGATTATGATTTGATGAAAAATAAACCAAGGTTATCTATATAATAAACATAAAACACAAAAATAATAAATAAGATCATATACAAATAAGAATTTATATCATTAAGTAAAACTAGCTACATTTACAGAGCAAACACATGTAAAATCTCTTATTTGTTAGGAGTGAAAATAAAGTTTATACAAAATAACTCTCTTCTGTCAAATTATCTCTCTTCAATTTCTCCTCTTTCTTTGTCTAATTTCTTTAGAATACAAGATTTTTATAATGCTTATAAAAAATTCCAATTCAAATAAATTTGGTATCCTAATTCAAATAGAGTTAGTATTCGAATTCAAGTAGGTTTGGTTATTCACGTCAAGATGACAAGTCTACCTTAACTTCTTGGGTGCATGGATTCTCGAATATCACATTTGATCCTCTTCAAATCAGGATGACAAGAATGACAACTTCATCTTTACTCTTTAAATTTATGGGTATTTAGGTATCATATTAGGATAACAACTTTACCTTAACTCTTTGATTTTATAGGTACTTAAGTTTTCGGGTTTTTATATTATTATATTTTCAAGAATTTAAAACATCTATTCTTTATAAGTGCGCACGCATGCGTGCACATATATATATATATATATATATATTTGCCGTTGTGATTTCAGCAAGAGGATAAGAGTTTGAGACAGAGAGAAAAGGATTAACAGTCTTGGGATGAAATGAATAAAGAATTATGAAATAAATCTATAAATAAATCTAAGGGTATAATTATAACAAATTTTTTTAAAACAAATTAAAAGAATTGCTGTGGCCCAATCTGGCAAAGAGATTAGTAATAATATAAATAAATCTAACTATAAGCGTATACTTATGACAAATTTTTCAAAACAAATTAAAAGAATCGCTATAGCCCAGTATCGCTATTTCACAGCTCCAACACATAGTAGTTCATAAAACTTCCTTCGTGTACACGTGTATTCTTTTCATCCACTAAAAATCCAACTGTGCTGATTTTACGGACACTTTTTACAACTTCTGTTTCTCTATAAATTGTGCTCACTTACAACCCATTTACACCAAACTTGCTTGGTGCCTTCTTACTTAATTAAGGGCTGAGTCCTTTCATTTTTCTCTCTTTATGTTCAGTTTAATTCACATACTCTAATTCACATCGCTGAATTAATGCCAAAAATATATACAAGTTGTAGTTAAGATCCACTATGAAGAATTTTTGTAGTAAACCATACAACCAGGGGAGCGCCTATATTATTTTAGCCCCCCAAATTTTCTTAATCTTTTTATTTTAACCCTCCACTTATTAAGTTTTGACTCCACCCCTGCATACAACTCCATCCAACTCTTTTTCAAAAGAGCTAGGCTCACAAGGTGACCTTTTCTTTTTTTAATTTTTATTTTTATCCTTCTCTGATTGCAGCCTTTGCAAGGAGACAACTGCTTCATCATTGTACAGCTCGCTAGCGATGCCTCCAAACTTTGATGGGTCGTGTGGTGAACTCACTGTCCAGAGGTGCATACCTATACTGGCATGGTTTTATCAGGCTGCTATCTGAACTCTTTCAAGGATTGATTTTAAAGAAAAAAAAAAAAATGTCATTTTGTGAATTTGGCTGGGGTTTAACTCTTGCTTTTGTTCCTTTAAAGTTTACAGCATTAATTACTTTTTCTTGTTTTCCTAATTCTTTTATATTGCTGCTTGAAATCAGCAACAGGGATGAAAACTATTCCAACATCAACTGGGATGAACTAGGATTTTGTTTTACTCAGACAGATTACATGTATATAATGAAATGCTCGAGCAAAGAGAAGTTTTCAGATGGAATTATTACCAGCTATGGAAACATAGACCTTACCCTTCTTCTGGAGTCTTGAACTATGGACAGGTATGTACTTAAAACACCCAATGACCAAATTAACTGACCATACATATATACATATATATAGCATTGATTCATGCTGGACTGTTGATCGATTCGTTTGTTAATATATCCTCAGGGCTTGTTCGAAGGATTAAAAGTATACAGGAGAAAAGATGGCGGAATTCAACTCTTTCGTCCAGAAAAGAATGCTTTACGTCTGCAAATGGGTGCCGTGAGATTATGCAGGCCATCACCCTCTGTCGAGCAATTTGTTAATGCTGTAAAGCAAGTTGCCTTGGCCAACAAGCGTTGGGTATATTTATAATTAATTTCTTCAATTCTCCCTGCTTTTTTTATACTTCAATTAATTAATGTTATAAGGTAAGTCATGAATTCGAATAGCAAGCATGCTTAAGAATAATTTGTACATTGGATTTTGATAGGAAAACATGCAGGTGCCACCACATGGGAAAGGGTCACTGTATATCAGGCCCCTCCTTTTGGAAGTGGGTCTGTTCTGGGTATTGGACTTGCGCCCGAACACATTTTTATGATATTCGCTTCTCCGATCGGTAACTTTTACAAAGTACGTACAATATTAATTACTTCTCAAAATAAGGAGGGCATTTTTGGTTATTTACCTTGTTAATTCTTACCCATACCTTATTATATAATAATAATAATAATAATAATAATATAACACCCTAGCTCATGGTTTTGCTTAAAAAAACAAATAATAATCATAAAAATAATAAAATTTTAAATTAACTAAATAATTTTGTTAACTAATTAGTATGAAAGGTAAAATCTCATCTTATTATATTTTTCTACTGATAGGGTCGAGAATACATGAACTTATTAATCGAGGAGGATAAGCTCCACCGTGCTGGTCCGGGTGGAACTGGCGGCATCAAAAGCATAGCCAACCATGCAGGGGTAAGCATAAATATACACAAACATATATTTTCAGTTGCACGCATACAATAAAGATATTGTTAGAATGCATACATATCATAATTTGGACGCCTGAATTTGTCGACTTATTGATGATTTACATATGTAACGTTAATTTGCTTATTCACTCAGTACTTTTTCCCTAATGTTTCGGGTATATTGTTCCAGGTTTTTGAAACAGTGTCTCACGCAAAGGCAAAAGGCTTCTCCGATGTCTTATTCTTGGATGCAGTATACGGAAAGAATATTAAGGAGGTTTCTTCATGTAATATTTTCATTGTAAAGGTAATATAAATATATTATAATTTCTGGTTACGCTGTATATATACACCATAAATTAATTTCTTGCCTTTTTGTTTTTGCAATAGATATACTTCAAATTTACACCATTACATTAATGTAAACTTTGTCACAGGGCGATATTGTTTCAACTCCAGCAACTCAGGGAACTATTCTGCCCGGTATCACTCGAGAAAGCATAACCAAACTTGCTCGTGAACTGGGCTACCAGGTGATTAATATATTCATATAATATATTTCCTTGTTTATATACATATATATATTTACGTTAAATAAATTGCTTAGAATATATTCTTAATTAATTATATCTATAATATTTTCAGGTTGAGGAACGCGATATTCCCGCGGATCAATAATTCATATATAATAAACTCAAACCGGTGTTATTGAGGATCAATTTGAATGGATTCTCCTAGTAGATTGAGCCACCTTCTTGTGCTTCGTTAATATGCAACTAATAATTCATATATAATAAACTCAGTTTCGTAGCATTAGTTTTAATTTGATTAGTTATTCCAAACGTTTAGGGAAAATTTGGTGCTGCTGTCGATCCATATGCTAGCTAATTATTAATTTGAGGCTTTTTGTAATGATTTTGATTATTTATTTATTTTTTTTCTTGGGCAACACCGCCTCCTCAGTTTAATATATATATGTGTGTGTGTGTATGTGTGTGCGTGTGTATGTGTATGTGTGTGTGTGTGTGAGTGTGATTTTAATAATAAAAGCTTAAAAGCTGTTTAGCTACAGATTTTGTTGAATATAATCCTCCCTCGCTATCTAATTGTACGTGCGCTGATTAATTTTAGATTCTTTTTCTATTTAATAAATTATTTCTTTTTTGCTTAATAGCAAGAAAGCCGCATGAATATTAATTTAGAACGTCACTTTTCTAATTATATATATTTCAGTGTTCGATAAATATTATTTATTAATATTTATTTTCTTACACATTTCGTAGTTGTTATACATTTATGCTTGAGATACATATTATCTTAGTTAAACTAGAATTATCGTGAAATACTAAAATCGTTATTTATACATTTTGTATTTTAAAACTTAAATAAAAAAGGAATAATAATTATAAATGGGCTCTAATCACTATTAATATATATTAGTGTATAATTGACCATGGGATCCATAAAATATATTTAAAAATATTTTAGTAAAGAGTAGTACTCACCGTATCAAAAATAGAATAAATAAGATTCAATATATAAACTTATAAAATCTAAGAAGATTAAGTTCACCTATTTTGACAAACATTGAATTAAGTAATACAAAAAAAATGCAATACCTTACTGACATGTGACAACTCAATACGTACACCTACCTACCTACCTACTAATTTCAATAATCAACTCGATAACATATTTTTTTATTTATCGCTTGCTTTGATTGACCTTATTAATTAAAGCCTTATTATCCTACACCCAAATTAATTAAACAAGTGTATTTGTACATATGAACGTCAACCATCCCACAAAAGCTTTATATTTGTACATATATTATATTATAAATCAACTATTCTGCTCTCTCTTTATTCTCGTTTGGGTGGCAAAAACACATCATGTTCATCAGCACTGATCATTTGGTCGAAAAATTTAGCAAACCTTCAAGAATAGGATCGCTTTTGTTGTCTAAGGTATATAAAATTAATCCATTAATTTGTGTATTTGTGTATTTGTGTGTGTATATATAGATTTAACTTTTATTTAATTTACTTCTTTATATCATTTCAATTTTGGTATATATAGAACCATACAAAAAGTCTCTAACATAAAAATAATAATAAATTAAGAAGAAACCAAGTATTATACGTTTCTGTTGACTCACAAAATTAATTTAATTAATGCCAAGTAATATTGTTGTATAATTCTAAATTTGTACTATATATATCCATATCTTATAAAGTGCCAACATCAGACCACCAAAATGCCTATCATCCTTGATTTCCCCCTTCTTTTTTTATACTTGCTTGATTACAGTTAAGGCATCTTTCAAAGCATGAAAGTAGAGCTTATGAACCAAATGTTAACAGGCATCATATTATTTAAATAAAAAGAAATTTAATACCTTCCTGAAAATCTCCTTAACGTCTCTTTCTTAATCTAGCTCCAAGGGGTTTAAGAGAAGAAAATTGAGAATTTTGGTCTGCACGTATTTGGGTCATTTATTTTTTTTCTTTTTCTTTACATTTGTTTAAGGGAGAATGTCTATTACCCTTTTTATTTTCAGTCAATACTCCATTATTCTCTTATATTTTCTGTAATATCTTATCACTCTCTCACTTTTGATTTTATTTTTTAATATTTTTAATATTTTTGATTTTATCAATTATAAATCAATTGAACTGAAAAATAAAATAAAATAAAAAATAATGGGATATTAAAAAAAATATAAAAAAATAATGAGATATTAACTCAAAAGATAAAGGTGTTGTACATTCTCCGTTTATTTAATTCTTTTAGTGCAAACGTCATCCCGAATGTACTTAGAAATGAGGAGACGATGAGCTTCTCCCAATTTAGAACTTGGAACCATGGTCATGAACAGATCAGAAGCATCATCCCTTTAAAATAAATTTTAACTTCATTGTTTTATTTTGGAATATTGATATTTTTCACCCTGAGATTTGGTCTAATAAGCAAATATCTCCCTACTGTTTAAAAAAAGACAGATATCTCTCTAATATTTGGATAAATAAACAGATACCCCTGAACTTTTATTTCCTTTAATTGGCCTGTTAATTTATTATCATTTGTATTCTTCATCTTTTATATAATAATATTTTGATATATATTTTATTTCAATATAACACTTTACTCCCTATTTTAATTTTTTTCATAATATAATTTTTTTCAATATAACAATTTAATCCATATTTAATATTTTTTATAATATACTCAGGACTAAATACATTTTTAATTTTTATTTCAATAGAAAATATGAAAACTAAAATATTATTAAAAAAAATTAAACAATGAGTTAAATTAAACTCATATTAAAATATTTTAAATTCAAGTTAAAATATTTATATCTTTTTTTTCAATAAATTTGATATTTAATTGTTAAAAGAATTTTGAAATACATTTTAATATTTTATTTTTATATTGATATTTTTATTTAAAAGATTATATTAAATTTATTATATTTTCTTGAGAAAAATTATGAAAATATAAATAAAAAAGTAAAAAAAATTTAATATCATTTGTTAATAGAATTATTAATTAAATATATTTTATATTTTTATTAACCAATACAATTTAATTTTAATTAAAAAATAGAAAAAGAAGAAAATTTTTTTTTTATTATTTTTATTTGTAATATATATATATATATATAACATGTATTTATTGTTTAAACTTTAAGAATATATTAAAGAATTAAAGTTTAACCATTGATTTAATAATTAATTAAACATTCGGTAAATTGGCATCTCATATATATATATATATAGCTGGTAGTTTATTAAACATTTGCTTGCTTGCTTGCAGAAGTAATTGTAGTTTATGACTTCTTATTGTTATTGTCTTACAGAGTTTCTCTGCACCATTACTTTGTAAGTCATTCGCTTTCTTTAGGAGGCAGCAAAGCCACACCATGCTTTCAGCAAGTGATTGTGTTCTCACCGAGGCATGTTCATTTCTTTTTCTTCTTTTTTTTTTTTAAATAAATCCTCTGAACAATTGTCTTCAAAAAGAAAAAAATTTTGATTGTCATTCTTGCTATATCTTTATTCAATGAATTTAGGTCGACGATCTTTATTTTAATTTTTTTATGTTCAAAAGTAACTTGTATATATAGTCTAAACTTTTACCTAAGTAAATAAGTTATTATAATTTTTTTTATTCTTAAGGCACATTTATGCATTAAAAAAATCTTTATTATATATTATAAAACAATTATTTTCGTGTACATGTTCACTCTTTTTAAAATATAAATTTGGTACAAAATCCATGATGTTTTAAGTGAATTAACCTTATTTTGGATTTAATTAAAAAAAAAAAAAAGAGTAAGAAAGAAAGCTTATTTAATCAAGTAAAATCAGTCAAATCAGAAGAGAAATTCGTCCATTAATTAGTATATGTGTCTCTTGAATATTGAGTTTTAGATTAAAAATTCTTGCAGAAAAATGTGATTTCAACCCCAGCAACTAACGGAACTATTCTGCCTGGAATTACTCGAAAAAGCATCGTTGAAATCGCTCGCATTTTGGATTAGCAAATAAGGAATTTATTCTGAACATCTAATTTTAATTAAAACCTCTTAATCTTATCTTACGATCGAGATTTTACCATTTAAATGAAATAACCATATGTATTTAAATAAAATAATTTCTACATAGAAAGGATTTGATAACATATGTGTTCAACATGGGATGGACTGACGAGATAGCTTAATTGAGTTCTAAATTCAAATTATCTACACATTAATTTTTAATTTAATTCCATAAATAACTCATTTCCAATATATCTTATAAATGAATGCTCGAATTTTTCACCAGGGAATTGTTTGGGCCATTGAACTCTATGTTTTTGGTTCTACTGGGCTGAACGGGCTGCATGCCTGCATCCATCATTCAATACAATTTGCTTAGTGTAAATTTTTACGGCTCTCCATACTACAATAAATATAAGATTTATATAATCTAGAGACGAAAAAAAAAAAAAAGACATGTAAAAGGGTAGGATTTTCCCTAGACTGTATTCAATCAAAATTTTTCTTTTTTTACTTTATTTTTTTCTCTTATTATCTCAACAAGAAGTTGTGTCTTCTACTATCTTCTCTCACACAGACCTCTAGCTTCCAGAATCAAATACAAAAATCCCGTCTCTTCTACTCTCTTCTCTCACACTGATCTCTAGCTTCCAAAAATCTCCTTAGTTGGTCTTCACTTTCATTAGTAGTCCAATCCTCTTTCAAATAATACAATAAAAATACCTCCTTTTTTTTTTTTTTTCTTTTTTATGAGTTTTTATCAACAACAATAAAAACTGATTACAGCTTTTAAAATTCATTAAACAATTGTGTTTCTACAGCTAAGATTTTGGAAAAGTTTGACACTAGTAATATTTGATTAGATTGCAAGCATGTATATTTTGAATTTAAATTTTGAAAATTATATTGCAAGCATGTATATTATGAATCTAAAAAATTCTGCTAGTCAAAAAATTTGAAAATTATATTCCAACCACCCAAATTACGAATTTGGAAAAATCTGAAAGCCCAAGACAGAAAATTAAAGAATAAAATATCCAGCATTTTGTCTTATGTTTTTAAACTTTTCAATAAATAATACATTTTACGATTAGTCTAATATAATATTCCACCAAACATAACACAGATTTCATTTAATCTACTCTAATATAATCTATTTCAATATAATTTAGTGTCAGTTTAATTTGACTTTTTTATTGATCAAAAAAATTTTTTTAATGATAAAAATTCTTTTCAAATTTTTTAATGTCGTTTAATTAACAATAAAAAAAATTTTAGAAATTAAAAAAACTGTTTTCTTTCTATTGAAAGAAATCTAAAATTTAGGTATTTAACAGTAGATTTTCTCCAACTTTTTTAAAAGGTAAAATTATTTAAAATACTCTTACTTTATTTTAAAAATTCTATATTATTTCTATAAAATAAAACATTAAAAGTTTGTTTATTAAAATAATTACTCAAATTTTTTTTAAAAGTCATTTGTAACAATCTAACGATTAATAAATTTTTATTAAAAACTCTACTCATAAAAATTTTATGAGTAAAATTTTAACTTTAAAAAATTTTATTTAAAAAATTATATCAAACAGACCTTAATCCACTTTAAAATAATACAATATAATGCAGGCTGCCAAACACACCATAATCTTCTAGTGCTCAGCCTTTGCATAGGCTTAAAGGTTCTCAGCCTTTGCATAGGCTTAAAGGCAATTGTCCTTTCAGTTTTATGAAGAGCGTAGTGATGTATATCTATGTCATAATCTTATAATAGTTTAGTTTTTGTATGCACATAACCTGTGACCCTTTTAATTTTTAAGATTTTTACTCCTGTTTAGGAGGAAGATTGTTTTCGACCATTGTTCGTATTCCAATTTCATAATCTCTAACTAAATAATAAAAGAAAAATGCCAAGTAGCTTAAATTAGTTCAAAATATATAATCAACTTTATCCTTCACATAATTAATGTAAGCAGTTGCAGAGCCGCCTTGGGGCCCTACAAAAATGTGATTTATAATCAGTGCACAATTCGCCTGAAGGCCTACAAAAATCTAAAATTTTTAAGTGTAAAGTATCAATTTCATCCTTCAAATTATACATTTTTAGTCTTTCTGGAACATTAATTTCAACTCCGCCACTGAATATAACATAAAAGATTCAAATTATTTAAATTGAATTGACATGTTTATTATATATATATATATATATATATATATAAAACAAAACCTGTGCTCTTGGTATAGTAAAATTTATTGGATCCAAAAGATTTCCCACTTTGATAATTTTTACGTTTTCTGTTAATTAACTTAGCATGCAAGAATAAGAACCAGATGCTTGCCCAAGGGATCTGTGCTTCATGTTTCCATTTATTTATTTCAGCAACCATGTGCTGTCTCAGTCTAAAATTTAAAATTACAAAAAAAATAAAGAAAATAAAAGAAACACTGAAACAAATCATATTTCACATGTGATGTGATATTTTTGTATTTTAGTTATGTAAGATCTTGACTCCTTCATTGAGTGGAGAAAATTATGTAAAGATTTTCTTTTATTCTAAATTTTTATTAAAATATAATTAAAAAATATAATATTAACTTTTATCACTTTAATGGGATTGATCTTTTATGACCATACCCATTTCATAAGCCAATAATACTTTGCAACGTGAACGCATAATCACTGATTTAATTTTGATATTATTATTGCTATATATTATTTTCTAAGTGCTTTAATTAAAAATATATTATCTTCCTAATGAAGAATAAGAATCTATAAAAGAAATTTGACTAGTGGTTTAAATAAATAGACGTACATTTGGTAAATGAGCACCTGATATATTACAAATTAAACTAATCAACCCTCAACATGTATAAAGCTAGTACTTTAGTTTGCCTGCAAGCAACCTGTGTAGCTAGAGTTTATATTAAGCAATAATATATAACTGTAGTTGCTTAATTCTTCTCTTATCGTTCGAGAAAAGTTTTCCTATACTCTGCAACTCATTTGCTCTTTCTCGCAGATCGTAAAGACACCCCATGTTGACATCAAGTAAACATGTCGAAACACTTCTCAACATGGTATATTAACTTAATTTATGCTTGAAATTTAGGTCTTTTGCACAACTTTTAATTTACAAGTATTATAAAATGAAATTATCAACTGTTAAGTGTAAGTGAATAACTAGTTGTGAAAGCAAATGTTTACTAATAGAAGGGAAGTTAGATTTTGGATATTTGATTAGGACCAAAATGATAAATTTGAAGCATTGGTAAGATCAAAGTTAATAGCTACGAGATTATTTCCCAGCTCATGAAGTAAGCCAACTTCTTTTATTAATATATTATAGATTATGATCACTATCATTTTGCTTTGTTTACAATTACAGGCAAAGTCTCAATCCACAAATGCAGCAGCCGTGGAAGCTTGTGAACTAAGTGACAATCACGTGTAATAAAATTAAAGAAATATTATTTTTTGTTGTGGTTGAAAGCATTGCCTTCCCTCAATGATTATTGGATTGATCATTGCATGTTATAATATTTTATCAAGTCGTTTTCCCAAATTTTTAATAATATATCTTCCTAGCTACTCATTATTTGTCTCTTTGCTATACAAATTCAAAATCATCATTCGTTATTGAAAAAAAAAAAAATAGAATTGAAAGCAGTTATGTTAACGAGGAATATGCTGGTGTGAAGTTGGATAAACTCCGATTTAGCCTGACTCCAACAGATTACATGTACATAATGATGTGCTCAAAAGATGAGAAATATTTTTCTCAAGGAACCCTCACTTCATTTGGAGACATTGAGATGACCCCTTCATCTGGAATTTTAAATTATGGACAGGTAATCATTAATTGTGTATATAAAATAATTCTTAATCATATTTTAAAAAATGCAAATATATATGATACAATGTTATTCTGCCCTGAATTCGATCGCATTTTAAAAATAATATAAGTATTTGGTCAGAAATTTTGGTGAAAACTATAATCAAGGGTGTTGTATTGCTTAATTACGAGGGATTATTTGAAGGTCTGAAGGCTTGCAGGGCCGAAGATGGCCGAATTTTACTGTTCAGGCCACAACAACAAGGTCTCCGAATGCAGATGGGTGCTGAGAGGATGTGCATGCCTTCACCAACGGTTGACCAATTTCTTAGGCCAATGCTAATGGGAAGTGGACCAATTCTGGGCGTCGCCCCAGCGACTGAATACACATTTTTGACATATGCTTCTCCTGTGGGCAATTACCACAAGGTTATCATCATATCATTTTACCACATTATTTTTGACATACACACACACACACACACACACACACATATATATATGGAATACAAACTATGGAGATGATGATCTGCGTATAATAATATATAGGGTACCTTATATTTGGTTGTGGAGGAAAAGTTTTATCGAGCTTTTCTTGGTGGAACTGGAGGCCTCAAAACAATCGCTAACTATGCACCTGTAAGATTTTTTATTTGAGATTTAAGAATCATGTAGTTGTATATATCTAATTATTAATTGTTGTATATAATATTAATTATATTTTATTATAAGTCTGTAAAAATATTTAATTATCCTCCAAATTTAACATTTACAGTTAAACTAGTGTCACAGGAATATTAAGATATTACTGAAAGAATAAAAGGGATTCAGGGAGTTGGGATATTAGGTCGAATAAAGAGGGAACATAAAATTCTCCCATTTTATGGCATGATTTGTCTGACCACGTCACATTTTACAAGTCTCTCTCTCTCTCTCTCTCTCTCTCTATATATATATATATATATATATTTGCCCACCTTATTAATTGATTTGAGCAAGCAATTACGTAACGAAAAAATTAATTGATAGTATCATCGTTGATTTGTGACAGATAACATGAAGTACTTAACAGTGAGATATGCGAATTATTTCAAATATATAAATAACTTCAATAACCAATATGATAATAATTTATATACATATAGAAAGATTTTTTTGACAATATCACATCTAGATTTAATATACTCTACTATTCAAGATAAGAATCTATATTCAAGGGTGATTATTTTTTATTAAGAAAGAAAGTATGCTATTTTTTAAAAAAATATCCGAAATAATTAATAATAGGGTTAATGCATTCTAATAACGCACACCATATTCTATAACACAATGCTGTAATAATAATAATAATAAATTCATTACTAGTATCACACCTGATTGACTTGTGACGGTTAAATAATATTAAAGAGTGATAACATGTACCTCCCTAATATTTGAAAAACTCACATATAGATAGAAGATTTGAGAAAATTTACATATACCTCCCCTACATCGATAGTTGACTATCTATTTTTGTTAAAAACCTAAAACACCCTTAAAATTTGACTCTACGTAATAAAAAAAGAAATTAAATAATTAAATAATTAAAAAAAATTAATATTAAATTTTAAATTATTTATTCAAAGTTTTACAAAATTTTAACTTATTTATCTAAATCTTTTACAATATTTGAATTATTTTAAATTATTTATATATAAAAAAAAATATGAATAAAATATGAATGAAAATGAAAAAAATTAATAAATTTATAATATATTAATAAATATTCATACTATCAATGTGTGTTATAAGATAATAATATTATTTATTTAATAATATCTTTTACATAAATATATTATATTTTATTAAATTTTAAAGATTTATTATTTATTTTTTTAAATAATAATTATTATATAGAAGTATATTATTATTTTAGAAATATTTTTAAAATTATTAAGACTAATAAAGGTATTAAACTAAACTTTTTATATTAGAAAGAATTTTATAAAAAAATATAACAATTATCATATATTTAAAAAATATCATTATGTTACCAATAAATTTAACGATGAACTAATAGTCAATTATAATTAACTAACAATTGAGGGGATATATATGTGAATTTTTTTAAAGTTTCTATTTATGTGTGAATGTTTCAAATATAAGGGGAGGTGTGTGTTAATTTTTCCTCAAATTAATAAATGTGAGAGGTTAAAATATAAAAAATTTATTTTTAACTGATTAAAGAATAAATAAGTTTTCATTTACTTAAAAAACTTTTGCAGGATTTAGATTCTGTTGAATAGCCCACATACCTATGAAGTATCTGTCCTCAAAACAAGAGTTTTGCTAGGTTTGGATATTTAAATTCAATTATAACACACTACTACTATTACTACTACGTCTAAACGTGAAAATGCATTTCCTTTTTCTTAATCACATACTTAATATTTATTCAAATAAAATTTAAATTTAAAAACAAAAGTCTTTTTCAAAAACATATATATGATTTAATAATGTTGGAGAGAATTTAGATGTGTCGATGGAGAAATTTATTAGAATTAAAGGTTGATGAGAGTACAGAATAAATAAGAGTTTGAAAATGAGAACCTCTCAATGTTAGGGCAATAAGTTATAATAACACAATAAATACAATAAATGTATCTAACCACCAAAAGTAGGAATCCTAGGGTGGTTGGGTAAAAATCAAAGAGTCGACCCAATTAAAAATATAATAAGTGTAGGTAAGCTTCCATCCCTCTCCAATTAATTTTGTATCACTTACACGCTGTTATATAAATTAAATTTTTAAATATTAAATTTTTAAAATTAATAAATATAGATCACAACACATAAACAATGTGATCCATTCAAAAGCTTTTAATATAGTATAATAAATTTAATACATATGTGTGTGTATATACATGGATTTTATGAACAGATCCCACATTATGTCATATGTGTTTTTTTTCACTTAGTATAGATCTCAATAATAGTCTCACCTCTACGACCACTATCACGTACCTCAATGTCATCTTGCTTTATTGTTTTAAGAAAAGAACTTAATAAATCAATAATACAAATTAATAGTATTATATTGTCACATTATCTTAATTTAAACATAATCAAATTAATTATTAAAAATAAATCAATTCCTCCTCCTCCTCCTCCTCCTCCTCGTTCATAGCCACCACTCTTTCTCCGACCATACCCATTAACTCCTCCAACCATTCCCACCATCCACCACCACTACCTTCATATCCATCACTCATTCCTCCCACACCTTCCAAGTACCACCATCTACCACTCCTTCAACTATACCCACCATCACCTCCACCAGCTCTTCTTCCCCCAACTAATTACGGTTAGATCCGATAACATTAACAGTTTGATATGAGACGCCAAGATCCATAAAATTTAATTACAAATATTAAAAAATAAAAATAGAGTATTTACATTAAAAATTAGGGTATATGGGACATTTTAGTAATTATCACCTTAAGGGTTAGTCAAATAATGATCAAGAAAAAGTTAATAAAAAAATTTATCTAAATGATAAAATCTCAAAATTATAAAAAAAAGAAATGTGATAATATCCCTTAAATTAAAAAGTTCACCTAATTTGAGAGCTACTGGCGATTCTATTTTTAGTGAAGGTATTGGCTTCAAAAATGGTGTAATTTCAACGAATTATACAAGGAGAAAAATGATACCCATACAGTCTCACCGCATTGACTAATGACAACTAACAATAAAGTATTTTCACCATTAATGTGGATAAGACTTGCTAATTATTTAGATTATCTATAAATTATATTATTTTAATTACTAATATAACATACAAATATGCATGCTTCCATTAACATAAAACAAAAGAAGTATATTATATTTTACATGCATTATTCATAAATAAAATCGCTTATTTTGGCTTAAATGGGTGGACCATATATCACATGAAACAGTAATAATAATAATAATAATAATATGTAGTACGTTACTAAATATTAATTAATTGTTATTGTTATCATAATTCCTAGTGCTTAACTAGGAAGATTGTAATTTGTTATCACGCTTTTAGTTCTAATCGATGAAAAATAATGTTGTCACACGTTATGTATAATAAGATATGTTATTTAATTAGACATGATTGTAACCTCCATTTTCTTTTCCTCAAATTTAATGGTAATCACATATATATATGTTTAGAAAGTCTTTATTGTGGATCATTAAGTTATAAAATAATAAAATGTGACCACAAAAATTTTTATTTATAAATATAATTTATTTTCTCATATTGCCAAGAGACAGATTATTAACCTTATTATTAATTAAACATTTAATTTTTTGTCACATATAATTGTTTTTCTTCTTTCTTATACCATTTTTCTTTTTCTTGTATGTTTATTTGTGCTAGTATACTATATACCAATTAAAAGTTTCTCTCTCTTTTTTTTTTTCAATTTGGTGTGATTTTGTGATAAATTATTTTTTATCATAAATATTCAATATTTATTTTTTGAGGTGACTTTCTTAGTGCCTTTTATTATATTTCTCTATCCGATGTGATTTTTTTAACTTTTTTATTTGTGTTGACGTGTGATGCTATTTAAAAAAAGTTTTGTGTGACATGATTATTTTCATAAATTACATTTTATTTTTTATCGCGAACACTTATTAGTTTGATGTGATTTTTTTAAATGTTTTATTTTGTGTACTTATAAATTATAAATTTAAAAAAAAAAATTATCTTGATATAACTTTTTTCACTCAATATATTTTATATTGATTAAGAATTTATCAAAATCATATCTTTAGAATAAGCTTTAAAATAATATCGACAACATTATAATAGCGCACTAAAATACCGAGGAACGAATGATATTAGTTGGAAATTTAATTGAAGTTTCCATTCAATAAAGTCGTACAAAGCATGTGGCGTGGGCAATATAATTTAGGGGAATTTTCATATACTTCCCTTAAGGTTTGTCAAAACTACACATACAGAGAAAGAATGATGTCGTTCACAAGCACCTCCTCTCTGATTTAATGGATTTGCTCTTTCCTATTATAATACTCACAATTTCAGGTAAAAATTCAATATTTGCCCCATTGTATACCAAACGAAAAAGTTGCAGCTCTTTGTTTACTAGTAAATGGCAAAACCATGAATTAATCTGTTATCTATAATCATTCTTTTGAATAACGATGAAATCAAGTTTATTAAGAGTTCGTTTAATATAATTTTTTAAATAAATCTTTTTAAAGTAAAACTTTTACCCGTAAAACTTTTATAAATAAAATTTTTTTTAATAAAAATTTATTAATCATTTAATTGTCACAAATGACTTTTGAGAAAAATTTGAGTAATTACTTTAATAGACATATTTTTAATGTTTTATTTTAAAGAAATTATGTAGAATTTTTAAAATAAAGTAAGGTTATTTTAGACAATTTTACTTTTGAAAAAAATTAGGAAAACTCTACTGCCAAAAACCCAAATTTCGAGCTTCTTCCAATAGAAAGAAAATAACTTTTTTAATTTCCAAAAACTCTTTTTTATTGCCAACTAAACAAGATTAAAAAATTTTAAAAGGATTTTTATCATTAAAAAATCTCTTTTACCTAATAAAAAAATCAAACCAAACGGACACTAATGCCATAAAATGAGGTCGAATTCCAACTTGTTGCATTTGATAAAGAATCCACATGCAATAATTGAAATGTCATTTAGTTCATGCACAATAATTGTTGAGTTTTGTAAGACAATTTCTTTCAATGCCATTGATCAAAAACCTTCAAGGCATATGCCCTAAGGCGCCAAATTTCATATACATATACATATTAATTAATCAAAGACCAGACACAAACAATTCAAATTTCAATCCATGCTTCATAATGAACAAATAAATTAGCAGCCCATTTATATCATTTGCTTGCATATAAACAAGAAGAATACTTGCAACAATAATCAGATACAAGTTGAACTCTTCCAATCTCATTCACGTAAAACACCTAAAGCCTCCACAACATTCTTGCTTTGACAGTACCCGAATATCATTACATTCTAAAAACCATTATCTCTAACTAGCATATCATCGAATAATTTTTTTAAAATATTTGCTTACTGCAAATTGGCAATACATATGTAACAAGAAAACATCCACAAAGACATTCCATTCAAAACCTAGTTTCAAAACCAAGCAATGTATCTTCTTCCCATCAATTAGATTTGCGCAAGCTTTCAGCATAGGAGGAAAAGTATAAAAATTAGGTTGAAGGCAAGAAGTCAAACTAGCTTAAAAGAAACAACTAATTCATGCATATGCAGATATTATCAAATTCTAAGTATAAACGATCTTATTTGAGATGTGATCAAAAGTATGAAGAGAATTAGACATTAACTTACTCCAGTTTATATAAATAATTTGTGGTAGTTTTAGTTGAAAAGATTGTACTATCATCTGCAATTTTCTCTGTTTGCATATTTCTAGTGGGATAGAGCTCAATGTGCGCAAGAAAGCAAATACAAGCAAGGTTGAGTGTTGCAGGAGCACTAACTATACCAAAATATCACTATTACCCTCCGAATAAACTGAGAAGGGAAATTCTGTTAAGCCAAAGAGGAAGTGTCTATGAATTACGTCATTCTTTTTCTCTACATGTGATTGTGATAAATTTTAAGGGAGGCGTGTGAAAATTTGCCCATAATTTATTAACACCATTGGGTTGCTAGCTATCTACGTCCGAAAATGGGCAACGTCTGATTTAATAAGCAACCCTGAAGTTGCCTATAAAACCATCAGTTTTCCATGCAGCTTAAGCATAGACAAACTTGTCTCTTTCTGTATTCACAATTTATCATCATCGTCATCAACCATCTTTCTTTCTTTCTTTCCCTTTCTTTCTGTCTCTCTCATTCAAGAAAATCCACCATGTTTAGAGCAAGCAAATTTCTCGGAATAAGGAGCAAATCTTCAAGAATATCATCCCTTTTCTCCAAGGTGCGTCAATTTTTCGTTATATTTTCTCCTCTTTGTGTAAACTCGGTCATCATATAAAAATCTTTTCAAGGGAAATTATTCAATTTTTCAAGCTTCGAGTTCATCTCTTGGTAATTGATCATGGTGATTCTTAGTTTTTCAGCAAGCGCTCATCTAAAATTTTGTTCTTTTTTATGATTTTTTCACTTTTCAAGCTCAGAATTTCAGTTAAAAATGCTAATGAAATAAAATCCCTTTAATCATCTTAAATATTTTAATTTCCTACCCAAAGAAATTTTTTCTTCTTCTGATTTTCATCTTTATTTGCTCTTCCATCATTTTAAAGAGAGAATTTTGCTTTCGATCCAAATTAATCTTCTGATGCCAAGAAAATTGTTAATAGTTATATACATACACATGTATACATACAGATACTACTCACATACTGAATTTTATTTCTAAATAAAGATAAAACTTAAACTATTTTTCACCATTTTAATTATTTTATGCCAGCTGGTGTATATATATATATATCTCTATACATAGTAAACATCATTAAATATATATGAAAAAGATTCGGGAGTGCCCCCTCTATACAAATAACCTCATTTGTCCTTTTTCTCTCTTTTTTCTTCTTTTTCTTTTTTGTTTGTTTGTTTGTTTGTTTGATCTCACTCCGCAAAAGATCTTCAGCAATCAATGCAACGTAACATGCAAAAGTTGACCCACGCTTTTAATTTTTTAATTTTTTAATTTTTTTTAATTAATTAGTTTCTTTGCTTTGTTACACAGTTAAGAAATCAGTCCAGTTATGCAAGAGCCGTGCAAGCCTATGAGCCGAGTGTTGATAGGTAATTAATTAATTAATTTACTTAGATCCACTCAATTTTAATAATCTTTTTAATCGTCTAGTTATAATTTATAAATGCATACTTGTATTATAAATAAATATAAGCATAATTTTAAAATATTAAATTAATTAAGTATAAAAAAGTCAATATATTAGCTCTTTAAATTATTGAACAACAACAATGGAGATTTTATGTGCTAATTTTAATCAATGGATATCTTGATTGCTTCATGAAAATACCATATGTTAACAGTCGTAAACATGTCATTATCTGTCAAGTTATATGCAAATTTCAATTGATTTGTTTTTTCCTGCTTGAATTGACAGAAGTCAAAATATTAATGAAGAATATGCAAATGTGAAGTGGGAAGAGCTTAGATTTGGGCTAACTCCAACTGATTACATGTACATAATGAAGTCTTCTGAAGATGGAACCTTCTCTAAAGGAATTCTCACTCGATTTGGAAACATGGACATCAACCCCTCTTCTGGAATTTTAAACTATGGACAAGTAAGCACAATAATTAATGTTTTTCCTCCTCTGTTTTTCAACATTTGATGTTTGCTATTATTAGCTTTTCTGTAAACTCATACTTTACCTATAATATTATATCAATATCCACTTTACCTATAATATTATATCAGTATCACATAGCCTACACTTTTATCGAAGTAAAAGAAAATAAATTGTTAAAAAATATGACATATTATTATAATATTATTACATCAGTTCATAAAAATTTGTATTCATGGCATTATTATGTATAAAAATTCAAATAAATAACCCTTATATTCAAACACTATTAAATAATACAAATTTATATGATTTGATATTAATTTTAAAAAATAAAAAATAAAAGGTGGGTATGTCTATTTAGGGTGTATTTGAAGGTTTGAAGGCATTCAGGACACAGAAGGGGAAAATTCTTCTATTTCGACCAGAAGAAAATGCTAAGAGAATGAAGATGGGTGCAGAAAGAATGTGTATGCCTTCACCAACAATTGACCAGTTTCTCAATGCTGTAAATCAAACTGTGCATTCCAACAAGCGTTGGGTAAGTAAAAATGAGCAATTTTTTCAATTTTAATACGAGTTACACAGTGTGGGACTCATTTATCATACATAAAAATGCTACCTCATTTATGAAAATATTGAAAACTTAAAGACCTAGATATTATTGTTTCATTTTAATATTTTGTACAAGTCATGGACGCTTGACCTAATTACGCACAAGTCCTGTTCCTTTCAAATTTTCGCTTTCTGGGCATATTTAACAATTTACATGATTTTTACATATTTAAAAATAAATATAATATAATATAAAGTTATATCTCGATTGGCATATCATAAATAAATTATTTGATAAATATTATGTAAACAAGTATTGACTTTACTTCACATATTATTGACGCATATAGTAGTTGTTGTACTGTATTTTTTACTAAACGTTATATCAAATGTCATCTGAATTATTTTATATTAATATTTATACTTTTATTTCAATAAGTACAATATCATTGTCAGTTAAGAATAAATGTAGAATGCTTTTCTCAATCCCACAATTTTTTAATAAATAAATAAAAGTATACTTATAATTTTAATCATTAAATGTATATGAAATTCTTAGCAGCTTCATAGCATTTTTAGTATTTTTAGTTTGCGCTCAAATCTTAAATACATAAAAAATTCTTAGGGTGTTGAAGTTTGCACTCTTTAAAATTAGACATGGGTGTAATTTAGCACTGAATTACTATAATCAACAACACTATACGAAAACTCTCTAAGTGCTGATTAAGTATGCACGTATTAAATTAAATACAAATTCAGTGTAATTCAGAATTAAAAAGTTGTAATCAACACTGATTTTTACTAAATTTGTATAAATATATATTTTCTTTGATGGGTATGAACTGTGAATGAATAGGTGCCTCCTCCGGGGAAAGGAGCAATGTACGTGAGGCCTCTGCTTATGGGGACTGGACTCTGTTTAGGCGTTCGGCCTGCCCCAGAATACACTTTCACTACTTATGCTTCTCCTGTTGGCAATTATCACAAGGTAACAAAGATCTTTATGGACACAAAATTGTTCGGATTTAATTAAAATAATATTGTAATGGATTTATTATGTATGTAACAGGGTGATTTAAATTTGATCGTGGAGGAAAAATTTAGGAGAGCTACTCCCGGTGGAACTGGAGGAGTTAAAGCTGTCACAAACTATGCAACAGTATGTACAAGCATTAATTTATTCACTTCTTCTCTGCAGTCTGAAATTTTTTCTATAAGTTTTAGTTTTTACTCTTCATATTAAACTCTTCCATGTATGATGATAGATTTACAAAGCAATTACTGAAGCAAAGGCTAAAGGTTTCACTGATATCTTATTCCTCGACGCCGTTGCCGGAAAATACATCGAGGAGGTTTCCACCAGCAACATTTTTGTTGTCAAGGTAACATCACATTATATAAATTACATAATCAATAATTGACGATCTTTTTTATTTTTTTAATAATTTCGAAGCACTATTGTTTTGCAGGAAAATGTCATTTCGACTCCACCAACTAACGGAACTATTCTGCCTGGAATCACTCGAAAAAGCATAATCCAAATTGCTCATATTTTAGGTTATCAGGTTATTATATATTCTCGTGTGTGTGTGTGTGTGTGTGTGTGTGTGTGTGTGTGTGTGTGTATGAACGACTAGTTTAAAATTATTCTATCGGTTCAATGAACGTGTATGTTCTGCGAATTTTGGTTTGGTCAGGTGGAAGAACGTGCAATTCCGGTGGAGGAATTGTTTGATGCTGAAGAAGTTTTCTGTACAGGAACTGCAGTTGTTATCAATTCTGTCAATAGCATAACCTACCAGGGTAGAAGGTAATTAATCAAATAACATTAATTAATTTATTATTACATGTATTACAATAATTATAATCTGCTTTTCTGGTTGGCTCTGTCTGAATGCAGGATTGAGTACAAGAGAGGAGCAGGAACCGCGGCTCAAAACCTATATGAAGTGCTGACAGGAATTCAGAATGGTCGTATTGAAGACAAGATGGGATGGGTTGTCGAGCTTAATTGAGAGCTTCCTTCATATTTACTCGAAAACGCCCGATACCTTATACAGGAACGAATCACCTTGGAGTGATTGTGTTTTCCTAGCTTACGATACCATGAGATATTTTAAATTACATAATATTCGGATGTAGATAATTAAGATGCGCAATAAATCATCTCAAATGTCAAATTATATGACATTCAGGATGTATGTAGATGATTAAAATATGCAATAAATGACAAAGTTTATTATCTAATTACATCAATGTCAATTCTTTTGCCTGCCCCATTATCTCATATATATATATATATATATGATGAAACAAGTTTTTGACTTATCTAGCATAATACATAATAAATAACGCTAATGCATTGAGTCCAATCAGCATAACTAATTTACTTGCGTGTATCCTACGTCACATTATAGAATCTCATTTACATCAAGTGATTAAAATGATATGTCGAAATGTCATGTATCAGCAAGTGTTCTGATAAGGGATAATTAAAAATTTTTAATTTCTTAATACATTATAATGTACTGCAATATTTAGTCATATCAATTCGTATACTGTGCTATTATTGAAACAACACTTTCAGCACTATAGACCTCAGAACTTCAAAATAACCAAAACTGAGTAAAACTAGAATGTAAATAGTTCGTACATAAGGTTTTAAGTCTTAACCTTAATATCATTCAAAAGTGTTACAAACAAATCATTCCAGGTATCTGTTATCCCCGGTAAGCACCAGTGCATGCAGTCGTCGTGTTTCTTTCCACCGGCCGTGGAGGGATGGCCATCGGCTCTGAACTCACTCATGTGGGTTATATGCAAAATACGGAAATCTGAGCCCTGAAGGGCCTCAAACAGATGTTGATTTACCAGGCGTGTTTCTATGTTAGTTCCCCTATTTTTCAATGAGAAAAGTTCTTCAACCTGAAATAGAACAGCAATTAAAACTTTTAATCTTATTTGATTTTATGTAACATACATATATTGAAAACTGTTACTGCAGGGATTCATCGCATCTTAGAATGGAAGTTGCATCTCACTTAACCAATTATATTATACAATCAAACCTGTGATCTTTAGATATGACTCACCTGCTCTGATGATAATGGCTGAAGCCGTTTACAAGAACCTCCTTGGTCCCAGTCACCTCCTTCAAAATGTCTTGGCGACTGTGTTCGAAAGAATTTGATCAAACCTGGATGTGCAGTTTTCTTTACGTATTGTATCTGTTAACATATCACAAATACCATATGAGAAACTGTGCACACATGGCTTGCTTCATAATCAAACTGATTATGTCCACACATTAACTCATCATAAGCCCATGATTTCCTATGGAACAACTTGGTGAGGGAAACAAAATTCAATGTCATACCATATGTTTCAAAACCATATCCAAACCAACATCAGGAGGTAGAGGAGGGATGATTGGCTGATCTGTCTGAAAGAAAAGCATGGGTGACTTCACAGGATCAAATTTTGAAGGAGCCCACCACCTACACACAAAAGCCAACATTCCAGATAATGGATCAGCAAAATACGTTACCCGGTAGAAATTTTTCTTGATGAGAGCAAGAACAAAAATCAAAACAGACATGAGATTAGTGTAAACAGGAAACTGGTAATGTAATCAAAGTAATATAGATACCATTTCAATATTAACCAAGCTCATGTCTTTTAGTGCAAATATAGGTAATTAGCCTCATGATGCTTCCAAATGATGTTAAAAACTTTAAGCAAAAAACATATAGAAAGAATGCCAATCGTGATAAACTAGAAAACGGAAGGCATACAGCCCTCAACTTCAGTCATCACAATGTCAATAGGACCAGAATTCACTATCATATACAAACGCAAGTTCCATTAACTGAGAACTAAGCAAAATGCATTTGCTCCCACCATTTAACAAAACAAAAAATGCAATATCCATGGGGAGTCGACTATCTATGCTACTTGAAATAGAAATAAATTTACCAGTGTCCTGTGTTGAAGATCAGAATATCATGGAAGCTCGGAGCCTTTGCCCATGTGCCTTCCGGTACATCCACATCAACTCTATAACCTTCCTTATAACCAAGAGCTTCCAGCTTGCCACCATTCACATTAGCTGACCACCTGCATTAAAGAGGAGTACCAGCCTGGGTTAGATGCAACAGAAAATCAAACAGTTTGCACTGAGGAATAAACTGACAATGAAAACAATTAACAACCAAGAATAAAACAAAATTCATATATCATGTTGAATAATTCTCAGGTTGTGTACATCACATCAACGTTGAAAGTGAAAATTTTTAAAAATATTATCAAACAACACTTAATTTTCCCAACAACATCCCGCAAAGATATGTGATATAGGGAAAAACACAAAATGTTGCTACAAAAAATCATCTAATAAGTACGATACCATGGCTTACCTACCATATCGCGCCAAGAGATTTGTTCTGTGATAAGCAATAGTGAGGTTATACTGAAGAAATGTGAAGCCACGATCAGCCCCAGACGGCCGCCATTTCTTCACTTCACTTGACACACGTTTCAGAATACAAAAGAGAGACACAAACATATTTCTGTTCAACGAGTCCCCAACAAAACCTGCACTGTTCACTACTCATAAGCTTCACAAAATTCACATAATTCCCAAAACATATATAAAACCCACAATGTAAATCACTCATTATCACCAAAACCCTGTTTGACTGAGGAGAAAATGTGACGAAAACAAAAACTTTAAGATAGAGAACACAAATCACGACCAAAGAGAAGCGTATTGAAGCTCCACAAAAATCACATGATTCAGAAAAGCAGCTGCCTCGTATAATAAGAAAATTTGACAAAAAATAGAAACTCTCAGCTAGAAACACAAAGCACAATTTAAAACATGAATGTTTTTGCAACTGCTTCTACAGAAAACAACTTGTAGTAAAAATGCTTTATTCAAATATTACCATGCTGTTACCCTTAAGTATTTAAACGCAGCTTTGAACTGAACATTACCAATATTAGTGTCTCTGTAAGTCTGCAGAAACTTCACGGGATCAAACGGTTGAAGATCACAATCATTAGGTTTCCAGCGCCACTTGGCAATATCAGAAGCTTTGGATTTATTATTGACAAGGCAATTCCATCCCTTGAATATCTCTTTACACGAGCTATCGTATCTGGGTTTGAATCTTGAGTTCGAGTCATAGATCCATTTGCCGTCGGAGTAGTTACACGACCCGAGACGGGAGGATTCCGCCGGGTCGGATCTGTTTTTGAGTTGAAGAAATTGATTGAAAGATTGAGAAGAAGAAAAAATGGAGGCTTTGTTAAATAGAGAAAGCGCTAGGAAGATGGAAACGAAAATGAGAAGAGAAAGTAAAGGTAAGAAGGAAATTTTCTTCGTCTGCTTTTGGTGGTGGCCTTTAGTGGCCATGGACGAGAAGAAACAGAGGAGAAGAGGGTGAACATAGCGATTCATTCTACATAGTTTCCTTAAAAAAAAAAAATTTTATTATTTCATGAATGGGATAACATCATATAGGTCCCTGACTTTTGAAAAAAATAACAAAAAAAGACAAAATTTTGCTATTATAACAAATAAAGTTTAAATAAAAATAGATGACATGTACTAAAAGCTCTTATAAATGGATTAACATGATGAAAATTAACTTAATATAATGTCTCAAATTATTTTTTTTAGCGAAGAGAAATTCAA
Source organism: Azadirachta indica (assembly GCA_022749755.1). Classification (NCBI taxonomy): domain Eukaryota; kingdom Viridiplantae; phylum Streptophyta; class Magnoliopsida; order Sapindales; family Meliaceae; genus Azadirachta; species Azadirachta indica. The sequence goes on from CM040444.1 coordinate 16,707,867, forward strand.
CTCGTTCCTGTTAGCATAATCTTTCTTAATAATTGTTTCCAGTATCACAAAATAAAATCTTGAGAGTGATTTTCCTTCTATCAATAATTTAATTAAAAAATAAAAATTCATTGTCTGTTCTATGTTACACTTCTTTGATTAAAAATCTTTAAAAGGAAATTATGATAAAAGAAGAAAGATAAATACAATGAAAAACCTAACATAATAGAAGTTCATCAGAATCCACTGGAATTGCTTGTTAAATATTAAAGATTTAAAAAATTCTGATCTTCTTGGCTTTGGCAAGGAATTAAAATATGAATTCAGTGAATAACCAGTTTCTGATAACAGATAAAAGTTTCAAGGATTCAAGCAGCAGAAATGCAGAAAAATAATTCCACTTTCCGGTCCAGAATGAACTGATACAACTGAAAATTACGCTGCTGATAATAAAAACTCCAAGAAGTTTCCTGGATTAATAGAAGTAACAAAATCAATGTATGTATTTCTAATCATCTTTTAAGAAATGTAATATTGCTAAACAATATTTATTGAAAGAATAACAGCAGATGAAAATGAGCTGAAAGATGGCAAAGCATCTGTGCTGCAAAGGCATCCAGCATCCAGCTTCCTCACCAAGCAATGTTCTTATAACATGACAGCTAGAATTGCAAAACACATGAATAATTTTTGCTGATAAATTTCAACATCAAGAGGAGGAAAAATAATTAGTTTTGTCACATAACTATCAAAACAAAAATGGGTCTGGGCAAATTACTAGAAGTAGCAGGATTTGGGGCAAATACCAAAACACTAAAGAATACATGAAGAAAGAACCCAATTCTTGAGAACTCACTTCCTCAATAAGTATTTGATCCAAAGATCTATTGTCTCACAATTGGTGCACAAAACAAGACCATATAGCTACTACAGAATATGTCTTACCCTTCGGGTGCTTAAGGCGCTTACTATCATGGTTTTCAACTGCAAGTTCAATAAGAGAGTACGTCTTCGCTGAGATAATCAATGATATGATTTGAGGTGGAAAACTTGGCAAGTCGGCTTGTAATTTCTCTTCAAAGAGGCCTGTTCAAATTTCTTTGCAGCAGTTTCATTCTCTTCCAAGTTACTCTGAAGAAAATACCTTATCCACCAAGTTGAACTCCGCAGTTTGGCCTACACAAAAATAACATGTCATGATGTCAACATCCTTCTATCAGAAAAGTCCATCAAGGGCTAACGAACAAGCTGAATCCTGCAAAGGGTAGTCACTTACAGGACGGCCAAATTTGGATAGTTCCGCAACTTTAGCTCTATGGTGACCTGGATAACCTACAGGCAGAAATGATATGTCAACAGAAACTTAAGAACATCAATCATTTTATACATAAGCTAAACAAGGGATTTACCAGCAAATATAACTACACCATCAGCAGATACCCTTGCCAATTCTGGAAGAGTTTTGTTCAGGTACTTCGGAGACAAGTAATCCACAGCATCTGACACTATGACCACAGAAAACGACTTGGCCCGATAGGGCAGAGGAAACTTGATATCAGCCACACGCACAATGCCTTTGCGCACAAGACTCCGGCAGTTGGCATCAGCATCATCTAAGTCGTAAGGTTCAATGCCCCACACCTCATTATCCTCATCTTTCAACAATTTGGATACCACTGAACAGGTTTCAGGTCCTACATGTAATACTTTATGCATGCTGTCACCATATGCCTTCTTAAGAACAGGTAGTGCTTTCTGTACTTCTAATGTGCATGAAACACCAACTGCATATAAACAATTCAAATCCTGAGAATGAAGCAAAGTAGCTGTATCTACCAAATAAAAAGTTAGCATGGTCAATACTTTTTCGGCAAGATGCCAGTAATACCCAATTTGAAAATCAAAATACGATAGAAATTTTGTTTGGCAGGGGATTTTGTGTACTAGTCACGTATGGTAAGATAAAAATGTATTGGAAAATTATCCAACGGCAAACCTTTTTATTGGATTTTTCGTGAAACATAAAAAGGAAATACAACACTTTACCTTCAACTTTACTTAATGCCTCGTTTTCACTGGTTCCTTTACCTGTAACAGAAAACTAATAAAAGTAAACAAAGCTTATTTTACAAAGTAAAACTGAAAGTATATCAAATAACCAACTTTTAATTTCTGTGGCATCTTTCCTTTTTACAGGAAAGGCTTGGAAAAAAAAATCTTCTTGTCAGATATAAACAAACTTTAGCCTTTCAAATCTTGTTCTTGACAGGGAAAAGAAAAAAGTTTCACAAACTATTGATCACCACAAGTAATGAAGCTAACAAATAAAATACGAACCTGAACCACTGTATACATAGCCAATAAGAAGTACTGCACCCTGAAAATTTCACAAAAAGATCATAATAATTAATAATGTTCAAGTTTAAAATAAGAGTGTTTAAGTTTAAAATAGGAGTGTTCTAGTTTAAAATAATGCTCAATAACTAGGTGTTAGTAAATAGTGACAGGCATTTTACATAGACTAGGGAGATACAAGTGAAGAAATTGATATTTATTCCCTTACCAAAGGATTACCAGTTGTTAACATAAGAAATACTAGAAAATGATAGTGGAAAAACAAGGAAAACACAAGGAACAACAAATTGCAATAAACATACCACAACCAAAAGTACAACTGACAGCAGAGGTGAGGAGCGTGATTTGGAATGCACTGAACCCACCAAAGGGATGCTTCCATTGTCACCAAGACGTCGAGCAGGATTTACTGGCCTCCTTGACATGGCTATATAACAACAAAAAAACCTTCAAAACCTAAAATAAATTAAGAAAGATTAAACTAATGTTAACAATCTAAAAATGACTTATCTTTCACAGTTCTTTGTACTTTTTCTGTTTGTTGATTCAGGTATAACCTATGATCCTATTTCATGGATGCTTGGACTGATATGCTTCTACTTAAGATTAAAAGCACAACAGTTGAACCGTACCGCCAACTTTTAGTGGGGACCACTCATTTTTCTGATTTATATAGGATGCCTAGTGATTCCATCACATAACAATTGTAGCTTCAAATGCCATGACACTTTAATCCCCAAAATACACTTAGTATCAGCTTTCCTAAAAGAAAAGAATATATCTTTAAAGCCAAAACACAATTTTCACTCGCACACTATCATGAAGTCCTAGAACACTCAATGAACAATGACGCTTGGAAAAATGTTGCTAACCTAGTACACTGACCTCTAAAAATGAAAAAACAAAAGGAGCAACTAAAAGTGCAGTTGGGAGTGTTTAACACCATCAAAAGTGCTTTCAAATAGTCAAAAGCACTTTTGCATCAATGTCATAATCCCCCAACTCAGACAAATTGCAAACACTTGGGATGGTTTTTGGATAAGCGTAAAATATTAGCTCTCCCAAATAGCATTTTCAGGCGTTTCTGAAAAAATCACTTTCACTCAAAAACCTTCTTTTACAAAACAGTACAAATAACCCATCAGAGAAACATCAGCATTTCCAATATACACAAAGGCCCAAGTTAAACATTACAGCAAAACATTGAAGTTTTCTTGAATCTCGACCAAACCCATTTCTCTTCTTAGCAGTTACTACAAAGATAAGTTTAAAATCAACAGAATCAAACATAGAACAACGATAAACTCAAAAAAGAGACGAAAATGGATTGAATATAATAATTAGCTAAAACTCGCGATCCAGTACAAAATATCCAACACTGTAAACGGGTTACCTAAGATCAACGATCAGATGGGTCTAGTCCAGGGCACGATCCAGATCTGTTTGAGGTTCTTTTATACAGAGTTCGCGACAGCAATGGGAGAAAAGTAGTGGGATTTTTCTGATTTTACTTGGTTTTGGTTATAATTTAATTATATGAAAAAAACTATTGGGTGTTTTGGAATTTTAATAATTTATAATTCGCAGTTGATCCATCTGGAGTTTGACTTGGAAAGAGATCGTGGAAGAGTGGCGAAAGATTCTTCTGGTCAGTTGTGAAGGAAAGTGCAGCGCCAGCGGGGATTGATTGATTCCCCCTTTCTGGTTAAAAAAAAAAGTTGAGATAACGAAATTGGACCCTAAGTTTATATATTATTGTAAATAAGGATATCGTTTTCTCATGTGTTTCACATAGGTACCCAACGGGCAACAACCTGACAACTTTATTTTTGGACATTATCAAATAGGTCTCTAATTTTTAAAACATAACAAATATATTTTATATATTTTGATCATTTGTAGTGGATAGGTCCTCATTATACATGAAATAATGAAATTTTTATTATATTCCTTATTTATTATTTTGACCAAATTTAGAGATTTATCTACTATTTTCATATTTTTATCATTTATATCATATAATTCTCTAATCTCTTTTTTTTTTATTCAGTACATTTTAATTTATATTTCTTCTAAGTTTTAATATTCAAGTTTTTATCCCGAATAATTTTATTGATGGTACGGTTTAAATTTCTATGTTCAAAATGAACAATTTCTAATCCCATTATATCACTCAAATTTATACATTTAAAGTGTACAAATTTTATTCCACTATTTTTCTTGAAGATGGGGTGGAAGTTGACACAGAAAGTTAAGGATTAAAATATTCAAAAAGTAAAGTTTGTTAGTCAAATTTTAGAAATAAAACATAACTTAAGAGGTGAAATGCTCACTTTTCAAAATTAAGAGGACCAAAGCATACAAAATTTTAAAATTTTTCTGCGACCTGGGGACAACGCCCATCCATCTCGATCTGGTAGCGCGGACTCTACTGGAAGGGGAAATATTGATAGAGCTGTCTCTTACCATTTACCGTTTGGCTGGGGCCAAATAGATCTCCGACCCCAGTTCAAATAATTAAGATTCCTTTTTATTTGATATAATTTTTTAAATATAATTTTTTAAAATAAAAATTTTATTTGTAAAATTTTTATGAATAAAATTTTTAATAAAAATTTATTAATAATTTATTTATTACAGATAACTTTTAAAAAAAATTAAATAATTACTTTAATACATAAATTTTTAATATTTTATTTTTAAAAAATAACATAAAATCTTTAAAATAAAATAATAATATTTTAAATAATTTTATTTTTTAAAAAAGTTAGGAAACTTTACTGTCAAATACCTTGAATTTTTTGCAATAAAATAAAAATCATTTTTTTAATTTTCAAAAACTCTTTTTTCATTATCAACTAAACGACATTAAAAAATTTAAAAAACACTTTTATCATTAAAAAATTCTTTTTAATCCATAAAAAATTCAAACCAAACAAATATTAAATCTTATATATATATATATATGTGTGTGTATATGGTATTTAAAATGTCATAATATTATGGGTCTAGGATTTATTTGAAAAAAAATAAATTATTATTGATTATAAAAAAATAAAAATTTTGAAACTCTAATGTTATTAAAAAAAAGTATAGATGAAATATTAAAAAAATAATTATCCAATGTTTATAAATATAAATATTACAACATATTACAACACAACAATTGTATGTTACAATCGTTGCATTTAAACCATTAAATTGTTTATAATATAATTTAACAGTGAACTTAAAATGGAGATGTCAATGAATTATCTTCAAGAGTCTCCAATTTTTTATGGGTGTACTATATAGTAATATAAATTATTTATATTTATAAGTTTGCATTTGTCTATATTTTAATTAAATTTAAATGGAACAATATCTTTCTATATTCAATTGTAGTGAATGTTTGATTAAAATAAAAATTGGTGGGGTAGAATGATAAAAAAGAAAGGGAGCATGGCTCAATTATTTGTGGGGTATTGTTGATTACTCCACTTTTTGCATTATTGCCCCCTTTAATTGAAAGTAATATCCTAATTAAGGACCTGTCATATTACATCCAATATAACTATGTAATCACAAAAATAAATTTTGATATAATTATATTGTAAAAATACATATATATATATATATATAACTATCTATTAATCATGACATAAAAAGTAAAAAAATTAATACAAAATTGAAACTTCAATTTAAAATTATAAATGTGTTGAAATTTAAAATGCATACTAGTAAATTTCAGTTTCACAAATAATAATGATAATAATAATTGACGTGGATTTGTCATCGCCTTTGATTGTGTAGAAATTGGACCCTCTGTATGGGCCCAAGATGGGCTTGTTAAAAGAACAGGCTGATATTCAATTGGCCCATTTGTGGATAATGCAAATTCTTACAAAAAAGAAAAAAATTATTACTTACATGCATTAGGTGATTTTGCTATAAATTATCACGTTTTTTGACAAATATTTTAAATTATTTTACTTTGAATTAATTTTAGAATAAAATATCGATATTAGATAGTTGATAAAATTATTTAGTTCCACAATAAAAAAATTCCAGTTTCTCAATCTCGAATATATTTTAAATATGTCAATCAAATTATTAGGTGATATAATTGTAGAACTATATAATAGCCTTCAAGTGGGATATATATCAAGTTTTATGTTTGAAAAAGACTTGTCATGTTGTAAAAAGGACAAAAAAGTAAAATTAAATTTTGCTTACATTTGTTACACAACCTAACATGTCAGGTTTATAACGTCAAATTCTCGATGTACAACACTTACAATATTTCGTACCGTTTACTTAAAATATTAGTGTTTACTACATATGCGTGTGTAATCATATTATGATCCAACTATCCTAATTGAACTTTCAAATCTGACAATTATTGTCAATTGGAATATTCCATCAAATAACCCTATTATTTTAGAGAAAGAGTAAATACTCTTAAATTTTTAGAGTGTGTTAGTTGATTTTGACTTTAACTTTTAACTTATTAAAATATTATTATTTTAAATCTTTAAATTTAATTTAAATAATAAAATAAAATATTTTTTTATTATTAATAATTTAATTTCGTTATTTCTAATATATTAATATTAGAGATTAAATATATATTAAATAAAATATATATATATATTTTATCTAAAATTTTTTATGATCAATACATATTAAATTAATATAAAAAAGTTAAAAAAAAAGGTTACAAGTATTTTAGTATATAATTTTTTATCAAAATTTATTGTTAACATTTTAATTTAAATAAATAATTTTTATTTATAAAAGTGTTTAAAAATAATAGAATAAAATAATTTTTTAAGTTTAACATTTTCATTTTTGATATATTTGAAATAATGGGATTAGATTGTCAATAGTAAAAAAAATATATTTTATTTTATTATTTTATTTAAGTTTATAAATTAAATTGATAATAATGTAACATACTAAAAATTATTTTCTATTTTCTTAACATTCACTGCTATCTGTCACATCCTTAGGGGTATTTGCTATTTTCTGAAGAGGTATTATCACATACCTCCCCTAAGGTTTGATATAATATCACATCAAAAATATCTGTCCAAAAACTGTCACTGACTTCCCCTACCGCTATTTCACCGTTAAGGCAATTTAACAGAAAATATCACAATTACAATTTTGTCCCTAACAATTGATATTAAGCACGAAATGACAAAAAAACCAAACACCTGAAAACTGACATTTTAAAGTTTTAAATCTTCGCAAGAGGACAAATATGGTTACAATTCCCCTCCGCTGTAGAGATAAAATTAATATTAAACTAATAAAAAGACGACATGACATAAAGAGATGCATGGACAATGCTGTTCTTGCTGTCACTGTTCCTAAAGGAGAGAAGAAGAAACCTGAGGTGAAGGCCATTAGGATTTCTGACCTAGTAAAATCTGCTTTGAAATAGATACTTTCGTTAAAATTTAATTTAATATTCTTATACCCTGAACTTACGTTTTTACCCTTTACTTCGTTAAATTGCCTTAACGGTGGGATAACAGTAGGGGAGGTCAGTGACAGTTTCTGGATAGATGCTTTCTAGGTGATATTATACCAAACTTTAGGGGAGGTAAGTGATAATACCTCTTTTCTAAAAAATTAGGGTATCTTACAATGATGATAATAATAATAATAATAATAATTAATGTTAGCATAGTTTATAATTATTTTTTTTTTCAACTTGCAAAGACAATCAAATAAAAAAAAAATTGAAGGCGAGAAATCGTGGATGATTGTACAAGAGATTGATTGCCAAAGAGACTAAAAATTTAAGAGTTGGTTGACGAGTGTGAACATCATGTGATGGGAATCTAAATATGTGATAATAAAAAAAAAATTAAATTATGGGATATCTGCAGCTTTACCCCTTCATTTTTTGATAATCTTTATACATAATTTTATGTTTTGAAAAGTCATAAACACGACACCTCTTTCGGTCCAATCACCGTTGAACTTAACTGATTTGGATCAAATTACATTACTAACCTTACTTCAGTGTTTGAACCTGTGCAAAGACATAAACGTCCTTATATTTATGTTCATATTGTATGTAAAAGAATCAAATTAACCATATATATAATATACAACTTTGTGAAATATATATTATTTATATATTAATTATTAACTATCATTATTTTTTTAAATCAAAAAATAGTCCCCACATAGAATATTTGTATAAAGAAGTGATTATAACTTATTATTTTTCATTTTTTCAAACGCAGAATATATTTAAAATAATTTTTTTTTTCATTTTTTCAAAATAAAGAAGATTTTTTTTATCCATCCACAATAGAGATTTTTTTTTTTAATATAATTCAAGAACAAATCAAATTAGAAAAATTATCCAAAACCAAATCAAATCAAACTTTTTTTCAGTAACTACTCTCATCTTATTTATGTAATATCCAACATCAATTTGCCTATTTCAATTCCAACCAACTATATATACAAATCAATAGAGATATAATATTCAAAATAAAGAAACTCAACTCAATTTGATATTTATTTCATAATCAAATAATTAACTCAAATAAGATCAAGATCTTAAATTTATTTTACAATCAATAATGGAAAAAAATAATTTCAAAAAAATAGATCTACGATTTTTAATATGCAGCTAATAATGGAAAAAAAATAGTTAATTCCAAAAAACAATAATAGAGCTTATATGCAAATAAAAAAAGGAAGAGAAAAAAATAACAAATCTTCAATTCTTAATTTACAACCATTAATGGGGGAAAAAAAAAGGAGAAGAGAGATGAGAAAGGGGATAAATGATGGTCCTTCACTTGTAGTGCAAATATTTAAATTTGAGAGTTACTGAATATGTTGAAGAAGAGGAGAACCAGAGAAGAGAGACGAAAAGAGATAAGGGAGAGGAGAGATAAGTGAGAAGAGATCAAGAAGGAAAGAGAGAGAGGAAAGGAAGAAAATATATTTTTTAATAAATTTAATCTGAAATTATAAATTTATCCTTAAGTTAAACTTTTATTTTATAATTATTTGTTAAATTTCTATTTTACCTCTAAAAATGTTAAGTTTAATGGTGGCTGTACAGAATGAGGGGTTGGCGAAAATTATTAAAAAATGATAGGGTAAAGCTAAAGATATCCCTTAAATTATATTTAGTGCCATCCAACTGTATCACTGCTAACAGCGCCAAAAATAAATAAATTTATTAATGCTTAATAACATATAGCTCCCAAAATCTTTTACATTTTAAGCAATTAGGACAACGTTTTCTATTGGTAACAAAAGGGTCCCTGAACCAACCTTTAATAGCCATATCACCCCAATAATATTGTCGTTGTCCCGCAACAATGTCAATTGTCAAGAGGATATTTAAGTAATTTCAAGAGGAGTTAAGAACCTATTTGCTGCAAATGCACAAACTATATCCTTGTTTGTTAAATATAAAAATTATTCTCGTCTTTAGATTAATAAATTATGATAAATTAGTAGTGAAATTAACCTGTAAGCAAGATTTAAAAAAAAAAAAAAAATTCTGTAAGTAGACAGAACTCACCTGTTTGAGCGAATTGTCACGTGCCGCCGATTCGGAAGCGGAACCGCCGAAAGTGCAAGAACACGAGAGCGCGCTCCTCGCAGAACAAGCGCACCCAAGTTCCGGAGTCGCCTACCCTCTCGACGGAAAGCTTACACTCGCGGGTGAACAGTGTGCTGGTGAACAGTACCCCCGCGAGCGGACATCAAGTTCCAAGAGCAGTTCGGGGGAGAGCGGAGCGGAACGGGAGCGTGCCCGACATCCTACCGTGTCAACCGAGGCTAGGCAAGTCAGTGGGCCTTGGAAGCAACCACCACAAGCATCCTTAGAAGCAGCATTTGGGCTGGGCAGCAAGACACATGCAAGGAGCAAGCTGGACAGCACTTGGTTTGACTTAGTAGTTTAGCTTGGTTTCCTTAGAGTGTGATCCAATAGGCCCAATGTTGTGTTTAATGGTGGTAGGTAGGATATTTCTTGTTTTCTTGTAAATGTTGTAAATGTGGACACATCTTGGCCATTGATAGTGCTTGAGTCAATTAAATCATGGCCATCCATTTGTGCATATATATTGTATAGTAAAATGTAATGAAAAAAAGAGACCCATTTCTCTCTTCCAATTGCTTCTCACGTTACTTCTTCTTCTTCTCCATTTTGCTCCCAAATTGAGCACCAAATTAACACTGCTCACTGCCATTCTTGCAAACACACACACAAATTGATTTTGGGAGAATTAAAGGCTTACTTGGGCAGTGGTAATCAGCTAGTTCAAGTGCCGCATGTGCTGGAATTTCCGCCTCAGCTCCCAGCGCGTGATAGTTGGTATCAGAGCAAATTTGTGTGGGTTTTGTATGGTAAGCATCTCTGCAACTTGTTCCTCACTGATTTTGGAAGATTACACTAGCTAGAGACCCTAGGTTGTGGAAATTTTGGCTGTTGTGTTGTGGCTGGAATTTCTGGGTTTTCATACTTGGTTTGTTGCTGTGATTGTGGAATTTTCTGGGTAGTGGTTTGCTGGTTGTTGGTGAATCATTGCAGAATTTGTGTTGTTTGTGGATAGTTTGGTTGTAAACATAAGTCATGGCAGCCAAGGATGTGGGAGCTAGTGGTGTTGTGGAGGTTGTGCAGGAAGAATGTGGGCATGTTCAAGGCTCAAGAAGAGGGGGAAAGGACAGAGCTAATCCAAGGAGATGGTAAGCTCATTTGATGCTAGATTGGCAAGGGTTAAGCTTTCCTTGGGTGACATCCATGAGCGTTTGGATACGCTGGATGACAGAGCAAGTTAGCAAGAGGCAGAAAGTGATGTTGCTGGTGTCGAAAGCCGACTCCAACATGTTTTCGACACATTCGCAGATTCCATGAGGTTGGCCATGGATGAATTTCGGGAGAGAATCAATGTTGAATTGGGTTCTGTCAAGGTGGAATTAGCGGAGGTTAGGCAGGACCTTGCGCTTTGTAAAACCGCCATCGCTTCGGGTGTCGATGCGAACAGCGCATCGAGAATGAAGGTTCCGGATCCGCCCAAGTTAAAGGCAAGCGGGATGCCAAGGAAATTGACACATTCCTGTGGATGATGGAGTGTTACTTCGATGCCATTCAGATGTACGAAGATGGGCTCTGAATCAGTACCGCTACTCTCTATTTTGATGGTGATGCGACGTTGTGGTGGAGACACCGACATACGGAGATGGAGAGGGGTTTATGCCGGATTGACACTTGGGAGGTATTCAAGGGTGAATTGAAGAGACAATTCTATCCGGAGAATGCTGAGGAGGCTGCGATAAAGAAGCTCCGAGGGTTTAGGCCGCAGGGGTCAATTGCGGAGTATGTGCGAGAGTATAATTCGCTCATGCTTGAGATCACTGACATGCCAGAGAAAAGCCGGTTGCTGTTCTTTATGGATGGGTTACAGCCATGGGCAGAGCAAGAGTTGAGGAGAAGGAATGTCCAAGACCTTGCCTCGGCAATAGTAGCGGCAGAATCCTTGATCGAGCATCGCCGAGAGTCTCCGAAACGCGACCGGAACCGAAGCCCACCTAAGAGTGGTCATGACAAAGGTGGGGGAGTGAAGCCTCACAAGTCAGGACCCCAATATGAGACGGGGCGGCCACCAAAAGCTCTCGACCAGCGAGATGGCAGTAAGGGGCAGGTTGACAAGCAGCGCGAGCGGAAGCAGTGGACGTGCTACTTGTGTAGCGGGGATCATCACACGAAAGAGTGCCCGCAACGGAACCGCCTCAATGCCATGCTGAGTTCGTTTAAGTCAGATGAGGATGCTCGGGTTGGAGCGATGCGCATCCTCAACGCAATGAAGGCCAAAAGGGCGTCCGAGGCAGAGACGTCCGAGGCCAATTCAGCGAGAAGCCGAAGCCCGGAAAAACATTGATGTATGTGGATGTTGGCATCAAAGGGTCAAGCTTCAAAGCATTCATTGACAGTGGCGCTAACCATTGCTTGATTGCAGAAAAATTGGCAAAGCAGTTGGGTTTAGTGCTGAGTGAAGAGCCGGGCTGGATCCAAGTAGTGAATCAGCCTTGCCGGCCAATTAGTGGAGTTGCTCGGAGAGTCCTGATCAGGGTCGGAACATGGGAAGGCAGCATCGACTTCACCGTGGTACGATAAGCGACTTCCAGCTAGTGTTGGGCGACGATTTCATCGATAGGTTGTTGCCCTTCAGCTTCACTGAGGATGGGTGCATTGAATTTCATGATGTCGGGAAGCAACACAAGGTGCCGATTGACAGAGTTCGAGTAAGCGGCAGTGCGTTTTCAGCTTTCCAGGTTATGCACAGAGCGGAGACTTGCTCAATGGGAAAGAAGCAAGATGGTACTCCCTCTTCCAGCACCCATGGACAGAGTTTTGATGCAGCGCGCTCAGTTCGTGCCCGTTCGCATAGAAGAAAGCGGAACGCTGCGGTGCAAGCTCAAGACCACGACAGTGAGCTTGACGAGGGCGTCAAGCACTTCGGTGGGGGAGAGTGTCACGTGCCGCCGGTTCGAAAGCGGAACCGCCGAAAGCGCAAGAGCACGAGAGCGCGCTCCTCGCAGAACAAGCGCGCCCAAGTTCCGGAGTCGCCTACCCTCTCGATGGAGAGCTTACACTCGCGGGTGAACAGTGTGCTGGTTAACAGTACCCCGCGAGCGGACATCAAGTTCCAAGAGCAGTTCGGGGGAGAGCGGAGCGGAACGGGAGCGTGCTCGACATCCTATCGTGTCAACCGAGGCTAGGCAAGTCAGTGGGCCTTGGAAGCAACCACCACAAGCATCCTTAGAAGCAGCATTTGGGCTGGGCAGCAAGACACATGCAAGGAGCAAGCTGGACAGCACTTGGTTTGGCTTAGTAGTTTAGCTTGGTTTCCTTAGAGTGTGATCCAATAGGCCCAATGTTGTGTTTAATGGTGGTAGGTAGGATATTTCTTGTTTTCTTGTAAATGTTGTAAATGTGGACACATTTTGGCCATTGATAGTGCTTGAGTCAATTAAATCATGGCCATCCATTTGTGCATATATATTGTATAGTAAAATGTAATGAAAAAAAGAGACCCATTTCTCTCTTCCAATTGCTTCTCACGTTGCTTCTTCTTCTTCTCCATTTTGCTCCCAAATTGAGCACCAAATTAACACTGCTCACTGCCATTCTTGCAACACACACACACAAATTGATCTTGAGAGAATTAAAGGCTTACTTGGGCAGTGGTAATCAGCTAGTTCAAGTGCCGCATGTGCTGGAATGCAGACTTTTAACGAACTCATGATGTAATAAATCTACAGTGAAAGATCATTGTAATATTAAAAATCATAATTGTAAATATTGAAAGGAAAACATATAACAAACATGAAACGTTATGTTTTCTGAAAAGTAAAAAATTAAAAGTAAAAAAATAAGACAAGGACGTTACTATAGAGATTGGAACCGCGAGTTCGGGATCAGGACACGTAATACACGCCACCCGTCACTCTCCGACAAAACCAGAACACAGCTTGTTCTCCGTCACCCGCCGGCAAATCCAGCAAAGCAAAGCAAAGCAAAACAAAATAAAACACTTACTCTTTACAGCTTATACTCTTCCACCGCGCATAAAAAATTTAATCCTTTTTCTCTCTCCGTATCTTTATATCTTCATGTTTTGTACGTTGATTCCTTGTTAGTATTATAAAATGATGATTATGATTCGTGGGTTTTGCTTTAATGGATTTTTCATTCTCTAACAGTCTGTATTTACAATACAAGCATGGATTTTTTTGAGTATTTCAGCTAAATATTTCTTTTTTAATGAAAAATTCGTTTTTTACAGAATATACGTATCTTTTTCTTAAGTGATCTGCGTACCGTTAATTCATCCAGTTTTATACATGCCCCACCTGTCTTTTTATCTCCCTGTCTAGGTCGGTTTTGTTCTAGAGAAAGAACCCGAGAATCCGTTCCTATTCTCGCAAACTCAGTCGTTTTAAAGCTGTTTTTTGTTCATTTGGAGTTGGTTCAGTGATAGGTCTGTGAGGAAAGAGCAGGATTTAGGAAGTTTTGAGGTGGTTTTACCGAATGGCGGTGGAGTACAGTTGTTGTGAATCGGATTTCTTTATACATATACTGATAATAGTGTTGCTGGTTATGTTCGCTGGGCTTATGTCTGGTCTCACTTTGGGCCTCATGTCTATGAGTCTTGTTGATCTCGAAGTTCTTGCTAAGTCTGGCACTCCCAAGGATCGCAAACATGCCGGTATAATCACCATTTTGATTCTTGTTTCATTTTGAATTTTATTTTTTGTATGGTTTATTTGTTTTGGTTAGTTGGTGAGAAAATGAGAGAAAAAGTTGGATGGTGAAGATCACAGAAATTTTTTAATAATGGATCCTTTTTTTAACATTTTAATAATAGAGGTTAATGTGAAGTTATTTTGTATTTTTTAGAATAAGTTTCTTATTCTGTTATGTGGTTATGCTTTTGGTCTTTGAACTGGGTTTGGATTTGAATTATGCAGAAAAATATTCATCCTTTTTTTCCCCCCCTTTTTCATATAATAGTTTATCATGGTAGTCATGAGAAAAGTTAAGAGTCTTACAGTAGTTTTGAACATGATGCAAACGCTAGTGGGATTAAAGGGATCTCTGTTCTGGGTACTATTAAACAAATGACAAAAGTTAGAGATAGAAGTTTTAGGCTTTGGAAAAGCTTACAATTGTAGTTCTGAATTTGTTAATTTCTTGAGCTGACTATATGTGCCTTGTCATAACAGCGAAGATATTGCCAGTTGTAAAAAATCAGCATTTGTTGTTATGCACTCTACTTATTTGCAATGCTGCTGCCATGGAGGTACGTAATAGAGATTGTGAACCATCTATCTGCTTTGATGCATTTGATAAAACTAACAAGCATTGGAAATGACTTTCATTATTTTTGTTTTTCTCTTGTATCAGGCACTTCCTATTTTTCTTGATAGTTTGATTACAGCTTGGGGTGCTATTCTGATTTCAGTGACATTGATTCTTCTGTTTGGTGAGGTGAGACATTTAACCCAGACTGTGTTTTCATTTGTCCTAGATCTACGGATTGATGATAGATGATTGAAATGTGGAGAAAGTAAAGCTTATGATACAGTGTTGTGTCATGGTGCACATGCAGGGCAGTAGAATGTTGTTTGGCTGTTTTGATTGATTCATATTTATGTTTGAAGCTGGAAGTAAGGCAACGTGTTGCCTGTGCATGCTATAATTGCTGTGAACTTGTGTCTACAGATAATTCCACAGTCTGTTTGTTCTCGATATGGTTTGGCTATTGGTGCAACTGTGGCTCCATTTGTCCGCGTTCTTGTTTTTGTCTGCTATCCTGTTGCCTTTCCAATAAGCAAGGTGAGATGTGTAGCTTTAAATACTTTCACAATTTGATTTTAACACCTTAGTACAGTATAGTAATATGGTCAGTTCATTTGTTCAAAGTAGTTTTTATTGACCAGATAATTCTTCTTTTCTCCTTCTGGTGATTTTGTAGCTACTAGACTTCTTATTGGGGCATCGGGTAGCACTTTTCCGCAGAGCTGAGTTGAAAACACTTGTAGATTTGCATGGTAACGAGGTGTGTAATAACTTCTTAATATTCAAATTGCAAACAGTCTTTGTGGTTGGTTTGTCATACCATAATCAGACGTCACTTTTTGGATTTTCCAGCTTTTCATATTGCATACTACTAGATTTATCACACTGTAGTTGAATGTTATTAGGCTGGAAAAGGTGGAGAACTGACACATGATGAGACAACTATTATAGCTGGAGCACTTGAGCTCTCAGAGAAAACGGCAAGTGATGCTATGACTCCAATAGCCGAAACTTTTGCTATTGATATTAATGCCAAGCTTGACAAGTAAGATGTTATATTCAGAAGAGTAATAAATTGAAAGCCACTTGCACTGATTTTATAACCATCATCTTGACTGGCATTCCTTTGTTATGGGCAGGAATTTGATGAACCTAATATTGGAGAAAGGACATAGCAGGGTGCCAGTTTATTATGAGGAGCCTACAAACATAATTGGACTTATTCTGGTAATTTGATAATCTCAGTAATGCATGTTCATTGAGGATTAATACTTCTTGCGTCTGTTCTGTGCGACATTGCATTGGGTGAAATGGAATCATCTGGTATGCTTATTATCTAGTGGCTTCTTTTCTTACTGACATTCATATTCTAATCTTCAGGTGAAGAATTTGTTAACAGTTCACCCAGAAGATGAAGTTCCTGTGAAGAGTGTTACCATACGGAAGATTCCAAGGTATGTTATTGAGCTCGAAGAAATTGTTCTGGAGAAACATTGATGTGTATTCTTTGACTCATTAAAACTAACATTCTACCCCTATTTGATTTTAGGGTTCTGGAAACTTTGCCATTATACGATATCTTGAATGAATTTCAGAAAGGTCACAGCCATATGGCTGTTGTTGTGAGGCAGTGCAACAAGACTATGGAACAATCTGCTGACAACTCTACCGACAGTAAGAGCCAGCTTGTTCTATAGTCTATCCCCAAAAGATTATTGTACCCTGGAATTCTATTCATAATGGAATTACTTTTGTCTTTTCCCCTTTTATTTTTTATAATAATAATTGTTCTTTCAATATAGATTCAGCCAGAGATGTGAAGATTGACATTGATGGCGGAAAGACTCCTCAAGAGAAGATCTTAAAGAGCAAAAGATCACTGCAAAAATGGAAGAGTTTTCCAAACACCTCAAACAATTTATACAGAACCAGTTCTAGGAGCAGGAAGTGGACAAAGGACATGTACTCAGACATTTTGCAGATAGATGGCAGTCCACTTCCAAAGCTACCTGAGGAAGAAGAAGCTGTCGGCATAATTACAATGGAAGATGTCATTGAAGAGCTTTTACAGGTACATCCCAATATAGCTTTCAGCAGTATTTCTGAATCTCATTTTTTCCAGAGTCCTTTTTGTTGCTTCTATAGTCTATATCAACCCTAATTTGCATGATGCAGGAGGAGATATTCGATGAGACAGATCATCATTTTGAGGACTCATGACACGTGCCTTAATATTAAGCAAATTGTACTGCAGCATAGATGATTGCGAAAATTTGTTAAATTTGTTTCAGAAGTTAGTTCCTATAGGGATTTGATTCAAATGGTGAAGTAATTATATAGTAATCAGCATGGATTTGTACTGTGTATTGAAACTGTAATTGTAAGTTTCTCTAGGGATTCGATTCAAATGTTGAAGCTCTTAGAGTAAATCTAGATAGTTTGTACTATTGTGTGTTAAAACTGTAATTGAACAGTAGAAGTTAAAAGGGAAATGTACGATTTGGACTTATTGTAGGAGAGCTTTGTACCTTAAGTCATTGGAGACGCAAGACATTTTGTTTGGCCTATCAAGATGGAAGAAATGTTTGTATTGTTATGATGTTCTTGCTTATTTCTTGTTACAGAAAAGACAATTTTCTGCCACTTTGGATTAATCTACCCGTTGGAACGTTTCTGGTGTATACAACTTTTGATGTGATGAAGTTACATGTAATTGCTCGAGGGACATGGGATTTCAATTTCATAGCTGTAGCAGGAAGAAATAATTTATGATAGAATTCTTTCTTTATCTTACCTTTGAACAGAATTAATGGTGGCCACAGTCAACGCTGTTATTTTTAACATAATTCCCCCTCCCGGGTAAGTGATATTCGGAAACAGAATTCAAACCTCAAAAGCCTTATTTTGTACTCGGGCACCAAAGTAAAATATAGAATAGAATCAACTTTATGCATTGCTGGGTAAGATATATTATTAAAACAGAACTGCTCAACTCCAACCGTGTTTAAACAAACATATCCTTAATTTACTTATAATAACAATCTGTACAAACAAGAGTTGTAATGCAAACCTAACACGCTTAACTTGTAAATCTCATGCGGAATTACATTACAATACAGAGAAGCCTTTACTTGTGATTTTTACTTCTTTTCTCCTTCCTTCTCTTCTTCTTCTTCTCATGCCTCAACTTTTCTTTGAATTTGTGCTTCCTAGAGAGCTGCTTATCCGTGCTACTTGAGTGTTCCTTCTTTTTCTTCTTCGGTCTTTCCTCATGAAGCTCCTCGTCTGAAGAGACACAAGATTTCAGTGAAGAAGGCTTCTCAGGACCAAGGACACGATGTTGCCACACATCTGACCGTGTTGAAAGCTTCTCATTGGAGACTGACGACTGGGCAAGATAAGGACCTGTTTCATCCATTCTTGAACCAACTGCACCTCTGCCACGTTTGACCCTGCCGTTAAAAAAAACATCAGGGTTAAACCAATGTGAGTTTAAGTATGCATACAGAATTGAAAAAAGATGAGCCAAGTATGTCCCTTGGACTCACACATGCAAGCACAGAGAGAGAGAGAGAGAGAGAGGAGACTATCTTATGACCTTGAGTGTAGAAATTCCTCAACCTCTTCATCTCTTAAACCTTCATCTTCCCTTGAACAGCCACTCTCACATTCTCTTTTACTCGGGGAGCAAGAGGCAACTGCTGAATTGTCATCTATAAGATGGCTCTTACCCAGCCTCCTTGAGGAGTTACCGGCATCCCTATGACTACTGTGGCTACTTTGATCTTTTGATCTCCTTTTAAGCCTATCACGTAGCTCCAGCTCTTTCTGCCGGACTCGCCACATCTCATTCACTTCCACAGTTCGATTAGCTGGGGGAAAGAGAAATAAAACTAATCGGGCAAATAGATGATACACACAATAACAGGCTAAATAGAAGTGGCAAAATAATCAGTGTTAACAGGTGAAGAGAACTGACCTTGTTGCACCCCAAGAACAGTTGCAGTAAGGAACCGTGAATTTGGCCTACCCCGGACTTTAGGCTGTTCAAGATAAACATGCACACCTTCTTTCTCCGCTTGTTGCCGTAATTCTGCTGCTTCCTTCAAAAGAATTGCAGCTATTCTGTTCTCAGTTTCCAGATCCATCTAACCCAGCAAACCAAGTTTCAAGAGCATGAGTAATAAATGATGAAACTTGAAACCACAATATGAAATGATCTAGTATGCAAGTAACAGTGGGAGGAACTTAAATAAATGTCAGTTATGTTCTTGGATTTCTAACATGTGAGGTTTTATCATAATATGAAATGATCTCCAAAGAAAGAGGACAAAAAGGCAAAAATATGAGGACGTCTCCTCAGGGGAAAAAGAAAAGGAGAAAACCAAAAACAGACTCAGAAAAATAAAATCAAACAAGTCACTCAAGGTTGCAAAAGGATCAAGGGCCAATAAGATCACCAACACGACAGCAGCCTTTGTGGCTAAGGGGTCTACACATGTTGGTGCTTCCTCAAGATCACCCTGTAACCCAGACAAACCATCCCATTCTAATGAGAAGAAACTAATACATACAATGAACAATGAGTCATATTCTAAATTATCTACAAATAAATGCCTGAATTATTGCCACCTAAATCAAACTGATAATAGCTGACATCAAAATCTTTGAGACCAATCATTCCTATTGACCCAACAACACTTTGACATGTCAAGGCATAGAAAAGGGTAGCCAAGTTAAATACATAGGAGCAGGGAAAAAAAAAAATGAAAGGACAGGGAAATAGAGATGTTCCTATAAATCAGTAAATAAAAAGGCAATCAGATGACATTGGTAAACTGATGTTATAATATATTTCCCGACACAATCACCAATGTTTTATATGTGTGCTTACTACACCTTCCCAAATTAAGAGAAAATTCTTCCTCAAAACACACAAGCAGTTGATTCAAAAGAAATCGAGGACATACTACTGAACCCAGGAAATGAACGAGAGAAGATTAAAATAGACATACTACTGAAGATCAGGACACCAGAGAGATCAAAAACCAATACCAGGCATAAACAATATCTTCAAATGCTAATCAAAACTATCGACCCGAGAAAACAAATAATAAAGAAAATGACAAACTCCACAAATTTGAGCTATATACAACAAAATCAGGCCCAACTCCGGAACAAGATGAAATAAAAACAAAACAAAGCAATTAAAAACAGAAACCAAAGCTCAAGACTACGCATTATTAAGAAGATGTGAATAACGCTATTCAGTTTCTTTTCAATTCCTGCACTTTCCCACCAACCAAATAGGAAACCCTGAACCTAACTCTAACCCTAACCCCATCTTAAAAGTTCCCCATCTCTATTGGAATAAACGCCATCGTTATACCTAGTGATTCAAACAAAACCAAACCCATTCAAGCCAGAGACACCAATTAAAGAGAAATTAAGCCAAATCTTAGATCCCGAAAGTCATAACAAAAAATTCAGGCGGACACTGAAACAAATATAAACAACCCAAAAAAAAAAAGAAAGAAAAGAAAAGAAGCAGCCGAAAACAAACTTATTTGAGTCCTTTCACAGTGAATGGCGGCGAAAAAGAAGTGTAAAAATAATGTACTTACCCGCAGGGAGAAAAAAAAAAATTCTTCGAGGGGTAGGAAGATAGTAGAAAAGGAGAGGCTGAAAAGCTGCCGCTGAAGAGCGGAGGCAGCCGGCGGCGCGGGAAGACTGTGACTTGACGCGGAGGAGGATTAGGAAAATTATGAGATTTGCTGCAGTATTCCAATCGGAATCAGAGTTTTCCCCTTTCCTATTTTCTGTAGGATCAAATAAATAAATTAAAAGCGTTTTGGTTTAGAAAATTTTATTTTTCTAGTATTATTATTATTATTATTATTCTAAAAAGAATATTTTCGGTGAAGTCCTTAATTATCTCTTTATTTCACTTAAAATTAACTTCTTCAAAAGTTAACCAAAAAGTCCGTAAAGCAGTAAGCAGTAAGCAGTAGGCAGTACCATGCCAATATACCATGTTACCATTTATAAAATCGATCTTCGTCAAGGAAATCGACGGTTTTTATGTAAATTCAACCGGCAAAGCCCCCATGACGTCTGCATAAGCTACAAAAGGGCCAATTTTCCAAAACTAAAAATGAAAATAAGAAGAAATAATAGCCTCTCAAATAAATAAATAAATGTTTTTGTTTTTACACTTGTCACTTCTTTATCAATCAAATCCTTTTCCTTTTTATTAATTTCAATTAAGAAAATATTTATTTATATATTTTCATTAGCAGCCTCTGTTCATATTCCTTGACATAGATTCTTCTCTCTCGTTCAGATTCAGTCTCCCTCCATCACCGTCGCTGCCTCCTTTATTTCTCTTCCTGGTTTGCTGCTTGTTTCATCAGTTATTTTCTTTGCGTTCTTTCGATTTTGTATTCTGTAATTAGTACGTAAGTATTATCATATTATACATTGTTATTCGTTTATCATTTTCTTTTGTTCAGTCTATATATGTGTTTTTACCTTCTTGTTTATTTTAGCTTGAAATTTCCTTTTTGTTGTAGTTTTATGTTTTATTTGGATTCCATGTGTATTGTGTAGAGGTTTCTGTAGTTTAGTCATTTAACTATAACTTTTTATTATGCTTGAATATCTAAAAGGTAATTATTCACGTGGATTTTAATCTAATTAATAAGTACTTTAACTCAAATTTGGGATTTAGTTAAATGATTAATGAAATTTTTTCTTTTTTTTTTTTTTTTTTCGATTGAATGATTCTGTTCCAGTTGCAGGTTAGTTTTATTTATTACTTTCTCTGGTTGACAGGAAATTGGAGGAAAGTTGAAAAATTAAAGTTGTATATTGTAGTTGCAAACAGTTCAATTAGCCTCATAAACAGCACAGAGACAGTGGGGACTAATTTGTAAAGATCAAGTAAATACTGTATTGACTTGTTGTTTTGACAAAATTTAAGGACTAAATTGTTAATATTCATTATTTTCTTAATTGCAATGTTTACTTTGAGACGAGACAAAACGAGAAATGAGTTGTTAATCAATAGATTCTTAAAATTTTCCGAAACAATAAATAAGAACGTATTTCAGTTGCGTGTAGCAAATAGGTCCTTGGGGCAGAGACAGAGACAGAGACAAACCTGTACAAAACTAAAATACAAGGAAAGTCAGAGACTGATATGTTAATTATCAAATAATGTATTAATTTTTGTTTCAGCAAAAATTAGGGACACATTTGTTATTATTCACCATGAGAAAATTATTGTCCGTAGGAAACAATTCCTGCATTGTGACCCCCCAATATGTTACATGCGATTACGTGTCAAGATCACACTGGCCGAGTCGTTGATGCCAGAGTCCAGCCACCACTAGGGTTTTAGGTCTTCTCTGTATATAATCCATATCACTTTGAGACGCTCAGTGACAGAGATCAGAAGCAGCTTTTTGGTTATTCTAGTTGTTCTTCATAATCTTCAAACATGTCTATAACTCAGAATCTTTCCACTTCAATGATTTCTTCATCTTCATCTACTTTTTTATCCCCTGATAACTTCAATTCCAGGTATTATTTTATCATTTCTCATTTCTTTCTGATGGGCGTGTTTGGTTTGTGAGAAAATGAATGAAAACGAAACGACCCAGATGTTTTACTTCTGTTTCTTAGTTCTCCAAGCAATTAAAAATGTCATTTTCTTGAAATGAGTTTAATTTTTTTTTTGGTTTTTGTAAAATGTTGCAGAAGACAGAATGTTTCGCTTCCATCCAAAAGCATTGGTGTATGTAAATGCGTCGCCACGCCTCAAGAAGAGAAGATTGGTATTATTTTTAACTTTGACTCCATTTGTTGAGTGATTTGTTGACATTTATTTGTGTTTTATTTTCGTTTTATTATTTGAGTGTTCTATTGGATGAGCTATTTTTAGCTAGTGTAACCGTTCACTGGTGGATTTTCTTTCTGCGATATACTTCAATTTTTCTAAGATATTACTGGTTTGGCTATGAAGCGTACAAGACAAAGGTCTCTCGCAATTCGAACTTGGCCAAACTTCAGGCAGGATACCTGTTTCCTGAGGTCTGTAGTTGTGTTCTAATATTTTCTGTGATATATTATTACTAGCTATTGATACTCCCATTTATGCAGGTTTCAGAAGTTTAATTTGTTTGCATTTTAAACCAACTGAGATCTCTAATATGTTTCCTAGTTCATATTTTCTTGTTACATGTTAGATGAAATTTTCATTATTTTGGTAGTAATTTGTTATTTTCCCTTATATTACTCAAAACAGATTGCTAGAAGAAGGGCTGCACACATGCTAAAATACCCAGATGCACAAGTTATAAGTCTTGGAATTGGTGACACTACAGAACCCATTCCAGAAGTTATAACTTCTGCTATGGCAGAGGTACCTCATAAAATTCTCTTTTCTGGGCTAATATCATGATTATGTTCTTTCAATCTCTGTTTATATATTCAACAGTGATGTTCAGCTTCTTGTTGATGCATGCTTGAATTGTTTTTGCTTTGGCAGAGATCTTATGCTTTGTCCACACGAGAGGGTTACAGTGGTTATGGAGCAGAACAGGGTGAAAAGGTACGTAGGAATTTTTCATTTTTAATTGGCAACAACATTGTTCTATTCACAGTTTAATTTTATGTTTTCGGTTTCCATTAACAACATAATGTGATACGCTTAGAAGCTATATTTTTATTGTCCTTTAACCTTGTTCTGGAAGATGTTGAAACTCTTTGGGTCTTTATTTTTTCATACTGCATTGAAGAAATATTATTTACTCATATCATTTTGAGTTTTTACAAGTAATAATGGGTTTATCATAGTTAATGATTGGCGGTCATTGTTGATCCGTGCAGCCATTGAGAGCTGCAATTGCATCAACATTTTATAAGGACCTTGGCATAGAGGAAGGCGATATCTTTGTTTCAGATGGTGCAAAATGTGATATATCCCGCCTGCAGGTTTGTTAAGATTTTATTACCAGAGTTTTGTGTTTTTTACACAGTATTTTTCTGCCTTCTTCTTTCCTTCTATTTTATTTTCTTTTTTTTTTTTTAATGCATATTGCGGTTGATTTCCTTATTAAGTTAAGAAACTAATGAAAGCTATCTTTCTTTTCACTTTGTGGCAGATTGTTTTTGGTTCCAATGTTACTGTGGCGGTGCAAGATCCATCATACCCGGTAATATAACTGTTAAAGAAGTGCAATTGATTTTCGTCTTTTGTTACATTAATTTGTTTGCTTTTTTCATTATATAGATTTTCATTTAAGGAAATGATAAGATAGAGTTGACATTGAAACATGATGGTTTATTTCTGTCATAAAACTTTTTGACTACAAAATGTTTCTATGAATATTCACGGTAATTAAAGCACATCGGTGAACTTACTGGCAGGGCATGTTAAATTGTCTATACTGTCAAAGTGATTCAACGTTTTCCCTTGAAAAAGAGTTCAGGATCTTATTGGCTTATATTATTCTGCTCCCTTTGAGTTTCAATAATCTATTAGGTTAGCTTAACTTTTAGGGGGTATGAAAACTTTGAGAAGTCTAATTCTAGATATGATGACTGCTATCTACTTGCATTATGTTGGATAAAATGTTATAAACATGAAAAAGCCTTGGCAAGTTTGCGGGGTCATTTCCAATGTAACAGGTTGACCAATAAAAAAATCATAAAAGAGAGGAAAAAGATATATTTAAGTTGCGCTAGTTAGTGATATTGTTGTACTTATTCTATGAGATATCTCTCAGCATTCATTTTAGCTCCCCATTTCAATATGTAGGCTTATGTAGACTCAAGTGTCATTATGGGCCAGACTGGTTTGTTTCAAAAGGATGTCGAGAAGTATGGAAACATTGAATACATGAGGTGTACTCCAGAGAATGGTTTCTTTCCTGATTTATTGACCGTTGGTCGAACGGATATCATATTTTTTTGCTCACCAAATAATCCTACTGGTGCTGCTGCAACAAGGGAACAACTAAGCCAACTGGTTCAGTTTGCCAAGGATAATGGTTCAGTCATTGTGTATGATTCTGCTTATGCCATGTATATGTCGGATGATAATCCACGTTCCATATTTGAAATTCCTGGAGCCAAAGAGGTAATTCTAGAGTTGTTTTATTTGCAATGCTGCGGTTGTTTTATCTTCTTACTGCTATCATTTATATCCACTTATTTGGTCAGATGTTATACAATATTCAGATGAGAATGAGTTTGACAGTCTATTTTAGAATACATCTTGGTTGAATAATCTTAAAATGCTATTTATTTATTTTTATGCATCCTCATTCAAATTGATTTTGAGTTCTATTTTCTGAACTTAAATGATAGGCACACTTTATAGTTCTCAACTCCAGAATCTTGGAGTGCTTAAACATTTTGCAGAGATGAATTTTTTTTTTTGTACTCTTTTCTCATTCATAGCGTGTTAAGCAAGTGTACAGTCTTTGGATATGAGATAATTTCAGTTTCAGTATCTTAGCATGGTTCATGCTATATCATAATAAATATTCACGTGTAATATACAAGTTTAATGTTTGTATGCAGGTTGCAATTGAGACATCATCGTTTAGCAAGTATGCTGGGTTCACCGGAGTTCGTCTTGGCTGGACTGTGATCCCGAAAGAGCTTTTATTTTCAGATGGATTTCCTGTTGCCAGGGACTTCAACCGGATTGTTTGCACTTGCTTTAATGGTGCATCAAATATTTCCCAAGCTGGTGGTTTGGCCTGCCTTTCACCTGAAGGCCTTAAGGTTAGTGTACTTCAGTTTCTTTGAGCAATTGGAAAACTTTATAAAGAAAACAAAGTGCACTCTTTGTGAATTTCAGCACTTACAGCTTTATGCTTTTCCAAATGTACAGTCTATGCAGCAGGTGGTTGGTTTCTACAAAGAAAACACAGATATCATTGTAGAGACCTTTAATTCACTTGGCTTTAAGGTGTATGGAGGAAAGAATGCACCATATGTGTGGGTTCAGTTCCCTGGCCGGAGCTCATGGGATGTCTTCAGTGAGATTCTTGAGAAGACTCATGTTGTTACCACACCTGGTAGTGGTTTTGGACCTGGTGGTGAAGGTTTTGTCAGGGTTAGTGCCTTCGGCCACAGAGAGAATATCTTAGAAGCCTGCAAAAGATTCAAGCAATTATACAAGTGATCAGGGTATTTAAGTCACTTCTGCCTCCTTTTTGAACCTAATATAAAGACCAAACTGCTATTGGTTTCCTTTTAGCTTTGGCAATTGGCAACTTAAAATTCTCCTACAAGTTGCAAAATCATTCTCAGTAGTAAATGTTGGTGTTAGTAATGCAGCTCTAGCTTTCTCTTCCTTTACCATTGCTGCAGTGATGTTTCCCTTAAATTTGTAACAAAATTGTTAGAAGTGTTTCATTCGTAGCCTTGGGAATTTTCCCAGTTAGGGAAATTTTTAGCTTCTGCTGTTGGTTTTTAGGTCAAGTATCACAGTTGAATCTTGATATTAGGCAGTTTCGAGAGGCAGAGGCCTTGCAAGTTTATCAATGTTGTAACAATGCCAGTGGCATTTCCTGATGATGAATTGAATAAGCACCTGGGTGAGTTATTTTATGCTATCATCTCGAATCTTCTTACTGTTCGGTTTCATTTCAGTTCGTTTTCCATCGAGTTGAATCACAAAAAAGCCCAAACTGCAATTGGCTCCAATAGAAAAATCTCTATGACCTGATCATAAGATCTCAAAAGACCATTTACCCCTCATCTTAAGAACCCAAAAGACAAATTTTGCAAGGCATTCGGCAATGACTGCAAGGGCAAGAGTTGGCGGCCTACAGACTGCCAGATTCCTAAAAGCTACACATACTAAGGGTCTTTTTGGTTTAATTTCCTGAGCAAATTCTTCTCTTTTTTTTTTTTCCAAATTTATGTTAAGGGACAATAAAATAAATAAAAGTATCTTATAACGATTAGATAGTTAAAAAATTCTTTTGGTCAGTGGAGACTAGAGATATCATACCAAACCAACAGTAAAAATGAACCATAATCACAAATCAGACAGCAATGCAAACTCACAATCCTGCGGGCTGAAAATCCTTTTTGACAAGCAGAGTACAGGCATAGCAGCCACAGTACTGCCGAGCAAATGAATATGTAAAGACAAATAAAATTACAGTTTTCCAAGCAACAGTCATGCTGATAAACAACATATCTACTATTTCTCATAACTTCTTTCTAACTAACATTCTAATATGAGTGGATATTTCCTATTTTACAACAAAGTATGCCCTAAACATAGAACTGACAATTCTATCCTAGTTCATAAGAGACTACCATGTTCTAATAATCTACAAAGTATAAAATCAGATACCTAAAACTGTTCAATACTCTTCATAATCTCTGCCTTGCATGTTGTCTTGTAATGCCCAGTTTGGTTACACCGACTACAATGCACTGTATGTTTTTCACGGTTAAGATCCTCTACACATATTCGTTTCTTTTCAGGGCGTCCCGGTGGTCGGCGAAACTTAGGAGGCCTCACTACTTGAGTGTCATTATCAACACTGTCACCCAGCTTTCTCCATTCAATTTTTCCAGGGATTGGATGTATCTCTTCTGCATATGTTTCACGGTAACTAGCAACAGTAAAACACTTCTCTGTGAAGGCATACACATCTTTTCGACAAGAGATAAGTGCAGCAACAGCATGTGAACATGGTATTCCATAAAGCTGCCAATCACGGCAGGAGCAACAATGAGTCCCAATATTCACAATGTCTGATCGCTCAGCTGATAGAACTTCAAATTCTACTTCATCTGATCTGAGGACTTGATAAACAGATGCATGGTTGATGGCTTCTATCATACGCTTCTCAGCAGATGGGGCAAGTACAGAAAACCAAGAATTGCTTTTCACACGCCGGGCATCAAATTCAGCAATTAGTTTACTGTGAATTCGCTCAATCACCTGCATTATGGGCAACTCCCGAGCTTCAAGAATCCATCTATTAAATTCCTCAATATTTGAAGCGAGATGACCATATCGTGTCCCTTCAAAATGCACTAATGCCCAGCGTGAAGGTGGAAATTGTTGTATCCAGTTTGCAGCTTCAGAAGAAGCATCCTCTAATTCAGCCAATCTTTCTTTAAAAGCAATAGTGGTGGTAGCATATGCAGCTTTCCAAAGAACATGGATGAGCCGTGAGTTCTTGAACTCTTTGCCAATGCTTTCACTCAGGTGGCGCATACAAAATGCTTGAGAAGAATTTGGAAATTTTCTCCTTACTGCATCTACAATGCCTTTCTGTCCATCTGACAAAAAGGTGAGCTGTGGCATACTCTCTGCATTCATCTCTAAGGCCTTATGAAACTCTGACAAGAACCACATCCAGCTCTCATCATTTTCTACATCAACAACGCCAAATGCAACTGGAAACAAACCACCATCAGCATCAAAAGAAGTGGCTGAAAGTAAGGTACCAAGGTATTTGCTTTTCAACTGGATTCCACCAAGGCTGACAATGGGTATGCAGCCATTAAGGAAACCATATGTGCAGGAATAAAAAGAAACAAAGAGCCGGTGGAACCGATTATCTGCACCAGTAGTGAAAACCTCTGCTATACTTCCAGGGTTGGTTCTCCTTATTTGCTCACAGAATGATGGGAGCAAACAATATCCTTCTTCTGAAGAGCCATATATTGCTGCTAGGCCCCTTTCCTTTGCACGCCAAGCTTGCTTATATGGGATTGTGATACCATACTGTTTGTGAATGTCATGCAATATATCCTTTGGCTTGTAGTTTATATTATCTCTCAGTCTTTCCTCTATAAAACTCACAATCCAATCTACAGAAGCTTGATGGTGCCCATTTTGTGCATTCTTCCCACAAGTGTGTGTGCCTTCCAGACTTCTTATTGTGAAAGTTGGGGCATTAGGAAGCTTGACTGCACGAATCCGCCATGGACAACCTTCAGTGGCACACTTTGCGAAGTAGCGAATCAAATCGCTTTTTATAATACGAAGCTCAAAGTGCTGTGCAATGGCAGCTTCTTTAATTGCATTCCTCAAGGCCTTGACATCTGGGAATTCTTGCCCAACCACAAAAGTGTGCTCCATGCAGATATCTAACACAAATTCAGAAGTCCAACACTTTTATGTACTATCCAATTGTTCAACATGTTGCCACCATAGTTGGCAAAATCTTTGTGAAGAAGACTGTTACTGAAGCACACAAAGAAGTCACAGGAGCTTTATTCAGAATAAAAATCCAAAAAAGCCTGCAATAAGCCAAAAGATAGCAAACAAAGTCATACAAAGGAAAACATTTCTTTCAATAAAGAAAGAAACAAAAATTTACCCAAATAACTACTAGCTCAAATTAACAAATAAGCCAATATAGAAAATGGCTTCCTAGTTAAAATGGCACTGTGGAAACATAAATATAAAGTACAACGTACCCGAAAAAAAAAAAAATTATTATACTTAACGTACGCAAGTAAAAAGTTAATAAAAACAAGGCAATACTAGGAATTTTAGCTTCACATCGGCATCACATATTCACTAACTTCTTTGTCCATTTTGGGTTGCTAACAGTCACTTTTTTTTTCCTTCATAAAAATAAAGAGAAGAGAGAACGAATTAAACTACCTGTTATGAACAAAAACTAACAGCCACTATAGATATCCAACCTTCGATCACAAACCCATTTCATATAAGTTCAGAAAGCAAATCTAAAATGGAAAACTTCCACCCTTCAATGCATCAAAAGGAAGCATTTCTATCAGTTTTCACAAGAAACCCACGAACATATTTCCAAAACTCAACAAAAGCATGAAACCCAGAAACAAATAACAAAAGGGGTTTACAAGAAGACAAAATCTAGAGAGAGAATCCAAGCAGAAATCAATAAAAACGTAGCTCCTCAGACTGCTAAGATCCAAAAGTTAAAGCCAAACATTGCATATACAGGTGGCTACATATATGTGAACGATTATACCGACCTTGAAAGTTGGAAAATGAGGATAAAGCTCAGAGCTTGACAAGGGAAGATCGAAACGAAGGGAGCCCATTTGTCTTTTTTTGAGAGGAAAGTGAGTTCTAATTTGGGTATTCTGACGAAAGATTAGGGCTCGTTAGGTCACATCGACGGTACCATTGGCAATTGTGTCTGTCAGATTAGGGTATTGTCGTCATTTTATTTTCTAACGGATTCTTTTAAAGAAAATTTTTCTTCCATTTTTTTAAACATAATTTTATGATTAGTTTAACCAATTTTTAACAATTTTTAAATTTTATTTTTTGAATAAATTATGAAGTAGATAATATAATGAAAAGCATATAACACAAATTATAATGTTGTAATAAAAATATTAATATTTTTACATGTTTCTTTAAGATGCCATAATAAATAAATAAATTTATATACTTATATTTTCTTTTTTAGTTGATGAAGTAGGACGGTGGAGAAAAATTTGAAATAAATGCTTAACTGGTGATCCTATGGATTAATTTGATAACTTTCTTTGCAAAAATTATTAAATTAACATAAAAATACGGAATTTCAATTTTGGACGCAAGGAATCACAAATTTGTGAACTGGCCCCAGGAATCGTGTGCGCAATTTTCAGACAAGGAAAAAAAATTAAAAAAGAAATGTCCGAATAAAACCTTTTCTCCAACGGCTACTTGCAGAAATTTAAAAATCTCCTCGGTTTCTTCTCCATCATCCAAACCACTACACGCTCCTTCACTAAACTCTCACTCTTCTCTCTCTTTTCGCGATGGATGAGAAGATTCAGTTCAACGGCGGAGAATCGCCCGGAGACGACTTCTACGAGAAGATCGAAGCGCCGAAGTTCGTCGACCTCACCGCACCCGATCACTACCGCCCTGACAACGAGGACCGTTACTGGTTCTGCCTCCGCGTCGGTCTGTCTTTCATTCTTCCTCACTGGTTTACTGTTTATTCTTTTTTTTTTTTCATAGTGCTGATTTAAGTTCTGTTTTCACTAAAACGACATAGCAGCAATTTTAGCGCTTGAACTTGAACTTTGATAGTTTATCAAATTGTGAACTTTCCATGCTTAGTTCACAGCTCTGTTTGCTTTAAAACGACGTAGTAGCAATTTTGGTGCTTGAATTTGCACTTAGATTCACGAATTCACCAATTGAAAATTCTCTAAATTTTATCTTCGTTGGATCTTAGGGTGTGACCAGAAACATGAAGAAGAAATGGATTCTGAAGCGATCTACAAAAATTTTGTTCTTCGGGTTAGTTAAAGTTTTTTTTTTTTTTTTTTTTTTGGTGTGTGGAAAAAGAGTAATTCTTGAAATTGATACTATTTTTGTGGTAGATTAATTGATATACGAGAGTAATGAATTGTACAACAGGTTATGGCAGCAAGGAGTCCGAATGTTCGGCTCCGAAAAGCATTGTATGGGAAGGATTCAAGGTAAATATGCTAATACTATTGATTAATTTAAGTTGTTTGTTCTGTTATTGTTGTATTTGGATTTGAAATAAGAGTATATGTTTGTTTGATTTGGCAGTACAAATGTGAAATGCCCTCTTACAGTCCCCGCAAAATCTTCCGAGTCTAGAGTATCTAGATTAGCCCTGGTTTCTACAATTTCTCAAAAGATGGTTGACGGAAAAGTGAAGGTAAGACCTCTCTTTAAGCAGTGTGAAACCCCAAAGAAGCAGGAAAAGCAATCATCTGTTGCAGCTAAGGCTCTGACTACTCCACAGAACAAGAAACGTCTCTCGAATTTGGGTACATTTCTGAGTGTTAGAAACCCAAAACCAACGGCCCTTGCAGTGCCGAAGAATAAAATGGTGGCGAAGACTCTGGTTTTTCACTCACCAAAGAAGACAGTGAGGATGAACTTGAAGAAATCTGTTGAGTTGAGTGCTAGTATGAGAAAATTATGTGCAGGGATGAAGAAGCTTGAAATGACAAGCGGGAAGAAGCATACATCGGGATGTAACAAACCATTGCCTGTGGATGCTTCGAGAAAACGATTTAGAGGACGAGAGGTTAAAAGCAGGGTCTATGATTCTTTACATCCTCAAAATTGCAAGGCAAAGGAAGCTAAATCTTCTAAATGTTTGAAGAAAAAGAATGAGGAAAAGGAGTTGCAGCTGCATTGCGGTCCTGCTCCCTGTGCTGGAACTGAAAATGACTACACTGATATGGAGATTGAGGGGAAATCAAGAGATTGCTCTCTGGAATTGTGTTCTACATTAGGTATTTCCAGGAACAATGAAGTAAATGAGGAGTTTCCGGAAACTCAAAAGACCGAGGAATTTCCATTCGGTGAGAACAAAGGCGAAGCTATAGCAGACACATCAAGAAGTGACTCAACATCTCTCATGCATGGTAAAGAAAGGAATACAGGAGATACCACTATTGACCAGCAAGTTAAGTCAAGTCCAGAGAAGGGAATCAAGCCCGACGTCATCGAGACAGATGAAAATGAAAATGCTTCAGTCTCTGATGATAAGGAAAATGAGAGTGAGGCTATGAACCATGATGACAAGGAAAATACTTCAGCTTCCACTGATAACAGGTGTGAAACTTGTGGCAATTTTGAATGTTCTTATCTTGGTACACTCCCTTGTTTAACAATTAACGATAAATTTTTCTTTCAAATGATTGCAGGAAAGTGGATTCCAACATGGATCATAAGAAAAAGAAGAAAATTCTTGGCAAGAATGAAACTTCTAAAAGCAGTCGAATGGTGGTAGGTTCTGTACTATAATATCTATTTATTTTTTTTAATGTCTATTTCTAAATAGTACGTCTTCCTTTCAGTTTCTGACACATTTGAAAATGATGAAGGTCACAAAAGGAATGACAAAGACATCGAAAGGAAAACTCCACCACTGCTATCAACTGTGCTGAAGGAGTCAACTATAAAAAGCCTAAGCTCACAAATCCAAAACCTTTTCGGCTAAGAACTGATGTATGTAGAATCGTTTTAGGCCAGCTAAATTTGGAGACTTGAATTTCATTTGTATCTGATAATATTTCTGCTGCTTCTAGGAAAGACAAATTCTGAAGGAGGCAAACTTGGAGAAGAAACATCTTGAACCTCTACAAGATACCAAAACAAAGAGGATACATCAGAATGCAGTCCAAGTAAGCTTTTAGAGATGAGAATGTTATGATTTTTCATTACAAGATCAATTAAGCTCTAAACTCATTTTTTGTTTTTGATTTCAGAAAAATGAAAAGTGCCTTGAACAATCTGAATATGCCAGTGATATCCATGAAGATGGTGAAAAGGAATCAGCCAGAAGGACACGAAAGGATCAACCAGTAGGTCCATTTTCTATGAAGAGAGAAAAGATCCCTGAAGTTATCTTGATTTGTTCTTTCTCATGTTTCCTTATTTTAGAGGTTTCCGCTGAAATCCTAAATGATTAATCTCAATGTGCAGCGAAGGAGGGGAACCTCTTGCTCACAAACTTCAAAAACAGCAGCAGCACGAACAGAATCTACAACTTTGCGGAGAAATAATGTTTCTATGCAGCAGAAAACTAAACTTCCAGCTTCAGAATTTAGCCAGGATAAAGCGGCTAACCAATCTGAGGAAAGCTTGAAAAAGAACAAATCACTATGTATGAAGCAAGTAGTGAGAACCCGAGGGTGAGCAGTTGTGACTTTCTTAGTGAAAAACACCAGTTGACAAAATAATGAGGGAATTTTGAGACTAACTTTTAACAGATTCATTCTTGCAGGATAGAGCCAAGCAAGACGAAAACAATTTCTCTAGCAACACCTGGCCGACTTGGTGTAATAAAGGAATCATCACCTACAATTCTAAGAACCAAGGTAGCAACAAGAACAATAGAGAATGGTGCTTCCCTGGCAAGCAAAGCTTCTGCTGCTTCTACGCCTAGGCCATCCTTACTGGGAAGAAAACCAGCAACCATTCCAAAGGAGCCACACTTTCATAATGTTCATGTGCCAAAGAGCTGCACAAGGAGAGCAACTTAGGTCATTTACCTCTCAGTATGGCATCATGTTGTTGTTGTTGTTCAATTTTTTCATTGAATTATAATTGCCTGCTTGATTTAAGCTGCGCAATTTATTTTTGTTTTCTGTTAATTGTTCTTCAGCTTCTGGGGATTTTAACATTGAGTTCCCTGAAGCAATTGTTTGTAAGCTGTAAAACTTGGGACAAACTGATGTTTTGCATTTTTTTATTCATTTACAAGAAAGCATTATATGTTTGCTACTATTCCTATTTATTTCTGTTTATTATATTCAGCCAACCAAATTGAAGGACAAGTTTCATTCACTCTCCTGAAATTTGACCTATTTACAAAGAAAAACCGTAATTTGAGAAAGAGCCTATTCACAAATTTTTAAAAATTCAAGGAATCTTTAAAAGATATCAATAGAGATTTATGATATCTTTTCAAAATTTGAAGTTTTTGATAAATTTTAAGGAAAAAAGGGGGGGGTATATTTTGCTTTTAACGAAATCAAAAGAGAAATCAATAAAAATTTTTCCTACTTTGTAATGCAGTCATCAGATGCAAGGATATTACCTCAAATTCTTCAGATCTCTATTGTAATCTTATTGCCCAGGCAGTGGCCCAAACATGAAACCACTGGGGAAATTGTACACATAAAGCACCCATTCAACAGTTTTACAGGAATATTCATCTGGCATCAAATTATTCAGTATAGTTGCTTGTAATTGTCGAGGCACATCATCGAGAATGTGCGACCTGTTTCACAAATATAGTCTTTGATCTTAAAGACATGACCTACATCCAGTCTTTCTCAATGTCCAGTCTTGATGAGGTTTTTCAGCTTCTCGTTCGCAGCCACAAGTTCTGCAGCTATTCCTGATTCATTAGCTGAATGTCCTGCATCTGGTACTACCTGTAAATAGAAGTTGATGATATTTGATGTCAGATGAATACAACCATATGTTATATAACAAGAACAACATCAGTCAAGGTTGTTGAATTTCATTGGTCCTGCACATGTTTGAACAAATATAAATATCTTCCTAGGTTATGGAAACACATAATTGACGCAAATTCCCAAATAGAAAAAAAGACAATTCCTAGAAGATATGAAGGCATAATATTCCTAACATGGAATCTGGTGCTAGCATCAATGTCCGAAGACAAATTACCAGGATAACTTTGTTGAGGATGATAAGATCTATTTTCATTTCTATTTATTTGTTATTGACAGGCAAATGCCAGCAGATTTTCCCAAAACCCCTTTTTTCATCAAAACCAAAATTCCTGATCTTCCACTTCTAAAGAAAATTGACATTAAGCAAGACAATAGGCTTACAACGTTCCATACCTTAAAATCTGCCTCCGGCCATGCCTTATGAAGATCCCAAGCTGACATCATAGGGCAACAAACATCATATCTTCCCTGTTCAAGATATTCAAAACTATCAAACTTGAATTCCCATCAAGACATGCAAGCAATGAACCTCATGATATAATTGATATGCATTTGGCTCAAATAGGATATCATGCTTAAAATTTCTGTTTGGTACAAACAGAAATTAAGATGACAAATACCTGCACAATTGTAGTGTTGATATGCCTTATCTTATCAACATTATCTAACAGGAATGAATCTGAAGGGAAGAAGCCCTTGTTCACGAAATAATGATTTTCAATCCTTGCAAATGCCTGGATAGAGTAAAACTGTGTCACAAATTGAACCGAGTCTAACATCATCTTTAGTATCTAGAGCTAAGAAGATGTAATCAGAAACAAATAGAATAGATATTCCTGATACTTAATTTAAAATGAATGTAGATAGTCAGAGATAACAAATAAGCATATAAAAGTATTTAGGATGTTATTTTTTGTTCTTTTGATCATGTACTCTTCTAACATAAGAAGATTAAGGCCTCAAGAAAATATAAACTTTTGTCAATTTATACCTTACCAAAAAGCATCAAAGGGTTGCCTTTTCTCAACCAAAGAAAAAGAGAAAAAAGGATGTCATATTGGTTATCCTGGAACATATCTAGGTTTTCCATTAAAGAATAAATATATGAAAACTAAAATGCTCATACTTGATCAACTTACCAATGAAAAATTATCATCATCCCCTTTCTTGATGTTTTCTTCATTTGGAAGAAGATGGGCAGTCATCATTTCCCATTTGGTCCATGCTCTAGCAGCAGCAAACTAAGAAGTAAAGAGATAGTTATGAAAAGCATACAATTGTTCACAAAATAAGATTCAGAGCAAACTTCCAATCAATCGAGCTAAAAGGGTTTTACAGAAGCTTTTTCCTATTCAAAAACACAACATAAGTAAACCACAAGTTCATTTCAAGAAAACCAATTCAACAAGGTATGCTAAACAAAAAGATTGTTCTTTTAACTTCTTCAACTTCTTCAAATGAAAAAAGAAAAGAGCTGAATCAATAAGGGCAGAAAGATATGTCATAAGGGCAAAAGATATAACCCTTACTTGTGTCTCCTTATCATCAGAATTTAACCTCTTGTTGTAGGCATCAACAAAACAACTCCTTTCATTTTCTGGAATGAGGTCTCTAAATGACTCCCAAGCTGTACATGGACAAGTAATCCAAAAGCATAAAAAGTTTAATAATTTCTCAGAAGTTTCATCAGCACCAGGGCAAAAATAAAATATCCCTTCACTGCACATGTTCTCTGAAGTATAGATTACCATATAGATTTAGAACTAACATTGACATTATTTACCATCTTACAATTGAGAAAATGCTGAAAACACAACTATTTCGTGGAGTCAAAGGAAAATCAGATAATCAGAGGAAGGCTACACCATGTATCGAAATGTAATTCAACAGGCACCTAAAGCCTTAAAAATGAAACCAAAAATCAAAATACAAGTCAAAAGTGAAGCAATATGACAAGGACTGGCAACAGTTATTCCAAACTCCAGAAAAGGAATTGTATGTAACATACCATCAGGGAATATAGCAGCCGCACCACCTTCATAAAACCAATCAATCTCTTTCTTTCGCAAAAGAAAGATCCCTCTGAGAACCATGCCAGTAACCTTAAACATTGCACAGAAACAATAAAAAATCAATCAGTATCCACTTGAATAACAAGCATCTGATTTCAAGAATACTGGAGTTTCAATCAAACAACAAAATGGCAACCATGCAATCTTACGCACCTTGTCAGGGTGTGCTTGGCTGTATGCCAGTGAAAGTGTGCTTCCCCATGACCCACCAAACACCTGCACAAAGGGAAGTTATATCCATCGAATGCATGAAACCAAACATGGGAAAAAAAGAGTTTCTTCTGGCAGAAGCAGAATGATACATCACCTGCCATTCTGGAATTTTCAGGTGTTGTCTCAGCTTTTCTATGTCATCAATGAGATCCCATGTGGTGTTTTCAACCAAACAAGCATGTGGTGTACTTTTACCTGCACCTCGCTGTAACAACAATATACCCTGGTTTAGAGAGGTATATTATAGCTGCTAATGTCCTACAAAGGTTAAAAAAGTAACCTGATCAAATAAAATGATACGGTAAAAATCAGGATCAAAGAATCTTCGATTACTCGGAGCAGTGCCTCCTCCTGGACCTCCATGAAGAAAGACAACTGGCTGCAAGAGAGGTTCATAACATAATAATAACCAATGTAAATTTATTCAGCAAGAAAGCACCATCTTATGAACACAAAGCATAGCAACCCTCAAACCAAATACGGTGAGCACAATAATATTCATCAATTACTAAGTGATATACAGATGACCATGCAGATATTTGTATCGTCATCATGACAAAGTAAACAGTCAATAAACAAGTAATACTGTAAAGAGGAAAAATGAAAAATCACCATTATCACCGATGCAATAAAAATGTGTTATTTTCTTAATCTTCTAAAATACACTTCGCCTTTCAAGCCCCAAAGCGATGACAGACTCGAGTACAATGCAAATAGAACAAATCAATTCAATATCCATAGGACATCAAAACACCACACAACACAATAGTCGTCCTTTTCTAGTAACAACTGGATTCAATAAATCACAGCATTTTACAGTACCCAAAGCGAAACATAAAAATGGATAAACAGCCCAAAACCATATTACTGCTTACATGCCCATTCGGGTTTCCAGACTGCTCCCAATAGATTGTGTGAATATCAGAAACCTTCAGAAAGCCAGTACTATATGGCTCAATAGGAGGATAAAGATTGCTATTCAATTCTGGTAATTCCTTTCCTGATTCCGTCATATCAATGAGTTTTGGGTCACTCTTAGTACCAAAATTTTCCGCACGTAACACTAAATTCTTCCTCCCTGCACCAAAATGGCAACACAAACCTGATTCAACAAATTTCAAAAAGATTGCAGATCTTGAAAACTAACAAATCATCAAAAAAAAAAAAAAAATTATTTAGTTTTCAGTATAACAGACAATGATTTCACATCCTTCTCTGTTGTCAGCACCATCTCATCTTCTTTAAGTGAAGGGGAATAAAATATTCATACATACAGATAAATTTCCCTCGTAAACATACATTACTGAGAGAAACGGAGGTAATACATGAAAATTAAGGGACAATAAGTGAAAGAATGAATTTTTTTTGTCCGCTGGAATTCGCAGCTAAAGTTAACCAAACCATGTCTTCAAAGACATGGCATCACATCAAAATTAAAAATTCATTAAAAACTTTGGCAAAAAAATAGAACTTCGGCAAAAAAAAACAACAATCAAACAAACTCAGATGAGAATTTGCATAATATACAGAGAGGGAGTGGGTTAAAGACCTGTGGGAGCAAAATGGTGATGGGACGAAGGGAGGAAACTGAGATAGGAGGAATAAGAGAAGGGAAGTGAGAAAGAGTTAGAAGTGATTACAGGGCTTGAACCGAAACCTATTAAACTCATTGGTTCGGTTTGGTATGCTGTTATTAATTTAAAACATGACATGATGTTAATGTGATTTTTCGAGGTCAGGTTAGTCTATTCCGGAATTCAGATTCCATGCCCAAATGTCCAATTGCATTTCTGTCCTTCTAAACTTTGTGTTATTCTCTCTCTGTTTTGGTGCTTCGTGATAAGTCCAATTACGTTATTAGCGGGATCGTACACATTAAGAAATATTCTTTGTTGATTAAAAGGATAAAGTATGTGATTAAAATAATTATATTCTTTATTTTTTATACAAATACTTTCAATCAATCTTTTGTTATTTTAATGTTTTTCATATTAGAATCTTTTATAACATAACTACAATGCCATTTTTATTGTTTTTTAATTGTTTATAACATAGTAAACAAAATTTATATTCTATCATGTTGTAATTATTAATTCTATTATTTTATTATTAATATATAATTAAATAATAGATTATAATGTGGGAATTCAATCAATATAATTTTGATTAATTAATAAAATAAATTAGAGTTGTTGATTCGAGAAAAAGAAGGCATTCTCTACCCAAAAAGACAAAAGAAGTAATCTGTTTTCCAGGGCCTGGGTTTTGGCTTTGCCGTTGTTCGATATATATATATATATATATTTTTTTTTAAAAGGAACTTTTTAATGCTGGATAATTCGATTAAAAAGAACAAAAAAAGTATGTAGCAAATTCGAGAATCTAATATCAAAAATTACAAGTCTTTGAAAATTCTAATACGAAATGACATAAAGAAAAGAACTTTTTCTGTTCTCATCTGCAAGATTGAAAGCAACAGTAAGTCATTTTGATGGAAACTCTTTCCTTTTTCTAGCAAAATTTTTTCTAGATATGATACATAGGAAGAAAGAGACACCCAAATCACATTGTTCTGCCTTGTGGGATTTGGGAATCTGGAGTTATGATGCAAAACAACTCTCTCTTCTTTCTTACAAATATTTCTGCTTGGAAAACGCGTAAAATTTGCAGCTGCTTTATTACCTATACATTACATAACTGCAATATTTGTTACTAAAGAAGGCTCAGCTTCTTCCAGCATTTGGACTACCATTCTCATTGATGGCCTAAATGCTGGAATTTTAGTTGTGCAGTGAATTGCAATTTTCAGAACTTTCAGGGCATCTTCTCTTACAACATCTGAAATTGTTGAATCCACTGCATCAAGCAAAGTTTCTTTGCTCTTCATTTTGTTGCTTACCCAATGCACTATGTCTTTGCTCTCTCCAAATTCTGGCTCTATTGGCCTTTTTCCTGTTACCAATTCCATTAGTACTACCCCAAAACTGTACACGTCACTCTTCTCATTTATCTTGCAAGTGTATGCATACTCTGCGGCAAGAAACAGAGAATTGATCAGATTCATGTATTGAATTGAAAGAATTCACACGAAAAGAATACAGAAATAACAGGAGAAGCTTACCAGGAGCTATGTATCCATGAGTTCCAGCAATGACATGAGTCAAATCCCCTCCTTCACCAGCCTGAACTATCTTTGCAAGCCCAAAATCTGCTATCCTAGGCTTCCATTCCTCATCCAGCAAAATATTGCTAGATTTCACATCACGATGTATCACAGGCCTATCACAGCCATGATGCAGATACTCTAATCCCTTAGCGGCCCCAACTGCTACTGCATATCTCACATCCCACCCCATCTCGATCTTGTGGCACGTGTGCAGCCGTTCCCATAAGCTGCCATTAGGCAAATACTCATAAACCAGCAGATTGCTGTCCTCACTTGTGATGCTACAGTACAGCTTCACCACATTTACATGTCTGACTGCACTCAATGTCGCCACCTCTGCTTCATATTCTGATGACCGGAAAGTCCTTTTTGACAGCATGGCTGAGCTGCTGTGGCAGTTTTTCTGATAGCTGGAATTTGATGGCCAGATATGCTTCACGGCAAGTTCTTTGCCACTGCCAAGTACTACTTTGTACACATTACCTGAACCTCCTTTGCCTATCAAATTTTCGGGTTTGACAGCATCAATAATGTCGTTTTCCGAGAAGCTTAGCACCCTAAATGATTTCATATCCCAAGAATTCTGCTTCAGCGGACGTTTAAGATTATTCTGCTTTAGCTTGATGTACAAGAAACTTGACAGTAATGTAAGCAGAACCACTATTGCAGCTATAAGAAACCACATGAAGGTCTGAATATGATGTGATGAACCAGAAGCTGAAGAACATGCTGGAAAACGATGATCATTTTTGCTACATAAGCCAGCATTTCCAGTGAAGCTGTCAGTGAAGACCTTAATATCTAAAGAATCAGGTATTGGACCAACTAGTTGATTATTCGACAAGTCCAGGAGGCTTAGCCTTGGATATGACAAGGAGACTGGAATTTGACCAGAAAGTTTGTTGTTAGATAAATTCAAGGAGTTCAGAGAAGGTAAATCTCCAAAACTAACAGGAATTTTCCTGGAAAGCGAGTTGTGAGCAAAATTGATGACTGTCAGAGAAATACATGAGCCTATGGAGTAAGGTATGGGACCAGAAAACATGTTGTCATTCAAATAAAGGCTACTCAGCTTTTTCAATTTGGAAATATCGGATGGGATTTGGCCAGAAAATTGATTTGAACTCAGCTGAATTGACACTAATGACGAAGCTTGTGAGATTTGAGAGGGTAATTCACCAGAAAACCTGTTATTAGCCAAAATTAGTAGTCCAAGAGACTTGGCATTACCAATATCATCTGTCACAGGACCCTCAAACTGATTCATGGAGAAATCAATTACAGAAAGATTTGGCAAACTCCATATTCCAGGAGGAACAGTACCTGAAAGTGAATTGTTGCTAACACGAAAACGAATCAAAGACTTACAATTCGCGTAGCTTTCTGGGATTCTGCCAGTGAACCTATTCTGTAGTATAAGAAGATCAGTCATGATCCCATTCTTGCACATATCCGGTGGTATTGAACCAGTCAAAAAATTCTCAGAAACATCAATGTAACTGAAATCTGCCCAAGAACCTAGCTTTTCAGGAAGTGAGCCGGTGAGCTTGTTTGTGTAAAGAGACAATTCTGTAAGGTTCTTGAATTCACCAAACTCCTCTGGAATCTCCCCTGAAAACTGGTTTTCAAATAGATGCAATGAAGCAATTTGATTCAAGAATCTCAGCTCTGAGAGATCACCTTCAAGCAAATTATGCGATGTGTCTAAGTTCACAAGACTTGTCAGATTTCCAAACCCAACAGGAAGCTTTCCGGTCAAGGAATTGTTGTAAAGCTCGAGCTGCCAAAGTTTCTTTAGTTTCACAATTCCTGCTGGAATTTCACCAAAAATTTGATTATCAGAGAGCTCAAGATTTTGAAGCAGAGTAAGATTTCCAATGCCTTCAGGAATCTGTCCTGCGATGCTGCAATTTGAAAGGTAAAGCCAATACAACTTCTCAAGCTTCAGCACCTCTCCAGGAAATGGACTTGACTCAAATGGGTTGTCACCAAGGCTCAAAAATGTAAGATTGCTAAGATTTTCCAATGATTTCCATGGAAATTTCCCGGAAAATCCACTGTTGTTTAAATTCAAGAAAATCAACTCGCTCAATGCAGACAAATCAGGAACTTCCCCGGAAAACGAATTGTTTCCCAAGTCTAAAACTTGTAATCTTGTACAGTTTCTCACATCCTTAATGCTACCATACAAAGAATTTTCTCCAAGATTTATCTTCTGTAATGCCTGAAGCCCACATATCGAATCAAAAGGAACAACACCAACAAGTTGTTGGCGAGGAAGATTGATTTCTGCAACAAGTCCATCAGAATTGCAAACAATTCCATCAAAACTACAAACAGAATTTCCCTCTTTCCACGAGCTGAAAACACTCTCATTCGATTCTTCGAGCGTGGATTTCAAATTCAACAGTATCTGAAGCTCGTCTGATTTTGAAGGAGAAACCAACACGATAAACAGAAAAAACAGAGGCATTAAACTTCTCCACTTGCAGAAAACTTGAAGATCAAGCATGTTTGGCAGGTGACAAACTCGAAGATTTT
Organism: Azadirachta indica; assembly: GCA_022749755.1. Classification (NCBI taxonomy): domain Eukaryota; kingdom Viridiplantae; phylum Streptophyta; class Magnoliopsida; order Sapindales; family Meliaceae; genus Azadirachta; species Azadirachta indica. Next base: position 16,750,984 of record CM040444.1, read on the forward strand.
CTGAAACTTTTGATCAAAGTCTTTGATTCGGGTTTCGGTTACACTCTTTACAGTAAGACAAAAGTTGAAATGGCGGGCGAAGTAGAAGAATAAACAAATTAAGCACGAGGGTGGCTTGAATTTTGAGTTTAGTTCACATGGCGAGACAAGGACATGTTTGAGAAAGACAATATGTTTACGTAATGTTGCAGCAGAAGTGGGAAGTAGAAAGTGGAAGCAGTTTGTTGCAAGAATTTGCTGTAAAAAGCAATTAAAGTGAAAAGGACGCTGGAATTTTTACTTACTAACCTTTCTCTTCTCCACGTGTTGCATGCAAAATCATAATTTAATATAACACAATTTCCAATCTAATTTGGGATTTACTTCCTCACGCAAGTATTAGAATTCATCATTGGCAAAAAATAAATAAATAAATAAATTTTTTTAATAAAAGAAAAAAATTACTGTGCTGTCGGTCAAGGGGAAAGGGGATGTCTTGTAGTGAAGAAGGGGAAAATTACAGCCGGCGTCGTTGACTCGTCTCCTGGGCTGCCACTTGGATGCGGCAGTCGGTACCAATATTTATTTATAGCTAACTATTTTATAAAAATATTTATGTGAAAACAATGTTTGCCTAACTTTGAAGAAAAGCATAGTAAAATTTTTAACTCAAATTTATAATTTTTGTATTAAAATAGTTTATAATAATTGATTTATTTATTTAATTAATCACGTAAGACTAATGACTACATGTTATAGCGGTATATTTATTATATTGTGCAATTAGATCATTATATGACGATAAAATAGTAAAATTAATAGAATAAATATTGCATATAATAGCTAAATTTACGCGTAATTAAATTTAAAATACCTAAATTTAGACTTAAGTCAACAGTTTTTTATTATTGAATCATCCACTTAGCTAAATTTACGCGTAATTAAATTTAAAATACCTAAATTTAGACTTAAGTCAACAGTTTTTTATTATTGAATCATCCACTTAGTGGTTCCTTGTAAAAAGAGAGAAAAAGTTTAAGCAAAAGAAATGGGCTATATTATCTTGTAATATTTTAGGGTTTTTGAGTCAATTATCCAATGAAGGCAGCAATAATGTAGCAGAAAAAAAAAAAATCTAAGACTTAAAAAGAATAATTAACGAATGTGTGAAGTTTATAATAAAGTATAGAGGAGGAATTTTTTTGTGTGTAGTGGGTAATCACAATATTAATTTTGAGTCAATGTATTATGGGTAGAGGGAATCAAATCACACGTATTATACCTAAAACCCTAAAGGCATTTATGTGTGAAAAATGAAGGGAATAAACAAAGATTTTTGTAGATTATGATCTTTTCATAGAAGATTTTTGAAGATAAGAAATTTCTAATATAATTTAAATATTAGAAAAAAAATAATAATTGGGTGAGACTACAAGCAACCATAACTATAATTAATGAAACAAAAATCATATTGGTATTTTGAAAAATAGAAACAAGATTTTGCATATATGAAGTATATGAGTAGTTGGACATATATTAGCTATAAAGTGAAATTAGATGTTTATTTATAATTATAGTGCTCGTAAAATTAATTAAAAGCACAACTATCAAAGGTTTTAAGTACTGCCACAAATATTTTGAAAAAAAAAAAAAAAGTTTGTGAAACAAAAATGATTTGGACAAAATGCTAACAAAAGTTAAACGAGGTGACTAATAATGATTCTAGATAAAATCATATGAGTCATGTTAAGTTGGAAGTTTTCAAAGTTCATTGCACCATTCCTAAAACATGAGACACTAGTCAAACTGATATCTTCTTCTGGGCCCAGGCCCAACAGCCATTTTTGAAAATATAAAACTTTTTAAATAAAATTAAAAAAATAGGAATATTCTAATTGCTGATTCTATGTGCTATGATCAACTTCTGAGTTAGTGAAGAAGAAGACAGCTTGCTTTCATCATCTCACAGTACTTTAGATTATAATATATAAACACATATTATATAATATAATATTCACAATTAATTTTATCAGGAATTTCAAAAAGTATTTACCACTTTCGTCTTATCATCAAATCATACGTTACAAACTTATATTCACTCAAATTGACTCAATTAAAGTAAATTATCATAAATTTTCTTTAGTCTTTTCATCTTATCATGGCTTTAAAATTTGTTTGGGTGGAACTAATTTAACAATGTCATTATAACAATCATACAAATTTTAATTTACTTTATATGAATATAATAACACATAGTGTTATATAATTGAATAATTATATAATAATGTGATTTCTCGATAACTCATACAATTAGAAGGACATTATATTATATTTGCATAAAAATGGAAGTAATCACAACAATCAGTTTTTTGAGATGGGCATAAATATTGTTCAATTATGAATACAAATATTTAGATAATGACAAAATATCAGCATAGAAATTGTCTTTTGAATAATATTATAATAATATGTATTTAAATTTTTTTAAAAAAATACAATGGTCAACAAGATTACTTTTTGAACTAAATCAATGTAGTGTTTGTCTGAAATCTGAATATAATTAAAATATGAATTCAACTGAAATTTGAATTTAATTGATATTTTTATTTTTTATTTTAAATGTTAGAATATAAATATTAAATTTTTTTTAAAATAAAAAATTTGAAATTATATGTTGACATATATGTTTTAAAAATTTTAAAATAATATATTTGTTAATATATATTATAAAAAAAATTTTAAATATTAAATAATAAATTAAAAATTTAAGTCAAAATTTTCAATTTAATTATATTTAAATATTTTTAACAAATATTAAAAAAATAAAAAAAGAGAGAGAGCTTAAGATATGGGTATAGACCCAAAAGCTTAATCCAATATTTAAGAGCCCGAAAACAACACAAGCTTCCAGCGAAAGGAAGCTTTGCAACATTATTGTTACATCCCATCCTGAATTTTGTCTCATGGCACTTAAGTCGCTGTAACAAGTAGCAGACATCTCGGGCTGAAGATTAGCTAGCTAGAGAACAAACCCAAGATTATGATATCAGTATACAATTTTTCAGAGCCACTCAGCCACAAACCCACAAAACCTTTCAGGAATTGGGATAGGATAAGGACTCAGAATAACTAGTTTCCACACAAAAATAAAAATGGTACAAATTTTGGAAAAATTTCCATGCATTTACGTCGACTTCCAGCTTTTATCTCCCCATGTTTTGTTGTTCCCATTTATCCCTTCATTTTCTCGTCTGTTTAAATCCATTCGTTCTCTGCATGTAGTTTGTAATCTCACATTCACTTCTTCACACTTTGCTTTTTTTTTCTCTCTTGAACAACGGCAAAGAAGATGGAGTTTGGTTCAGAGGCTAACCAGCGTATTGCTAGAATCTCTGCTCATCTCTACCCTCGAAATCTCCAGGTATGTTATATCCACTCTTATGAATTTTCATTTTTTATTAATCTTTGTGTACTTTGATGAATCTTTTATACTTTAGTTGACCAATTCTTTGCAAGGTTAGTTTGTTTTCTGGGTAATTATTCTTCATGACGCACTCAGTATATAAGTTTAATAACAATAAATGAAAAGCATAATTAAACAGTTCGTTCAAGTTCAACAATCCCAGAATGTTTTATGCAATGTGCGCGCTCTTGTATATATATATATATATATATATATATATATATCATGAGTTAATTTTGCATTACTAGCTTTGCTGGCTTTTTTCATCGGAGTCTGATTGATATTTGTTGGGCATAACTTTTGGTAAACTTTTGTACATTGAGAATATATTATTTTTGATACTGGTGAATATTTTGTGTGGACTGTTTGCCGATAGATGGAGGAAAATTCTGGCTTGACACAAGCCAATTGCCGCGCAAAAGGTGCGGCACCTGGGTTTAAGGTGGCCATCTTGGGTGCTGCCGGAGGCATTGGTCAACCACTTGCGATGCTAATGAAAATGAATCCCTTGGTCTCAGTCCTTCACCTTTATGATGTTGTCAATGCCCCTGGTGTCACAGCTGATCTTAGCCATATGGACACTGGCGCCGTGGTAACACTTCTCCATCAATGTTATCAATGATTGGCCTTGTAATTTTTTTCATTAATGCTTCTTATTGTGTCCATGTTGGTTTCTAGGTACGCGGTTTCCTAGGACAGCCGCAACTTGAGAATGCCCTTACAGGCATGGACCTTGTGATTATTCCTGCTGGAGTGCCAAGGAAGCCTGGAATGACCAGGGATGACCTTTTCAACATCAATGCTGGAATTGTCAGGACCCTTTGCGAAGGCATTGCAAAGAGCTGCCCCAACGCAATTGTCAATTTGATCAGTAATCCAGTGAATTCTACAGTTCCTATTGCTGCAGAGGTTTTCAAGAAAGCTGCTACTTATAATCCAAAGCGACTCTTGGGAGTTACAATGCTCGATGTTGTTAGAGCCAACACATTTGTGGTATGTAAGAAAAGTGGATACAATCTATCCATCTAGGATGAGTTGGTGAATTACTTGACTTGAAGCAATTCTAGTTGTAGCAGCACATATACAACAGGCTGTTTTCATGTCGAGCAATGACGTGAACTATTCTTATGATGTTTCCATATCTTCATATAGGCAGAAGTTCTGGGACTTGATCCGAGGGAAGTTGATGTTCCTGTTGTTGGAGGTCATGCTGGAGTAACAATTTTGCCTCTTCTGTCGCAGGTCTTGTAGAATTTTAATTTTCCAAATGTTAGCGCTCAAACATCATTTCGCTGAAAAACATTTTGCTGCAGGTTAAGCCTCCTTGCAGCTTCACTCAAGAAGAAACTGAATACCTGACAAACCGCATTCAAAATGGTGGAACAGAGGTCGTTGAGGTAAAGCTAACCATGTCTTTTTTTCTTAGAGTGCAAGTAAAAAATGCGATATTGAAGTCTATGTTACACTGTTAAATTTATCTGCCATGTGAGTATGTGACACATACCCCTAACTAGCTGGATTTCTCATGCCCAAATACCATTTGCAGGCAAAAGCTGGGGCTGGCTCTGCAACACTCTCAATGGTAACTCTTTTTCTTTTCCTTTGTTATCTTCATTACAATGTAAATCCTAAAGCTTCTATGTTATTGCATGGAACCAAGAGAATAAAGAACTTTATATTATGTATAGGCTTATGCAGCAGTTAAATTTGCGGATGCTTGCCTCCGTGGACTAAGAGGGGATGCCGGTGTTGTGGAATGCGCTTTTGTTGCCTCTCAGGTCTTCTGCTCAAACCTTTATCTTGTACTCATTAATTTTCCATTTTTAACGTTTAATGACAAAGCATACTTTTTACAACAGGTGACAGAACTCCCTTTCTTTGCAACCAAGGTACGACTTGGTCGCAGTGGAGCTGAAGAAATCTTCCAACTTGGACCTCTGAATGAGTACGAGAGGTATTAAAGCCTCAAATATCTCGGCAATGTACAATTGTTTAGTGCATTAAAAAGGTACATAAAACAGTGATTTGTTCTGTTTATTGCATCGCTCTTACAGGATTGGTTTGGAGAAAGCAAAGAAAGAATTGGCGGGAAGCATTCAGAAGGGGGTTTCCTTCATCAAGAAATGAAGAAATGCAGAGATAATCTTCAACATAAAAGTTTGTTCTCTCTCTTAAAATTGCTGTCTCTTGTAATTAGCAGTCTTATGTTGTATCCCGAACCAGTCAAAAATGAATCCTTCTAGTGTGTAATGAGTTGTTTAGGACGGCAGATGAGGTGAAATTACGTTATTTTATGTGATGTCATGGCTTTCAAGAAATTCTATGAACTCAGCGTCTCAGCCTAGTTAAGTACAGCAAAATCTTTTTAACATATTAGCTTAAAAAGGAAGAAAAACACAGAGGCTACCCGTTCAACATAGGTATAAATATGTTATCTATAGATCACAACATTATACGGTCAAATCCTTGGTAATTTTGTATCTTCATTACAATACTTTTTACAGATACAGATTTCCTCTGACTCGCGGTATTTCAAAATATCTAAAGAGGGATTTTATCTTTACACTTAATTTCAGTAACTTGGTCAAAATTTAGAAACTGCCCCTCCAAAAATTTTAAAGGTCGAAGGGGCTCAGAGGAGGGTGAACAATAGGGGTTGTGGACATGGTCCTGTTCTGCAAGAGCACATTAGGTGCAATAGTATCCTCCACAACAACAGGGTTAACCTGCACTACTCTTTCTGGTACAACCTTATCACCATCAACCTTGGCCAGCACCTCAAAGTGCATCCTTACTGTCTCAGGCTTAGTTCTCCATTCAGGAAAACCCGCCCAATCAAATACATCCCCTTTCAAATTCTTCTCAACTCCAAAACCAATTTTCATAAAAGTCTGAGCTGACACATCAGCCTTCAACAACCTGAAGGAACCTTTCTCTTTAGATTTGGCACCCAGCACAGAAGATAGCAATGTCTCAAAACCAAGCAGGTTAGGGTTTGAGCCATTGACAGATGTGACAGGCCACATTGTGGTGTAGTGTTTGGGAGTCAGAAGGGCAGTGGCTCCTTCTTGAAGATCAAAGGTTGTAAGGGCATCCATGGCTTCAGTTTTTGTGGGTGAGGATAATTCCACAAGGCCAGGTGCTAGACGCTTAAGCTTCAGCTTGTTAGCAGGTGATGGCGAGGATGTAGATGGGGCAGCAAGAGAGGTAGGGCCCACAATGCGAAGGGAGAGGAGTGGTGCACCTTGAACACAGGAGGCATGGCGGAGTTGTTCGGCCAGGGTTAGAAGACCAGAAGCAAACCCATTATTGGTTTGATTCAAGGGAAGAGGGAGATCAAGGGGGTGGCGCAGGCTAACTGATCTGGCACCCTTCACAGTAACAACAGCACCATCCGCTAGAATGACCTTCTTCAAAACACCCGCATCCACATCGTGCTGCATGTTCAAGCCAACAAAGAAATCACCAGTAATTCCAAATATTAACTGCAATAAGTTCTTAATTCCAAATTAAATTGTAAGCAAGCACATGAACAAGTGACTTAAGGCTTACAATGTTAAACACAAAATTCTCAAAAGCACGAATCAATTCGACTAACAATATTCTTTACAGCAACTTTCTGAAGAAATTCATGCCCTTGGGCAAAACCATCTCATAATACGAAGAACACATATCAAAAGACTAGAAATCAACATTATTATTAGGGGACATACAAGCTTTATCCTATATGCCAAAGCAAATATATGAGCCCAAACTAGTTTCCTACACAGAGAGGGACAATGCTAGAGTTCCAACAGTATGATCAATAAGAGCAATTGACGTTGCAGATTAAGATATCAATTCATATACCTCAGATATGAATGAAAGCTAAATATTCTAGCTGCTCCAACTCATTCTGATTATTCAAATTCAACACAGGGTGTTGTGAATATAAAACCAATCAAGATATCACACAACTTCAGTATTATGAGAAAAATGATAACTTGTCTACTGCCATTGAATTCAATATCATCCAACCGCACTTAGATTACAGTATAAGCAAACTAATACAAATTGCAGTAACAACATCAACCAAACAAAAATAAAGAATCAATAACATAAGAAAAATTACCGGCAATGAGATTCGCATGTCCTTAGCATCCTGAATCCACAATTCCATGGGTCCAGCCAGCTGAAACGGAGCCAAAACAGGCAATGCATCATCCAACTTTCGTTTCTCCACAAACCCATTTTGGTTTCCAGGCTCTTCAACCCTGAATATCGGCAAATCCACGTACTCCCACCTGTTCACATCCTCTAAAAGCTTAAAAGGCAGCACCTTTTTATCAATTTCCACGTTAAACTCGTATGCTACCGAATGTCCCACCAAGGCGTCGCGTAGATCAAACCCAGATATCTTGAAATCCTCCGTTTGGAACCCCAGGCCCTTCACAATTGCTTCTTTCAAATCCTAGTTTCAGAAAACAACTTAAATGAAAGATTGCAACTTTGAGCAAACAAAATCCATTTAATTATTCTGATGATAACAAAGTTGTTGATGGCTCTTTAAATCATCAAAATTTACCAAAACCTCATTGATCTTAAATTGATAAAAGAAAAATACAGTATCTGAAATTTATCACTGCTTACTATATAAAAGGTGCACCATTGATTAATTACTTACAGAGATGGCTTTCGGGTACGGAGGATTAATGTCTTGTGTTGAGGTTGAAACCAGAGCCTTCGACAAAGAGATAACCGTAAACAACACCAAAAACGATGCGAAATAACCAATTGGTGATCTAAAATCCATTTTAGAGACCGAGAACCGCAGCGGAAAAGAGAACTTGTATCGTATTGAACAAAATCGGATATGTCATAGAAACCGATTATTTTAGGAAAAAATAGAAAAGAATAGAAAGAAATGACGTATAAAGGCCGGGGGGGTTTCTCCTACTTCTAGATGTGTGGTGGAGAATCCAGAAGGTGGTGGCGTGGCTAGGTTGAACCAATCAAAAGCAAGGAAGAGATGCGAAGGGATAATTTGATTGGTCGGCTTTGTTGGCGTTCGAAGAAGGTTCGTTGTGATTACGTGGGAATGACGGCGGTGATTGGGGAATGAATTCTGGCGGGGCCCACTTTCCTGCGGTAAAAACCCTCCTTTATTGAGGGGATAAGGTTGGAAGCCTTTAAAACGATGTCGTTCCACGGTAGAATAAATAAAGCTGGAAAATTGGATAAAAGGTGTAAGAGACGGAACGCTGTGATTGTAGGAGTTGAGAGCGAAACGACGTCGTTAAAAATTGGTGGTTTCACAAAAGTATGGCGTCGCCCGGACTCGAACCGGAGACCTTCAGTGTGTTAGACTGACGTGATAACCAACTACACCACGACACCTTGATATGAAGTGGAGTGCTAATAATTAAATCAACAAATAATTTAATAAAATATTTGTTATTTTCGAATCTTTATAGTATTTTGATGGAGTTTACAGTGGTGTTATACCTAACAATAATGTTTAAAACACTTCCAAAACCACAAAGAATGCTAAGATTTTTTACCAAGAAATGGTAAAAATCCTTTGGACGGAAGAAATTTCTATCGAAGACAGAACTTTATACATCCGTTGTCCATAAGCGCATAATGCATAAACGGACGAATACAACCACCAAAACGAAAGGATGGGAAAATAGGGAAATTAGCATCAACCTACCAACAATCCTGTACACTCACTCTTGTATATATATAAACTACATATACCTTTTTTAAAATCTCTTTATTGATGGGCAAATCATTAGTCTGCGTCTTATTATCTGAAAAGAGATAGGATAGGTGAAATCACATTTAAAATATATATGTATATATGTAAATCTAATCTATAAAAATATCAAAATTACTTTTCTACATATCATTATAATTTTTAATCCTGTATAAGAGTTGAAAGTTGGATATATTTATCAGAGAATAGATATTATCTTATCTAGTTTTTTCAATTATTATTCATTATTTTTATAAAATAAAAGACACAAAAATATTATTTTGCAAGTTGTTAAGTTCGTTCTATTGTAAGAGTGTTTTGTCCAAACAATATTGCATTTTTTTTTAACTCAATAGCTTGTCTGCTAAAAATGGAATATTTTATTCATTCTCACATAATTTTAAGGTAAAAATATTAGTTTTATCCCTAGTTGTAGAAATAGTTTTAGTTTTTCTAGAGAACCATAAATATTTCCTTTTTCTTTGAATCTTCACCTAGACTATTCACTCACAATTTTTGCATCGAATTTTCATATTTAAGTAAAAAAGTTAAATTAAAAGTAATTCTTTTATTAGTCTGTTGATGTTGTTTGCAATATAAATGTTACATTTAAATTATGAAAAACAGAAAAAAAGGAATAAATTAAATATATTAATTATTATTTTTTATTCATTTCCCTAGGACCATTATTTAGGATATTTGTCATTATAATTTACAGAAAATTACATTATCAGACAAATACTCCTTTGAAAATATAAAATTTAAATTATTATTGTTATTACCACTCTAAAAACGATGTTACAGTGTCCGTAATTATCCAATTTCTCTTTCATAAATACTTCTTTATTTTTTTAAATAATTAAATAAACATACTTTTAATAATATTTGATTGGATAAATTTCGAAGACAAAACGTAGACTTTTTGCCAGACTCTGGTCCGTGTCTTTACCAAGTCTGCGACGACACGCCGAATTGCCGTTTCAACATTCCGCTGGTCAACACGTCAGCCTCCATATAAAAAAGACTGATAAAAAAAAACCTTCCATTTAAAAGAAAGAAATCAGAAAAGCATTTTTTCTCTCTCTAAACTCCTCCTCCCTGCTTTGATCAGCACGCCATCTTTCTTCCTCTTTAAAGCTCGTCGTCTTTGGATCCATCGACCGGGTATCACGACTGCTAAGACAGGGAGGATTCAGAGGCTGAAGCGAGATGTCGTATTCTGATTCTGACTCGTCATCGTATGGCGCCGAGTACAAAAACTTCAAACAAATCAGCCGTGAAAGTAAGTTTCCGATAATTGTTTCTTTCTTTTCTGTGATCTGTCGTGGTGTTGAAGCTTTTCCGGCTGGTATGGCATCTTGTTTCAGTGTAATTATGCTGTGTTCCCGAGCAATTGTGTTAGTAATGTTGAAATGTAGCGATTCAGTGATAGGAAACTTATCCGTGATTAATCATTAAGTTCAAACGCTATTTCCGATGCCGTTTGGTTGTATTTGAACTGGTTGTGGAACGAGATTGAGATTTTTTAGCTAGCTCGTGTGATGCATCGAAGAAGAAACTGATTCTCTTACTGGCATGAAGTTAAACGCCATTTCGGTTGCCGTTTTAGTTGTAGTGGAACCGCTTATGCACGAGCTTGTAACTTTTGAGCTAGCTCATGTGATGCCCCGAAGAAGAAGCTGATTCTTTTACTGGAATGAAGTTTGATTAGTTTTAGCTCAAGTGCTTGGAATTCATTGTCCATAGCTGTGAAAATTAATTTGAACAGCTTATTACCTAAAGTCTTTTGCTGCATTTTGGAAGATAAAGTTAGCTACTTTGATTTAAAATTAGTTTTGGCTTTTTGTTTATACATTTGTGGATAATTGGCCTTTTTTAAATTTTAAATTGGAGCTCAGGATTGCTGTATGAAATGCTTCGCTCTGCAAAAACAGGGAACTCAAAGTCGACATGGAAGGTATATTCAGCTTGTAGAATAATGTCATTTTGTTTATTAGGCAGCTTACATTTGCTGATTCTGTCTTTCATATAATGTTAGCATTCATTTCTGAATTCTTTGTGTAGGTGCTCATCATGGATAAACTTACTGTGAAGATAATGTCATACTCATGCAAGATGGCCGACATCACACAGGAAGGAGTTTCATGTAAGAATAAATGGGACATCCTTGGAAACTTATTTGCTTCTCTTTTGAAATTGTTCTTAATACATCTGTTCTGGGGTAGAAATGGAGATTATTTTTCACTTTTCTGTAGCTTTAGCATGCATGTTTGCAAAGCATCCTAGATTCCTTCTCTATTTTCAGGACAAGTACTTAAAAGATGCATATGGATGAACCCAACCCTTATATGATGGTGTGTATAGCTCAGCATCAGTCTGGTGTTATCTATTGTCCACTTGATTTCACTGTTATTTCTAGGCTAAAAGGTAACTGTGAACGGTCAAGCAGAGGCATGCTGATAGACTAGGTGAATCCACGGCTCCATGCCATTATTATATTTATTTTTGGTGCACCTGAGAGATTTCTGTAGACTGCTAATCACTGAAGCTGGAAGCTTATATTCCAAAATTAGAAAATTGGAAACTTTATCAAGTTGCATAGCTGTTGCAATGATCGTTTAGGCAATGAGACGTTAATAAGCTGTTACATGGAAACATTTCTTCAGTTAAGATATTTAGTTATTAGACATATCTGATTTTAGTTTTTTCCTGCAGTGGTAGAAGACATTCACAGACGAAGGCAGCCATTACCCTCTATGGATGCCATATACTTTATCCAACCAACCAAAGAGAAGTAATTTGCATTCTCTTCTCAGCTTGGCATATATATATATATATATTATATGTGTGTGTGTTTGTGTGTGCGCGCACGCACGCGTACATGCATTACTTTATTTTTTGTTTTCTTACTTTTTATTTGTTCTTTATTTTTGCTTTCTTTCACTTGTATGCCCTTCAATTGCTGATATTTTGCAGTTGATGCTAGTAAAACGCATATTTTATACTTTTTTTTTTCAGTTTCTATAATCCTATAACTGTAGAATCTTGAAGTTATTTTAGGGCCAATTGAAAAGATACTTTATTGCCTAACTATAATCTTTCTAGTTAAAATTTCTTTTCCATTAGGGTTAACATTTAATTTTTTCTTTTCGGTGTGTTCTAGTGTGTTTTCAGTTGAATTGTATCGTAAATATGCACATATTTATGATACTTTGTTAAAGAGTTATAGATCTATGTTCTTGTACTTGTGATGCAGTCACGTCAATTTGATAAAACTGTAATACCAATTAGATGTGCATTGCTATAGAACAGGCATATGGATGAGTTTCCTTTTTTTATTGGTTTATTTATTTATTTCTTTGTTTTGGCAGTGTTATCATGTTCTTGTCAGATATGTCTGGAAGATCGCCTTTATATAAGAAGTATGTGAAAAATTTTACTTATTATCCTGAGTGTTCTTTGCCTAGGTTTTTCTTTGGAACCTCTTTAAACTTTCTTGTGGTTTTTCAATAATTTCTTTTCGTTTGTGGAAAAGGGCATTTGTTTTCTTCAGTTCACCTATATCCAGGGAACTGGTGGCTCACATCAAGAAGGATTCAACTGTTGTAACTCGCATAGGTGCATTGAGAGAGGTTATTTTTCTTGCTCTGCCAAATTATTCGTTTTTTATTGATTATTGTTCAACCAACTTTAATTTTCTGGTTTTATTTTCTCTCCTTTCACATTTTGTTTGGAAGATATAATTATATGCTGATATTTCTATCGTTTTGTTGAGAATATGCAGATGAATTTGGAGTATTTTACTATAGACAGCCAGGTAGGTGCTACTACTTCTGTCAGTTGATTTCTTTACTCATAAAATAATACCTTGAGTAACATGATTTTTATTCCTGAACTGTTTGTTTTATCTAGTGTGCTTTCTGCTTCCATGGGTTTTCTTCCCCCATATCATCAGTTATATTCATCAGGTTTTTCATTTGAAATATATCTTTAAACTATTTGTAATGGCTGAAATTCATAGGCAGAAGTTTTGTTTTTTTGATACTCAACTGCACTCATCATCTAGTTACTGATTTGCATTGAAGCTTATGCCCTATGTGATAATGTTGTCATTGTCTGCTCAACTGTGATTTTCCAACCGCAGGGTTTTGTCACTGATAACGAAAGGGCCTTAGAGGAACTTTTTGGTGATGAGGAAAATTGTCGTAAGGGTGATGCGTGTTTGAATGTGGTAGCTACCCGCATTGCTACTGTTTTTGCCTCATTAAGGGTATGTATAATGATTTATTGGTGTCAATTCTCAAGTATTGTAAACTTTTGTCAGGCATGTGTATATTTTTTTTTGGATAAGAAGAGATATATATGAATTTCATCATTAGGAATTTCCGATGGTGCGGTACCGTGCTGCCAAATCACTTGATGCAATGACAATGACAACTTTTCGTGATCTAATTCCGACAAAGCTTGCTGCCGGAATATGGAACTGTCTTATGAGATATAAACAAACCATTGAGAATTTCCCACAGACAGAAACATGCGAGTTGCTTATCCTTGACCGTTCAGTTGATCAGGTTTTGTGATGCATGTATTGGTTGTTGACTTTCAAAATGCTTAATATTCATGTTGTCTCTGTTTAGTAATGTGTAATTTTGGATTTGTAGATTGCTCCTGTCATTCATGAGTGGACATATGATGCCATTTGCCGTGATTTACTAAATATGGAAGGAAACAAATATGTGCACGAAGTGAGTTCTACTTTTTTAAGTTTAATATGTTCCGTCGAAGCTGTTTGTGGATATTTTGGGTTATCTTTAGTAATGGATGAATACTACCTCAGGTTCCAAGTAAAACAGGTGGTCCACCAGAGAAAAAAGAAGTTCTTTTGGAGGAACATGATCCTATCTGGCTTGAACTTCGCCATGCTCATATAGCAGATGTATGTTTTGTGTTTTTACCTTCTTGTTCTTGATCTTTTTTTCCCTTTTATTGCTTTTTATATAAATTATGTGAATGATCAAGACAGGCTAGTGAACGGTTACATGAGAAAATGACCAGCTTCATATCAAAGAATAAAGCTGCACAAATTCAAACTGGTGCAAGGTTGGTGAAAGTCTTATCACTGGGATATATCGTTGGAGACACTTTATTTGCCTGGTTTTATTAGTTTTCTAAAGGAAACTCCATCACTTTCTAGTTCTTACTCAAATCTCTTGTTATATAGAGGTGGTGGTGAACTTTCTACACGCGATCTCCAAAAGATGGTTCAAGCATTGCCACAATACAGTGAGCAAATTGACAAACTTTCCCTACATGTAGAGGTTAGTTTCTTCTTTATGGCTATCAAGCATTTTGGTATCTTCTCTGATTGTGCAACCCCGCACTCCCCCTCTCCCAGACACGTAATTAGATGAAAGGGGTCTTAAATATTCTCCAAATTGTGAGACCTGGTAAAGAAATGTGGGTGTCATGTTATTCTTGTGATGAAATTTTTCGGTAAAATGCAACGTGGATGTAGTGATTTGTCAATTGATGTTAGCTCAAGTTAATTCAAAAAATATATTTTGGTCCATGGGGCAGTGGGTATGTTTGCAATGCCATGTGCTTTACAATGTTCTTTTGTCGACATTCATTAATTTGAGCATCCTCTTTCTGCATACAGTTTTGTTTTTGCTGCTTCCATAAGAAATTTTTGGCCTTAAGTTCCTACAGCAGACATTCCTTTTCAACTAAGAGGTTATTGATTAGTACTCTGGTATAACTGAAGGTCTTTTCATTGTAGTGTACACTATAATGATTCTGGGAGCAACATAGTCTTGTATTCTTCGTAGTTACCTTAGTCAAATAAATAAAATGAGTTAAGGATTTAGTATTTTGTCAATATTTTCTTATCTGCCTCATTTCTTCTTATTACTCTATGATACCCTTCACTGTTTATTTAGTTACCACCACATTATTTAGGTTTTGATTTTTCGTGGTAGCTTTTCACTGATTGTTAGGAAGTATCTTTGTTTTAAATTCTCTTTCACGAATAAAATGGATAGTTAGATACACTTACCCTAAGACATTGCATAATTATTAGTATGGCAGATACTGTTATTTTCTTGGACAATTTAGGTTTTTGAGTCACTGAAAGTATTGGACAATATTAACATTGTTCATTTTTATGTTTCAACTTCAATGAGATCTGTTTATTTATCCTCTATATCATTTAACAACTTGCGTGTCTTTGCTAACCATTCTTGAAGATCTGATCATACTAATGTGTCTAACACCTGTCTCCTTGATGAAGAGAAATGCAGACATTTTTAAATTTCTCTTAAATCGAGAATATCATTTTTCTCCTAAATATTTTGAACTAGTGATTGACTGATTGAAAGAAATTTTGATGGTAGCCAAGGTAACATGCAAGTAGGTTTGGTTGTGCAGATTGCGGGAAAAATCAACAGAATAATCAGGGAGCTAGGACTTAGAGAACTTGGGCAGCTGGAACAGGACATTGTCTTTGGTGATGCTGGACTAAAGGATGTAATTAAATTTTTGACTGCAAAAGAGGTGTGAACTTGTAGTGCATATAAATTGATTTATTACTATTAGTCAGTATATTTTATGAAAGAAGAGTATCACTTCTATGCAGGATGTAACTCGTGAAAATAAGTTGCGTTTATTGATGATTCTTGCAGCCGTCTATCCTGAAAAGTTTGAAGGTGAAAAGGGTCAAAATTTGATGAAGGTTGGCATCCTTGTCTTTGTATTTGTTGCATTTTTTTCTTTTCTTCTTTTGGGGTTTGGGCTGGTTCTCCTCCTGTCATATTATCCAAAGCAGTAAATTTTAGCCAATAATGTTTGTGGACTTCTTTTTCTTGATAATTCATTTTTGAAGTATTCAAGTTTTTATTATTGTTTCTTCTAAATCTCTCTCCTTGAATGCTAAATCTGTCCTTATATTTTTCAGTTAGCAAAGTTACCACGTGATGATATGACCGCTGTGAATAATATGAAATTGCTTGGGGGAGCATCAGATAGCAAAAAAGGTTCGACTGGAGCTTTTTCACTAAAGTTTGATGTGCATAAGGTAAAAGTGTGCTTGTTGGTTGGAATTTTGCTTCTATTATTGCGTGTATGTTTCTAACAAATAAGCTCTACTTTTCTTTCCCGTTTCTTGCTATCTAACTGCCAGAAGAAGCGGGGAGTCAGGAAAGACCGCAGTGGTGAAGAAGAAACATGGCAGTTGTCACGCTTTTACCCGATGATAGAGGTACATCTAAAGATAGGTTTATTCCAAATTGATTGTTCCATGGATATGTGCTATGATGTTGTAAGTTATCATTAATTTTTGCTTTTTCTAAAGAGCCTTTAAAATTAAGAGAAGGAATCGCAATGCCTATCTTTTCCTAAATAGGTTTCTAACGTTGTATCTCTTCTCTATCTAATTTTATTGATTTCCGAAGTGTTGTAGTATTAAAGTGAATTACGAAGTCTTTTTGCATGTTAGGAAGATTGTGTAATTGAATTCTATGGGTTTCAGATGTATTTGCCCCTTATGGATTATAGATTATTATGGTGATGAACATATATGTCTTGTGGTAATTGTCATTTCTAAGTTTTTTCCAGTCTTTGCTGCTTTTTGCAAATTGCTAATGCAATTGATTCTAACTTTTCAGGAACTCATTGAAAAACTTAGTAAAAGAGAACTACCAAAGGATGATTATCCATGTATGAATGACCCAAGTGCAACTTTCCACGGGACAAACCAGTCTGCAACAGCGAGTCCAGCGCCACCTGCTCATTCAATGAGATCCAGACGGACACCAACATGGGCTCGGCCTCGGAGCTCCGATGATGGGTATTCAAGGTGCTCTTGTTGTACTTCTCTGCATAGCTTCATAGGTTTACTAATCTGCCATATTCATGATATGCATGCACTGGAAACCTTTATATTTTGATTCAGCTGCCTGTTAAATTCAGCATCAAATTTTTTTCGGAACATGTGCAAGTCTGCGTTGATTGTCTTTAATTTTTCGCACTATCCATCAATCCACCATGCATGTGTTAGAACTTTCCTTAATTGGTGAACTGCCTGGAAGGTAAAGAGTAGTTTACCAATCTTGTGGTAACTTTCCGTGGTTAACATTTTTAATTGTTATTCATCCTCTGGTGTCATACAGTGATTCAGTACTAAGACATGCATCCAGTGATTTCAAGAAGATGGGTCAACGTATATTTGTCTTTATTGTTGGGGGAGCTACCAGATCAGAGGTATTGAAACTTTTTATCTATCTTACACTTTAATCCTTTCATTCTAGCCTACTAAACATTGCAAAATTTTTTTATCCGCAGTTGAGGGTTTGTCACAAGCTCACTGCAAAACTGAACAGAGAAGTCATTCTAGGCTCTACAAGTCTCGATGATCCACCCCAATTTATCACGGTACTTTTGTTTCTTCTTCTTCTTCTCACTCCTCCCAAATGCTTTGCTTAATAATTTGAGTTACTCCAATTTGCAGAAACTGAAGTTGCTGACAGCCGATGAACTGTCATTAGATGATCTCCAGATCTAAATGTGCCTGGGTGGACAGCGAGAATGGAGCTTCCGCCTCAATTCTCCGATCTAAAATATCCAGTAACCATTTGATGTATATCAATTTCATTGTTCATTTGATCATTTTTTTGGTTAACAACTAATGCAAAAATGTCTCTCCAGAATTATGTAGCGGCTGTCTAGCATATATATACTGTATGGGTATCCTGTCCAGTTCAGGTGTGTGTATGTATTATAATTAATGTACTGGATTCACTGAGAAACTCACGCGTGTATTATAATTGCAACCTCTTTTAGAAAAATCGAATTTTGAAGTTATGGAATTTATTTATTTTTTAAAAATTCTTACGTTATGAACTGTACTTTCATTATTTATTCTCAATTTTTGTTGTCGAGTAAGTTGCCATAAAACCCATTTGAAATAGCAATTGATTTGTCATATATTAATTGGATTGTGTATTCTTACAATTTTCAAAATGATTTATCACTGGATTAGACATTGAAAAGTTAGAATAAATATTTGGGATTTGTTGTATTACTCTTATTATTTAACGGAAGAAAAATTCGTTTGTATACTTTAATAGAGCATGAGATTAGATTATGTATGATTTAACTATATAAATCTATTCATATAATGTGATACAGGCATACAGCCATACCAGATAAGACGGACAAGTAAATATTAAAAAAAATCATTTGATAGATAAGAATATGTATACTAACAAACATTGATTATAAAATATCCATCCAATTATATATAACAAGAATTATATTCTCCCGTTCTTGCGGGATCTCTTTCGTGGCTTTGCATTATTCATTTATTAATAAGTTGTGGTTGGGAGATGATGGTTGTATTAAATTCTAAAGCTTCTAGATGGCCTATGATAAAATGATAGTCGGTGCCAAAATTCAATCTTTGTCTTTGGTTGTTAGCATTATTAGGATCATTATATGAGATTCTTTGGGTTTTGCTTGCTTCCAACCGAAAGACCTTTAACACTTTCTAATCCTAATCAATAATCTCCATCTTCTTTTAGCTGTTTGCATGATCTGTCCAAATTTTTGTTGCCAAATTTCCTTTTCTTTTTGACTCTCAACTCTCATATTTTTTTTTCCACTCTTTTAGCATGTATTGGTGTGCAAATCAGTTAATCACTTTCTCGTTGCTTTCACTTTAACTTTTTCTCATCACTTCTTTTTGCCACTTTTCATAATTTCTTTTGCACTTTTACATCACAATAATTTCTTTAACAAATTTCTTTCTCATATTCTCCTATCTTTCTCCTCTCTATTTTATCACGTTTTTATTATTTTCTCATTCCATTTTTCGTCATGTTCTCTCTGTTTCTTATCATACTTCCTCTTCACTTCTCATCACTTTCTCATTAGTTTCTGTCTTTTTATCACATTCCTATTCCTTTTTCTTTATTGAAAAAAAAATAACAAAAATTAATTGAAGAACTTAATTTACTCCTAAAATATGAAATTTACACTTTTTCCGAACCAGAAAATTTGTGTTGTTGTTTTCTTTTCTTTTCTTTTCTTTTTTTAATTTTTAATTTTTGTTTTTAATGGTGATGACTTGAGAAATCATATTGATATTATTTGTATGCCTGTTGAACCTCAGCATCTGTTCTTATGTTCTGATTTAGAATCTTGCTAACTAATAATAACTATTTAATTACAAACAGTCAACATATGTTTTTCCAACTTGCTGATTTATAAATTTAATTTTCTTTTGTCTTCTTCCATTTATTAATTAAAATCTCTACCATCTCTATCCTCTAATGAAGGAGAAACAAATAATTTTGCAATTAAATAACCCACTAGACTAGGATTACAATCTCTTTGTGGGGCTTACTTGCTAATCATGACACACTCATACATATCTAGTTTTGATTAGTGATTGTGTTGCCGATGATTATTTAAATTCTAATTCCAAATCAATTTGCATTTTGAAAGAATCTTCAAGATCTATACAACAATATTTAAAAAAAAAAAGATATATAAGATGATTTTCAAAGATCCCTTTGAAAATGTTTTTATTAAAAAATGTCTTTGTTTATTTAAACTTTCTACAAGAAAAAGGGTTAATGAGATATGTGATTTTTTCCGAAAACTCTAAAAATATTTGTGAGTAAATAAAATTGAAAATGAATTAATTTGATGAATAGATATATAATCACAAGCGAGTATGTGACAAATTTGTTTAATGATAAAAAGGTTGTATTATATTTCTTAATTTTTTTTTAATTTTTCAAGTTTGTGGTCAATATTTCAATTTACAACCTCTGTTCAGTTTTTTAAAAGAGTAAAAAGAATTGTAACACATAAGTAAAAATTTTAACCAATAATTTAAAAAATTTAAAAATATATAGAATATTAAAACTTATTATTTCACTATATATCAACCAAACTATTACAAACCAAGTGGCATATTACAAGGAAAAAGAGGCACATGAAATTAAAGAATTTCAAGATGCCTCTAAAAACATTGCTGACCAAACAAAGTATTGCTACAATACAAAGGCCTGGTTTTCTACCCACCAAAAAAACCCGTTTTTTCTTCCCCTTTTCAACCATTTAGATAACAGAAAAGGCATAAAATAACTCTAGGACCGGGTTCGGTTGAATTTTCCAACCTCCCAGAATAAAAAAGCCCGAAAAGCTGTGAGATCATTGTTCTAAAACAGAAGGGTAAATGATGAACATGGTAAAAAACTTTTTAACCATGCCAAAAATGTTAACTGTAGAAAAAAAACCCTCCTGCAAAATGAACCTCACAGCAAACAAGCTTGAAATACTGGTCTGAAATGGTGGAGAATTGCAGGCCTTTTTGTTTGCAATAAGTTTGAAAAAGCCTCGATTTGGAAACTGATTTTAATGTATCAGGATTATTGATAGCTAAGTCTTCCATTTGTTGCAGTAGAAAAGGAGAAAGTTGACAAGAAATCTTTGATCACATGAACAACCGGACAGCTGAGTGCAGATTCCTCACTAGATCCTTCACAGTCATATTGAAGTCCTCATCCATCTGTTAAAAATGAAGATTTTAAAGTCAATTGGAAGCACGAAGACAGTTATAATAACATTCGTTTTCCGTGTGATAAAGAAACATGGAAAAGTACCTGAGCAATGATAGTTACATCAAGGGCAGAATTTCCAAATGTCATTACACTGCTATTGATGATAGTAAGGTGGAGTTTCTCAATTTCAGCAACTGTCTTTTCAAACACTCCTTTTCTTTTCTCAAAGTGGACTCTTATTAGAACATTTTTGTCACAAATTCTTGCTTCAATTTCAGGCAATGCCTCATTCAATGGAACGTTGGAAGAGTTCTCATCTGAGGTAGAGTTTTCACCCTCAGCAAAAAGCTGAGATTTCTTCACAAACACAACTGATTCCATTGTTTTCTTCCTAGTTTGCTCCTCGAGTGTCTTAACCTTCTCTTGCAGTTGCTTCAAGTACTTGATTGCATCTCCAAGAACAGAAGCTTTGTCCATCTGCCAAATAAGATGTCAATAAAACTCAAGATTTCAGAACTAGCTTAAAAAGAGCACTTCTGTTAAGATCTACTTATAAAATTGCATACCTTCTTTAGACCAGGAACTATGGCAGAAAGAGCTATAAACCTCTGGCTGAGCTTCTCACGCCGCTTCCTTTCAGCTATAATGTGATCTTGTGCATGAGAAAGTCTGTTTCCGGGGCTAATTCTTTTAGCTCCCTGGCAAGCCTTAAACACAAAGTTCTGGTTTCCAAATGAACCTTGAGAAGCAAACATATCAGAAGTGCTCTTAGGACACCCTGCTTCCACTTTAGGCTTCAGAATTCCCATTTGATTCATGCTGACACTAGAAAGAGTGTTGGGACTGAAACCAGTTTGTGATGAATTCCAGGTGTTTGTTTTGATCTGTTTTGGTGGTCTATCAATACCAAAATGAGAATTTTCCAAGGAATTTCTGATGTTGAATGGTGGAAGAGTGTAAGATTGCTGTAAATTCTCCCCAAATGCAGCTGCTGCTAGTGGTAGTACGTTGAAATCTTCAATAGAATTCGTTTGCCACTGACTCATAAAGCTGCAATCCTCCATAGCCTGCCAACAAAAAAAGAATTTTATTCACCTGGAACTACATTTCCTAATTTCCCTAAAACAAGAAATAAATTCTTACCGGTTCAGGAAATCCTTTGATGGATGAAATCTCCATTGAAGAAAATTGTTTCTGCTTAGAATCTCCTGAACTTAATAAATTCCAGCCTCTGGTTTATCCAGAATTATATAAAACAAATAAGTAGATAAGCCAAACCAGAAACCACCAACAAGGCAAAAGAAATTGAGGAAACATAAAAATGAAGAATTGTTGTCCAAAGCAGAAGAGCAAGACATGAATTTTCTCACCTTGCAATAACACCCAAAAGCTAAAAAGCATTCCTATTCCTAACGTCCACAAAGGCAGGAGAATTCTTCCTCCTGCTGCTACTTCGTCAACATTTTATAGAGTGATGTGAAAGGGCTTTTGAAATTTGATGCTAAGTTATGGAAAAAAAGTTGTAAACTGTGAAAAAATTAACAAACAGAACATAAGAATTTTTTAAATCAAGGTGGGTCTGTTTTTGCTGACAAATTAATACCATAAACAATTATCAGTTTTGTTGTTTTGTGGACTTTTGATCACCAACCAGGGTTGAAATTTCAATGAAAGATATGCTGCCATTGAAGAACAAACATCTGGCCCCTCACATTGTCTCTCAATCATTTTCAGCCAAACCCCATTTTATATTCACATTTTCGAAACAATAATAATTTGTAGCAGAAATTTGCTGATAAGCCAATGCAAATACCAGAGATGTTAAAATAATTTTAAGGCGATGTGAATTTGAAAGTACTTTACAATGTGCAAGTTACCTGCAGGCATAGTTATCAGAATCCGTGAATTGATGCTGATAGCTATGACTGGAGGTAAATTTTCTGACTTGCACTAATTTCGTGATCTGTTAGTAATGTTTATAAAAACAGATGCCTATCACGAGATCTTAAAAATTATTGGGTGCAACTCATATCATGGGAGGACCCTAATTAGTGTGCAAAAGCAAGCATTTTGGAGACAAAAAACTTGGGTTCTTTTTATTTTATTCAATTGGGTTGCTTTCAAAAAGGGATAACCCACAAACCAATTATCAGAATCAAGAATTTGGTGCAGATTTCATGTTGAGACTGTTTGATGAGTACAGATCTGCATATGCTGTATGTGCTGTTGCTTACTGATTGCCATCTTCTGTTGAATTTTCCAAATTTTGCCAGCTTGTGAAATCATTGTGAGAAGCTTCTTATTATCATAACTTAAAAGACAGGATACTCTTTGGGTGTAACACACTCGAATCTGTTGCAATATTGAAGTGTTTGTTGCATATGTATGTATATATATATATATATATATATGGTTTATGACTATTGGCGACTTTTAACACCAACGAGGTTTTGAATTGGTATTCCATGTCTTACCGAATTCTGAGAGATGATTAAAAAATAATTCTTATCATGAACAAGAGACCTTTCGTTAATACTCAAAGCAATTCTTTCTCTATGGATTGAAAGATTCGAAGCTGACAGAGATATTCAAACCAACACATAGTTCTTTTACACATTAGCTAACAGTTTACTTTCTGCTCTCTGCCTTCACATAAACACGGTACTTTTTTTTCTTTTTTTTTTTTTTGTAAGAAATTATTACTCTCTTAAAAGCAAAAGTTTAAATTGTCTTTCACCATACAGTGGAGAATTCGGAACACAAAAATGAGATACACATCGAGAGAGACTGTGGGAGAACTGTAGCAACAAAGACTTATACGCCAGGGTTACACACCGAAATTTTGAGCTTGCTGGCTAGTGGAGTTGGGTGGCAATAGTTTCAAGTTTATCTTAAGAGTTAAGAAAGTTTTAGTCGTCCTCATTACCAATTAGTGTGCGTGAGAATTGTTGGAAAACTGATCCTACAATGCCCTCCATTTGAGGGTGCTACATGAATATAAATTCGCTGCATAAGATTTTGAGCAAATGACACTGTCAATAAATGCTATTGAGCTACAATAGATGTCAAGAAAATCACATCGTCATCATTGTTTACCTAAAAACACGCGTTTCATACTTATTTTGGACGGCTTAGAGAAATTTACACATTTATATCATTTTATAAGTTTAAAGGGTGCTCTCTATTATTTTCTCTCCAATTTCTTTCTTTCTTTTTTTTTGTTTTTTGTTTTTTCCTCATTTTCCTGGAGACCAAACATCTTACGATCTCAAACATTTACAAAAACGTAAGAGTTTGATTAGAAAACCTTAACTGAAATACTTTATTAACACGACTTTTTGATCCAAAAATTTAAGTTTCAGTATGACTTCAACATCAATACGAGAGACAGGTCTTAAGAGGTGATATGAAAGAGATGAGATGAAAACTGAATGGAATATTTTGCATAAATCATCTGAACTGATTGGAGTTTGATTAGACCAAACCTAGGAAATGAAGGAAAATTGAATTAAAGAAAAACAAACAAACAGATGGAAATTTCTTGGAATCTACCCTTTTCCCTATTCTTCACTTTCGTTAGGAACACTTGTCTAATTTAACATTACCTAAACAGAGATTGCATGATTATGGGGAGAAAATGAGCTTTGTGATTATAAAAATAATATATATATATATATATATTTATATTTATATTTATATTTATATTATTTATAAATAAGAATAATATTTTTATTCACCGAATAAATGGATATTCGTTAACAATAATTGACATTTGTTTAATATAATCAATTAATTAATTAACATTTTTAAGATAAATAATTTTATCCACCAAATAATTCGGATATAGATTAAAAAGGGTCCCACGGGAAAATCCCTTCCCACCTACTTTTGTCTCCCTGACGCCAAATACAGGTAAAACAACTTCTTATTACAATCTCTATGCAGTTAAAACTTTCCCGGGAAACTTGAAGAATAAAAAGATAATCTTTTAACTCATTTTCCCACTTCCCAATCACTTCTCAAAATCCCTAGACTGAATTCAAATGGCATTCCCACTCCGCAAAGTGGAACTCCGACCCCTAGGAAACACGGGCCTCCGCCTCAGCTGCGTGGGCTTCGGCGCCTCCCCGCTCGGCAACGTCTTCGGACCTGTCCTGGAAAACGACGCCATTTCCTCCGTACGCGAAGCGTTTCGCGTCGGCATCAACTTCTTCGATACTTCTCCGTACGTGTTGTTTCTGTATCTCATTCATTATTTCATGAATGTCATGATGAAATGTTTAGTTTTTATTCGTATGTTTGTCATTATTTTTTTGACCCAGAAAGAGTAAATAGTTTAATTACAAGCTAAACTGAGCTTGCTGTGGCCAATGCTTAGGCAATGTCGAATATGAAAATGGGTGGTTATCTCTATATGTGTTAAAAAGGAAATATTTATTGTACCATGTAATTAAAGAAAAAAATTGTTTTTTTCATATAAATTCTATGAAAAAACGTTTGATTATGTAATGGGGAGATTCATTTGGGATACAATTGTACATTAATCATATAATCTCTTTAATTTTTCATGAATCGATCTGGCAGCATTTGTTCATAAATATTGTACTTAAGTTGTCTTCCTTAGGTTTGTTTTCAATTCTCTTTCCGTTCACATTTCGAAGGTATTATGGAGGGACATTATCGGAGAAGATGCTTGGTAAGGCACTCAAAGCTCTGGGAGTTCCCAGAAATGAGTATGTTGTGTCAACAAAATGCGGGCGGTATGTTGAAGGTTTTGATTTCAGTGCTGAAAGAGTGACTAGGAGCATTGATGAGAGTTTGGCAAGGTTGCAGCTGGATTACGTTGATATACTGCAATGCCATGATATTGAATTTGGTTCTCTTGATCAGGTCCTTGGTTTTATGTATCTTGGTTTATTTTTATTTATTTTTGTGTATCTTGTAAGTGTATGATTTAGATTCACTTTGTATATACTTTTTAACTTTTGTATTATAAGTAAGCGTAATCGTGAAATTCATGCCTGTTTGATTGGTTTCTGATAACAGATTGTGAATGAGACAATTCCTGCACTTCAGAAACTGAAGGAAGCAGGGAAAATCCATTTCATTGGTATTACTGGACTTCCTTTGGGAGTTTTTACATATGTGCTTGACCGGGTGCCACCTGGCACAGTTGATGTGATTCTATCATACTGCCATTACAGTATAAATGATTCAACACTGGAGGATTTACTGCCTTACTTGAAGAGCAAGGGTGTAGGCATAATTAGTGCTTCCCCTCTTTCAATGGGGCTTCTTACAGATAACGGTCCTCCAGAATGGCACCCTGCTTCCTTGGAACTTAAGGTATTCTTTCTGGCATTAAATAATCTAATATCCTTATCTTATACGTTCTTTTTCTTTCAGAAGTAGTGCAAAATTCAAAGCCAATTATGTTGCAAGTTTGATGTTAAGTATTTTTTTGAGTGGATGGATTTTAAGGGTATTGTCAATATTGATTGTATCTTTTCTATTGTTTCATTACCTTGACAGTCTGCATGCAAAGCTGCTGCTGCCCGTTGTAAAGAGAAGGGAAAGAACATTTCAAAGTTAGCCATGCAATACAGCTTGTCAAATAAGGAAATTTCATCGGTGTTGGTTGGCATGAATTCTGTTAGACAGGTTATGATTCATGATTATTTAATTCATTCATTTTCTATATTATTGAAAGAAAAGTTCAAGTCCTCTAATTCATTAATTATTGAAACAAAAGTTCAAGTCCTCTAAATTTTCTTTTGTGACTGTGTTGAGATTCGAGGATATTTTTTGTGCTGCTACCTATCTTTCCTTGTAATGTTGTTCCTTGTCACCATGAAGTTGCATGATGCATGATTTGTTGTGAAAAAAAACGTGATTTTAACACATATACATGGCCAACCTTATGTTTTATGCTTCACTTGGTCACTAACATACATTCTTTTAGAAGGCAAGGTAAATCGCCCTTCTAATTGAACCACTAAAAGATTAGAAAGCCTGTCAATGACACATCTAAAGGAAAACTTGTTATTCTAGTTGCGTCTCATGTTTGTTAATTCCATAATCAATGTGTGGTAATATCCTCTATCTTCTTTTGGTTTCTTCTAGATATAGATTTCTCATTATGATTTTTGCTTTCTTTTCCAGTGAGTTAGTGATTCCTGTTCATTTTTCTCCTTTTTCTATGTTCGTGGTAGCTTTCTCAGCTTACTACCTTCTAGCATAGCTACAAATATTATGCATCAATATCCTCTTTGTATTTAGAAAAGCATTAACCGTTGGACGGTAAATATGTTTGAAATTGTCATTTTACATGAAGGCTGATTACAGTTGAGAATCTGGAAATGTTAAGACAGGCAGCTTTGAGATAACAACTACTCCTTTGTAAGATTGAATTTGATCTTTGGTTTGTTAACATTTTCATAACCAGGTTGAAGAAAATGTTGCCGCTGCTACAGACCTGGCACTTTTTGGGAAAGATCAGGAAGGTCTATCAGAGGTTGAAGCAATCCTGAAACCTGTGAAAAATCAAACGTGGCCAAGTGGAATACAGTAGAGCTGACATTTCCACCCTTCCACCATTTTCTAATTAAGTTTCGGGTGGTCTACCTGGCGACCCGTATTTGTTCAAATATCAGATTCACACAAACACACACACACACACACACACATATATATATGTAATGTGTGAAATGGAGAGTGAATCTTTATGAGGAAAACAAGGGAACTTCTGATATCGTAAGTAGATAGTGTTTAATGAATTTGTTAAATATTGGAGGTTTAAAGCCAAAGCCTCAACTAGTATATGATAACCGTACAGCTCATTTTCTCTGTCAATCCACACAAGTACTTGAAAATCACAAACTGATTCATAATAAAATAGATTAGAGAGTTAAGGCAAACTTTCAATCTTGAGCTGTTCCATAATGAGACTTTCAGAGTGCCTAATCGTTCTTTGTTCAAGATGAAAAGAAGAAAGTTTGCTTCATAATGAGACTTTTTCTACATTTCTCTACCATCATATGGAATTCATATTAGCATGGTTTCGCACCTGAAAAGATATTACAGAACATTCCTTGCATGAAAAACAAAATCAAAAGCTTTCACTCTCTTTCTGTACGGTATATTGCAATGTAAACACAGTGATTTCAGAAGTACAAGATACAATTTCGAATGTCAAAGGGGTCGGTTTGTATATTGACATGAATGGGGCTTGTGCTCAAGTATGACAAGAATTTGCAGTGGTGGGAAGGGTTTCCTTGGCATTATTTACAACCGGGGAAGCAAACAACTGAGCTTTGTAGTAATAGGTATGAAAAACCAA
The DNA here is from genome assembly GCA_022749755.1 of Azadirachta indica. Taxonomy (NCBI): domain Eukaryota; kingdom Viridiplantae; phylum Streptophyta; class Magnoliopsida; order Sapindales; family Meliaceae; genus Azadirachta; species Azadirachta indica. The sequence continues at coordinate 16,779,066 of CM040444.1, forward strand.
TAGTTCTATCTTGCAACCTGCTGTAATGGCGGCCAAGCAATCTCATCATCATTTATGTAACCGTGAATGAAGAAATCTGCACAATTTTTTCGACATCCATGGTTATATGGGTTACGAAACTGCCCATCTGGACCACGAAGATAATCGTACCGAATAGAATTTGCTGATTCATTAGTTGTGATGTTCCGCGCTATCTGCAATATCAAAATGTAACTTCATTCAGCAACAAGTTCAAGCAAAACAATTTTGAAGATCCACAATCTTCTTTCTAAATAAATTCAAGACAACCTTCCATGGTCTACAGAATCGATTAACTAAAGATACTGATTAATATCTGGCTTCTACAAAAGTGAGTTGCTAGCAATACTCAATCACACAAAGATATGGGATGAATGGGACCCAATTCAAGAAATTAACCAAAGAAAAGAGGACAACATAAAGTGAATTTTTGTGCAGGCCGGCACAACTTGACATCAAAAAACCTTGAAAAATGTTGCAGCAAAATTTAATCCAAGCTCATATATTGTGTACTCAATTACCTGGGAAGCCTGTATTATGGTCAATGTTGTAGCAGCAATAAAAATAAGTGTGTCCAAAAATAGAAAGACGACAACACCAGGATGTTGGACTACCACATGGTGAATCCATGTTTCTTCGGTGGGCAAGGGTGGTATTGCTGTCCAAATTCCTGTCGTAAGAGGAATATTGCCATTATCTTATCAAAAAAGAAATAATTCGTTACAACATATATCCTTGGAAATTTAGAGAATGAGAACACAGGTTTAACCTACATACTTTGAATTGCAATGGCACCACCAACGATTGAAGTCAAAGTTCCCATGCATAGAAAAATAAAGAAATCCCTTTTGTTCCTCTGCAAGAAGCATCGTGATGAATAAGATTTGATGATAAAGCAGATAAACAGGGAGGCAAAATGTTAAAGCTAGAAGCAGAGTCATGTATAGCATCTTGAGGTCAATTACTCAAGGAGATGTTATATCAAGTAAAAAGGAGACAGGTAGTAAGCATTCCTGTAGAAATGAAAAGAAACAAATTCAGAAGTGTGGAGGTCATGCAAAGCCTGAAAAGTGAATTCATAGATCTCCAAACCATGCATAAAATCAAAAACTTTACGTCAGAAATATTGTATTTCAACATCAATCTTGCAAATCAAAAGCTATAATGCACAACAAACATCACATACGCACCAAAGAATCTCTTCTTGAGTAAGAAATAAAGAGAAGTTATCTTCAATAAAGACAGTGTCTCTCAGCATGAGAATCCCTCTTCAATGCAATTTATTTCCAGACATCAGATAATAAACGAAGTCATAATCTTATTAAGCCACAATCTGACACAGTTCAAACCAACTGCTTACCTTCCCCACACAATTAGATATCCATGGGCAGTGATGGTCAAACTGTTCCACACAGCGCTTACATGCAGGGCAGTGCTTAGAGCGAACAGGTCTAATTATCTGAATACAATTTTGAGAACAAATACAAAATAAATATACACCATTAATTATTCATTATCTTCTTGGCAAAGAAAAATGTAATCAAGCGGACCTTGCAAGTAGGGCAAAGTTGAGACCAATTCCCTGTCCATATTGAGTTGTTATTTAGATCAATAGTCAATAAGGGATCCTGCAAATGCCAGTACATTACTAACAAACTGAGCAGAAACAGTCCGCATGACAAAACAGCTACACCTCATCTTTCTTTCTTTGGTACAAATTATGATCTCTATTATGGTATAAACAACTTGAGAAAAAGGAAAAAGATCTATCAACAAGGAAAAGTGATTCTAGGAATATGATCAGCAGATTCGTGACTGTAATGATCACCCAAATGTCACATTCCATCTGAATGTTAATTAGCACCAACCAATTTGAGATGGTTGAACATGAATACAAGCATGCAAATATTCAGTTTATCTTACCTAGTGGATAAAGCAGTCTCTTAGCGGGTATCATTAATAAATTTAGATTTGGATTTTGACACTATCTTTTGGGTTATTGGACAGACTGGCACATAAATAACTTTCATCAGATTGAATTTCCAGTCACTCTCATCAGGTAGTCCAATAAGGAACCAATCATATAAAGGCATCCTGCCCCCCATTTTACATGATATTGTTTTTTAGGCTACTTTTATTTCACAAGAAACAAGTTCTATTAAAAATCACAATGGGTCACAAGTAGGTGAACCGATAGTCGACCAAGAAGAAATCATACAAAAGCAAAAACAAACTTCTGTAAAGCATCCACATAACATAATTAACTAACAACCGCCTTATAGGTGATAGCTGATTCAACTAGTAAAATCTTTAGGGGTGGTACAAGAGGTTTGAGGTTCAAACCCCACTCATACCTGGCTGGGGAGGGACTAGGGTTATCATCTTGTAGTATTTAAAAATGGAAGAAAAAAAAATTAACCATATCCCCTTTTATCAAGAAAAATGTTGAGATGTTTTTTTGCATTCACTGCAAATTTGAAGCCAAGAGTGATTCTATGAGTGAGCCTTGTCCAATAAAAATTTCACAATCTTCACCTTGAGCATCTTCAAAAGCACATCCATTCCTCTCCAACCAAAACCCAAAAAATTTCGAACACACATAGTTGCATACAACAGAAGTATTTCTTCCTACTAAGCATGGTTTTAAGATGCCTAAATTACCAACATCAAAAGTACTGAACTTTTCTTTGCAAAAACAGAAGTTTAACAGTAAGAATATGGTGGAGTAATCCAATCGGAAGAGAAATAGTTCATACCTCTGTATCTGTATGTTTATCCACGTCTTGTAATCTTTTGATATAACCTGGATCTTTACTGCAGGCAATTAAAAGATTTCATCATAGAATTAACTTCAAAAGTTAAAAAATAGAAATAATTGAAAACAAAGTATCATTATTCACCAAAATAAACAGGGATAGATAGTATATAAAATGACCAGTAGCTCAAGAGGAGCAATTATGAATATGAGAGCAGCAAGGAAAGAAACACCAATTTTAGTTAAACAGATTTTGAAGATACAATCATAAATCAAAAAAGGCACAAATATAAATTGATGTTGCCTCCAATAAACTATAGGTTAAAAAGACAAAAATATCAATTACCTTGCACACCGATAGAACATTATGAGAGAAGCAACAGCTATTGAAACAGCAGTCCATGACCAAAGTCCAATAACAGCAGTTACCTTAGTCAAACTGGGAGCTAGCATGAGAGATAAGGAGTTAGTCAGAATTAACATCCCAAATTCCCAATAGATCTATTGAACAGAGGAGATTTTCATACATCATAAGTTTCTTACCTGCCACAATTGAGTTGATGAAGAGGATGATAAGAATGATAATAATACAAAACAAAATTGGCGCATAACCAATATCACCCATCACCCCACTACAAAGTTTGTCACGCCATCGGTTGCTATGGGTATGCTGTGCATTTGACTGAACCAGGTTCCAACAAAAAATATATATAATCTTACTAGTTGCCAATCCTAAGTGCTGATGAGTATATAGATGATAAAACTAGCACAAAAGTTTTGCCACTAGGACGTTTGTGAATAATGCAATAAACATCACAAGCAAGAGATCAACAAAAAAATGTAAAATACCAGAAAATCAAATCTGGATGTCTAATCCACCATGTTGCCATGTGTACCTCTTATTTGTATTGTACGTGTATGACATAATGCAGGTTCAATGTAATTTTCATGATCTAAATTAGAGGTAATTCTTCCTATTTCTGCAACATTTTTTCTCTTAAAAAGTCTCTAACCACTCTAAGTTCTAACTCAAAAAGCCATTGACCAGAAAAAGGAAGGGCTGAGTAAAAAAGATGATAAAAGTGATATCATCTCACCTTCAGTAAACAAAGGAAAAAAGAAATCTATTTCAATATACACAAAAGAAAACTAGCCTCAATTTAACATATTGTACATGTAAACATCATCTCAAAAGATAAAACTAGTAATTACATGACCCATAGACTTCTAATCCTACAAATGCACCAATCCAATAAAACATAATTTAGGAAGTATACCAACTAAGGTAACATCAATATAAGTCACGTACAAGGAAAAGGGCGATTTTCTGATGACCTTTATCATATGCAAGCTGAATTGGAGTAAGTCCAGCTTTATCTTTCACCATCAATTCTTGTTTCGTGCCAGCATGTACTAGCACAGTGCATGCTTCCACATTTCCCCTTAATGCAGCCCAGTGCAAAGGAGTACATCCTGAGAACATTTAGATACTCACTTCAATTTCACTACCAAAATGATTAACACCGATACCTATAAGCTGGCTACGGTTATAAATAAATAACCACATAGATAAGTGGACTAGCTCTTTGGACATACATCAATGTTCTTCTTTTGTCTACTAATAAGATTGTCTTCATGTATCTAATTTATTGTGTCAGATAAAAATATTGCCTTACCCAAAAGCATCAAGTTCAGGTATTTTATAGCATAATATCTTCAAAAAGGCAACCTACTCAATCAATTGGCTTGTCTTCCTAATAAAGGCAGAACAATTACATATAGGAGCACCAAGACAGGACAAGGTTTATGTTATTTTTATTCAAGCATCAACCTTCAGCTTTTAGACACTCAGTGGCTTTTCAGTTGTCTCCTTTTGATCCATGGTTCTCTTCTTTTGTTGTGGTAGTCAAACAAGGTTTCATTTAAGCTTTAAAGCAACTAAACTTCAATAATCAGAATCTCAATCAAATTGACCATCTATGTGAGGAAATACTTCTTCACACTTTGTATACAAACAATAGAGCATATCACCAGGTAAAAACTTTCACAACGTCTAATTATAACTAGGCAAATGAATTTGTGCATACATGTCAGACTGATTCATTTTCAGATTTTAGCATAATTCATGTACTCAAAAGATGAATCAAATTATTTTTATTCCTGGGTAGAAAATAATGCATTTACACGTTGTACATATGACACAGTCATAGAATTGAAAAACCATTTTAAAAAAAAGAACCAGAGGATACTCAAAGTCTCCGTAGTTTACCATCTCTATCTTGTCTCCCTTGGCTTGCATCTCTAAAAAGTAGCAGTCTAATTGTATCTGCAAATCCCTTATATGCAGCCCTGGATTATGGAGACATGAAGAGAACAATATTTAACAGGCATTCAATATCTTCCAATCAACGAAACTAACAGCAAGCAACATAATTTCAGAAATAAAATTCAACATTAACATCATCAGCAAACACTCACAAGTGAAACAGTTATATTACCTTAAGCATCCAAAAATGGCCTAGAATCCAGGACACTTTGAAACAGAAACTGAAAACTGGTATCACATAATGCATATATTAAATGTATACCATAGTATGGCAAAGAACAAAATTTATATCACAATCAGAAAGGACAAAGAACAAAAAAAGGAGATTTTAATAAAAAAAAGGAATTGACTTATACTTGAAAAAATTACAATTGTAGAAAGTTGGATTAAAACAGGAATTAATCATCAAGAATTTCAAAGTGAAACATGTAAAACATTGAAAAACATATTCACCATGGAAAATGTTATGGACCCTCAAGCACAATTGCAGCCATATAAAAAATACATGAAACAAATTGAACAAATTCATTCCATAAATGCACTTATATAACAAGTATACTACTTTGCATACATGATTAAATATGTTATGCCATATGATCATAAGTTTATAACATTTTCGTGAGAAGCTGAAAATTCTACTTCCAATTTGAACTCCCAAGAGATCATACTAAGGTGTAAGATCTTCTAAGTCTTCTAATTCATTATTACAAATTCCCTTTCGCTTTATACCGTTTTGGAACTTGACAACAATAGTCAGTAAAGTCAACAATCACCAACATACCAATGAAGAGGGCTCCTCCCTTCATTATCCGGTGCATCATAATCTGCATGATACTTTGCAACAATGTGATTTAAGAAAGCTGTCTGTCCATATTGAGCAGCAACATGAACTGCCTGCACTGAAATCTTATGAGTATATGTTGTCGGAATTATACTCTATTTTGAATTTCTTTCATAAATAATATCTTAAGTACATACATTTAGTCAACTCTCAATTTAAAATGTGTATAAAACAAATTAAATTACCAAAAAAGGCTTGAAAATTTACCCGATACCCATTTATATCAACTGCCTCAACTCGAGCTCCATTCTGTAAGAGCACGTCAGCCACAGCAATCGAACCCCTAACTGCAGCCCAGTGTAAAGCTGTCTGATAATTGTTGTCAGTAGCATTGACATCACCCCCATGCTTTAGTAACAGCAATAACAGCAATCAAAACAAAAACTTCAACTTAGTCACAGCCTAAATTTAGCATATAAGACTAGAACAACCAATCCAAGAAAAATATAAAAACCCACATCAACAATAAAAAAAATGTTCAAGCAAAAAGAAGCAACCCAATGGCACCTCATTCATAATAAAATTTGTGACATGATTCTTGAACCATTAGATCAATATATGTTCAAAAACTGAGAATATATCTGACATGCATAATTAATGCACCTTAGAGATGACACATGTTACATGCAATCTCATCCCATTCGTAGTACCTTAAACCAAAAGCAAAAAGTTGTACTGTTTTTGTGTGAAGAAAGAAAGAAAAAAGACCTAACACATGGAGTTCCTATTTGATTAGATAATAAGATTTCTTATGCAGATATTAGTGTAAACAAAATCAACAATAACATCTCAACTTATGCATGTTTATATATAAGTTTCTCATTTGACCAGTTGATAATATGTCTTCATTTCACATAAAAACGAAAAAGCAACATAAGAAACAAAAACTAAATGCATTAGCTCCTATATCCATCAGTAAAAATAAAAATTTAAAGCAACAATCACCGAAAGGAAGCAAATTTCTGTAAATTTTACTTTACCTCAATAATATAATGTGCAACATCAGCAAAATTATTCAGTGCGGCCCATTGAAGTGCGTAATAGCCATTGATGTCAGGTTGAGAGACAGAACCGCCGTCTTCTTCAACAAATTTCCTAAGCTTCTCGAAGTCTCCGTAAGCAGAGGCTGTGAAAACGTCTACTACAACAGCTTGATTGTCATTTTGGTTCTGATGCGTTTTCGCTTCAGTCGATGAAACCACTTCGATCTCTGAGGAAGCCATAAAAAAGTACGAAATGATCTATGATCAAAGTGATCGAAATGTTTTTAATTTTTGCAGGGATTAGGGTTTACAGGCAATTGCAGAAAATTTATGAAAACGCGTGCAAATTTTTTCGTTCTTTCACATTCCTTATTATTATTTCATTTTTTAATAATTCTCTTTGGGGCTTTATCAGTTGAGTCCTTATTGTTTCGTAAAATAAATCAGAAAGCAGAGGTTTTTAAAATATCATATAAGGTCCTCTCTAATTGTATTTCATTTTATAATTCTAAGTTTTTAACCAAAATTTGACAATCAGAAGAAATTTGAAAGGGTGAGAATACTGTTGGTCAAATTAAAGAAATTTTCTATTGAGTTTTTAAGAATATTATAAACTCTTCTAATTATAAATTTAAAAGTAATATTAAATTTTCATTTTACCAAATAAATAGTGAATACAATAATTAATTTTTGGGTCCCTAAGTTTACTTTTTTACAGTTAAGGACATACTTGGCTTAGTTGTAACAAGTAGGTCTCCAATCTGTTATTAAATGACCGAAGAACCATGTACTATAGTTTTCATTTAAATATTCTAACAATGTGAAGGTAACTTGTCATTACTGTAGTAGTTAGAAGCATATTTGTTTTAGAAGGCAAAACTATACTTACAAAAAAAAAAATTACTTGTTTGTGAATAATATAAAGGTAGAACTCTTAATGTGAATAATATTAAAGTACAACTCTTAATGTTGTTATCCAAAATATAACAACAGAATCATTCCCATTTCTCGGAGATTCATATCATGAAATTCAACCCAATCGACGGTATAGATTCATGCGCTTCAAAATCATATGATGTCAGTCCCCACTTCTGATCATCCCGATTACAATCCAAAAACGAACAAAACAAAAACAATACCAACCTGTGAGGACTCTCCACTTGTTCTGTCTGTGGCTCAAACTCTTCATACTCTCTCTCCCCAAATTTCAATACACTTCACTCTAACTCACAGTCCCCACCTATGGCGGCCACAAGAGCAATAAGCCAGACCACTTCTTGCTTGCTGTCCAAAACACCATTTGCTCTGAAACAAAAATCCCATATCACCAATCTTTGCTTCAGCAACAAAAGAGTTGTCTTTCCCTCAAAGAGGTGGTTTTCTTGCAAGGCTATTTACAATCCCGAGGTTCAGATCAAAGAGGAGGGCAAGCCTGAAACTTTGGATTACAGAGTGTTTTTCGTTGATCATTCCGGCAAAAAGGTTATTTTTTTTCCACACTCTCTGCTGGGAAGTGTTGGTTTGTTTGTATTTATTGGTATTGGTTTTGGGATGGGGATGCGGCCTTTTGTCTGTCTGGGTAACAGGAAAATGTGGGAAAAGAGAGTACGAAATGGGAATACTTGAAATTGAAGTTGAATTGGTTTTTGTTGGGATACAATGGGAAAGGAGTAGGTGTAGCTGGAAGTGTTGTGTCTTATGCCATGTTTGGTTCAGGGAAAACATTGGGAAAGAAAAAAGAGTCTAAAGATTGCACACTAAGTAACGTTTTTTGATACTTTGACTTCGTTTTTTGAACATTTGTGGAAAATTTCATGGGATTGAAATGTCAATTGAAGTGATATAGCCTTTGATAAGGAAAAAATGTAAAATACCTGCTGATGCAAACCTTTAATTTGGAAAGATATGACCTTTTGCATTGCATATATGTTAATTTGGGCAAAGTTGTGTTCAAATTCTTAAATTGGTAGTCATTGTTTGTTTTTCATCTAATTTTTCGTCCGGGTTCTGTTTGCTGAGAAAAATGGATGGAAAGAAAATAGTGAAAGTGGCTTTGCGGGGTTGGAGTAATTGTTTTTTAATGGCAAAATGAATATATTGAAAATTCAGAACTTTGAACTTTTGTCATCTTCTGCTACTCGGTTTTGGAGGATTGAGTTCATTGAAATTGAACTAATTCTACCTCTTATTCTTTTTGAAAATGGACAAATAGAACACGTCCCAAATGTTCTCATAAATCTGAGGTTAAGAATTAATTTTAGTCAATTTAGTGACTGATTAAGTTTAGGAATGTAATAAAATGTCATGATAATGATTAAAAGAAATTTGTGATAAATAATTCTGATTGTTGTAAACTATTGGGAGCTGAAACTTCTTGTGAATGGTGATCTGGAAGTTTGAAACAGTAAATTTTCAGGGGCTAGTTATACAAGTGTAAGACATTCTTCTTAAGATTTGATTCCATAACAGTTTACAGAAATTTGTTACATTCTTCTGTCTGTCAAATAAATGTACATACTCTTGCTGTTCAGGTTTCTCCATGGCATGACATACCATTGAGATTGGGAGATGGTGTTTTCAACTTTGTTGTCGAAATACCCAAAGAATCAAGCGCAAAGATGGAGATTGCTACTGATGAGCTATACACCCCTATTAAGCAGGATACAAAGAAGGGGAAGCTTCGATATTACCCGTAAGATTCTGTTATCTCATCCTTCTGACATATCATTTGTTCTCATATAAATGTTGATCAGGAAAATTGGATGTATTATTTCTTTCAATGAAGCTTCTTTTGTAGAATTCTTAAGATTATTTGCTATCTTGGCCTAATCGTGCACATCTTTACAGTTTACATGCAAGAATGTTTTGAGTTCTTACTATTCATCTTAATAAAGCATTGTATAACTGTTTGGGTTGACAACATAAAATTCATTTTGGCCTTCTCTTAGTCAACTACCTTAAAAAGGGGTTCCTTTATTTGAATGGTGGTTTCTGCCTCCTTCCCCATACTGTAGAAAAAGGGCTTTCCTACTCTGTTTCTAATCTTTCTCTGTTTCTAGGCTTATTTTGATCTAAAGAATAGGCAATACAGTTTTGCATCACAAACTCAATACTCTAAGATCCATTGAGGCTTCTCAATGTCTTTGCTTATGAACTAAATTGTGCCTCCTCACCAGCCACATTATTGAACTTATCTGCTCCATGCATCATTATATCTCTATGTGTGATGGTCATTTTTTGCAGCATCTATCTCAGAATCTTCTCAGTACACAAGCTGTTGGTGTCACTGTGGAACAGTTGTCTCAGCATGCTTCTTGAACTAAAACCTGTGCCTTAAGTTCAGTTGTGTCTCATCTTTCTTTGTCATAATTCTTTTTTATCAATGTCCTGGATCGTGTCAATATAGTTTGACATATTTCTCTAAATCATTTCTGTCCTTGATTCTTAGATACAACATATACTGGAATTATGGATTGCTTCCACAAACATGGGAAGATCCATCTTTGGCCAACTCTGAAGTTGAAGGAGCATTTGGTGATAATGATCCAGGTATTTCATCACATTTTCTGTTCCAATATTTGACCTTTTCTGTACGCATTCTATTTTACTTGATCAACATAAGTCCAGATTCTTATATATAGCCTTCTTTCATGCTTTATCACTTAGTTGACGTTGTTGAAATTGGTGAAACACGAAGAAAGATTGGTGATGTTCTTAAGGTCAAGCCCTTAGGTGCCTTAGCCATGATTGATGAAGGGGAACTTGACTGGAAAATAGTGGCAATTTCATTGGATGATCCAAAGGCTGCCCTTGTAAATGATGTCAATGATGTCGAGAAGCATTTTCCAGTAAGTACATATCCAAATATGTTGCAAAAGAAGGTTATTACGCTTATCTAAAAAATGACAGTAATAACTATAAATATCAAGTACACAATGTGACATCTTATCTCACTAATGAAGTTGTGCAGAAACTAAATTATAAGCTTGAGCTTTCCTAATTTTCAGGGAACTGTCACGGCAATCAGGGACTGGTTTAGAGACTACAAAATCCCAGACGGAAAACCTGCCAACAAGTTTGGTCTTGGAAACAAGGCTGCAAACAAGGTAATCTTGTATTCGAGTTGGCAACTTTGTTACGTTTTCACTCTTAATATTATTCAACACAACATGCTTTACTTTTTGCATGATAAACAGGATTACGCTTTGAAGGTGATCACAGAGACAAACGAGTCCTGGGCCAAACTTGTAAAGAGGTCGATTCAGGCCAACGATCTATCGCTTGTATAACTGCAATTCATCAGATATGGTGCAGCTCGGCGAGTATTAAATTCAGAGGAACTGTTGGTAATCTTAATTTGTTGGATACAGTGCTCTCCCATTATTGAGTTTTTGGATAGTCTACTATCATGTTTGTCTGCAAAAGTTATGTACTATACGTGATAAACTAGGCTAAAACAAAAAACCATTTTTGGGCTTGGATATTATCTGGGGTCTCTCAATTTCAGTCACGTTATGGAATAAATATTTGGGATTTAGCTGCATTTTATGGAAGATAAGAGCAAAATCTCTTTCTCCTAAGTTATGTTAATTTGTTAATCATAATCCATAAATATATGAAGTGATTTGCTTTGAACATATTAAACATGCTTTGAAAAACTTTTATTTTCTTCATATATATATGGTTGGAACAAACGGTTATAGCATATAAACAGAGCTGTTAATGGTTATCCTTGAATCTGGTAATTTTGCCCGTCTCAGTCAAGATTTCTTTTCGAATCAGACATCAAACCTAAGGACCCCAGAAAACTTCAAAAGTCTTTTCTTTACCACCAGCTTTGTTCAAGTGCTTCCTGGAAACTCTTTGCCAAAGCAAAACCAGAAGGATCAGCATCAGCGAAACATGATTCTTGGTCTTCAGACTTTCCATTGAATATGGTATGTCCTTGTTGTACCCATTTCACAGCTGAAACTTTAACCATCAGAGAAGCTGCCGCTGCATTAGGCCGTGAACAAGAAGGAAAAGTTGGTGGAGAAGAAGAAGGTTTGCTTTGGTGAGACAAAATTAACATTGCCGCCGTAGGAGCCATTGAAATAAAGAGGAAATAGAAAATACAAAAACAAAAGCTTCTGATAAATGCTGATTACAATGATAGCCACTCATATATAACATATATAAGACATACATAACACAGGCTTTGGTAAACAAGCAAAGGAATCTGTGGGCCTGGTTTCAGTAAAAGACGAAGACGAATTCAAGAATCATACGCAGCTATTGATTGGGGTGTAATTATAGCGAGTGGGTATATTTTTTATATCATGTTTTCCGATGTATAATTATAGTCGATGGGCAATCTTTTTATCACATTTTGCCCATTTTGAATCAAAACGTCGGTAAAATGGAATGTCTGTGGGCTTTAAGGCACCTGGTTTCCACCAAAACTACAGTAGTTTTGGGGGAAGGAGAATGACTCAGTGAGGCTGGCATCTGCCTGACACGTGTTGTGATCTGAGCCCCCAATTCATTTACTTATATTATTAAATTGATTGAAATTTAATATTATCGAAGATTATTCAATTCTGACCCAAAATGATGAAAGCTAAAGAAAGGGAGATTACTTGATCATTCTGGCATAATCATATTTTGTTTACGTATTCATTGAAGAATTAGGACCCGCATGTAAATTACCCTTTTTCATGACATACTAATGCCAAAATAGTGAGTGTAGCAAGTCTTCCTTCCTCCCCATTATACTACCAAAATCTAAACCCAATCTACTCACTCAAAAGAAATTATTTACATCAGCAAAAAGTTAAAACAAAAAAAATAATAATAATCGAACCTATAAGATCAAGAAAAGTTTCAAAGCTTTCTGAAGACAACTTATGGTTCTGCAGAAATTTCTATTATTTCTGCTTTCTTATCTTCAAGCAAAGGTGTTGTGTTCAACCTCTCCGCCCTTGTGACCTGATGCTCACTGTCTTCATTAAAACGATCCACGCTGTGCAGAAATATTCCTGTTATGACGTTATGAAACAGTTAGAAAGGATTTCATTATCGCTAATCCTCGTTTTGCACATGAACATGATTAACTGAAGTGCTCTAGTAAACTAATCTTGCGAGAAACTATGGAAATAACCAGCAAGAACTTGCCTATAAACCATATTGCAGCTGCTGGAAAGAGTATAGCTGTTAGAATAAGAGCAGTTTCCCTCCAATTGTTAACTCGGTCCTGCCAGGGATATCGGTAAAGTTAATCCATCAGAGACAAGTGACATTTTAAAACATACAAGCCAACGCAAGGAACACGAGATCTTACCATTTCAGAAACTCAATCAATGCATAAAATGAATAATGAAGCAAAGATTAGATGAAGAAAAATAACAAGAACAGCTACACCATGTGCAGCATAAATGTCCTCTTGCATCATTTCCACGGCAGAATGCTTTCTAATATAGTTTTTTCATTTGATAGCAGTATAAGGGAAAACTTCTTTACTCAAAAATAACTTCAAAGATAGGGTAATTAAGACAAACCTGAAGAACCCCAACAAGTGGTGAGGAAGGAACATCCCCAAATATGTGAATCGAAACAGTAGAGATAGCCATAGACAGTGGTCTCAGACTTGGTTTAACACAATGGAGACATATATAATTTACTGGACCCTGTGAAAGAGACAAAACATTCATTTACAGGTATTATAAATAGAGCTACAATAACATTGGATTTTACATGTTTCAGTTTGTAAAGGGTATGGCTGCAGGAATTCCAAATCAAGATCACAGCTTGATGTCATTGAAAGTAAAGTTATACACCAGCATATCGCATAATCTCACCGTTCATAAGATTAATGCACTAAATTGGTACTGAAACAATTCAATTAACTAGAGCACGTGGGTGAAGACAAAAGACTTTTCAGCTTGGAAGAAGAAAATACCTGAGTGGCAAATACTAATAGTTCGCCAATGGAGAACAGAGCAAGAAAACCATACATGCTCTTCAAGAAGAAGGCAATAAAGCAAAATATTGCCCCAATAAATGTTGTTACTGAAAGAAGCTGCAAAAATACCGAGGAAGAGTTTAATCCCACAGACTTACTAGTGTCTTATAAGTTCAGAAGAAGAATATCTAAAGTACATGCCTTATTTCCCTATCACTTCCTTTAAAAAACAAAACTTTTTGGCTTTATCCTATATTGCCCCTCAGTTTGCCATCAACATAAGTTCATCAAGCATATTCATGTAATTTTTAGCTATAAGCAGCATAGAGCTAGGGGTCAAAGTAAAACAAGAATAAGATTTTGTTATTACTGTATGCAGAATTGCCCAAACTGGGAAAAATATAATGCATGAAGAATTGACAAACAACTATATAAAGAAAGCAAATCTTTTAAATGCTACGGCATCAACCTTAAAAGCATTAGAGATTGTTGAATTTATGAGATCCAGCACAAAACCACCTGCTAATGTACCCAATATGCCGCACACAATTGTAATTCCTCCAAAGATCATATCTGCATCAGTCTGCAAAAGAAACCTGACTTCAAACAGTGTAGCATGTTCTGGAGCTTTAGTTCCACTAAAAATTACCAATCTGTGCAAAAATTTGAAATTGTAGCAGAAGAAAACTTTCATACACATAAAATGATATGAAAGCAGTTTTATCTCATCAAAGGTAAAAAGATTACCATGTTATAAATGTTTTTACCAGCCTTAGGTCCCCAATATGAGTATGCCCCAATGACAAAATTGTAAGCTACATAACCTGAAAACAGCAACTTACATTCTCAATATTTTATACAAAATGACTGAACGGAGTCACACAGCTGTGTAAATTATTTACATCCCGGATAACCTGAAAAGAACTTTTAAGCAAACAAGTTCTCCTGCAACTTGCTAATTGCTGCTGATTTATCTGAGAGAACCCATGGAACTGAACAAAAGAATAACCAGCTGGATCAGGAGACACATAAGAGTGAAAAGAATACCTAGAACATTGACGACAAAAACCTTTTCACTCAAAAGCATTTTCATGTCTTTAATGAATCTTGAGAATTGATTCAAATTAGTGGATGTATCTTTAGACCTGCAAAATATAGTAGGTCTAATACAATCAATTATATGTCCCAATTAACTGCACAATCATATCAAATATCATCAAATTAGGAGAGAGCTGTTATATAATTCAGATAACATAAACTTATTTAAAAAAATAAATAAATCAAGAGGAAAATATTGGCTAGTTATTTCATATTTTCATCTTACATAGCTCAATGATACCAGGATATCATTGGTAAAATTTCTGCCTTGGAATGCCAGGCAATATTAAGATATAATAAGAAATTCAAGATTCATGCACTCACTTGGAAGCATTCATTGAGTATTTGCCATCCAGTTCTTCTTTTGTGGACGAAGTGTGACTTTTACCAGTTGTAACGTCTGTTTCTGCATCATGCATAAACTCAATAACTCAACAAATACTTGATATAAACTAATGTGACCACCTGTTTGCATTGAGAGTCTGACATATTCTTACAGCACAGATCATTCTTCATCTATTCTGCGCCCATTCCATGATGTAATGAAAAATATAATAGAAACAAGAAGTTCTGCAAATTATATTGCTTAAATTTGATTCATTACTTCCACTATATCTGGTACCTTGGGCTTCCGATAAAGCTGTCTCTATATCTGTCAATGCTTTTTTTGATTCTGCAGGAGCAAAACCTGTATCCAGAAATTATTTAGAAATAGCTGGAAGACGTCTGCTGGATCACTACAAATCATGTGTACAAAACATCACCTTTCAACTGCAAAGGCTTCATAACAAAACCTAGAATGGCAAATGGAATCATCAGTATTGCCTCACCCCAGAATGCAAAACGCCAATTAAAATGACCTCCAACCTATTAAGAAAAGGATGAAGATGATAGCATTTGTTCCCAGAACAAACTCAAGAAAAGCATTCAGAATAGGAGACAAGAACAAGTGATGATCAAAACAGAAAATGAACCATATGCAAAAGATTAAAATTGATCTGCCAGAAAGTTGTAACAAAAGCTAAATTTTCACCAAATGTTTGACAAATAAACGTTATAAAGAAAAGAAAAAGAAAAAAGCTTACCAAGCCACCATAAACATAGCCGAGTGCAAAACCAGTGGGTATGCACATGTAAAATATTGCGAGCCATGCAGTTTTCTGAAACAAAGGCAGGATATAAGATAGGTTTGAAGAAAGTAAATAACAGAGGACTACACAATCAAACAGAACAGTAAAAAATGAATACCAAAATTGATATCAACAATGTATGATTGTAAGTGTTAAATATACATAAAACAGATAGTGCCGCATTCATAAATTTTTAGAAGAAAAGAAAACCTGGGGAACAGGAGCGTTATCATCTATAAACGGTGCTGCAAGACTTATAAATGAAGCTTCACCTACTCCAACTAGCCTGGAGTGACAACAACAGTGTAACATCTAGAGAATATATGAAACTGCTCAGTAGTAAAACAAAGAAGAGAAACAGAAAAGCAACCGACTTACATGCGGCAAATTGTAATCATCCAGAAATTAACTGAAAGACCACAGCCAATTACAGCTAAAGTCCAAACTGATAATCCAACTCCAATAAGCCTAAATGGATTTATGCTGCAAAGTTTCATAGCACATAAGGACTCACTCCAAAATAAACCATTATGTAAATCATAATTCAACATTTGCAAAGTACTACAAAGGCTGAGCAAAAATCCCAAAAATTTCTTCTCCCAATCCTGCTCATAAACAATGCATATTAAAGTTCCAAAAGAAACTGAGATTTGCTACATGATCATGTCAGATCCCACCAAGATACAGAAAAGCACATGCACTAATAAGTCATTTAGGCTAAAATCAAATTCCAAGACCTATAGACCAGATGATGAAAGGCTTTATGTGTGCATGCCAAGTAAACATGAAGTTACAGGCATGTTATTGTTCCAAATCACTATCCAAATATCAACTGTATCTATCATATTCTGCTATTGTTTAAATCAAATAATAAAAATAATTAAATATTTGAATTATAACTATTATTTTACTCATCTTCAGCATAATTAGCATGCAAAAAACTTAAAACTTGAAACCATGCCCCTTACTTTGGAATAAGGGTCAAAAACAATGCAACCTAAGGAGATTATTACCTCTTTGCTAATGAGGCAAATATTGGAGAAGCCACAAGAAGTCCAACCATGAAAGCAGATGATAGAACACCATCTTCGAAATTGCTTAAGTTAAACTCCCCTCTGTTAGCCACAATAACCCATACATTAGTCAAAGAAGTCGCAAAATTTGGAAAATTTGTGATATAGTGCACAAGTGGTAAAATTAAGGTTAACGAGGAAAATGGCTAAACAAGGAACATAATACAAAGCGTTACTACATCAACTACATAACGCAGACTAAGTGTAAAAATTTCAACGAAAGCCTCCAGAATAAGTCATACTGTATTCCGCTACCAGATGTGCAGGTACCACTTTCAGAGCAAGTTCTGCGGCTTCCATTCACACCATTACTTGCAATTGCTCCTCGATCAACATAATTCAGCATGTTGATCACACAGAATATGAATAGCAGCCTGAACAGTATTATAATTTTTCAATAAGTCAGCTCATAACACAATGCAGTTGTGCAGAAACCCTTAAAGCAGGAGATTGGAAAGAAATAAACTCTCATCGAATTCCTTGATCTCAATCGTTAGGAATTTTACTAGATGTTACAGTATAACTCATTTTGGATGAAAATAGAATTATTCTGTCACGCAATTGCTTTTGCACCAAACAACAGAATGCAACTATTCCTCTTCTGCAATTGACTTATAAGTCCACTAAATTGCACTTTATTTAACCGAAACAAAATTCCAGAATGTGCATACCTAGCAAATAGAATTCCACCCGCGGTTTTTAATTCTTTTCACGGTAACTAAAAACCCAATAGAAAACAAGAAAACTATATCACAAAAAAGCAATCTCTCTCTTTTCTTTCCCTCTCATTCCCCACATTTTCTCTGCAGCCAAACAGACATCAAACACAAAACAACCACAGTTAACAAAGAAAAAAAGATACCTTTTTGGCGTGAACCATGAAGGCTTTGGAGGTGATAATGAGACTGAGTTTCTCACCATTTCTGTCTGCCCCGCAGATGGGTTTGGTCTTGATTCCTCCAAAGAAGCAGGTTTTGCTTCTTGTTTTGCTTCTTGTTTTGCTTCTTGCTTTTCCATTAACAGAATCGACTAGTCTATATTTTTAGCACCACTTATTCCGATATTTGAATGGTTGTTGAAGAAACTACCAAATTATGTGCTCCCAATATCAGCCTTTTTGCTGTCACGCTCTCTGCTGTTGGTAAAAAGTGCTTTTGCAAGTCGCTTTTTACTGGCTTACGCTTTTGACTTTCGAAGCAAATCAGTTCAGTTTGGTTAAGATTACAGTAATGCGGATTCCTAATACAACTGTATTCCTAGATTTTACCAACTTCTTTATATTACATCTTAATCACATACATCTGATTGTACTATATCTTAAATTGCTTCCGTCGTCGGATTGTACCACTTGCGCACTGTAACCCACATCAACGCCAAAACGACAATCTGATTGTAACACATAAGCCTTACGAAAATGCTTAGCGATACAAATCGATAAATAGATTACGTTTAGTGATTTATTGTCGAAGTATATATCATTTCATGTTAATCTTCGGATCAGTAAGATAAGATCTTAAAAATAATTTGTTATGTAAATGGAATAATAATGTCCAATCAAAAGGGAATATTCCTCCTGGTTCGTATGTGGGAATATATGAAATAATGCAATTAGTGCTTTTTTAATACTCTAATTTGGGATAATACAATTCGGATCCTTAAAATTTCTACATTTTAAAGATCTGACTCCTATTAAAATAAAAAAATTGACCTTTTAATATTGAATTTTGATGTATGATATTTGAATATATCATTTCATATGTCAATAAAAGTGTATTTTAAAAAGGATTAAGAATCTCTTTATTGCAAATGTAAAAACAATGTTCTTATCTGGAAAAAGATTCGGGACTTGAATGTTATTAAGCCCGCTCTAATTGGGGTATTTTGTTCGTCGTCGGAGTAACATGTTCTTTTTTTGAAATAACGATACAAAAACACTTTAAAGCCTAGAAAAATAGGCTTCATTATAGTCTTTCTAGCCGGTATTGTACATCAAATTAATAAATTTATACCGCATATATTGCCAAAAAATATTAAATCTGAAATGAGGAAAAATCATCTCTGTAAAATGAATGTAATAAAACTTGTATTAATGGTATCAACAATGTTATTTACATCATGATCCGCAGCAGTAGGAACAGAAAGAATTTTGAACTTTCTAAGTGAGTATTAGCTACACAAACTGTGGGGAAAATATATGCACTTAATAAAAGACAGACGTAAGAGCTTGTAGATTGATAAGCTGCAGTCTCAGTTTTGTTTCAGCTTCCGCTTCTTAGCTTTTCTTCTTAACTTCTCCTTCCTCTCTTCTTGTTCAATACTTAACTGTTCTGTTTGATCCTCCTTACCAGCAATTTTTGCACTGTCAAGAGATCAAAACATATTAGTAATGAGAACCCAAATCTATGCATAGAAAACTTTGGTAATATTTTGTATCTCAAGAAGCTTCCTACTTACCGTTTTCTCTCTTCTTTCAGGATTTCATTGAAACTGGAAACCATGCTATCATCATTGAAATCATAATCATCATTTATGTGCTCCATATGGTTTCGCCTGGAGAAAACGAAGTTAAATGAACAGAATAAGTCTTTGCAGAGTTGATACCAAGTCTAAAATGATCAAGAAATAATTTACCAGTACTCTGCTGTAACCAACTGGTAAAAGGGAATGAGATCTCTGACCTGAATAAATTTTGGCATAGAGAAGATATATACGACATGTCAACTTGATCATTGTCATAATAAAGCTTACTGGCAGGGCGTTTAATCTGCTGCAGAAGAGATTACCAGAGAAACAACAGAACCTTATAATGTAGGATTAAATGCAAAGGAAATGAAAATGGAAGTATCTGACGTTTAGAAAGAGAAATTTCCTGCGTTGGAACCACTTTTTCCTTCTTTGCCTTGTGCTGCTGTGAATGAGACTGGAGTTTGCCCGACATCACATTCACCTTCTTAGAATCCTGAAGTCTCTTTTCCTGCTTTGTCTGTTGCTTTGTTACAATTTGAGGCTTTGACAAGGGAGCTTTCAAAGAAGATTGCAACTTGTTTTTCATCACTTTTGCTTTCTTAGGTTCAACACAATCAATTTTCTCTTCTGACTTCCGCTTTGTAGAAATCAGAGAACATGCAGAAGAAGTAATCCGATGTTTTGTAGTAGACTTAATCAGCTTTGGCACCACTTCTGTATTACAAGCTTCAGTATGTGACTGAATGCAACTTTGACAGTAATATTTTGCGCTCATAAGGAACTTCAGCTCTTTCCATATCAGAACTACAATGCTTGGGATTAGCCTTCCCCGTTGAAGCAGCAGATAGTGCGGTGAGATTTTATGCAGCATCAGAACGCATAGATGAATAATCTCGCAAGGCCTTAAGTTTATCAGCTTCCATTCTGCACAACTGCAAACCAGGCTTTGCTTTTGAAGCAGACAAATTGAAAAGCCTTAATGTTTCTTCGAGCATTCCTTCGCTTTCGATGATAACTCTTCGCCCACTAGAAGGTTGGGACTGGCCAAAGAAAGATCCATAACCGCAAGCAGAAGAATAGTACTCGTTTAACATCATTTCATTTGATAACAAAGTCAGATTATGCATAATAACATTCAGCAGAACAAAACTAAGCCTATAAATTCTCTGTTTCTCATTTTCAAACTTTCCATGTATTCTAAGAAAGATCATATGCTTTTTGAAAAGCTGAAATTTCCCAAATCAATTTAACTCATGACAGGAAGCTAATAGTTCACAAGAAAATCACTCACGTGCAACAAGGCAGTTTCTTTGTTTCCGGCAAACTGTTAGAAACAGAACCCAATTCTCTCTTCAATTCCTCTCTAAAATGTTCTTTCAGTTTATTCCTCAGTTCCAGGAACTGCAATTCCTTCTTATTCAGCTTTACATCCATAGTGTGAACAATCTCCACTGCCGTTTTTACTTTCTCACCAAATTCAGTTCAAAAGCACTTCTTTCCAAATTCCTTGAACCCTGAAATTAGAAAACTATGAGAGTTTAAATGAATGAATCACAGAACAGAATAAATTAACAATAAATTGAATCAAACTTCAGACATAAGTTTTCTTGAAGAAACGATAGTTTTTTTTTAGACTAGAAGAAGCTGAAATGCTTTTGTTTCCACAAAGCACAAAAAGATTCCAAAATTACTCCGGAAACAAAACACAAAATACGGTTTTTTAACACTAAAGAAGCACTCTTAGTAGGGGTTTCTTTAAGACTAGAAAGAAACTGAAGTGCTTTTCAAACAAGCACTGATTTGGTTTCTCAGAAAGCGGAAAACGATTCCCGAAACTCCTCTAGAAACATAACCATTCTTGATGATTGAATAACTCAAAATAAACCCATAAACACAACTTAGTATGTACCCAAATACTGAAACTGTTTTTTGAAAGCAAAAACAAATCCGTGAAACAATAAAGTTCACATACTATACGTGATGATCAAGTTAAGCAATACATTACAAGCTTTCTCAACACAATACATCGCACCACATCATTCGTTAAACTATAAACAAAGATAACATGAAAATCACTAGCAGAAAAAACCATGGCAATTGCAAAGATAATGTAAACATTTGAGAGAAACTCACTGTAATGCAACGAGAAAGAGAGAGAGAGAAACTGAGCAAGAGTGAAAAAAAGAGTTAATGGCGGTTGAGAGTAGAAGTGAGAGTGAGAAATATATAGATTTTCAGTTGGGATACCTCGCGTAAATTTAATTACTTGTGAAAATTTTTTTAAACAAATTATTTTTAATGTCCAAGTGTATATTAACAATAAGACCACAAAGCTTAGTATTTATATAAAATAGCACGTTATTGATTTAATCCTAATACTGTGTATCACATCATTCAATCTCTCGTTCAATGAGTTTTCATGATGTGTTACGAAAAAAAAAATTTCAAAATTTAGTTGCCGTTGATGAAAACTATCAAAACTTATATGAGAAATCAGCGCTCACTTGAAATTGTTTTGACAAATTCAATTAGCTTTGAGCTGTTTAATTGCATCATTAGGGAAGCATGACGATCAGTCCTCCATTTATGTTCCATTTTTCAAGCTGAAGTTCAAATGGGTGCTAAGGCTTAAAATTTCTAAAACCACCAAAACTTTACAGATTTATTTCAATTATTTCATTCGTCAAGCACAAAAAATAATGGAAAAGCTATGAACCCCAATAAACTTCTTTTACAAAAGGTTTATTGTTAAAATTTCGCTTTCAGATTGTTAAGTAAATTTAATTGAAAGCTGCGTCGTGGAAAAACCACTGCCCTGAAAGCGAAATTCTGGCACAACCGAGGTGCAATCGACAATCGCCGTTCGCTCCCCAAGGTTAACACAACAACCCCAATCACGTGCACTCGTGAAAAGAGTTTTGAAAACGCAAAAAAAAATTTGGAAGAGAAAAATCTGGCTACGATAAAAGATCATGCCTACAAAATCGTTAAAGAATAAAAAGTTGAATAGTTCTCAAAACAGACTGAGTTAAACACGTTTTAATTTTAACAATAAACTTCTTTTATAAAATACAAATTTTCTCTAAAAAAAATTGCAAGAGTGGAGGCCCAGCCCAGCCCCGGGCCGAGCCGGCGGCGCGCGCGTGTGGTGATTTTTGTAAAACTCCCTCAAGCACTCTTTTGAACTCATATAGAAGGAGAGTTTATTATAAACCCAACAAAAATTAGTTTTCCAAGCAATGTGGGAATTTGCTTGAAAGGACCAACACAATAGTCATTCTTAACAATCCCCAACAAATGACTATTGAGTTTTTAAAACATATTTTCTGGGTAAAGGAAGAAATTTAGTTACTTAAGCATTAATATCTTTCGATTGAATTAATACGTAGTGAAATAAGGCAACAACATAGCTATTGAAAGTGAAATAATTCTTGAACTTTCAAAAGCTCAAGACGAGACCCCCACAACACGTTTAAACTTCTTAATGTATGCTATTCCGCGATACAATCAAAGCGCTATTTAAGGCCCTGCGCATAAACCTTGGTTTTATGAGTGCTCTAGAAAGAAAAATCAAATTTCTTTCATAGAAGGCGGCCCACCTTCACACTCATTACAACAATAACTTCATCAAGTCTATCTCAATTATAGACCACTCAACAAGTAGAGCTATGAAGTTTATCAAGTCCTTCAGACTTATATCACAATCATCCATCAAGTCCTTTCTAAGACCACCCAACACAGGGATATGGATTTTAGCACTACCTTAAATATAGGAATGGACTGTAGTGCATCACAAATATTCAAGCCAAAGGCTTAAGTCCCATCCCCTTAGAAGATTCTTGAATGACTCTTCTAGTCAAACCTTTTGTTAAAGGATCTGCTAGGTTTCTTTCTGATCTCACAAACTCTAAGGAGATTACTCCATTCTTCAAGAGTTGTTTAACTACACCATGTCTGATGCGAATATGTCTTCTTTTGCCATTATACACATAATTTTTGGCAACTCCAATAGCAGCTTGTGAATCACAGTGCAATGAGATTGGAACAGAAGACCCCCACAGTGGAATATCACCTAACAAGTTTTTCAACCATTTAGCTTTTTGACCTGCTAGCTCAAGAGCAATGAATTCAGATTCCATGGTAGAGTGAGCAATACACGTCTGTTTGGAAGACTTTCACGAAACAGCTCCTCCACCTAAAGTGAACACATATCCACTAGTAGAACTCACCTCATCATTGTCTGTCACCCAATTTGCATCACAATAACCTTCTAAAACAGCAGGGAACTTGTTAAAATGCAAACACAAATCTATAGTTCCCCTAAGGTATTTCAACAATCGATGAAGTGCATTCCAATGTTCGTTGTTAGGATTATGAGTGTATATACTTAGTCTACTTACAGCATAAGCAATGTCTGGTCTTATGCAGTTCATGAGATACATAACACTTCCTATAATCTTAGCATATTCAGCTTGTGAAACACTATCACTATTGTTCTTTTTAAGACTCATGCTAGGATCATAAGGAGTTCTCACAGGCATTACATCAAAACAATCAAATTTCTTAAGTATTTTTTCAATGTAGTGTGATTGACACAATGAAAAGTCATTTTCAATTTTTCTTATTTTAACACCAAGAATAACATCTGCTTCACCTAAATCTTTCATGTCAAAATAAGAAGATAAAAACATCTTGGTATCATTTATAACTTCCAAGTTAAAACCAAAAATGAGCATGTCATCAACATACAAACATATTATCACATAATCAGAACCAAACAATTTTGAGTAAACACATGAATCAGAGCCATTCACAACATATCCATTGTTTACTAAAGTAAGATCAAATTTTTCATACCATTGTTTGGGTGCCTGCTTAAGACCGTAGAGAGATTTTCTAAGCTTGCATACCTTGTTCTCTCGTCCAGAAACCACAAATCTCTCTGGTTGCTCCATGTAGATTTCTTCCTCTAGATCTCCATTGAGAAAGGCCATCTTTACATCCATCTGATGAATTATCAATCCTCGAATAGCTGAAAGAGCAATCAAAGATCTAATGGTGGCAATTTTAGTCACAGGAGCATAAGTATCAAAATAATCAATACCTTCTTTTTAAGTATATCCCACCACCACTAGTCTAGCCTTGAATTTTTCTATTGACCCATCTGGTCTAATTTTCCTTTTAAAGATCCATTTACACCTAATAGGTTTACTACCCATAGGTAAATCAACCAAATCCCAAGTATGGTTCATCATAATAGAGTCCAGTTCACTTTTAATTGCTTCTTTCCAGAAACTAGAATTTATAGAGGTTAAAGCCTCTTTATAAGATTTAGGATCATCATTAATCAAAAATACAGAAACAAATTGCTCATTGATTTTGTCAGAATTTTTGACAATAAATGCAATAATAAAATCAGGCCCAAATCTATTCTCAGTTTTCTTTCTCTTACTCCTTCTAGGTTCATTGACATGTTCATTAGAAGTAAATTTACTTACCAAACCAGTCCTTGAAGGAGCAACATTTTCAATTACAGTTTTATTAAGAGGAAATACATGTTCAAAGAATTCAGCATCTCTAGATTCACAAATAGAATTATCATTCAAACACATGAATCTATATGCAGCACTGTTTTGAGCATAGCCAATAAATGCACAATCAAAGGTCTTAGGCCCAATATTAGATTTTCTGAATTCTGGATATGCAACTTTAGCCAGACAACCCCAAACTTTTAAATAATTTAAATTAGGTGCAAAACCTTTCCACAATTCATAAGGAGTTTTATCCAGTTTCTTATGAGGAACCTTGTTCAAAATATAACATGCAGACAAAACAACTTCCCCCCACATGTTATCAGGATACCAGAACTTAACAACATAGCATTCATCATTTTCTTTAATGTTCTATTTTTTCGTTCAGCTATGCCATTTTGTTGAGGTGTATAAGGAGCAGTAATTTCATGTATAATACCATTTTCATTACAAAATTCTTTAAGAAAATTCATACTATATTCACCACCTCTATCAGACCTAAGCCTTTTAATCTTTTTATCCAACTGATTTTCTACTTCTGCTTTATATATTAAAAACATTTGAGCAGCCTCATCTTTTGATTTTAACAAATAAATTTTAGTATATCTAGAAAAGTCATCAACAAAAGATATGTAATATTTTTTACCACCTCGACTCACAGTGTTTTTAAAATCTGCCAAGTCAGAATGTATTAATTCAAGCAATTCAGTGCTCTTGGATGTGACATTTTTAAAAGGTTTCTTAGCAAATTTTGATTCAACACAAACAGTACATTTAGCACATTTATTCTCATCACACGCATTTATAAGATGCATATTTTTCAATCTTTTGATTGAACCAAAATTCACATGTCCTAACCTGCCATGCCACAAATTAGTAGACTCAACAATATAAGCAGAACCAGAGTTACTTCTATTAGCAATAACAGAAACAGTGTTCAGAACAAACAATCCATCATACAGATATCCCTTACCCACAAAATCCCCATTTTTAGCTAAAATCATTTTGTCACCCTCAAACACAAGTTTCAAATCAGCCTTGTTAAGCAAACTACCAGAAACTAAGTTTCTACGAAGGGAGGGGACATACAACACATCATTCAAAGCTAAAGTTTTTCCGGAGGTAAGTTTCAAGAGAATTTTTCCTTTACCAAGAACTCCAGCAGTGGCGGAATTGCCCATGAAAACATGTTCACCATCTGCTGCATCACGGAATTCCTGGAAAAGATCTTTGTTGGAGCAGAAATGTCTGGTGGCACCTGTATCCAGCAGCCAATCAACTTTGTTTTCCAGCAGGTTTGCCTTAACTACCACTGCAGCAATTATTTCATCCTTTTCAGCAACATTGACCTGTGGGGCAGAATTGTTATTGTTGTTAGGCTTATTGTCAGGTTTTTTATCCTTTTTGTTCCAGCACTGATATGACTTGTGGCCTGGTTTTCCGCACTCATAACAGGTCAGCACTCTTTCTTTCTTTCCGTTATTGCCTTTGGAATTTTTCTGGTATCCGCCCTTTTTGAATTTCTTTCCTTTGGCTTTGTACCTGTCTTTAGAAGCAGCAGAAGATTCAACCAAATTAGCCTTAACAAAAACAGAAGAAACAGAAGTTAGCTTATCTTTCAAACGATCAGCTTCCTCAGTTTTCATCTGACTGATCAGCTCCTAGAGTGGCAGGTCCTTCTTCTTGTGTTTCAGACGGTTTCTGTACTCGGTCCATGAAGGTGAAAATTTTTCGAGCAGAACATTAGCCTGCAGGATTTCACACATTTTTATACCTTCGTCGAGGACATCTACAACAAGGTTCTCATACTCATGGATCTGATCCATGATAGGCTTCTCATCGACCATCTGGAACTGTATCCATTTCCCCACCACGTACTTCTTTCTGCCAGCATCATCAGCACCATATTTTGTTTCCAAGATATCCCAAATTGCCTTCGCAAATTTGTATTTAACAAAAATGTTAAAGAGAGCATCCGTCATATGATTGAGAAGATGACCTCTAACAGTTTTG
This sequence comes from Azadirachta indica, assembly GCA_022749755.1. Classification (NCBI taxonomy): domain Eukaryota; kingdom Viridiplantae; phylum Streptophyta; class Magnoliopsida; order Sapindales; family Meliaceae; genus Azadirachta; species Azadirachta indica. The sequence continues at coordinate 16,806,240 of CM040444.1, forward strand.
TTATCCTTCTCAAATTTCGACTTTGCCTCTCCATCAGTTTGCTTTTGTTTGTCAGTTGGAGGCGTAGTGATTGGAGTAGCGGGATCAGCTTCAGGTTGATCATCAGGAATGGCAGCGGACAGGATGTAATCAACCTCAAGTTGTTTGAAGAAAATCAACAGCTTCTGGGACCAGCGTCGGTAGTTGATTCCATCCAAAGGATGGAGCTTGGAGAGATCAGGCAATGACTTTGGAACAAAGGCAGCCATTGTTAAACAAAATGAATAAAATTTCGCTTTCAGATTGTTAAGTAAATTTAATTGAAAGCTGCGTCGTGGAAAAACCACTGCCCTAAAAGCGAAATTTCAGCACGACCGAGGTGCAATCGACAATCGCCGTTCGCTCCCCAAGGTTAACATAGCAACCCCAATCACGTGCACTCGTGAAAAGAGTTTTGGAATAGCAAATTACAATCACCCAGAAAAGAGAAGAGAAAGAAAAGAGTTGTTTTTTTTTTTTATTTTTTATTGTCTCAAATCTGAATGTTTTTCCTTCTATTTATCAAAAACAGAATGTAACAAATCTGCCTTTGAAAACGCAACTAAAAAATCTGGAAGAGAAAAATCTGGCCACGATAAAAGATCGTGTCTACAAAATCGTTAAAAAATAAAAAGTTAAATACTTCTCAAAACAGACTGAGTTAAACACGTTTTAATTTTAACAATAAACTTCTTTTACAAAATACAAATTTTTTCTAAAAAAAATTAAAAGAGTGGAGGCCCAACCCTACTCGGGCCAGCGACGCACGCATGTGGTGATTTTTGTATAACTCTCTCAAACACTCTTTTGAAGTCATATAGAAGGAGAGTTTATTATAAACCTAACAAAAATTAGTTTTCCAAGCAATGTGGGAATATGCTTGAAAGGACCAATACAATAGTCATTCCCAACACCCATCACCACAGTTTCCATAAGAAATCCGAATTTTTTCTTATAAGCAAATGAAACATCTTTCAATCATTATCAGGAGTTCCAAAATACCTTTGATTCTAGAAAACAATAACCTACAAATTGGCAAACCCGCATCTGTAATAACTTCATAAATATTATACAAGAAAAAATGAAAACTTTCAATAATCATTTACAAGAAATACAACAACATTTCCTGGCGGTGGTTCACAAAGAATCAAGTCTTTTTCAGTGTCTGTGCTGTTAGCTTAGCTTGGATAAGATTTAGCTTACTTCTTCTACATGTCCATACTATATCTAGTTACACTGAGCAGCAAAATTTTGAATGATTTGGCAACGCAAACAAAGTCTTCAAGAACACAAGAAAAACTTTCAATTTCCAGTCACCTCTTTCTAAGATTCCTCAAGCTAGGCATTTGGCTAAACCATATTCTTCTTCCCAGCAGCATCTTCAGATTGTTTCAGAAAATTGTTGTCTGCATTTAGTTCACAATACAACACCCCTTTGCCATCTAAATCATCAGAGAGTTGAAGTTCACCCTCGCGTGTTGCTTGATCAACTTCTTGAAATCTCTGCACTCCAGTCTCGTTCTCTCTTGATAATGTATCATCATTTGAGGTTGATGGCGTTGCTTCTTGAGAACCGATTAGGTCTGCTACTTTTACCTTATCAAGCATACAAACCCAGTAATTTTTTAAGCAGTTCATCAAGAAAATGCAATAAACACAATTCTGGAGACAACACTAATTTCAGAAGTTCAAAGAGTATTGTTCAAAAGACACTTATTTTTCCTTTTTCATTTTTCTTTTGATCTCTTAACCACTTAAAGTAAAAATCCTTCCTCATCTCACCTATAATGCTTGCATTAAATAAACAATATTCAGTTTGAACTACTACAAAATTTGTAATTTCATTAGAAATTTACATTTAGATTATTGCATGTTTCTGCAAGTTATCATTTTTTCAATTACACAACTGTCTTTCAGGAAATAACACACAGATTTGTTACATGCAATATTTTATGATCTTGCATGCATAGTGATGTGCAAGAAATGGACTAACAAGTGTGACCTTACACGTGTCATGATTTTAAACACAGGTTTGCTTGCACAAGCTTGTGCAAGACAGACTTGTAAATTTATTGAATATATGTCTTATATCTAAAGTTGCCTTCATAACGAAAGCAAGAGTTAATGGCAAAACCAAATTATCAATTAACCTTGTGACTTGTTTCCTACCAAAGTAATCAACTCTGACAAAATTCAAAGTATTTAAACATTTGGCTGTTACAACTAATATATAATCATCGAGTCCAAGCATCATGGTGTCCCACAGTAGTTGTTAGGGATTTTATACTTGAAAGCAGTCATCACAGTCAAAGATTTTTGTCAACAAGGATTAAGAAAATCACACAATTATAGAAAATAAGTACCTTCCCATTATTTATGGTAATTCTAATATTTATATTGAAGCACGATAAAAATCTCATGATCAAATCTAGAGCTAAATTTGAGTATTATTTTCTTTGGATGAATGTACCACTGGCCATTGCCTATATTAACACAAATACTTGGGAAAACAAGTGAATCAAATGATGGATGTTGACATTGAGGACCATGAGAAAAAGATATTCATTTACGAAACTTATTGCAATTATAGTATTTGGCAAGCCATAGAAGCTCCAAAACTGTACCAAAGATGCAAAATGAGGCTACTAAAAGCTAGCACCCAACAATGCTATCGAAGAAATAAAAGATAATATTTACATAAGCTAGTGATTATTTCTTTTTCAAGAAATAAAATATATTGAAAGTATTATCCTTTATTATTTCTCTTCTTACTTCTCTAATCTTGTCAATAGGGTGGTAGGAAAACTAATAAGAATTAATAAAGAACTACAAAAAGTATCATTTATCTTTTGAATGATATTCTTGTGTAGTAGTCATTATTAACCTTATCATGCATCTCCTTAATAGCCTCAAGTATCATCCTTTATTACTTTTAATATTACGACTCTAACTTATCTTGAAGCTAGTAAAAAATAAAAAGAAGCAACTACTATCTTCTATTTCTTCAATGGCGCAATTGAGTAGTAGATTCTTACTAGTCTCATTTTGCATCTCTTGTTCAATCTGAAAATATTGGTCCCATCTTGAAGCCTCAATGGTGCATCCAATATCTCAACTACAATTAGCTACAACAATGAACATTTTTCCGGTCTCATCCACAAAGCCAACATCCATCATTTCTACATTCTTGCTTATGTATTGAGGTAAACTAGGCAGTCATACATACATCCAAAGGAAATAAGACTCAATCTTAGCTCTAAATTTAGTTATGAGGTCTTCAATAAGTGCCCTAATGTAAGTATTAGAGCCACCACAAATATCTCTTAACCCATATTGACAGGAATCTTTGACTGTGAAATTTATTTCAAGGACTAAAAAGGCTAACAAATGACAAAGAACACCATAAAACTCAGGATTAATAATTTTGTTTATTTTCATATTCAAACCTTTAAATACTTGAATCTTGTAAGACTTTACTACTTTAACAAAGAAACAAATTGCAAAATCAATTATTTTATTTTATTAGTGTCTGTTGCTTCCATTATGGAGTATGTAGTCCATAATTTATAAATCTGTCTTGTACAAAGTCAGCATGCAAATCCTCATCTTATACACAACCAAGAATGCAAGACTAAATGAAATAATAATCCATGTAAACAAGGCCTGTATTATGTCCTAAAAGACATTAATCGCATGATGATGTCTAACAAACACATGCAACCTAAAATATAACTACAAATTTCAATTTTCAACTCAAACTTCTAGTAAGACTAAAAAATTTCCTTGAGTTCATTTAGATTTGTTGTAGTTGTTCACATTGCATATTACTGCTTCAGTGAAAGATAGATTGAGTGAGATTATAAGAGATTTTTAAAAGAGTGAAGAAATTTTTAGTTTTAAATTTTTTTCGTTAAGAGCATAAAGGAAAATCAAGTGATTAAAGGGTCAAAGGATTAAAAAAATAAAAATGTTAAAAAAAATAATTTTAGACTTAAGAGTCAAAACTCATGACAAAACCTTTTCAAGGTTCTAATAATCAAATAAACAAAAGGATTATGATCCAAATTCAGCGATTTCACCATTGGAAAAAAATATTCAAGTCTATTTAAGTTTGTGAATTTTCAAAAACTTTGGACCTGTCTAGTATTGGCTTTCAAATAAAAACCATGTTTCTAATTTTATATTTTTAAATTCATTTGTTTAATATTTTCTTTCTAGAGAATGCTTTGGTGGTGGGTTTGTGGTCTTTGGGGCCAGGTGGTCTGTGGTTTTCAGTTCTTTCTCCAACAGTGATCTTACAGGAGAACATAGTGAAGGAGAAAATCAACATCTCTTGTCATACCGCATGGTTCATACAACAATTCAATGAAGTTTTGTCATGCATCTATTTATTTTAAAAACTTCCAAATAAGTTAGTAGTTACAATAAGTAAATGTACATATGCACTATATCATTGGATGGTTGTACTAACGAGTACTTTTTAAATTGCAAATGGAAAAATGGCACAGGACACGCCCCAGATTATAGATACAGAGTAGAACAGAAAGCCGTTGGTTTTGTTGTGTGTGTGTGTGTGTGTGTGTGTGTGTACACGTCCAATCTAAAAAATTTTATGTGATTATGTCAATTTGATGTGAGAAACGTCTGTAATACCCTCATACTCGCTTAGACTTTATTTGAAATGCAGGTGTTGTGGCTTTGAAGCTAGAATTGTTGTGGATAAAATCTACCACATATCAAGATTAGTAGAAAAATGTGTGGTCCCCACTAAAAATTGTTGTTTACGAATCAAAACAATCCCAAATAAAGCCTTAACTATATATACTCATATTACTCACATAAAGACCATTTGCATATGGTTGTATACTTGGCTAGTCAAGTATAGTACTTTACTAGTTTAGGGTACTCAACTGATTATGGTGACAACTTCATCTAATCATAGGCATATTCATGCAACCACTTTTACAGCAGTTACCATATTTCCATAAACAATGATCACGCAAGCATACCAGGCAAGCAAACAAATCATAGGGCCATCTCAATGCAGATCTTTTGCATGTATAGGAAAAGTCTTTGTGTTGTCCTAGGTGAATGATCAATGAAAGTAGCTTGTTGAAAATCATAATATGCACATGAATCTACCTGCAATGGCTTCATGATATCAAATTCCTGATCATCTTTTTTGCTGAGCGCGTCTTGAGCTTGTATCTCCATGGAGTCTCGAACAAGCTGGCTCAAAAAAGTTACATCATCGGACATGACACCAAACCCTTTCAATAGCTTAGAGCCAAGCTGTAAACTTGTCTGCATGCATAGAAAATGTATATCTACTCAGGATGAGCCAAACTAGAAACATATGGGCAACCTTCTGGCTAAAAGACCAAATATCAAAGAAAAAATATGATTGATTTTATTAATACCTCAGCATTTTCCAGAATAGCATCTGTCACTCCAGCTTTCTTCAAATCCAGAAGATGCATTAGGTCTTGAGCTCGAGCATAAATCGGGATCTGTTGAGTTTAATGTTTACCTTAGATTACTAATCTCAACCAATCAGCATATAAAAATTACAAACTTCACATCATTTCATGTCATATGACACACATATTGGATGACCACCGAAATAAAAACCAAAATTTTGAGCCCAAATGTTTTTACTTAATCTTTACTCTAGCAGCATTACTCATACAGACATCATAGTAAAATTGTTTGTCCAAACACTCACACATGCACAGCACACACAGGTGTACATGCAAAAGATAAGAAAGACTTACTGCAGGGAAAGCAAGCCGAAGCCTTTGAACTGCCTCAATAGTCCTCTTCTTACCAGTGTACATGATCATGACAGCTTTCGGAGAAGAGATACCAGCAGATTGCAAAACTGCTGGACGCGATCCATCCCCATAGAGAATTGGAAAACCCAGTTTCCTAGACGCCTGTAAATGAAATGGTGACCAGATTTAGTATCATCACTTTGAACAAACTAACAAGTGGCAGAGAATTATGCAGTGAGATTACTAACATTTAATGTCACAAATAACTAACAGACATGCGAGATAAAAGATAGCATCTCTTCTTTTCTCATGCCAACCTCATTTTTCTTTTTCTTCCAACAAACCGTTTAACCTTGGAGCTTAAATGCTACTGTTGGACCCTTACCTATCAACTTAACCTTTTTGGGTTTCGTAATTACTTAAAATTAAGAATTGTATGGTTGTAATGACATTAGAAAGAAAAAAACTAATGCTTATAATTAAGGAGTCAACAATAGTATTTAATCTCTAATGGAGAAAATTTTATTTAAACTATTAAAGATAGTGTGGCAAGTGGCAGCCATCTTTTAAATATGAAAAAAAAAATTGTAACAGAATATGGTTGATGGTTCTTTGTAGCATGGGTTTCCACAAAGCAAAAAATTAATGCAACTAGAGTATAACCCATCTTGACCTTGACTACAGAAGGATTCAGATCAAAAGCCACGTAAGGCCATCCAATAAGATCACCATCTAATCCAGACGCTAGTGGGGTGGACAAGAAATTGGCAAGCACCTGCATGCACAAAATTAGAGCACAGGAATATTGAGCTTTAAACTTATAAAAAGCAACTGTTCTCAATAGAAAGTAAAAATCCAATTAATGTACCTGACCCATTTGTCCAAATCCAAGGATAACAACAGGCTCACGACCCTCAAAGCTCACCATCTCTTCAGCTTTCTGAGAAAAATTCATATTTATCACCAACAATACTTAATTCAGGAGATATAAATAAAGAAAGAAATATTTACGTGTGTGAATATATAGTAGTGTCAAGTGTAATGAATGCACGTATACTTTGTTCTACAAAAGTGTTAAGCTTTCCAAAACATACAATATATTAATTGAGTCCAATGAACTAGACTAGGTCATAGTTATTTAACTGGTTTTTATAATTTCATCAAAAAATTTCCTGCATCATTTGCTCGGGGCTTTTCTTGAAAACCACAAAAAGGCTAACAATCCAGAATCTGAAAGTTAAAACTGGATGGAGGTACATTATATAAACACTCATTACACAAAAACTTAATTCAAATGTCATTTTTGCTTCAACTCATTTACTGAATTAAACTTCTAAGCGAACCTTAGGATAAAAACATACATCATCTGTGTCAAACTCGTTGTCAATGAAATCAGCAGCCCATCTTCCAATTTCGTTAAGCAATGGAGTTAGTGCCATTGACAATACAACGACAATTATGAGCAGCTTGTTAAGCTCAAGTGGTAGCACTCCCAGCCTGATTTATGAAATCGCATGAGCAAAGATGAATTTTGTATGCTTAACTAGTACTGCACACAGATGTAATTTATGACCTGACCTGTTAGCTAGAGAAAAGACTACGAAGGCAAACTCTCCTCCTTGGGATAGAAGCAATCCTATTCTCACACTCTCTTGCAGAGTGAGTCCAACACGAGGACCTATTACAGTTATGATCAGTGTCTTGATGACAATTAATCCTGCCAAGAGTGAAAGTACATTCGGCCACTCCCGGAAAAGCAGCTGCATAGGAAAAAAATTTTGCAAGTTAATGCTGTCAAAAATTATCTATCAAAAATTGAAAATGCTACTTTAGAAACAATGGTTATATTTACATATTTATGAACATCAAAACCCAAATGTAAAGCTGTATGATGTAATTGGGGCAGAACCAGTAACTGTTAGAGGAGGAAAAAAAAAAAAGCTACCTCCATGTCAATGGAAGTTCCAGTAGTCACAAAAAATAATCCAAGAAGTAAGCCTCTAAATGGCCTTATATCAGCTTCAATTTGTGTCCGGAAATTTGTCTCTGCTAATATTGCCCCAGCCAAAAATGCTCCAAGCTGCTCAATGAAATCAAATTTTATTAGGAAATGAACTGGAAACTATCAGCAAAAACCATTTTTTAACATTGAGAAGAGTGAATACCGTATCACTAAAGCCCAGCTTCTGGGTAAGAAGTGAAGTCCCTGCAACTGTTAGAAGGCATAGAGCAACAAAAGCTTCTGAGCTCCTTGCTTCTGCAACAACCTAAATTTCATAAGTTTAGCACAGTTTCAGGAAAAGGAAAACTGTTTAAAAGAGTTTCATTGAAAAAGTTTGGCACACCTCAAAAACTCGCCGAAGAAGATATTTTCCTCCGAGAGAAAGCAGTCCCAGTCCAGCTAAAGCCTTTAAACTTTCTTTGACAAGCATTGGCCAGATACTGCCTTCCGCTAAATTCTGCAAAAATTTAAAAATTAATGCGTGAGAAATCAAAAAGAGAAAGAAAAATAATTCCTATAGTGACTTGTCATTCTCCCCATTCATCCAAAAATTCATGATATATATGTGTTTATATACAAAAGAAATGATGGCCAAAACAGTGTCAACAAAAAAATGAGAAGGAGAATGCCTCTTTTAGAAGGAAAAGGCAGAAAGCACCATCAAGAAAAGGCGGGCTAGAAAAAGATAACTGCTAATAGTTCTGGTTCACCAAAACAAAACTAATGTTTCTAAAATTATCCACAAGTTTACAAGCTGAGCATGAAATCAGGGGAAGAAAAAAAAAACGTTCGCTTATTCTGATGTCAGGTAAGGACTCAATGATAAATATTCAGTAATATAAGTATGTTAGGAACCATCAAGGAAATTTTATCAAAAACAATTTCATCATTGAAGATATGTTTTCGTACATTCTAGATAGAGATTTAACATAATTCTTACAAATGAAAGCCTTGCACATACCTGGCTCTCTAACACTGGAAGTATGACTAAGAGAGGGACAACCACGATGTCCTGCACATACCAAGCAGTTCGGATCCAAAAGGGTTATTGATATCATATCTTTGATGTCTACTTTGCATGAAAACCCTAGAAAGTCCATAAAGAGAAATAACGGGAAATTTATACCATCAATTACACGTTGACTAAACAAGTAAAGAGCTGAAGTAAAAAGATCAAGTAGAACCTGCAGTAGCAGTATTCCTAAAGTTGCTGAGCCAAATCTTGTCGGGAGCTCACCCCTCTCTGCAAGGAGCTATATATTATGCTTGATAAGATTTACGCTGCTCTATCCAAATGCAATCAGCAAAAAGCTCATAAACATTATAAACCAAATATCTTGGTATTTACATAATCAAATCAACAAAATAACTTTTACCTCGTTTCTTCATGAACTTTTATGCAACAATATTATCAAAGAACAAATTTATTCTGAGTTTCTAATCCACAAAATCATTCTCAGTTATTAGCAATCAAAATACCTGCAGAACAAAGGCTGACGATGACAAAGATAAAGCAGCACCAATCACTACCGCTTCATCAACACTTCTGATGTTGACCTGAGAAAAATTATTAAAATTTGTATAAAACAAACACAAGACAAATATTATCATGAAGTTTTTAACATCAAGATTGGAGTTGGAAACATTCAAATGGCAGGTAATTGCTAACTTTGACAGGAGAAGAATATATGAACAAAAGATAATAGACAGAAGTACATGGTGACCACATGGAGTAAAGATAAAGGTGCATTCTCACCAAATCAGGCCTCGAGTGAAAAAGAAACTCCAAGATTCTTGTGCCCACAGCTCCATTAGGTGGAAGTTCAAATGCTGTGAAAGCAAGGGTGGATAACAAAACCTTCAAAAGATAAAGAAAAGAAAAGTGAGAAAAGGGAATGACTCCAAAGACTTCCACAGCATCCAAGAATAATTACATAAAAAAGCAAGAGGCAAAAGGGAATACGTCTGAAAAAAGTTAACCAAGCTATGGATAAGAGTGAATTAGTTCCTAAATAGAAGTTAATGGAAAACAGCCTTTATAAACTAAGCAACTCAATGGTTTTGACATGTTTTTATGCAACTAGTAGAAGCATCTGGTGTCTATTTTTAAAACTGATGCTCAATGAACTGCACATATTACATCATAATATATTAGAAGTAGTCAATAGCAAAAATGAAATAGAATAAACTATCATAAGCAAAACAGCATGCACAAGATGGATAATCCAGCACCACTAAATGTACCTGAGTCAATCCCATGCCAAATGCAAATTTTGCAAGAGCCTTTAGACGTGCAAGTGAGAGCTCCAAACCCATTTCAAACAGCTGAAAGGAACATGTATTAGTTGAAAGAATATGTATAACTTTACAAAGTATGCTATGTACCTGACATAATAGAATTAGCCTAAGGTCGTTCAATAAATAACATCCACTGCAAAATAATTAACTACCCAACTAGAATAAGCAAAAACAACAGACAGAACTGCCAGAAATCAGCCTCAATATCTCAATTCCCTTAGAACTCATCAAAAGCTACAAGCAATAGTTAACTAACAGACATTACTTTAAGGTAACTGGGTCATATCTCCAATATCCAAACAACACAAGTATTTTCATGAACCTGAAAACAAACCAGGACCACTCTCAAAATCGGTAAAGTTAGATAAGACAAAGAAAAGCTCACAAGACAAACTTAGCCCCATAAGAGGTACAACATATTATGTTCAGCAAGCAAAGTTGTAAAGTGGTGTTTGCCCTCAGGAAATATAAAAGATCGTGTAAACGTACATATTAACTTGGTTACTCGGGTGCCAAATGTGGCCAAACGGATAGTGTTATCTGAAAAATACAGGTTGGCACTTGGATAAACATAGTTAGAATTGATTGGCAATTGGCACTCCAAGTAGAGGGTCATGCATAAATGCTCAGGAAAGGAGCAAAAGAGCTATAACATAATAAGAATTTAAAGCAGCACCAATATTACTAGTAACAAAGTGACAGACTTCACCAATAATAATACAGTTAATAATTTTATGCTCGGTAGATTGATGAACAACCCAGCAGAAGTGGCATCTAAAGAATTAAGTGATTGCCCTTACCAAGAAAAGAATTCCCCATTCGGACAGCACTTTAACATCTGTAAGATTTCTGATGATGCCAAACTGATTGAGTAAAATTCCAGCAAAAAAGAAACCAAGTATCTGAAAACAAATCAGGAATTCTTATTATAGTTCAGGAAAAATAATATAATATTAGAAAAAGAATAAAAAAGTCAAACATGGGAGAAAGAACAGCAACAAGGAAATAATTGAAATGTCAACGTTATTCTCACTGGGCTAGCTCTAGCAATCTTGAAAGCAGGAACAACAATGACAGTCACAGCTAAAAAGGTCAAAGTATCCAATCCTAAATCATTAATGACATCAATCGCACTGGCAACCTCAGCGGCTCCATGTGTTTGGAATCCTTCCCATCGGGACAGTCTATAGGTGGAGAAATAAAAACCTTTCCAGCCAGATATTGAATATGTTAACGATGGTCTTCCCTCAAAGAAATTTCCAAAGGCTGAAGCGCGTTTATTTATCTTGTAATTGACCACATAGAATGGCTGCTTGTATGAATATGGCAAACTACGAGAATAGTTAGAGTACGCCCTGATCGAGCTAGTTTTCTTGAAGATGTCACATAGCTGTAATATGACAAAGAACTTTGGATTAATGGCTGAGTATATAGCTGGAACTAATCCTACTGAAATTGCAAAGGACAAATGGAACTCAGCCCAAAATGCTAGAGATAAAATTCAATTTTTCATACGTAAAGTAAGTAACAAGCTTCAAGAACCCATCATTATTCAGTACCAAATCTATAATTTAATCACTAACGAGATGCCAAAAATAACAAATAACAATAAAATAATATTAAGAAAATGGAAGCCACAACAGGTGGATGTCCAGAAGTCAGAAGATGAGCTTACCTTAGGACTGTGACAACAAGCTAAAGTTTCCCACATAGCAAAACTACTCACCAATCAAGAACAAGTGAAAAAACGAACCCAAAAGAGCACTTGCTTTCTGTGCTTCTAACTGTTCAGATAAAAATGCCAGAAAAGATATCAGTATATATATCTCTCCCTCAAGATTTTTCTTTTTGCTCTCTTTGTCAAGAAGTGAATGCTGTTCCTATTTGAAGAGCTCTAAACAAGAGGAGGAAAAGCGACCACACGTTCGATTCCCGTGAACTTGGAAACTTTTGATGCTCAGAGGGGAAATATTTAGAAGGAAATTTGTTTTTGTGGACGACATAGGAAAGACATGAGCAAACAAAAGATTTTCTTTTTTTCTTTTTAACGCTTAATGGATTTCTTTGAAAAGTACAAGAAATCTAGCATAACGTACACGTGGCGAATTTTGAGTCCGACTTGCTGGTTATCTGTAACACACTGGATAAAGTATTTTACCGTACAAGAAAGGAAATCCATGTCATAAAATAAAGTGTAAATTTATTTAATTTTTGAAAAATAGTATATTAGCATCGGTATATTTGTTTAGGAAAATTCTAACGATACTGGGATTAAAAATTTCGGTATTAATAACTCATTTACTAATCTTTAAATTTAAAGTTAAAATCTGAACTATTTATTTTATAATATGTAAATTTAACTCACTATTCGGATTAAAAATTATTTTTATTTTTATATATTAAATTATTTTATTATAATTATTTTTTAAAAATACATTTGACATACAAATTCATATATTATAATTAAAATTTAATGTTAAACAATAAGTTATACATATTAAAAATAATCTATTTAAAAAATATTAATTTAAATATTATCAAAACACATACTCTCTCTTTATTTTTCTAAAAAATTATTAATAATAAAATAAATTATTGTAGCTTTAAAATCAATATTACAAATAAAACACATCTCATATATTTCTTATGATAATTGTATTTATATGAATTAATAAAAAAATATATATTAGTTTGAAGAAGTAAACGTTATTGTAATAGTTAAGAATAGTATAATGTAATAAACCCTAAAACTAATACCACTTAATAAAAAAAATAGAATATCTTAAAATTGATAAATTGTGAGTAAAAAAAATATACATGTAATGTACGAATATAAATAAAAAATTTTAAAAAGGATAATTAAGAAAATAAAATATGAATTAATTTAATTTTATGAAATTGATGTTAATTATGATAAACACAAAATTTAAAAAATCTTAATCACATGTAATGCAAATTCAATTTGCCACACTAAGACTACTATTATTAAATTACTGACAATTATCATTCATAAGTTATGCTTTATCTAATATTATGGAACTAAAGGATAAAAAAGAACGAGAAAAAATTCATTAGTACACATGCAAAATAAAATTATTAAATAATTTTAATAAATCAAAAATATCAATAATCGTTTTTTGTCCCTACCTAAAGCATACCCATATATTTACAAAAAAACATATATTTATATGTTAAATATACTTTATTTATATAATAATAATAATTTTAAACTATATAAAAAATTTTGAAATAATTTTTATAATTTCTACAAGTACTGTATTTTTTACACAACTTTTTCATTATAATTCAATTTTCTATATCAACATTACAAGTAAAATATCAATTTACAATTCCTATATTACATTTATATTCCTTTTGTTCCATATACAATTATAATATAGCTATTTATTAATTTGTGTTCATTTACATTTAAATTATTATAATTACATTTTTTTATACTGTATTTATGAAATTGATATCTATTTTTATGCTTTTATGTTGGCTTATTATTTTTTATTTCTTATTTTTGACTTTTAAAATTAGTATTTTATTTACATACATATTATATATTATAATTTAATATTTTATATAGAGATTAAAAATTTTATGTGGATTTATAACCTCTATGTCACAATTACAATTTTTATTTTATTTGTAATCATACTGTTGTCATTTGACATTAAATGTTAATTTATATTTATCTCAATGCATTTATATTTTTTATATTAAATTTATTAAATTAATGTTCATTTTTACTATTTTATGTTAGCTTATGTTTTATGTTTTATTTTTTAATTTTTACAGGTGTTTTATTCTATATACAAGTTATAAGTTATAATTTAATATTTTATGTGAAAATTACAAATCTTATGGGAATTTAAAATTTTTATGTCACAATTACTTTTTTTTGTTTGTGTTGTTTACAATAATTCTGTTGTCGTTTAGCAATTTAATGTTAGTTTACGTATATTTCAGAGCATTTATATCTTTTATGATGAATTTATGAAATTAATGTTTATTTTTATTTTTTTATGTTGGCTTATATTTCATTTTATTTTTTACAAATATTATATTTACATATAAGTTATACGTTATAATTTAATCTTTTATATAAATATTACAAATTTTATGTGAATTTATAACTCTTATATCACAATTACGATTCTTTTTTTTTTACAGTTATTTTGTTGTCATTTAATAATTTAATGTTAATTTACATGTATTTCAATGCATTTATATTGTTTTTGTTGAATTTATGAAAAAAAGATGTTTATTTTTATTTTTTTACGTTCGTCTTTTTTTATTTTTTAATTTTAACATTTACAAGTGTTATGTTTTCATATAAGTTTTACATTATAATTTAATTTTTTATATCAAGATAATAAGTTTAATGTTGATTTATACATTTTATGTTCAATTTATAATTTTTTTGTTCCATATACAAATACAACATTATCATTTGTTATTTTAATGTTAACTTACATTTATTTCATCACATTTACATGTTTCATGTTGAATTTATTAAATCGACATTTATATTTACTCTTTGATGTTATTTAATTTTTAATTTTAACCTTCACAAATGTTATATTTTACAAATAAGTTTTATATTAAAATTTAATTTTTTATATTAAGATAATAAGTTTAATGTCGATTTACATGTTTTATATTATATTTATAATTATTTTTGTTCTGTATACAAATATAATGTTGTTATTTATTATTTTAATGCTAATTTGTATTTGCAGTGTAAATTATAATTAATTAAAATTTAAACAAGTAAAATATAATTACTTTATATGTCTGTATTTTCATAAAATTGGAATTAATTATAGGTAAAGATTTAGATAAACACATAATAAAAAGACTTTTTTTGTTTATTTAATTATAGAAAAATTTAGATAGACACAAAATGAATATTTTTTATCTCTTATTGTACTAACCGATAAAATTATATTTAACAGATAAATTATAATATTTTAATTAATTTAAGTTAATTATTATAACCGTAGATTTAATCTAACAATTCAAATGATCTATATTATCGATACCGGAATTTTTATCTCGATTATTTGTAACACACTAAATAAAGTATTTTTTTTACCATATAAGAAAGGAAATTCATGTCATAAAATGTAGTGTAAATTTATTTAATATTTGAAAAATAGAGTATTAGCATGGATATATTTGTTTATATATTATTAAGATTTATTTTCTGTTAAATTATTTTATTAATTATTAATTTTAGATGTTATTTAACCGATATTAAATAATATTTATAGTGTGAGAAAATCTTGAACCGGTGATTAAAAATGTGTATTTATTCCGGGTTCATTGTACAAATAAATTATTGTTAGATGCCAAAGATGATAAAAATATTAACTATTTACCATAAAATGAAATATTTGTAGATAACCAAAATTTAGGATTTCTTAGGATACGAATTTATTTAATTTTTGGAAAAAAAAAGAATTTATTCAGACATGATTAAGATATATATTTTGTGGTTTTAACTTATACCTCTTCTAATTTTTAAAATTTTAACACTTAAATGAAAAGTTTAAAAAAAGACACACTTATCTCTTCTGAACCATTAGTTGACCATCTAATTTTATTTATATGACTATAATACCCTTAATTAATTCAAAGTAAAGTATAAGAAATTCAATTTGTATGTAATCAAAAATAATTTTAATTTATATTTATTTAAAAATTAGAAATTTAATTAATGACAATTTAATTTAACAATTTTAGTTTACGTGTATTTAATATTTATTAAAATTAAAAATTTAATTAATGATAATTTAACTTGATAATTTTAGTTTACATTTATTTAATATTTACTCAAAATAGGAATTTAATTTTTATTCATATGTCATACTTATCCAAATCTCAAATATTAATATGTAAAGCCGTCGCCTTTTTTACTCCCCTCTTTTGCAAATTCTCCAACAATAAACTATATTTTTTTTATTTCATTAAACAATTTTATAGTCTTATCAATCTCACTCTTCTTATAAAAACACTTTAATAGAAGATTTATGTCATATACATTCATATTAAATCTATATTTCAATATTAATCTTATGACTCGTAAAGCAAATGTAAACTTTTGGGTTTATAAAAAAAAATTTGATGGAATTACGCAATGACGAAAAATTATAAAAAATATCAACATGATTAAAATGCTAATTTTAAATATCATTAAATAAATTTTTAATTTAAATAAATATTAAATGAATATAAATTATAATTCTTATTAATCAAAATTTTAATTATTTTAATTTTTTAAACATCAAATAAATTAAAATTAAGTTTTTTAAACTTTATTTTGAAGCAATTAAGGGTATTATAGTCATTTTAAGTGAAAATACATGGTCAATTGACGGTCCAAGGGAGGTAAGTGTGTCTTTTCTTAAAATTTTCATTTAAGTGTTACAATCGCAAATTAAATTATCATTAATTAAATTTCTAATTTTTAAATAAATATAAATTAAAATTATTTTTTATTACATACAATTGAATTTCTTATATTTTACTTTGAAGCAATTAAAAGTATTATAATCATATAAATAAAATTGAATGGTCAACTAATAGTCTAAAGAAGGTAAGTGTACCTTTTCTTAAACCTTTCATTTAAATGTTAAAATTTCAAATATCAGAAGAGGTACGTGTTAAAACCCTTATATATTTTTATTAACTGTCAATTATAGATGTGTTTGCCCCCAGTAAAAATTACAATGTACAAAATTAGGATTTCTTGTGATCTTTATTTATTTAAATTTATTTGCATATAATTAAGATTTATTTAGGACAGAGCGTCTCCAAGGCTTGAAGAGAGGTTGGCCCCAAGTCTTACAAAATTTTTTAAATTTTTTATTATAATATTTATATTTTTATCTCATTTTTTAAATTTATATACAATTTCATCTTTATATTTTAAAAAATTATTAATTTATCTATAATTTATATATTATTTTTAAAAGATTACCTGATTAACTTTACTTTTCAATCATTTTAACCCACAAAAAATTTTAACCCTTCAGTTATTTAATTTTGACACCGCCTCTGAATTTATTTGTAAAATTTATTTGCATATGATCAAGTTTTCTTTTTTTTTTTTGGGTCAAATATAAGGTGATTTATATATTGAAAAGTAGCCGTCTTTCAATAAGCATTTCTTTTGATTCACTCGACAATAGGAAAATAACATTAAGAGAATATGCAAAGAAATTCATTAAAAGCTGACCGTACATATAAATATAATGTGTCGTTACTCTTTAAGTAAGATAGACAATAATGCAGAATTAGCAGCAATGCAGGGATGAACATGTACACCGCAAACGTAACAACACTGGATTAACACATTTGAGACAGGATTTCCATGTTCTTGAAATAGCCACAACAATGTAACTCACTGGGAGGACTAGGAATTAGCTGGAACGAACTTGAGGGATACACTATTCACACAATGGCGTTCATCTGTGGGTGTCAGAAACCCTTCGCCTTTAAATACATGGCCTAGATGTCCACCACATGCTGTGCAGGTGATTTCAGTCCTCATACCATCTGGGTCCAGCTGATAAAAATGTGACAACTTTGTTAAAACGGAGCTGAAATGGATGGGTAAAAACAACTCTGAAGATAATATACAAATTGATTACATTGCGATTAATGGCTCCAGGGAGACCCTCGTAGAAAGCTGGCCAGCCACAACCAGAATTGAACTTCGTTGTGGACCTGTAAAGTGGAGTTCCACAACCAGCGCAGGTATAGATACCCTCTTCAAAGAACTTGTCATATTCTCCTGTGCCTGGATACCTGTGAAACACCCAAAGCAACACCGATAATCAATCTAAGAATATGTAATAAGCAATATGTCAGCTTTTATTATTAGATTTTCATATGGGGATAACTGGATAAGCATGCTGCGTCTCATCTTCAAAAGTCCCTAGTTTATAATTGAAGAAGATAGTTGATACATTAACAACATAGTATTTCTCCAGTCCTCAACTTGAGGAATTAAGGTACAAAGGGAAAAAAAAATTGAGATATTCAATCTCAATCCAGCCCCATATACCAATACAAATATAAAAGTCTTATGATTGATATCAAACAAACTGCAAAAATAAAATCAGTAGTCAGTTTATCAAGCACATGTTATCTATCTACAGCCTTATTTTTCTGGCTGAGATGCATCAGCTGATTACTTTATTTGCTAATCGCTATCTTCTATCATGTTGACAATCCATCTTTGCCATACATTTAGAGAAATAACAATTCATACAAATTCAGAACGTATTTAAATATGTAATTGGTTCACCACATCTGACTGCTGACTCAACATTCTTTCTTCTACTGCCCCACTTCTCACAGCACAAGCCTCCACCAAATCACTCCCTAATGCTATAAGCAATCAAGCAACCAAGCGAGGCTGAAATGAGGAAAAGACATCTCAATTTCACATATCCATAATCAACAACAGATTTAAAATTCTAAAAAGCCAATCTCACACCACAAGACAATGGTGAAAAACTAGTTGCCTCAGGGTATTCGCTATTCAGGAAACATTTCTAGAGGGTTGAAGGACCAGGCAAACTATATATAAGGAGAGGATATCCGTATTCTAGTTCAAGTTTACTCAAACACATGTAAATATCTTTTATTGTATAGAAGCAATCCGCAAAAGGAGATTTATATGACTCCAGAAATGCGAACATCAATAAATCAATCAAAATTAGCAGAATTTCAGTACTCCATCTCAAACCAGTCACCACTAAATCCCGCAGCAAATTATTTTCTACAGTTTCTAGCTCAAGAGGCTGTAAATTTGTTTACTTGAAAATATTCAAAAATTTTAATTTGTTTTCTTGTAAAAGTTCATACGCAACTGAACAAAAACTAAAATGAAACCTGGGTTGAGTCGAATCCAGTTAACAAGCACAGGATACAACCAAATCATTGCACAATCCCACGCCAATAAAATGAAATAATCCTTCGCCATTATCAATCTCAATCTCCTTTCCTAGCTTCAATTTTCTTCTTTTTCAAATGTAGAGTTGAAGCAAACAGTAAAAAAAAGGAACATTTTGTTAACATAAATCTTTTAACCATTCATTTCCTCCCAAGTCCCAAAACATTAACAGCAAAGAAAACCGTACTCAGTTCCTTTCTGTCTCAAAATCCGAAACTGTTCAGGGGAAAGAACAGCACGCCAGTCCTCCTCCGTCTTCTTCACGGACTCAGGTCCAGCAGCCATGGATACAACAAACCCACCTTGAAACCTACGGTTACTCTGCTCAAAGAGCGACCCAAAGAAGCCAGATGACGAGATGCAGCGAGCGACAGGCTGAATCGAAGAAGAAGTTAACCGGGTTGTTGGGAGAGCGGTGGGTGGACAATGGATAAGACGAGAAACAACAGTAGCGAAAGTTCTGGATTTGGATGGTGGTATGGTGGTGAAGAGAATGGATTTGGTGGAAGAGAAAGGAGAAGTTTTCAGAAAGTTGAAGCCCATTTCTAGTTGTCTCAGGATTTTGTGTGGCGATAATATTTTTTATTATTGTACTCAGTTTACATTTTGTAGCCTATTCCATTTTCAAAATTTTTTTTTTTTGATAAAACTTATCATAATCAAGAAAAAAAAACAAAGAAGAAAAATAAAAAAATTCAGTTTATCTAAACTTTTAATATTAAGCATAAGATGTTTCCATATTGTTACTTTGAATGTAATATAACAGAGTTAAAATTCCTAATTTTGACTGCTTTCAAGTTATAGGATCATGTATTTTAGTTAAAGTTTTAAAAATTAATCAATTTATCTTATATATATATATATATATAGTTGTATCAATTTCTTTAAAGTTTTTATTCAGCAACCTTGTGCTGTTGAAATTTCAAAATTTGTCCTATACACCTTTATTTTCACAAGTTTCATGTCATAAAAAGTTTTAATACAGCATTTGAGAACATGTTAGTGTTAAATAATATTGTGGTACAACAGAATTAACATTACCTCATGTTCTACATATTATTCATAACTTTAATGATTTCTGTATAAATTCATAAAATTATTTTGTATGATGAATGCATACAGCTATAAATTTTGTAACTTTTCAACGTTATTTCAAAACGAGTTATTGACAAAAAGGATAAATCAATTTTATCTACCTACCAATTAATAGGCAGATAAATTAAACCAACCAAAAAAACAAAAAAACCTACTAGGACAAAAATATTATTTCCTAAAAAATCAGAGGGCAATAAAGTCCAACAATATAAATGACACGTGTGGTTGTCTCGTACGAAGGCAGTGTTCGTCTTCGGCAACTCTCGCCCGCTTTACATTCTTCCCCTCACTCCCTCTTCAGTCTCGATCTCATAAAATCGGTACGAATTTACGAATAAAAGATTATTATAATTTCCTGTTCTTTTATCTTTGCTATCTATTTTTATTTCTTAATTTCCCTGTTTCTTCTTGTTTTACACTTCAATTTATATTTACTGCTATCCATTTTGTGGTATAATTTAGGAATCTTTTAAAAAAAATTGAATGTTTATTTATTTATTTTTT
Organism: Azadirachta indica; assembly: GCA_022749755.1. NCBI lineage: Eukaryota > Viridiplantae > Streptophyta > Magnoliopsida > Sapindales > Meliaceae > Azadirachta > Azadirachta indica. Next base: position 16,826,905 of record CM040444.1, read on the forward strand.
TTGGGTACTCAAGGTAGTTAATTTGTTATTCTTGTTTTAATTGTTATACCCTGTTTTCTATTTTAGGGAAAATTCAGTTGCCTTTGGCCGGCTGGTGTTTGCAGTGTTGCAGGATTTGAATTTGTGATTGTTCAGGTTTTTTAGTGACATTCATTGTTCATTTTTATGGCCCGAAATTGTATAAACTGAATCAGATGGATATTTGATTAATTCTCCTATGATTTGTTTATGATTTATCCATTTGTTGTCTTGTAATACTTCTGTGTTTAGATTGTTAAACCAAAACTCTAGTTTGTTTGGGTTTTTTGGTATCTTGGGTTTCTGATCAAAATTAGGATAAATGTTTTTGATGAATTTGTGGAATTAAGTTATGGTGGTGACCTTCCATTTACTTTGATCGAGGAGGTTGGTATGATAGGTTTTAACATGCTGGGGAATGGAGGACTGTAGTTCCTATCCTCCTTTTCACCAGAGAGCAACCGTTCATAAGTCATTATTTATTGGATTCCACGGGAGGCATTTGATTCTGAACATGGTCTTTTATTGGAAATGCAGATCTTTCTGTTTTTTTACGTAGTAGTTAGATTATGTAGTTAAAACTTATTGTCATTTGTGTATGACATCGCATATCATCAAAACTCGGTTAGTTTGTGGAGAAAGCTCCTTTTAAGGACTTAGATGATTGATCATTGACCATTTTTTATGTCATTTTGTTGTAAGAAAAGCTAGAATGTGTTTTTTTTTTTTTTTCCCTAGTTTAATACTCTGTCATTTTTAAATCTACTGCATAGTACTTAGTAAGAAGAGATCAAAATATTGAGATTATGTGACACCCAAGTAAGATTGGATAGTTATGGTCTCAAGAATTTTTTGCTTTCTCCAAGAAAGGATAGGGAACTGTTCAGTGTTCATATTTTTTTAAGCAAAATTTGTCCCATGCAATTAAAAGTTAATACTTTTTAATGCCAGCTAGTCTGGATAAAGCTTGAGATCCAGCCTTGCAGAAAAGGTTGAGTTGGCTAGCTTCAGAGTGCTTTTGGTTCTATTAAGTAAATTTACTGCCGCTATCCACTTGGAATGAGCTTTCCCTGATTGGCATGGAAAATAATACAAACATCCAGTAAAGATGTGATTTTGTCATCTATTTGTCATCGATGGTTAATATAATGCACGGCTCTTAGTCTCTTACTATGATTGCCTTTTTCTGCAGGAACTTCTCATTCTGTACAAGAAATGGAGCTGAGTAGTGTAAAAGATGCATTTGATCGTGTTGCTAAGAAGCAGAAGGTGTCGTACTCCAAAGCCCAAGAAGTAATTGATCAAGTTGGCCATGAAATTGAGCAAGCATTAACAAAAATCCATTCAGTTGATGACATCAGCTCCCCTGTTGATCTGAAATCCTTCCTTGCAGAGCTAAAACTCAAGCTCAATGCGATTGGAACACAAAACCAGTTAGAAGGGTCTCAGAAGGAATTAAATTTGAATGTCAGCAAGTACCTGAAGCTGCTTGAGAAAGTATTCAATCCTGACATATCCAAGGCATATAGAAATGTTGATTTTGACTGCCATATACTGAATCAAATAATTGCAAATCACTTTTACCGGCAAGGGTTGTTTGATCTAGGAGATTGCTTGATAAATGAGGCCGGAGAACCAGAGGCATCTGCACTAAAATCTCAGTTCTTGGAGATGTATCAGATACTTGAGGCCGTGAAGGTCAAGAACCTTGAGCCTGCTCTGAACTGGGTTGCTGCCAATCGCGAGAAGCTGAAGCAGAATGCCTCATACCTGGAGCTGAAGCTGCACCGATTCCAGTTTGTGGAAATCTTGCAAACAAGGGGTCGAGCGGATGCACTCCACTATGCTAGAACCCACCTCGCGCCTTTTGCTTCCATTCATTTGGATGAGATCCAGAAATTAATGGGTTCTCTCCTGTGGGCTGGAAAACTTGAAAAATCCCCTTATGCAGAACTATTGGTTCCTACGCATTGGGACAAATTGGCTGAGGAGCTGACCCGGCAATTCTGCAGCCTCTTGGGGCAGTCCCATCAGAGTCCATTAACCGTTGCCATATCTGCTGGTGTTGAAGGGTTGCCCACACTCTTGAAGCTGGCGAATGTAATGGCCGCAAAGAAGCAGGAATGGCAGGCAATGAAACAGTTGCCAGTGCCATTGGAATTAGGGCGAGAATTTCAGTTCCACTCGATATTTGTTTGCCCTGTAAGTAGAGAGCAAGGCAGTGAAGAGAATCCGCCGATGCTGATGCCATGTCTGCATGTTCTGTGCAAACAATCAATCATGAAGCTGTCAAAAAGTAGCACAAGAACATTCAAGTGTCCATATTGTCCAGCTGAGGCTTCGGTTGCACAGTGTCGGCAGCTATATTTTTGACCTTCCTGAGATAAATATCTCTTTTGGGGGACTGATTTGTGTTGGTAATCATAATATGGGTATTTTGCATTTGTGGATCAGTAGTTGTATATAGAGATTCTTTATAAATTCGTGTTTTGATTTAGGACCGAATTTCTTGTATTTTTGGTTTTGAATATTACCGATACTTGTATTTAGAATAGGAAACTTCTTAATTCTACGGTATAATCTCTAGCATTCTAATTCTAGTAGAGTCCTCTTCTTTTACACGTTAAAATGACATATTGTGCCATTTGGTTACATGCCCAAATCTCATATTAATTTTCTTTTTGAATATTAATATCATATTAATTAAAAATATAAACTTTCATGAATACATAAACTTTAGAACCTTTTTTCCCTTACAAAAATTGATTTGACCCGTGAATACGTAACAATATAAGATCATCCACAAAAAAGAGGAAACTCCCATCCTATGTATCTGTAATTTCGTGAAACATGTACAAGGAAAATGTATGCAATGCTCAAAATTAAAGCAACGATGTGAACCCAATTGGGAAAGGGAATGACGTTTAAATACCCAACATTATCAACACTAACAATTTTGTAAACAGTAAGAGATCCACTGTTTTAATTTCTAACACAAACCAGCGGCTAACTTTAAACAACCTACTTGTTCTGTGAAAATCCCATTATTTTCTTCAACCCAGGAAACAGAACAAAACCAGAACTTGACGATTTCTTCTCTTCATGCAAATACTCTTCAAGCATTTCCTTAACAGACCTAGCAGACAATGGATGAAAATTCAAACTCCATTCACTAACAAACCCTTTAACCAAACCCCACTTCTCTTCTTCATCAATTTTCTTCCACTTCTTCTTCGCTTCATCTTCTTCCAGAGCCAAGTATTGGCAGAACTCGGTGAACAGCAATTCTTTGCTTTTCTTCATGGCTTCTTCTTTCTGCACCAAATGGGCGTTTATCTTTGCCACTTCTGTGGCTAAATCTGATGCCAGTTCCGCATCACTGAGATTGTTGTTGTTGTTCTTGGAGGTGCAGAGGATTAGGGTTTTGGGTCTGTTGGTAAACTGTTGGAAGTTTGGGGATTGTGGCAGAGTTTTTGGGGAGAAAAGATTGATTTTTAGAGCCATTCAAGGTTTAAAGTAATGGGTACGTTCAGATTTTTTGGGAAAAAAAGAAAAAAAAAAAAAAAAGAAGAGATTTTGATGCTGTAGAAGATCGATTGAGGAGATATCTCAATGCAACTGTGGACTACAGAGAAAGACTCGCCTGTCAATTGTTTTCCAGTTAGGGTTAGATGTTTGCTGCTCAAAACACAAGTACAAAAATGTTGTTGCCAGATGGCAGGCATATCTGGAATCCACAATTTTCCACGTTTGGTTCAACTTGCAAGAATGATACTACCTACAGAATATCATCGGTGATCAAATGAATGATGAGTTTTTGTAATTTTTAAATAAATTTTTATACTATTTGCAACCTTAACGATACTTCCCGATATTTGGTCCACATAAGGTTTCAGTAAACTAGATAAAAGATAAAATCCACAAATTATCGCAGTTCAAATTCACATATTTCTTCAGTAAGCTCGGAAAATAGCTTTGTCCAAAAGAGTTATAAGTCAATGAGCAGACAAGAGATTAATTATATACATTTCAAAGTTGAATCATGTGAGAACTAGTGAAAGTATGATTCAAACTTTCAGTATTCACACCTTCCAAAAAAAAAAAATAATAACAGTAAATAAATAAAAGAATTTTGAGAAAAAAAAATAGTGATCCAAGATCTAACATATCACTCATCTGTTACAATTTGAAAACATTTGGCAAGGGTTTGCATAGGAGCTCCTATTCTTGTTAATGTCTCCTGAAAACATGAGATGCTGGCCTGTGCTTTCTGACAACCAATTTCTCCTGTCTTTTCTACTAGGGGCGTGGTAAGAAGCAGCATGACTTTTCTGTTGAAAACTGTTGAGATATTTGCAAAATTGAAACCTGATTACAACTTTTTCAGGGTCTTTTAGACTCTTCATCACCATGATTGTGAGCTACTATTCCGTATCAGTTCTGATAATATATCAACCCATGTGTCTGGGACACCAGGTAGGCACCAATGCATGCAGTCCTGGCCCCAGATAGCCACGGCATCCTTCTTTCCCAACCACACTGCTGGATGGGCATCTGCTCTGAATTCGCTCAAATGAGTCAGATCAACTACTTGAAAACTTGTGCCCTTTAATGCTTCTCGAATAACATTATTAACTTGTCTTGCATCTTTGTTCACACCATTGTTGCTGGGATCAAACCATAAGTCAAGCTGTCGAGGTATAAGAATCCAATTCTCTAAAATGAAGGTTCTAAAATATGGTAAGTTTTAAAAGTGCAAGAATGTTTCAACCATGTTCAATGCTTGAAATCTATCTACATCATGATCAACACAGCAAGCGCCAATAAAATTTGGAAGAAATTTCAAAAACTTGGAATTAATTTCGGCATGGTTCCAGACACAATGTGATCAATCAAAATACATATTCATGTATGGAGCATATGCACAATGCCAAAATCAACTTATACCTGATCTTCCTCAAGTGGTTTATTGAACAAGCAACTGCCATTTTGATTCCACTCGCCACCGTGAAAATGCCTCGGTGATTGCAAACGCCAAAACTTGAGTGTCTTTTTAGGAAATTCTCTTTCTATGTATGTGACCATATTCTCAACAACAACTTTAAGTCCATCCATTATCTCCAGCGGGGGACGCATCTCTGTCCCGCCACGATAAAAAACAAGAGGTCTATCTTTTGGGAATTTATCGTAACCCCACCTAGTATAAAGTAAGTTAATATTTTGGCACAAGACGGGAACCAACAAGTTTTGTGGTAATGAATGAAAACCAGTTTGAGACATAATCTTTTATTTAACCATAGCAAATCTTGAGCAAATACGATAAGCTATTGGTCAAATTAAGCAATAGAAGCAAAACAGAATTACCAGTGGCCAGTATTAAATACAAGGACATCATAGAAGTTGGTAATGTTTATCCAATCAACTGCAGGAATATCAACATCAACTCGATACGCTCCTTTCAATCCTTCTTTATCATTGGCTACTGGCTGCCACCTTTATTTAATCAGCCATAAGCATGTGAGATTGCATTTTCAAAATCTACTTCAATCTATGCAATTAAAAGTGGGACAATTAACAAAATTTAAATAAGTTTAAATGAGAAGAAATAGATAAAGATAAAGAAAAATATTAATAAGAAGAAAAAATCCACTCAAACCAAAACAACGTAACTAACAGCCAAAAGCAGAAATATAGAGAGCTTATTGTAACCATTTCAAAGAACAGTCAGCAATAAGAACATGAATCTATTACTGTAGACAAAACTGCAGGTTTACAAAGATGCAATACAGTATGCTACAGAAGAACAAGTATCATTTACAGTAAAGACAAGTATCATGTTAAACCCAAAAAGCATGATCAGAAAAAAGGTACATAAAGGATGATAGAGATTCTGATGAGAAGTTGTGTTATTGAGCACCTATTCACATAGTCTTAGAAAGTCAGTATTATTACATATTGTCTTAGAAAATCAATATTGTTAGGGGCCATTCGGCGGCTGGCTACACATTCCTATGCAATCCTTGTTCAGAATTGTCAAAAACTGCTATCATGAGAATATCAGCACAAGGTCTAATAAGAATGTTGCAATGGAAACATCTGCACAGGCTACCAAGGTAACAATGTTACTAATGGCAAGAAAATAATTCACTATATTATACTCCACATTTTGAGCTCCAACTACAGCTGTAAGATGATATGATTAAGATGATTGTCTTTGTATCTCTCTACAGTAAATAGATATCATTATCTTCAAGCATAAAAATAGAAAATAAAAAAGATAAATGGAAAGGATGGGCAAGTTCTGCTGCACTGACGATTTAGAATGCAAATCCATACGTCAAAACTGATTACAGCAAGATCAGTACATCCTTAACCTCAGCAAAAGCTCTCACTGGCATGCCTTGACGAAAACAAGGTTGGCCTAATCTTTCCCGACACATAGAAGCCAACTAAAACCTACCCCAACTTCTCGTTTAACGTTCTCAGCATGTACTTGGGATTCTACACACCAAAGCTATACTATCAGGAAAATACCCTTCCCAACAATATGAGCACAATATTTCTTCCCAGCTTCCATTCCATAATTCACATTTCCTCCCCCTTAGAAAAGCAATTTTAACACCTCTTTACAAATCCCTTTTGCAATTTTCCTAGGCAACTAATTAAATTAATCGATTCACGATTTTCCTGTTCAATTAAATTGGTTCACATTGATTTTCCTTCCCATATATACAAACAATTTTCAATAATAACAATTTCAATTAAAGGAGAAAAACTAAACTTTACCTATATTCTGCAATCAAAACAGCCCGATGATACGCAACTGTAACATTATACTTAGGAAAATAACCCCCTCTCCAAGCACCTTTTTTTTTCCACTTCTTGGCACCGGAATCCGCAGCACGAAGAATACACAAAAACGACACAATAAAATTTTCATTCAGAGAATCCCCAATAAGCCCAATGTTCTTATTCCTCATCATGCTCAAAAACGCGGCCGGATCGATCCGGGGCAAATCGCATTTGTCGGGCACCCATTTCCAGGAATTAATCAGACCCATGTCAGGTCTCTGGTTTTTAAGGCAGTTCCATGAGTTTCTATGAAATGGGCAAGTTTCATCGTAAGAGAATTTTTCGGTTAGAGGTTCTTGGAGGACCCATTTGCCGTGAAAAAGATCGCAGGCGAGGGAACGGGTAGCGAGGATTTTGGCGGTGGACGTCGGAGTGGTTGGTGTAGTGGGTCCGAAAATGAAGGAGTAGATGAAGAGGAAGACGAAGGAGAGCAGAAGGAGTAGAGGGAAAAGCGAAGACGCTGGCTTTGATGGCATTCTGAATCCAACATCCGTCAGCAACGGCCAAAGGGAAACAGAGGAAGCTCTGATTTGGAGGAAGAAATTCGACGACGAAGAGAATTTTATGGTAACTGAATTTTATCATCTAAATCCCTGAGTTTTATATTTATTAAAGGATGATATATTTTTTAATTAATTTTGTTGTTAATTATTGATGACGAAAAGAAAAGAATGATTCAAATTTACTTTATAAAAATTTAGAAATATATATTTATTTTTGGTTTAACATAACTTAAAAACTCAAGATCTTAAACAATAAAACACCATTAAAAAGAATACAAGAGTTAGATTAGAGATTTAAGTTGTGTTATTGTTTTCTAAAAAGAAAATCAAAAAATAATGTTTTAATTTTTTTAATTTAAATGACATATAAACCAAATAGATAGGAAGGTTTTTATAATTTTAAGATAAAGTATTTTTCTCTTTCACTATTTAACCCATGAATGATATATGTTTTAAAATGATAACACTTAAAATAATACTTTTTAAGATAATTAATGCATATTATTTTATCATTTAGATTTATGAGATTTTTTATTAATCCTTTTATAAACACCTATTTTCCATAAAATTTTGAAATGTTGGTTTTAAGTTATTCCTTGAACAACGATAATTAACAAACATACATTAGTGAGGAACCTATTTGATCAAATATGACTGATAAAAATGAAAAAATATAAGGAGCTAGATGATATAACCCCTTATATATAAAACACTAACGCACGGCAATTTCGTCGGACAATAGCCTTCTCGCGCCTTTCGCGCGCTCTCTGTGCTTGTGGCCAAAGGTTTTGCTTCTTCATAAATAGACTTTCATAGTCTTTGGTTTCGGTACCACTTGTAGCAAAATTAACTCATCTGTTTGCATTTTGTTGGACTGAATTGATTAAATTTTGCTTTTTTACTTTTGCACGCAAACTGTTCGCGAAAATGCCCAACTAACGTATAGGCTTGTGTTTCGAAGTTTAAGCTAACTTAATTGTAAAAAAATTCGAACTTTAGTAGTTGTATTTTTACAATGATTTGGAAGCTAACAAGTGTTTGCGAATGGGATAATGCAAGATTGTTGATTCTTGTTTCGTATTTGTGCAATGCTTGGTCATTTTAGTAATGAATTTTTTTTTCTTTGCCATATAAAATTGGTTTGAATGGTCTTAAATAGTTACTTTACTGTTCTGATATTTGACTGTTTTTTGTGAAGACAGAACAGTGGTTATGTGAAGCAATGTTGCCTAGAAGGGTTCGAAGCATTTTAAACTTGCATGACATCGTTACGCACAATTCTATTGCAAATTTTATTGGTATAAACAGGTTAAAGCATCCATGTGGCATGTACTCTACGGGGTCAACTTTCATGGAGCTTCCAAGGAAGCGTAAGAAATGTGAGCGGAAGCCATGGGTGACACATATTACTGAGCTCAAGCGCATAGGTAGACGGGAAAGAAAAGAGAGGCAGATGGTGAAAGAAAAGATTGTGCGGCCTCCTGAAAATGGTTTGCTCATTAAGGAATTGATACCAGTTGCCCACGAAGTTTATGCTGCCAGAACAGAATTGTTTGCTTGTGTTTCGAGGGTAGTTAAAAGCATTGCCATTTATGCGTGCAGGTAAACAATCAGTTTTCTTTATCATTCTCCAGGAGACTTATTCTGAGACTCATATTTTCTGTAAACGTGTTCTGTGGAGATCTGTCTCCTGGCAGACGAAACAATAAAGCTAGAGCAGTGTAGGCTTACATTATGCTTTTGGTGGCTGAGGTGCTTTTGCAGAAGGACAAGTAAAAATGTTTCCACTTTATTGGTAGAATAAGTTGATTTTAAATAATCAATTGTATTATATGTCCTCAATTGTTGAAGTTCACAAATTAGATGTAACGTAATGTGGTCCAACAAGCCGTAACTTGTTATGCAAATAGATGTCTAAATGTTAGAATAATAAGGGCATCACACATATGTTTGCTAACCATAATAGAAAAAGACCTTAGCTGATCTGGAGGTATCCCAATTCTCTTGTGATCTTGGTTTATTGAAGTACAAAATTAGGATTCCGAATTGACAACTAAACGTTTGGATTAAGCACACTTGGTAAATAAAAAGTGAAAATGATGAAATTGTGTCAGTGAAAATTTGGTTTGTCATTGTTGATCTCATTGATAGTTTGCTGCAAACTTTCTTGTACATAATTGTTGATTTTGTCTTTGCAGCTTCTGCAGAGAAGTTCATGTCGGTCATCCACCACACCAGATCAGAACATGCAATATCGCTGGTAGCCCAGCAAGCAAGGAACACAGTTGGAAAGTAGGGGATGTGGAACACATTTTGCCTCTTGTCGAATCCTTTCATCTATATGACAGGTTAGGGAGAGCTGTTTCTCATAACGAGCGGCTTGAAGTGGATCAAATTCCAGCAGTTGTTGAACTTTGCATCCAAGCAGGTATTGACATCCCCAAGTACCCGACAAGAAGAAGGGTTTTCCCTGCTTACAATCTTGCTGGTAAAATTATAGATTTTGAGAAGAAGTTCCCAAAAGAAGATAAAGCTGGCAAAGACATAGACACATTTGGATTTTGGGAGAGCAGAAAGAAATCAAGCGAGGGGAACAAGTACATAGATGTGAACTCTGATGATACCCAAGGTTCTGTTTCCTTTTAATTTGGCTTTTGCTTGTCACCAGTCCTAGTAGCAGTTTGGAGAATTCATCTTTGTTCCTATCTATTGTAAACAAAGCTAAGTAGAAATATGATCTCGTTATTGTAATATCTGGTCACAAGGCTTAATTGATTAAGGTTGATCGTTAATACAACCTGAGTTCCTGATCTTCTGGCATCTATGCAGGTGTTGCTGTGAGAGGTATGGCAGCATGGGAGAGAATGCGATCAGGACTATCCAAACTCATGCAGAAATATGCCGTTCAAACCTGTGGATATTGCTCCGAGGTCCAAGTAGGACCTAAAGGTCACAGAGTGAGGAATTGCCAAGCTTACAAGCACCAGATGAGGGACGGGCAACATGCATGGCAAGAGGCAACGGTTGATGATTTGGTTCCTCCAGTGTACGTATGGCATGTACACAATCTGACAAGCGGCAAACCACTGGTGAACAATTTGAAGAGATACTATGGCATGCTGCCTGCAGTTGTTGAAGTATTTGCTCAGGCTGGGGCCAAAGTAAGTTGTGATTATGCTGGTCTAATGAGGGAAGATGTTGCAGTGCCTGGGTTGGATGAAGAGAAGTTGGTTGTCTAAGGGCATGCTGTAATTATCATATTTTTATGTAAGATTTTATTAAATACATACTATTAGTGATTTCACTCCCCAATAAATAAAAGATTTATTGAATGGATTTAAGGCAAGGGTAGATTGTATTTTGGCATTTGTATTAGAAAAAATATAAAGAAATATGTTGACCAAAACGTGACAATGATGACATATTTGAAGTATGAGAAAATATTGAGGTAACTGGATAAAATTTTAACACTTAAACCAAATTAAAATCATTTCCAAAAGAATTTTATGAACCTTTTATCTAACATAGAATCATTAATCAATTTGATCTTTAATATATTGTTCTAATATTTGATACATACAATATTATTATACTCACAAAATTAGACTTAGATTGATACTATGAATAACATAAGATTACTGTATAAATATTATTTATTATAAATTGCATTATAGTAAATTCGGATCTACAATATATTTTTTTAAAAAAATTAAGAATTATAAGTATATCTATTTTGTAAATATATGAATATTCTAGATTTCCACTACATAAGCTTATACGCGTCATGCATATACAGCAAAGATAATACAGTCCACGTATATATGGGCAAAGATGGTGCCAAAATTATTCACTCCATAAACAACCAAAAGACAGATTTGCCCATGTTCCAGCCAGTTAAGATTCTCAAACGTGCATCTGAACCACGATAAAGAAGGGGCAATATAGTCAAAGGAATCTCAAAAGCGCCAATAAATGGGAAAAGAGACAGTGACATTACAGACAGCAGCATCCAATCCACGACAATAATTTTGCGTACTAGTTATGATAATGGTAACAGCGTTTGTCTACTAACATTCCTGTCTTCATCTTCTTCATCTTCTTCTTGTTTCATTTGCAACAGGAACAAGAACAGGTTGCTGCAGTCAACTACCCGATCTCGTCTCTCTGTTAGCTGCTTCTCCTCCTCTGTTTCTGGTATCAAAATCACCCATTGCAATTACTGATAGCTCTCTGTAATATGATCGCTGTATATTTTGAAGTGTTTTATGTTTTGTTGATGCTTTTAACAATTTATATGTTAATTTTATAGACCAGTATTGTTGCATTTTCAGTTGTTTATGATGCATAATTTTCTATCTTTGTTAGGTTGGTAGATTTGGTTAGTTGGTTTTGGCCTTTCGGGCAATGGTTTAATGTTTGATTTGATATGGGTTTATTTTGGTTTATCATATCTTTTAGATTTTATATGCTCTTGGTTTGATAACTGAAGGTTTAGGAATTAGGGTATATTTGGCTGTTGTTTTTTAAAGTGCATCAGAAGCATAACATTACCAAACAAAACCTTACGATAGTGTAGATTTCGATTTGTGGTTTAATTTGCTAAGGGTATGGTAAAGTATGCATAGATTTAATATGTAATTAACATTCATTAGAAAACTAATATTCATGAGTCTTCAGTTGCAGATATGGATGGTGGTGCTGGTCCAAGTTTGTATCCTTTACATCGCTGCAAGACAATTCATCTGGTTGGTATCAGATTTATTTTCAATTTACGTGCGATATCCGCCATGGATTTGAAGCTGCTACATATTTTGATTTGAAGGATGTTCAAGATTGCCTTCTTTCTTGGCTTTTGCTCGAAGGCTTTGAGGTCTTATAAACCCATACATCCAGGTGAGGCATGCGCAAGGGATTCACAATGTTGAGGGGGATAAGAACTACAAAGCATACTTGTCTCCCGAATATTTTGATGCACAGCTTACTCAACTAGGCTGGCAGCAGGTAAGAAGCATTTTCAATTTGTTATTGTAGTCATGAGCAGAATCTTGTACTTCCTCGAGAAATATATTTATGAAGCCTTTTTGCAATTGCTACAGGTTGATAATCTTCGTAAGCATGTCCTCAATTCCGGACTTTTAAAGAGGATTGATTTAGTTGTTGCATCCCCTTTGCTAAGGTATTGCTGCCCCTACACCTGTTGACAATCTTTTGTTGCATTTTGATTGTATGTTCTCCAACTTAAAGTACTAAGAGTTGATATTTTATGCATTAAGTTATGATTGTTGTGACTTTTAGGACACTGCAAACAGCTGTTGGAGTTTTCGGTGGTGGAGACTATGTTGACAGGATGGATGTAGTACCACTAATGGTGGCAAATGCTGGAAATAGTGGCCGTTCTGCAATTTCAAGCCTAAACTGTCCGCCAATTGTTGCTTTTGAACTTTGTCGAGAACATTTGGTATTTCTTGCACTGCTCTGTTTCTCTTGTAGTACTCCATGCCTCTCATTGGAAAATAGTTCCTGTAATTTTGATGGCTGCATAATTTATTTGTAAGTGAGTATACATCTTGTGCAGAAACATTCGGTGTCAATCTTGATGATTAATTCATTTAAGGCATCTAGAGAGAATAGTTGTCAATTTCATTAGCTAAATCTTAAAATGTAATGACCATTGATGCTTTGTTCATTTTAGTTGTTTCAGTTGTCAATAATTCATGCAATGTCCCAGGAGGACTAGATTGGCCCTCCTGGAGCTTTCACAGAAACTCTGTTTGAGTACAGCTGTTCAAAAAGTGCTGTCGGAAATAAAAACTGCAAAACAGTACAGAGCTTCAGCTTGCTAGCCACTTTGGTTTAGCTTCTTATTAGAATCTGAAGCTGAAGTTTGCCAGAAAAATGGTCCTCAATCAGCTTTTGAGCTTACAATTACAGAAGAAAGAGAGTAGAAGACCGGTAGAATAAGAAAGGGGAGAAGAAAGTAAGAAGCAGAGTAAACAAGCCACCTGTTTTCATAATCAAGTTTAAAGCTGAAACTGTCACTTCGGCAGTAGTTGACTTTCATGAAAACTCACACAGAAGTTCCCGGGTTAATTGTAGTCTGATTTATGTTGAAATAAACTATCAAGGCCTAAATGACCACCAATAATACTGATTATACAACCATGTATTGGATTCTTGATGATTTAGAGCTTGTAAACGTGGCCTTAGGCTTGTGAAAGAGAGATTTATTCTCAACCATTAATATTGATGCATCTGGTTTCTATCTATAATATTCATATATGGAGCCTTACACATTCATCTCGTTATATCTCATTCAGGGAGTTCATCCTTGTGATAGGAGGAGAAACATCAATGACTATCAGTTTCTTTTTCCTGCGGTTGATTTCTCACTGGCAAGTACTTAGGTATACCTCAAATATTTAGTCGGTATCAACATGTTCTGTGTTGATAATTTGACTTTCTGTTCAGGTAGAAAGTGATGAAGATGTGTTGTGGAAGCCCAATGTTAGAGAGACAAACGAAGAAGTTGCTGCTCGCGGATTGAATTTCATGAACTGGTAATACAGTGTTTACTATCCGCTGAGGCTTTGATTCAAAACCTTATGAATATATATATATATATATATGCCTTACTGAGACTTCTTGCATTGAATTTGTTGCTCCAGAATTCTTCCTCCAAATATCTTGAATATCAAATATAATCAAATAAAAAGCTGTTGGTATCGTGATTTTTTAAGTGGAATGGAACTTTTATCAGCTTTTTGGCACCTAAGGTTTTATGACAATCTTTTTTATGTGCTCTAATGAAAGATTTTGCTGCAACATTTGAAGCAAGAAAATTAGATCACGTAAGCTGTTGCATACAGTTTTAGTGTTTCAAGATCTCATTTTGCACCAGAACTTATAAAAGTATGAAATTTACAAACTTGTAGTTGATTCTGCCTTACAATATTTACGAGTTCTTGTCATAAAACAGTTAAATGTACAAATTTAGGCGATTGGCTTGATGTAATTTGTCTGCACCTTTACTTTTTCACTATTTGCTTCACAGGTTGTGGACACGTGAACAGAAGGAGATAGCCATCGTTACCCATCGAGGTTTTTTGTCCCACACATTAAGTGCTTTTGGAAATGACTGTCACCCATTGGTTAAGAAAGAAATATGCAAAAGGTAAAAAATTAATTGATTATATTATTTGTATTATGAAATATTTGTTCCAATGTTCATCATCAAATGTCTTCATACTTAATTGGTTTTATTTCTTGTTACACAATCTTGTACGTTTGTGTTTTCAACTCCTCAGAAAGCAATGACTTTTTACAAAAATTCTTGCAGTTTTGCTAATTGTGAGCTTCGCTCCATGGTCATTGTGGACAGAAGGTACATGAAATTGTATTTGCCAGTGAAAGATTTTCTTTTCGGATTCTTGTCTAATTTCTCTTCTTTCTCCAGTATGACAGGATCAGGTTCCTCGACAACTAATTATCCGGGAAAGATTCCTCCCACACTGAATCTTACCAGTGATGCTGTAGAGAAAAGACGTGATGAGAAAGATGATGCCAACACAAATTCAGTAGACTAATCACTGTTAAAGGTATTTAAACCATTGAGTTGTATTCTTGATACATACTAAAAGGCGCTATTGGGGAAAGTCTAACTTCTTATCTCTAGATTCTGTGATTGATTCTGCTTTTAAGCCAAATGTAAGCTTTATCTCTTAGATGTGACTTGAATATCTGCGTTGTTGCAATTTGATACAGACAGCTGTTCTGCTACGGTGCGTTCAATTTTAACATCATTATATATATATATATATATATATATACACGCACGCGCGCGCTTGCACACACAAAGATAATGTCAAGATACAAGCTCTTACGGACAAAGAACCAAGTTATATTATTGCAAACATTTCATGGCAATGATATAAAGTGATCACATTATTTTTGTGTGCATAGATTTGTATAAGAAAAGTTTGTGTATGGATTTATCTGATACTAACAAAACAAATCATATAGGTTGAGTTGTATGTATTGACTTTAAAAGTAGGAATATTCTTTTAATTTAATTTAATTTAATTTAATTTAATTTAATTTAATTTAATTTAATTTAATTTAATTTATCTTTTTAATGGTTTAAAAAAGAGAGTGAGTTAGGAAATAAAGATGATGATTGAGAAAGTGGGCAGGTGCATTACAGGCTCAGCATCCTGGGAAACGCTTTTTCACTTTTCCCACGGAATGTACGCGGGATGGAAACGCGTTATTCTCGTTACCCTGTTTGCTCTTTCTGTTTTGTACCATTAACTTCCCCGTCTTATATTTTGCTTATGTTGTCGCTAAACCCAACACCGACCCCGCCTTCGTTCCGCAAACACCTCCCTTTGCTGTTTCTCCTCCTCAATTTACAAATCATTTTCCGTTCAAAAGTTAAACGTATTATTATAAATTTATTATTATTATTATTATTATTATTCTAAAATTTTGTAATGTAAATATAAGAATAATACTAAATTTAGGACAACCAATCCAAACCCAGTACAATTTCGCAGTCCAATCTCAGTCAACAGTTCACTCTCTTATCCCTTCTCTCAACGCAATCAATTGCTTCCCTGGTGGGTCCCGCGCCTCAGCCTCAAAAGTCCAGCCTACCGGTGATAAAACGCCCTCTCAACGCCATCCATATCACTTTGTTTTCCGTCCTATCACTCTCATATGCCGCCACCTGTCCTATACCCCCGCCCCCCACCACCCACAACTACACTCTTATGTCATGATATCAGAACCCAAACTCTCCGTATAATTTCTAAATTTAAATATATAGATAAAAACATCTCCTCGTCTTCTTTCATTTCTATTTAGCATTCCCTACTCTTCTCTTTCATGGAGTGAAAACACAAAATATCTCTCACTTTTATTCCAAATTCTCTTCAATTTCTCACGAAATGGAGAACTTTTCTTACAATTCGTATCCTGATTCCGGCGACTCGTCTCCTCGTTCGCGTGAGATTGATTTCGAGAACCCGCCGCCGTGGGAAGACCAGCAAAATCCTCAGCAGTACAAAGCTAAGTTCATGTGCAGCTATGGAGGAAAGATCCACCCTCGTCCTCACGACAACCAGCTGGCGTACATCGGCGGCGAGACGAAGATTTTCGCTGTCGATCGTAATATCAAATTCGCCTCCATGATCAGCAAACTCTCTGGTCTCTGCGGCGACAACGACGTGGCGTTTAAGTACCAGCTTCCTGGAGAAGATCTCGACGCGTTGATTTCGGTGACGAATGATGATGATCTTGAGCACATGATGCATGAATACGATCGGCTTTATCGCGCTTCGGCAAAGCCGGCTCGGATGCGGCTGTTCTTGTTTCCTGCTGGTACTACTTCTAGCTTCGGATCCGAAGGATCGAAGTCGGATCGGGACCGTTTCGTCGAGGCTTTGAATTCCGGTCCGAGTCATGTAACTGACTCGAAGAAAATTGCAAATAATGTCGATTTCTTGTTCGGTTTAGAGAAAGGAATTCCGCCACAGAAAATTCCAGAAGTCGTGCCGCCGCCGCCGCCGCCACCGTCGGAGTATCAGGTTGCTGATGATCGTGGTATCGTAACGGATCGGGTTGTATACTCGGATCACGCGGTGAATCCTGCGGACATACAGAGACAATTACAGAGGCTGCAACTTAGAGAACAAGAACAGCAGGTACAAGAAGCTATGTACATGAGAAAAACTGATGAGAATCTGGCCGGAATTTACCTTGCCGGCGGTGGCGAATATAGCGTCTCGAAAGTACCTGAAAAAATTCCTCCAGCAACGCTACCGGTGTCCGTACAGCAGACGACAGCGTTTTTGCCTGAGAGGCAAGTTCCCACTCCGAATTACGCGGGTACAGTAACTACTACGCCGGGACAACCGGAACAGCCGGTGTACATGATTCCAGCACCAGCTCAAGGTACAACTGCTGTGTACCATCCCCACGCACAAACCCCGCAAATTATTCGACCTGTAACCGGTCAACCCGGTCAACCGTACTATCCCAACATGCAGCGAATGGCCCCGGCACACGGTCCCGGTCCCGACGTTTACCGGGATCAGCCGGTGTACAACATGGTTGTACCCCCACCAACGCATACGCAAGCACCACCTCTGTCGGCAGCGCCTCCACCCACTTTTTCGCAAATGGGAATGGTGCGTCCAGGTGGTGTCGGTAGTGCTGGAATGACGGCAGTGACGGATAGTGGTTACACGCAGGTGGCGTACGATAGCGGAGTAGGGAGACAGGTTTACTATACTGCACCGGGAGGAGTGGTGGTGCCGCCACAGTATCAGGGAGTTGGTGTTACTGTTAGCGGTGGGGAAATGAGGCACAGCGGCGGTGGGTTGAGTCAGGAGGGTAAAGTTGTGACGAAGGTTTCACAAGCATCAGTTTGATGAAGATGAAGACGAAGATGCTGAAGTGAGTATAGTATGTTAATTATATTATTAATTACTATAAATGCCGTATTTCATATTTTAGTTCTTTTAAGTAAATTTATGCTTTGTTGTTATGTTAATTGGTAGATTAATTACATGGCTTTGTATACGAGGAGTTTATGTTTGATCCTTATGTTAATTATTGTGTTAATCGCTCTTCTTTTCATCTTTATGTTATTATGAAATTAAATTGCAATCTGAATTAAACTTAAAAATATACAATTAAAATTTTTTTTAAAAAAAAAATGAATACAAACATTTTTTTCTAAATTTTATAATTTTATTAAAGAATATTAATGTACTCATTTTTATCTTCAAATGTTTCTTAATATGTTGAGACATAATTAAAGTTTATAATTTTTTTAAAAAAAAAAAAAAAAGAAAGTCAACACTACAATTGTACGTGGTATTTTTCATTATATTTGCTTTTTGTTTGAACCTAAATTAATGCGCTTGAAAGCTGTTAACACGCCGTTTAAGCAGAGATCATCTCGCACTCACGTCACACTTAACATCAGCAAGTTGCTTTTTGGCTCCCATCCAAAATCACTTTCATCCTAGCGTGCACATTATACTTCTCTCGAACTAGAATCTTGTGTAGATACATATATTATAAATTTAATTAATTCCAATTAAGTGTCCCTTCTTTCAAGTCTAGGACCAGGACTCTGTAACTGTTCTTAGCTTGATTTAAGTGTCTCTATCTCCTCAATTTAGGACTCCAACAAGTGGTCTTTACCCATTTGTATATAATATACATAAACTCTTGGTACAAGATGAATTTATCAGTATTATATCATTGTAACACATAAGATATGTAGTAAAGAATAGAATATTGATTTTGTATAAATGATTGTATAATAACAAAACACAAATTCAAGCAATCTGATAAAAAAATATTTTTGAAAGTTAATGATTAAAAAATAAATGTTGGTATCGTTATCTGTATACACTAACAAATCCAGGATTAAAAAATTAGAAGTGATTGACCCACAGAAAAAAAGAGTAGGGAGGGAAGAGTCAATACTCAATAGTTTGCAACGTAGTCAAAACCCGAAGATGAAATACAAATACAAATTCCCCGAACAAGAAGGCGCCAGTGCCACGCTACCTGCAAATAATGTCATCGAACAGTGACAGATTTCTGTAGGTGAGAAAAGTTGAGAGGGAAAATAAGATGAGAAAACGACATGTACATTATACACTTGAATTCAAAGAAATGGGGTAAGCGGTGGGCCTCGTGATTGTTATTTTCATCAACGAAAAAACGCACACCTGGACGGGATCCTGGTGTGTGTGTATATATATATATATATATATGTATGTAATATGATAAAAATTCCCAGCGTGCTGAGCTCCATCTACCCACACACTTGCTCTAATGGGGGTGGGGTCTCATTCTCTTGCTTTCATTTTCAGGCTTTGAATGTAATTGGATGAATCCAACATCACCCAAACTAACTCTTCACACTCGTCAAACCCGAACTATATCAATGGAGAAAATTTAGATTGTTAATTTCTATGATTAAAAATATCAGACTTTTGATGGTTATGTTTTTTGGTTTCCTTTTTTTTTTTTTTTTTTTTTTTGTTTTCATTTGTGGCCCTTGATATATGATGATGGTTGGGGCGCTACAATGCTCTTATGCTAAGGATGAGACACGCTATTTTGAAAAACACTTTGCTCTTTTCTTCTTAATTATTTGCATATCAACCACAAGTACTCATTTTTTGTAACTTCTGTTGTTGTTATTGCTTGACTTCTCCTTTTTGTTACCTTGGATTCCCAATGTTCCTTTTTTTTTTTTCTCAATTTGTACCAAAATTTTTTTTTAATTAATGTATTAACTAAATATAGTGAAGTATAATATTTTTTTTCATTTTTTAAAATTTTTTATTGTGACATCTAACTATTTTATTTTTATTTTTTTAAAGTTTTTATTATAATTCTTAAGTTTTTAATTGTATTTTTAAAATCTTGGAGACCATAACTAAAGAGTTAAGAAGATCGAAGAGTTGCGCGATGCATGCATATATATATATATTGTACCGTACTCATGTCTAACAAAAATATTGAGTTTTTGGTATTTGATTAAATATATACATCAAATATATCATTATATATATCCACTTTAATTACAGTATAAAAACTTTAAATATGTTACACGTCTAATATAAAATTTAAAATATTTAACACAAAATTTAAAAAAATTAATGGATGAATAATGTACTGAAAATACTGTAGTAAAAATAATTGATTGATTTTAAAGTCAAATCCAATTGACTATTTGTAGCTTGTTTCCCAAGTCTGTCTCTAGGTTTTAAGTTGGTCAAGTTGCCTATAAAATTTATGTGAGAGTTTGAAAAAGTTTAGTAGGTATTATATTTATAAATATTTAAAAATGATAAGATAAGTTAATAATTATTTTATACAGTATAATATTAGTGACTTAGTGGAAGATTGAAGTAAAATAAAATTAATTCTAGATTTTTTGGTATGGTGGAGATGATGTGCAAGTTGGGACGAAAGTGATTTTGGAGGGAGCCAAAAGCCACACGTTGATGTTAGTTAAGTGTGAGTGACATGGCCTTTGCTTTGCTTATCAGCTTGCAAAACCCTCTCCAACAAATAACAAATTACCATGATAATTATAACACCACTTAAGATATGAGGTTTTTTCTTTAATTTTTATCAAAAATTTACATAATTCATTGTGGTTGTATTATTTTTAATTATTAATCAAATTTATGATGACCTGAGAAAGTTAAAAGCTTCCCAAACCAATTAAGTTACGATCAAATAATAAAGTTCATTTTAAGTAAAATATTCTTTCAATTAGTAAAACGTTATTATATTTATAAATTATTTTCTTTTTGTTGAATCATTTTATCACTGTAATTATTAATTTTTTAAAATAAATAATATAATTTTGTTAAATAAATATATAGTATCAAAATACTTAAATTTAAGTTAAATAAAAATCACATATTCTTAAGGTACATAAGATTCACTTCATGAATATTTATTCATGTTACTAATTCAATTTAATTTGATTAAGTGTTTCAAATTTTGTAGTACACGTGGTCCCGTCACATCTAAAAATAAGGGGGTGGCCCAAGGACAAGATTTGGAGCTCGACAAATTTGATTTGGTTTCATTTATAATTCAATATGCATTTGAGTACCCTCCGCCCTCCGACAAAATTAAAACGTTGCGTGCGTCTTCTTTTTTTTTTTTTTTTCATTAAAAGAAAAAAAAAATCTTTCCAATTGGAAAATCAAACACGGGATAATAACATTTTCGTCCTCAATTTTAATAAAACAATAAAAATTAAATTTTCATTTGAGGTCTACATCTATAATATTAATAATTGACATTGATGTGATGTGATATTAATAACTGTTATTCGTGATAGGGATAGAAATTTAGTAATTTAGTAAACATTATATTTAAAAAAAAATGTTTGACGAGACATTTATATTTAAACATTATATATGATGAATATAATAATGTGGTCACGAGACATTTATCACAAATTCCACATATTCTTTTTTTTTTTTTTTTTAAAATCAAACACAAACTTCAATTCATTTTATAAAAGAAAAAGGACAACTTGCAAATTTACACCCGATCAGATATGCTACAAAGATCAATTACAGCAAGCAATCAAAATAGATCTTTAACTCTGTTATAAAATAAGGAGAAAATATAATAACATCTTTTTAATTAATATTTTTTGATAATTCAAACAATATATTAAAATTGAAGTTATAGAAAACAGATATAAAGTTGGAGTTTTCCCGATAAATTTCCAACAACTCCATTTTTTGACTCTCCTTTTTTTCGACTTGATCTTTGTGATTAGTGTTGCAAGAGATCTTTTATAATATAGTTATTGTAGCAATAAAAACTCTTAAATATGAATTATAAGCTTATTAAACCTGCCTATACAGCTCTTTAAAATTGTAGATTTAAAAAAAAAACTTATTACAACAAGATAAACAATAAAAAAATTTTAAAACAATTAAGATCTAAATTTAAATAGAGATAAATTATCATTAAATAGAAATATATTATCATATGTCTAGATATAGCTAGAAATCTGCCTTTAAAAATAAGAGAAACAAAAAAAATAAAATAAAATAATAAGAGCTCACCAGAGATGGAGAAAAACCCCATCTCCGGCAAGAAAATGGAGAGGAAAGTTGGTAATTAGGCATAAGAGAGAATCGGAGAAAGGTCTCGAGAAGAAGAGAGAGAAAATTTGGTTAATTTGGTTAAATTTTATTTTTTTTTAAACAAAGTTGAAAACTTGTGTTTTAAAGTTTGGAAATTGCATAATAATCTAATTTCAAAAGAATTATAATGATAGGCAATCATATATCTGATTGTTCATAAAGTTGAATAAAACGACAATAATAATATTTCATTATCTTTTGTTAGACAACATGCCTTTCAACTGTTAATTGCATTTTCTTGTGTTCTAATCCAAAATAGACTTAATGTTATAATATTATTATTTATATAACATAAGTAACATTATATTTATAGTCGAAGATAAATAATATTCTCCTAAATTTTGGATTTTCGGTTTTCTTTCGATTTCCAATGAACGATGCGGTTTTGCTCCTTTATTTATAATTTCCTATGACGTGTCCGTCCGTGTCAGTCCATGTTTATGCCATAAAGGTTGTGCCTTGGTTCGACGAGTGTCGTGGGAATATTAATGGGGCGTATAAAGTAAATTCCTCCATAAGCATGGGCTCAGAACTCCAATGAAACTGGCCCAAGAGTCTACTAGACTTTACCAAATCCATAATGCTTGGGAAACTTTGGGCCATTGCGTCGTATTATGTTAAAAAAAATTATATTTCGTACTCTTATTATTAACGTCGTCAAGATGATCATAATTGAATTTTGATGAATTACGTTTAATTGTACAATTTAAAGTTTTAATGCTATTTTAAATTCTTAGAACATGATGCTTTTGAAGAATATGTTCAATTCACACGCATATTTGTAAGAACAAACCAGAATATGCAAACATTTGTTGAAAACTAAGTCCACTGAAGGACCACAAATTCAATTCAAGCAATTGTATATATAATTTTACCAAAAATGTAAATGCATTGAATTTGTTTGAGCTATACATTGTGGAGATATACGGACCAAATATCAATAAAATAAAATAATTGGATTCCAAAAGCAAATGAGAAATGATAAAGTAACATGGGCGTTACTTGCAAGATGAGGAAGAGCATATGATTGATTTGATGGGATCAATCGCATATTTAATTTTGTGATTACAAGTCAACCACCAATATAAATAAAATAATTAATTCATGTAAAGCAAGAATTTTTCTTATTGGTTGATAATTTTATATATTCCAAAATTATTCTATTTTGCAGTATTGTATTATTGACTTTCATTGATTAAAAAAAAAAATTATATATAAAATTTTATTAGATAATACCGGTCTAGTTTGTATGCAAAGAATATTGGTTTAAACAAACCAAAATAGAAAAGCAAGACAACACAACTCCTCTCAACTTAACTTAACAAAGAAACTTGGAATCTGAACTCTAAAACATAAAGGTAATGGGTTGCTTTTAGCCACGTTCATTCTCTTTCTTTCTGGAATCGAATTCTTAATAAAATAATAATTATTCCATCAATTAATTACATACATTTTTCGTTAAATTCGGCTTGCAACATGCATATGCTTGTTGCTTTATGGATGTTTCCTTCTCCCTCCTCAAATATTCTTTATAATCCACATATATATATATATATATATATTTGTGTGTGTGTACGCATCATTAAAAAAAAAAAAAAAAAAAAACCCAGAAAGCACTTATTCTCATCAATCACTTCTGCTTTCAGTGTTTTCGGTTTCAAATTTGTTGCATAAAACATGAATGAACCCAAGTATGGTTATCCCTATCCTGCTCCAGGTAACAATTAATAGTATTACTTCAATCTTTGTATGCAATTTTTATCATTAATTTCATTTTTTTTTTTTAATTTCCAATGACTGATATGAGATGGGGCAGGCACTTACCAAGCGCGGCCGCCTCCGGTGATGGCTCCGCCTCAGTATTACGCAGCTGCTCCGCCGCCAAAGAGAGAACCAAGTTTTCTTGAAGGATGGTATGTGTGTGCGTATTGTGTTCTTCATATATGGTTAATTAATTTTGTGTCCATGAAGATGAAATGAGAGGCATGCATGTATATATAAATATTATAAATTAATTAATGAAAACAAATCTGTATTCTAAATTAAAATTTGTTTCGATATTGTGTGAATTTGCAGCCTTGCCGCTTTGTGTTGTTGCTGTCTCTTGGATGAGTGTTGCTGCGACCCTTTTATCATCATCGGGGGCTAATGCAATCACAAGATCAATTTATTTTCATTTTCATTTTCATTTTCATTTTTATTGAATGGCGTTCATGTTTTAATTTGGGAGGAACAAATAATGCTTGTATTTTACAGCACCCTTTTACATATATATATATATATATATATAATCTTAATATATATAATCTTATGGTAATGTCAATGTGCAAACTCAACAACAGTCACTAATTAATAATCCCAAACAAGATATGTACATATTTGTCTAGTATTGTCATTTTAATTAATTATAATTAAAGTTGCAGAACACATAATACAGTATTAACTTAAAGTATCCAACCGCTTGAATCTAATGAAACAAAAAAACTCTGCAAAGCTATGCATATTAGAAACAAGTGTGTATACATGCTTGCAGACACGTATACATTAATAGAGATTGCCAAAATCTTTTGTATTCTTTCTCGGTGAAAAGGCATATACAAGAAAAGAATAAGCTCTTGAATTTCTTGCGTTTTCTAATCCCTTTTAATTATTTCAAAATATGAGCGATTCCAAGTACGCATATCCATATCCAGACCCAGGTATGTGTTTCTGTTCTTCATATCATTTGATTACTCTGTTTTCTTCTTCATATATATACATGCATATATATATATATATATATATATCATTTTTGCTCTGCTCTGCTTTCAGGTAATTATCATGGGCCACCGGTGATGCCACCGCCGCAGTATTACGCTCCTCCGCCAAGGAGAGAACCGGGTTTTCTTAAGGCATGGTATGTTAAGTGGAATCTCTGAATTTGTTCTTTGATTTTGTTTAATTTGCTTTCGTTTTCTCTTCTTTTGCAGTCTTGCAGCATGGTGTTGCTGTTGCCTCATAGATGAGTGCTGCTGTGATACCTTTTACTTCTTTGTGGGCTAATTATAATATTTGCTTTATATGTTAAATATCTTGATTATGTTTTTGCTTTTCTTAATTAACAATTCTAAGTTTAATTTCTGTTGTAGTATTTAAAACCTTATAATATTAATAAAAGTATCAATTTTTTTGTATTGGAAGATGCATAAAAAGTCCATGTTGGCTAGAACTAGAAACCAAGACAAGCTTATCACTTTTTAATTAATAATAACAATAATTTTTCAAATAATGAGAACTTACCCACATCAAAATTAATTAATTATAAATTATTATTATTGCCCATATAGACATAGTAATTATAATTGAAATTAGATGATTTATTATTATTATTATTATTATTATTATTATTATTATTGTTATAAAATTGAAGATTCCAACTACTAATGTGGATTGCAAAATCAACAGATTCAAAATTGCAGGTCTTTATCAAACAACACCAAATTGGCCAATTAGGTTTTCGTTACAAGTGGAATTTAAATAAATAAAAAGGGTTGTTTGTTGATGGGTATTTTCTTTTATTTTCTTTTCTTTCTTTTTTTTTTTTTCTAGAAGTTCAAACTTTGATTAATATTAGGAATAAATAAATAAGTATTCATGAAATTTAACTATTTAAGTTGCACTTTCTTGACCATTCCCATTGCTCTCTTTGCATGCCTACTATTTATGGAACATGCAAAACTGGTAATTTTATTAGTTTTTTTTTATGATATTGACTTGGTTAATAATGGTGTTAAGAGTCAAAAGTGCTAATTAAACGTAGCTATAGTTGTTAACTATTTACACACTAATCAAATTTTATTTTAAAATATGAATAATTATTACTTTTTAATTTTTGCAACGAAAAAGTAAAAAAGGAAAAACTGAAAAAGCATGACGAGGAACAGAGGAGGGCAAGATTGTAATTTCACTCAAAATATGCAAACGCAAAGGCAATGACTAATTTTGAGCGGCATTTTGTGATTGGTGATAAAAGAATTAAACATACAATAATTAGGATGAAGAAAGTTGTGCGAAAAAACCTATAATTACATCATGGAATTAAAAGAAGAAACAAAAGCAAAGCAAAGCAAAGCAAAACAAGCCCAATCCCCAATTCATAATCATACGAATTGAATTGTCATATCAATTACTCTCCACTCCCCACTCCCCACTTATTAGTAGTGTAGCTTTCTAACTTTTAATTTATTTAAGAAAATTATAAAATATATTAAGAAGTTAAAGAGTTAATAAAATGAAATTTTAAAAAAATTCACAAAATAGTTGATGTAAGGTAGCATGAAATGAATGATTTTAAAAATATGTTATTTAATTACAAATTTTCTTTTAATTTTCAAAATTTATTGATCAATTCTAGTGCTTGTGTGTATACATGCACGTGTATGTTTTTGTTTGGCTAATTCTTCCTAGAAACAATTTTGACTTTCTACTTTTGTTTTTCTGTTTTTTCCAAACATACAATAGAGTGAGACTCATTTATAAGAATCTAACTATTGTATACCTTAAACTACAATATCATGTGTTAAGTATATAAATTTGAATCCTAATTTTAGTCACCAACGTGTTATTTTAGTGGTAAAATATACATCTCCCCCCCCCCCCCCCCCCCCAAGAAAAAAAAAAAAAAAAAAAGAAAGGGTATGTTCAAATCCTACCAAATGACAAGTTTACTCACAAATGTTATAGGTATCTATCTCACCCAGAAAAATTAATATTAAAAAATCCAACTCTTGTTCTTTCGTGAAAAAAAGAAGTTAGCACTTAGCATTAAATTAGTAGTAAAAACTTTATCCACTTGAAATGTTAGCATATCATAAAACTATCAAATTTCATTATTGTATTGTATAGAAATAGAATACCACAAATCGTAGAATGGGCAAGTCCCAAATATCACAATCCCCCCATGTGCGAGCTTTTCTATTCATATTCATATGTAGTTGTTGACGAACATCAACTTGCAAAGAAATGACAATTGACGCAACTCTCATCTAACCTTGTCACATTCTATACTTTATTTATAGGATAATAACATATAGGTCCTTAAAGTTTTAGTAAAATAATAATAAATAAATATATAATAATTTTTCACATGCTATAATTTCCACTTCCTATCCTATGCAAGTTGAATTTTGTATTTTAGATCACAACTTTATCAAACGTTCACATTCACTTCTCAAATTAGAATACTGCCATAGTAAGTTTTGGTTCAGTGAATTTATGTCCTTCTGGAGACATTTGGTAAATTTGGAAGAATAATAATAATAATAATAATAATAATAATAATAATTATAATTATAATATTTAGCATACGTTAGTAAGCCTTATTTGATTAAATTCGTCATAGCACAGTTTAAAAAATTTAGGCTCAATCACGGCTAAAAGAATTTGGATACATAAAAAATCATCTATGCTTTCCTGACTTTTAAAAATAAATTCTATTCATACTTCCACACAGTGATATTTGAAATCATTTCATGCATTCAACAAAAGATTTTTCAAATATTCAAAATTAAAAATTTAGAATAAATAAATTAAACGTCAAAGCAATAAATGTATTCACATTTTTTCTTATTTGTTTTAAATTATGTCATTTAATTATATGATACTAAAACGCAATAGGTTTATATACTTTTCTAAAGTACTATAATTTAATATACAAAGTAAAATCATGAAAATAATTAAAAAAAATTTAGATTTATTTGTTATTTTTGTAAATTACGGCATATGGTAATTATTCAATTTGAAATACGACATAATAATTTGGCAAATTATAGCTTAATGTCACGGACCGAATTGCACATTTGGGGCGTAACATTAAGCACATAATTGAAATTTTATTTTGGAATAATGTGTAATTGCAATTATTTGATGTTCATCATCCTTCGAAGAAAAATATGTAAAAAAAAAAAAAGAAAAAAAAAAAGAAACGATAAGAATTTGGGATATTATTGGGGGAAAGAGGAAAAAGACAAATGAAGAAGACATTAATTATGTTCAACAACTAACCTACGTTGGGTTATCCTACTAAAATTTAATGAATTTTTTCAAATTAACTTTGATCGAACATTGTAATTGATCTAAAAAATATAAGACTAGTGAAATTAATTAATTTTAATTTTAATAAACGTGATAATTTTATGAATTCTTCAATTGTTGTTATTTTTAAGATAATATTAGCTGAAATACTTGTTTGTAAGGGTGATTTCGTAATTTAGGAGCGAAGAGATAGATTTACTAGATTACCCAGGTTAACACCAATTATTTGATGCGAATTTACTTTAATACCTCTTACATTGACACGGTATTCCGCGAGCGATTTCACCATCACCTCCACATGCGCGTAGCTTCTGGCTCACGCCGGTCCACCCAGTTGGTCCTTTCCATCCACGTCATCACGTCGGGGCCCCACATACGCGAAAACCCTAAATTCACGGCACATGCAAGCCAAATTCATTCTAAATGACAATTCGAATTCATAAATCACGTCTCCCCTAATCCAACGGTTATGTACATCGACACGTATGAAGATCTTCGTATCCTGATCGTCCATGACAGATCATCCGGTCAGCATCTCGGTCAGGGATAATACGTTACGATCCGTGAGATGTAGAAACAAAACTTAACTGACGGGTGAGATATTGCCCGAGATCTAAACGGGCAGATCTGATCGTCTTTAAGAAGCGAGGCTAGCCCCTCTAGTTCCTCGCTCTGATTAGGGAAAATCCCAAACCCTACACTTTTAAGAATATCTGTTTGTGGTGGCGCGTGTGGCTCACGATCTTAGCGATTGATGGTAAATCTCGGCAGCGGATGGCATCGGCGGTGTTAGCCAATCGCGGCGAAGGCAACTGGCCGATGCAACCTAAAGGCAGTGGTCCTAAATTCATGGGAAAAGTTCCAAACCCTAACCCTAACCCCAAAAAAAGACAATTTCACCAGGAAATCAACGGCTGTCAGATTGACGACGCATCGCCGGCCGTCACGCAATCTGCAGCCTCAGACGACGCGTCGTCCATCAATAGGAGACCCAACAACGATCATCTCCTTGTGGGTAATTACGTCAGCTTCAATATCGCATCTTATTCAAAAAAGGAGCTGCTTGAGCTGAAAAGTCGTTTGATTTCGGAGCTAGAACAGATTCGGCAGCTAAAGAGCCGAATCGAAACTCAACAGTTCAGATCCAGCTCGAAGAAATCGTCGATTTCGGGCAACAAGCGTCCGTTTATGTTGAATGAGGCGAAGAAACTAAATCAGCAAGATAATGGGAAGATGCTAAAGAGTTGTTCGCAAATCTTGACGAAGTTGATGAAGCACAAACATGGGTATATTTTTAATTCGCCTGTTGATGTTGTTGGTATGGGT
The DNA here is from genome assembly GCA_022749755.1 of Azadirachta indica. Lineage (NCBI taxonomy): Eukaryota > Viridiplantae > Streptophyta > Magnoliopsida > Sapindales > Meliaceae > Azadirachta > Azadirachta indica. The sequence goes on from CM040444.1 coordinate 16,856,387, forward strand.
TTACATGATTATTACGATATAATCAAGAATCCTATGGATCTTGGGACCGTAAAGTCGAAATTATCCAAGAATCTGTACGATTCGCCTGCGGATTTTGCAGCCGACGTTAGGTTGACTTTCAACAACGCCATGACTTACAATCCGAAAGGCCATGATGTGTATATTATAGCGGATCAGCTTCAAGCAAGATTCGACGAGTTGTTTCGGCCTGTTAACGAGAAATTGGTTCAAGAAGAGATTCAAGAACGAGTTTTTGAAGAAGATTTCCCAGCAAATTCTTGGAATTTCCATGAGATGAAGGAAAAAGAAAGTTCTAAGCAGCAAATTGTGACAAAATCTGAGCCAATGCAGAGAGTTCCAGCGACTGGGTCAAACCCTAACCCTAAGCCAAACCCACCTTCAGTCTCTCAGTTGCCTGTGAGAACACCTTCGCCAGTGAGGGTTACACCAGCAGCGAAACCACTGAAGCAGCCAAAACCAAAGGCTAAAGATCCAAATAAAAGAGAGATGAGCATGGAAGAGAAGCACAAGTTGGGGATAGGGTTGCAGAGTTTGCCCCAAGAGAAGATGGAGCAAGTAATTCATATATTGAAGAAAAGGAATGGAAATTTAAGGCAGGACGAGGACGAGATCGAGCTTGATATTGAGACTCTTGATACTGAAACTCTTTGGGAGCTTGATCGTTTTGTGACTAATTATAAAAAGATGGTTAGCAAGATTAAAAGGCAAGCATTGATGGGCATCAACAATGTGGCTACAGCTGAGGCCAATAGGGTAAATGAAATTGTTGGTTGTGATTTATGTGCTTCCATTACTTGTGTGCATGCTAATTTGAATAATCTGTATTTTTGTGTATAGGATCTGCCTATGGTTGAGAAAAATGAAGTGGTGGCGGATGCTAAAAAGGTGAAGAAAGGGGAAATTGGGGAGGAAGATGTGGACATCGGCGATGAGATGCCGATGAGCACTTTTCCTCCTGTGGAGATTGAAAAGGATAATGCTCATAACAATAACAATGCCAGTAGCAGTTCCAGTAGCTCCAGTAGTTCTAGTAGTGATTCATCATCATCGAGTGGTATATTACAGTGCTTATATTTTGATTTTTGGAGTTGTGAAGGAAAATTTGTTGGGAGAAATGCTTAGTTGTGTGTCATGTTCTTATGCAGATTCGGATTCAGGGACTTCTTCAGGGAGTGATTCGGATGCTGATGATGCTCGTTCATAGAATGTTGACCTTGATGAAGATTGAGGTTTGGGGATTCGTAGAAAAGCTTTCCTGGAAGAGGGGCCCCTGAAGTGTGATTGTTATGGATGGATGAGGTACAAATTGCATTGCTTGGTGCGATTTGTTGTCTGATCTTCTTTTATGTTTTGCTATCCTGTGCTGAATCTAAACTTTAGAAACTCTCTTTGTTCAGGGTTTGATTGCAAGATGTGTTGTGGACTAATAGTAGTTGCTTTTTGGAGGAATCTCGATGATATTGGAAGTTGGCAAAGTAGCTTTTGGCTGGATTGTAAAGAGGATCAAGCAATGGAAAATTGGAAAAAAAGAATGTTAGGAGTAGACTGGTTAGAGAGAGTAGAGAGAAATGTAGGCAAGTTGTTAGAGAAGATTGTTAGCTGTTGTTAGAGAGATTTAGAAGGGTGAAATACTTTGTAAACATTATTAACACTAAATACATAATTTTAGCCATCATAACTCATTCGGAAGTGAGTTTCTTTGCTTTAGCTCTTAGAATTTTCTGGTGGTATGTTTGCCAAAATGTATAAGCGGTCTCAAAAGAGACCCGAAACATGAAAAGATAAGATGTCGAGACAAAGCTTCCTTTGGCCCGCACATTCTTTTCCTGACAAATGAGATCATGGAAGGAATCTCTTTGTATGGGAGAAGAGATTCAAGAGGTAAAATATTGATGAAATTTTTCTGTAAAGACATTATTTAAATAATTCAGACAAGAAGAGGAGAATAGATCTTGGGAGCATGTGAAGAAAGAAGTTGCCAGGCTTGACTATTGATTTTTGAGTTGTTGAAAAAACACGCGAATACTTTAATTGAGCTCTGCATGAAACAATCGGCTATTGGGTAAATGTGTTTTTCTCATTTAATAAACAAAAAATATAAAAAAAAAATCGAATGATAAGATCCAGAAGAAAAGGCAGACGGCGGCTCATTATACAATTGCTGATCCAACTAAAATCCAAAAGAACAAGAATACGAGATAATGGTAGACTGGCCGGTCAAGAGCCTTTTGCTTTGACATGACAGAGACTGTCTTAGCTTATATCCCATGGCTGTTTATAATTTGAATAACTTTTAAATAGTGCAGACAATTCCAGCATGTATAATGGCTGAAAACACTGAACGAATTAATCTAAGTAATAAGGTTCTACAAAAATAATGAGTAAAATTCTTCCATAACTCTTAAATGGAGACCAAGCAAGTTATTAAAATAGCAGTCTCTTCTACTAATAACAAAATGTCAAGTTAGAAGACAGGTGAGACAGAGTTTGCATTAAAAAACAATAGCAAAAGAAAACAACATTTCACTTACAAACCAAGTTCAAAATTTTATGACTATAGTCAATCTCTTCCTATATGAAGAATCACAAGATTTTATGAAAAAACCAGAGAACACAACAGGCAGCTTGAAAGAATTCAACTAAAGAGTTCATGAGGTAGGCAAGCTTCCCAGGTTAACCTGTGGTTTGTGCCACTATTGAGGTTCTAGAAGCAAAAAACTTGAAACAGCTTAACGTCAAAATTGCCAGTCAAACTCCTGCATTGTGCCTGCAGCACCAGTCACGCAGAAACAGAAGTTTCCAAGGATGTAATATAAATAAGAATAGAATACATATAGAGATTTTATTGTAAAGATTTTTATGTATGTTCATTTTACTGCTCTTATTCCGGCTTCTTCAAATTAAGAAACACATCACCAAGTTGAGATTCACAAGCAGCATGGGCATCAGGGGGCAAATCTTTAAGAAAAGACTTGGTGAGATTAAGAGTTGATACCATCTGGAAAATCTTAGCACAGAACTTGCGTACTTCAGCCCGCCTAGCCTGCTTTTCAGGCATATTTGTCACCAAGTGCTTTATCACATGACAGAGACTCGGGAGATGGCTCTTCAACTTTTTCTTTGATGCTTCTCGGCTTACTTCATCAGAGCTTAAAGGAAACAATGACTTCAATATCTCCATCACCAGGTCCAGAGATTCAACTCGACGAAATGCTGATTTTGCACTGGCACATTTTTCCAAAAGGAAGCCCAAGAGATGATGCCCTATCCATGGCCTTCTTCGAAATATTTCTTTCAAAAATTCCAATTTTATTTGAGAATTTTTACTATCAAAATACGCACCCAACACACCATGGAAGATGTCAAAAACCTTTTGCAGTTCAGATTCTGAAAAATTTCTTGCATCAATAATCTTTAGAATCCAAAAGGTAGAATTCTGAGCCAAAGAGACTATCATTCTGTGTCGATTCCAAGAGGCTGACTGCTTTTTCTTTGATGGATTAGCAGCAGATTTCTTTCTCTTGAATGGTTTCGATGCCAATTTTAAGTTTTTCTCCAACAGAGATTCAAGGGTAGAAAGTTGCACAGATTCACTTTTAGGAAAGTCTTTCACTTTGAATATTTTCTTCTGTAGAATTCCCCATATACGTTGTCCAAGCTGCTCACTGCCTTCAGCAGTATGTGGGTTAACAAATGCCTGAGCCAGGTTTGAGTACACCATCAGAACTTGGGGCTTACCTGCACAAGGAAGACAATCACAAAGCCCGTCGAGCAAATCATTATGCAGGAAAAAGTCGAAATAAAAATAAAGTTTTCATCAAATATAGCAGATTTTTGAGAATAAATCCTTTATGTGGCTAATGCTGAGCCAAACTCCATGGAAACCTTTATCCAGTATAATAATACACACTACTAATTGTTGTTAAATCTTCTCACACTATGGATCCAACATCAATCCTTTAGTAGTCAACCTCAATAAACAACAATATCACTCCTGAGGAGCCTTATTCTTTAACTGACATAGGTTAAAAAAACTATTGGACCAATTTCTATACCTCGACCATATGCTAATCTTAGCTTAATGCATAATTCTACTTGCCTGGATTTTCATGCACGTAAATTTCCAGCAATGAAAGAACACGAAGTTTGAACAGAACAAGCTGGGATTGAGCTGTTTCACTCCCAGCCTGATTCTTTTTCTCTTTGAAAATCTGGGCAAGATAAGTATCCATCCGGAACATTGCATCATCATCCATTCCTTCATCAGACTCATCAGAATCATCAGAATCTTCTTGGACTTCTTCTTCAGCTTCAACTCCAGCCACTGCCTCAGAGTCATCAGTCTGCTCATCGCTCTCCACAGTTTCACCGGTCTCAGCCTCATCCATGTCATCCTCTTCTTCGATACCAAGAAAATCTTCTTCATCATCATCATCTTCTTTACTCTCTGCATTGCGATGTCTAGCAGGTTTCAAATCTTTTTTAATAACCCGCAACATCAGCATCAGTCCATCATCCGTCACATCATCACAGAAATATTTGAAAACCTAAAAACAGCAGATGCCAATGAAGTCATACATCTGTGTGTGCTGGGCACTTGTAGCAAGGCTATGCATTTTATAATTAGCATAAAAATCTTCAAATCCAAACATATTCATATTGCTTTCTCTTAGTTCGTATATTCAATCATTTCCAATTCTTCCTTGAAACCAATTATAGTGATGTACCTAAGCAGAAATCTTTATATAATTAATGGAAAATCCATCCTCAACTGTCTGTAAAAGAACAAAAGATAAAGGAACTAGACTGCTGTTGTCACACATACCTGCTCTATAGCAGACCGCATGGGAGCTGATGATTGTGGGAGCATTGAAAGCAATGTATCCACCAGGACATCCATTAGCTCTGGTGTTTCATCATTCGACTCATCTTCACCAGATGAGTTAAGAAGATCAGAAAATGCAAAAGCTTTTTTACAACACATGATAAGTTCAGAGGCAGCTTCGAAGAATTCTCCTGGTCGAAGGAGCACTTGGAGCAGCAACTGGATAAGCAAATATCTAAGCGCATGCAGTTTATTTGCATTTGTGCTAAGCCCACTATTCCGTTCCTACAGAAATAAGAAAATAAAAATTCTGAATAATATTTGCAAATATTAGACAATTAAAGACATAATCTGAAGTACAACCCTGTAAACATCCAAGACACTAAAGGAAAATTGTATATTTGTGGAGTCCGAGATATTAGAGCATTCAAGATTTAGTTCTCTCCAGTAATCATCTTATTCCAGAAGTTAAAAACATATGGACCACGGTTAACGGCCTGACAGTTTAATGCTGCAGGAAATATAACGGTAAATTTAATACCTCTCTGGAGAGCCTAGTTTCCATTTCCAGCAATTTTTTGAATGCCTGTTCATCCTTATCACTTAAGGATCGAAAGAGAGAAACTGAAGGAATGTTGCGTAATGTGCTAAGAAATCTCATGAAGTAAGACCCAAGATCATTTGGCTCAAGTCCATTTGCCAAAGAATGTGACCCCTCAACCTTCTGAGCATTTGCCAGCAATAACTGGAGCTGCTCAATACACATGCTGCAAAGAGCACTTGAGGTGGCCGCTTTAGGCCACCTAAATTTCTCCTGTAACTCAAAAGATGTCACTTCAGTGCCAAGAGATGCAGAAAACAAACCCTGTACAGCTAGAAACTTCAAAATTTCTTTTTGCACTCGGAACTTGGAATCAGAATCCAGCTTCAAATATTTCAAAATACTGGGGAGGGATTCTACTACCCAACTTTTCAGAAAATCTGAATTTCCCAATGTCCCCACTGAATCCTTCTCACCAATTGACCCTATCTCTGAATTGTCATCCGTTGTTTGACTCTGATCTGAGGGTTCCTCTGAAGCTTGACCTTCATCCAGAAACATGTTCACTAGGTTTTGAATAAAAAGCATGCAACCTGATTCTGTTTTGAAATCTGCCATCAAATCTTTAACTACTTTTGTTCGTGTGATGGAGTCAAATTTTCCATTACTGTGTTTTTGTAAAGCCACAATCACAGCAACTCTTCTGACATCATCATTCCCAACCCAATCTAATAATTCTTTAAGGAAATACTGTGCTACTTTGTACAGCCATGAATCCTTTGTAGACAGTATATCCATCAGGCAGTGGACAAGTTTGTAAGATACAACAATTGAGAGAAATATTGCAGGCAACCTTGGGAGAAGAAGCAGAAGAACGTCAAATGCCAAGTGTTTACGGTCATGAGATGACAGAAGAAGGGATCCTTCAATAATAATTTCACAAAAAGACTGAAAGCACTTGGCAACTTCTTCTTCGGTAGAGCTAGACTTGCGACTCTTTTTGAGCTTCTTTATGGAGGTTGAAATTGATGCTGCATCTTCAGCTTGCAAGACTGTATCAGGTAAGAGAATATTCACCAGAACGGGCCACACGCTATGCACTCGGGGCTGACAGAAGGTGGATTCCTGCCATATACCATAGAAACAAAGCTATTGTCAGAAAATCTGGAATTTCTCTACACATCCATGATATAGTTGCAGAGGTATATCTGAATCCCACCTTCAAGCAGTTCACGAGTGAGGACAAATGGTCAGCAGCAAAAAGTTTGTGAGGGCTGAACATAGTTGGCAAAAGTTTGCCAAACATTTTGCTATCGACAGAAACTCTTTCGCGAATTCTGAGAGCTAAAAGCAGGGCATCAGGATTCCCAACTTCACCAGCTCCCTCAAACCACTGATGAAGGCCTGGAGCTTCAAGTACATGACCTACCACAGCATCAGCAGGCAACTGCAAAATGATACAAGACATGAAAGCATTAAGGTGAGATCAAGAAGTCAGAATGGTACAAGAAGTCTAGGGTTGGAATGAAAAATAAGATTTCAAGATTTCAGTCAAACCTTGAAACACTATTTCAAGACCATCCATGCAACTGTACTTTATTCAAAAACCTTGAACAATATCCTCAAATTGGAATGAAGAACTAGATGAACAAAAATATTTATATTTATATCATACATTTCCCCACTTTTATTAACTCCCGAAAAAACTTTGTGATGGTATAACAAATATGTAAGAGTCATACATATATTGGACATGCATCATTAGCTACCAAATTAAATTCTCCCTAACATTCAGGCGCCCAAGGTGCCAAAAGAAAGCATTAATATTTTCAAGGACAAAATGACTGTGATTAAATAAATTAGAACATACATTTTCAACCAAGTCTAAAATAACTGTGACAGCTGGCTCTTGCAAGTATCGCTTCTTTGCTGCAAGGGAGATGAGCAAACTGGTGAATTCCTTGATGTATAGTGTGTTTTTATCAGAAATCCACTCTTTATTTAGTCTTCCTGACCGCGCAATAGCTCCATAGGCAAATAAGCGACCCAAAAGGCAATCCCTCACTTCCTGAAATTGCATAAATAAGTGCTTAGTGAATCTTGTTGCAGTCTATGACAACCTTACCAAAGATAGCGCATAAAAAACGAAAGAAATTCTTTCCCACCTGACCCTTCATTGATGAAGAAACCTCCAACAAATCAACAATAAGTTTCAGCAATGAGTCTACTTTGATGCTAGGAATTGTACCAACCAAAAGGGTAAGGCCTAATGCAAAGCCTTGTCTTGCACACTGCAAAAGAGATTGTAGACTGCATATTAGCTAGAAGTTAGCAAGAAAGAGTGCCCTAATAGATGACCCAATTTACACCGATAACAAGAAATGTCATGCAAACTGACTATCTATAGGTCCAAACATACCATAAAAGGTTCTAGACAGCTATTGGCATATATTTAAGATCCAACAGTAGCACAGGTCGTACCCAACAATGAGCATAAATATTCTTTCTTTTAGCCATGTCACCTCTTAATTCGAGCTTCTACCAAATAATGGAAGACCACTGCCACATACTATATAGATTCACAAACCCAACCCAATGATTACATTTTTCAAGTTCTTTGATTATGCTTTGGAAACGAATTTCTTAATCAATTTCACCATCCACCAGAATCATAAGACTGTATTGCCATCTCATACCAATAGAGCCATGTTAGGTAACCTTTAAAAATCATAAAAAAAAAAAAAAATCAAGTTCATAGAATACATAGACCTAGAATAAGAGCATTAGAGAGGCAAGTATGTGACTGATGAAAGCAGATGGATTGAGTCAACTACTTAGCTTAAAAAATACAACTATCATGCACAGTTTTTGAATCTTCAAGCTCCATATCAGAAGCTTCACTAGGACTGTCCCAGAAAATATGTAGGAGCTCAGATCTTTACATATTCTATTCACATGCATTTTGTGTAAACACAGCCACGTACCTCTCTGGATGAAGAAACACCACGAATAAGCCTACGCAAGGCATATCTCAAAGAAGGCGCACAATCGTTTAACCCATCATCCTTTTTAGCTTCCATTTTTGTTCCACCTTCAGCACACTGATCCCCAAGTCTATCATAGACCTTCTGAACTTCCTGCAATTCTCTCACCAGTGATTCCGCTGCTGCTTGTCTCAAAGAAACCTCAGCTGAAGCCAAGTCATTAAAAAGACTAAGACGCAAGTCAGGCATACTACTACTAGAAGATGGTGATGCCAGCATTGATGCCCAAGTTTCTTCTCCTTTCAATGCTACTCCACCAATTTGTTTGGGCTGAATTTCTTTATCTTCTAAAGCAGAACGATGCCTCTCCTTATCCATTTGTTTCCTTTTCTTCCTTCTCTCCATGGGTTTGATAGAACTAGGAATGTTTGTATCCCCATGTGCCTTATCACCATCTTTTTGCTTACCCTTTTTCATTTTCTTTTTCAAAGGATTTGAGTTAGCATTATCATTGTCCATCTCATCAGTTGGAATATTGTTTTCAGTAGCTATATCTACTACATCCTCTCCTCTCTCTACAACATTGGAGTTCCTTTTCTTGCCGCCCATTAAAGCAAGCTTTAAAGTTTCTGTACATCAACAACCTACCAAAAAATTTCAGCTTTGAAGAAAACTAACAGTAACAGCAAAAAAAAAAAAAAAATCCCTCATTCCCAGTTCACAATACGACAAAATCAGCTCGTTCACGCATAAATTAGTTTTTATCCATTGAAAAAACAATAATAAAATTCGAAAACGCAAGATACATCCTCTTTTTCCTACTTTAACTACAAGTCCCACCATTTACAGGCAAACAGACCGAAGCGGAAAAATTATATAAAAGAAATAAACATAAGAAGAAAGAACGAACCTGTGCTGCTCCGGTTTCAAGAGAAAGGGGATTTTAGGGTTTTGATTTCCGAGGGTTTTAGGGTTTTATATCAGATTATTTTTATTGTTATTAAGACCAGGACAGTGGCCGCCCCTGGGAGTGGAGAAGAGGAAGCCAAAATTTACATTGAACCTTATATATTACCTCCATATTATAAAACTTACCCCTAAGTTTGTTCGTATTACTATTACGGCCGTTTTTAGTAATTATTAGGGAAATTGACATATACCCCCTATATTTGGGGGAATAGACACTTAACCCCTAATGTTTGGGGAAAACAACAAATACCCCTTACGTTTGGACAAATATACAAATATCCAGTTAGACTTCTGCTTTGGTACGTTGACGATTAGTGAAATATCATTTGTATTCTTAAACTTTTAAATACTTATAATTTAAGAAATAATTATTTTAATTATAATAACATAGTCCTCATTCTAATATTTTTTTATAATTTATATTTTGTAATCATAACAATTTAATCTCTACTTTAATATTTTTAACAAAATAATAAGAACTAAATAATTTTTTAATTTATTATTTTAATAAAAATTTTAAAAAATTATATTTGAAAAATCTAATAATGAAGTAAATCGAATTTGTATGTTAAAATATTTTTAACCTTCTACTTTTATTTTCTTAATAATAATTTGATATTTAATTGTCAAAAAAATTTTACAATATTTTCTTACAATTTTATTTTTATATACACTATATTAATTTAAAAATTATGTTAAGCTCATTATATTTATTATAAAATATAAAAAAAACATATAAAAAATTAAATTTGATATCGTTTGTTAATAGAAATAATAATTAAATATATTTTATATTATTGTTAAGTAATATACTTTAATTTTAATAAAAAATATAAAAAAAAAGAAAGCACACACACATACACATATAGAACATGTACTTTTTTTATTTATACTTTCATAATTTTTTAAGGAAAACATAATAAAAAGTTAAATAATTTTTAAATGAATATATTATATATACAAATAAAATGTCACAATAATGTTTTATTTAAAACTTTTTTGTAATTGAATATTAAATTATTACTGAAAAATAAAAGAAAAAATTAAAATTATTTAAGTGTATGGGTTTGATTTAACTCATTATTAGAATTTTTTTAATAATAGTATTTTTTTAATTTTTTGTTGAAATAATAAATTAAAAAATTATTTAATTCTTAATATATTTGTAAAATATTAAAATAAAGATTAAATTGATATAATAAAAATAATTATGTCTAATTATTAATATATAAAAGTTTAAGAGATACAAATGATATTTATTTAATTGATCAACTAATAATGTTTAATTACTAATTGTATTAATAAATGATATAAAATTTCCTTCTTTTATATATTTTATTTATATTTTTTTATAAAAAATATAATGAATTTAACATAATCTTTTAAAAATAAATATAATGTATATAAAAATAAAATAATAAAAAAAATATTTTAAAATTTTTTTGACAATTAAATTTCAAATTATTAGTAATAAAATAAAAATAAAAGGTTAAAAATATTTTAGCATATGGGTTCGGTCTACTTCATTGTTAGACTTTTTTAATTATAATTTTTTAAAATTTTTATTAAAATAATAAATTAAAAAATTATTTAGTTCTTAATATCTTATTAAAAATATTAAAATAAGGAATAAACTGTTATAATTACAAAATATAAATAGTAAACAAATTAGAATGGGGACTAAGTTGTTATAATTAAAATAATTGTTTTTTATTTTATAATTATTTTAAAAATTAAAGATACAAATAATATTTAATTAATTAGTCAATCGACCGAAATAAAAGTTAGGTATTTATATATTTGTCCAAACTCGAGCAGCATTTATTTTTTTTTAAATATGAAGGGGTAAATGTTTATTCTTCAAATATAGGGGTATATGTTAATTTTTTTAATTATTAAATAATTATGTTGAAATATATCATGTTGGCCCTCATAGTTGTTAAATTGTCACACTAGCCCCATAAGTTTTTTTATTTGGCCTCTATGTACACTCGAGGGATTCCACAATTCATCAAGTGTTCTAGAGAGGTTTTTTGCTTTTCTGTTCTTAATAATTGCATATTTTCACTTAAATTTATATTTATAGTAGATTTTTTATTTTATCTTAAGTGGAGATTTCTTTACCTAATATTGATTTTTTTCACACAAAATCTAAATTTATGGTGGTTTTATTGGTATTTTTTTATTAGATTATGCTGTTACAATAATGGTTTCTTACAAATTTAAAATATTGAAAACTTATTGGATAAAAAATAAAGATACAAAATTTCAAATCTATAAAATTTCATGCCATTTCAAGTTTATTACAGAAGATATATTGTAATAAGGATCAAGTAAATCTACAAGAATTAAGAAGAAGAAAAAGAAAAAACTATTAGAAAAATTCAAGAAGAGCTTTAATTCAAAATCCTTATTTTCATCAAAATCTCTCTTTTCAACAATAAACACCAAATAGAATGGTGTCAAAATCAACTTCTCATGATCCTCAATGAGTTGCATGATTTTTCTTATCTTTATGTTATAATATATCTCTGTAATTTATTAGTCATGTTGAGTGTCAATCTGCAAGGGTCTGTAATCCCACGTTATGTAATATGTCTGTGAATGAAAAGCTTCCCTTTGTTCTCAAAAAAAAAAAAAAAAATGTGTTCCATAGGGAGATTATTACAAACTCAATCTTATTGTATGAGCACTAATTGATTAGGTAACGAAATGTCATATTTCTAATTAAATTCGCATCATCTTCTTGTGCACAAGTTCTTATAAACCCAAAAATTTCTTTGATCAAAAACTATTTCTGAGGTTTTTATATTCCAATTGCAAAAATTTTCTCTACATTGTCATCAAATGCCATCCATGTATCGGTAATGGATTATGCACAAATTAATCTCAATTGCATTCTCTTAAAATTTTTTTAGAACAGATTTTACAATAAACACTGAAAACCTCCAAAACAATGTCAATAAATTTTGAAACCCATCAATCAAATTGATAACAGAAACTGCATTATTAATTCTTGTTGTTTGACGACAGACTTACGAGCGAGAGCTAACCTTCTTTTGAACTCGAATATCAACAAATTTCCATGTATTCAATTATAATCAAAATATCTGCCGGAGTCTAACAGGCAAAAGCACAACACCAACTTGGCATTTCAACAATGACAAGTAAATTATTCCAGTAAAATTTTATGTGATCCATCCACCATAGCAAAGGATCCAACCTACTTATGCAATTTTCTCGAAATAAACTAAAAACTGTTTCTCCTTAATACCTTGAATGATTTAGATACAAAACCGCCGTACATCCTAAAAGAAAAAATTAAAAATAAGAGATTGATCTCTCAATTTGGGTTTAAAACCGTTTTAGGCAGAGGAAAAAACAACAAATATTACTGCATCTGCATTCACTTCTTCACCTCCTCGTACTCAGCCTCCGGAGTCTGGTCACCACCCTGGGAACCTCCAGCAGCAGAGCCACCACCCGAACCCCCAGCCATGTGTTGTCCAATCTTCGAGACAGCTTTGTTCGCAGCTTCAAGCTTGGCCTTGATTTCATCAATGTTTTCACCTTCCATTGCCTTCCTCAAATCTGCCACTGCATCCTCAATTTCTTTTGCAACTTCACTAGGAATCTTCTCTCTGTACTCGCCCAAGCTCTTTTCAATGCTGTAGATGGTGGTATCTGCATTGTTTCTAATGTCAATCAAAGCTTTTCTTTCCTGATCCCTCTGAGAGTGCAATTCTGCTTCCTTAACCATCTTTTCAATTTCATCATCTGATAGTCCTCCTGATGAACGGATGGTGATCTGCTGTTCTTTGTTAGTAGCCTTGTCCTTTGCAGAAACAGTGACAATACCGTTGGCATCAATGTCAAATGTGACCTCAATTTGAGGCATGCCTCTAGGAGCAGGTGGAATGCCCACAAGTTCAAACTCTCCCAGGAGCTTGTTGTCAGACGCCATTTCACGCTCACCTTGAAGCACCTTGATGCCGACCTGGGTCTGGTTGTCAGCAGCAGTTGAGAAGACCTGTAAACAAAAGAAATACCAATTAGAGCAATTACATTATAGCACTTCAGAGTGCACCTACAGAGAAAAGACTTAGGATTAAAGATGCAATTTGTTCACATCAGTTGGACATGCCACCAATCAAGGAGCAAATCCGTGAACCTGAAAGCTTGTAACACACCAAAAAAGCACCTCTCAAACAAAACCATTGAATAGAAGGAACCAAAACAAGTGACTCCATAAATAAGGAACCACTTAGTTTACCCTACTCACATTCTTACTGCTGCTTACTCAAAATTAAATGCTCGAGCGTCATATATCTTCAGCAAAAATATACCATTTAGAAAGATGCTAACCTGCTAATGGGCAGCTGTAAATAATAAACTCACCTGACTCTTCTTTGTAGGAATTGTTGTGTTTCGATTGATCAGCCTGGTGAAGATACCACCAAGTGTCTCAATACCGAGTGATAGAGGTGTAACGTCCAAGAGAAGCAACTCTTTGACATCTCCGCGAAGAATACCACCTTGAATGGCAGCCCCAAGAGCAACTGCTTCATCAGGATTTACTCCTTTGCTTGGGCTTTTTCCAAAGATTTCTGAGACCACTTCCTGTACTTTGGGAACACGGGTCATTCCTCCTACAAGAAGTACCTCATCAACATCCTTTAAGGTGATATTAGCGTCTTTCAAACAGTTCTTACAAGGGGATCTGGTCCTCTCAATCAGATGGTTAACCAAAGTCTCAAATTTAGATCTAGTCAGAGTAATATTTAAATGCTTTGCACCAGAAGCATCAGCTGTGATAAATGGAAGATTAATATCAGTCTGAGATGTTGATGAAAGTTCAATCTTCGCCTTCTCAGCTGCCTCACGAAGCCTCTGCAAGGCAAGCTTGTCCTTTGAAAGATCAATTCCCTCAGTCCTCTTGAACTCACTCACTAAAAACTCCAACAATGTATTGTCAAAATCCTCTCCCCCCAAGAATGTGTCACCGTTTGTTGCTTTCACCTGAATGAGATAATTATTAGCGTCTCCTAAATAGTCAACAAATAAAGAACATAGTTCAGATTAACAAGCCATCAGTACCTCAAATACACCATTAGAGATCTCCAGAATTGAAACATCAAATGTTCCACCACCAAGGTCAAAAACAGCAATAAGACCCTCCCTGTTGTTCATGCCATAAGAAAGTGCAGCAGCTGTGGGCTCATTAATGATTCGCTGAACATCAAGGCCAGCTATTCTTCCAGCATCCTTTGTTGCTTGCCTCTGAGCATCATTGAAATAAGCTGGAACAGTGATGACAGCCTTTGAGACTGACTTTCCAAGGTAGGACTCTGCAGTTTCTTTCATCTTGGTCAGAATGAAGGCCCCAACCTGGCTTGGAGAGTACTGCTGCCCATTGGCTTCAACCCATGCGTCCCCATTAGGAGCCTTTACTATCTTGTAAGGAACCATCTTCATTTCTTTCTGTGTCTGGGGATCATCAAATCGCCTACCAATTAGCCGCTTAGTTCCGAAGAGAGTGTTAGCTGGGTTGGTCACAGCCTGACGCTTTGCCGGTGTACCCACAAGCAGCTCTCCTTTCTGGTTGAAAGCTACCACTGATGGTGTGGTCCGTGCACCTTCTGAATTCTCAATGACTCTGGGAGTCTACACACAAGATCATAATAATTCAGAAACAATCCAGAGAGATCAAAAGCTAATAACAAAATCAAAGGAACAAATATTCAGAACGCATGACATTCTCATTCTCATTCTCATTCTCACCTTTCCCTCCATGACCGCTACACATGAATTGGTGGTTCCCAAATCAATACCAATAACATCATTTCCAGCAGGTTTTGAACTGCACAAACAAACTTTAAACATGAGTTACAAACAACAATATAAGAGCACCATCGGCGAACAGAGCAAGCAAACACACTGTACCTGAACGGTCTGGTCAAACTAGCCCAACTGCTACCCAGTTTAGAAGGTGACCAGGATGGCTTGACATTGCTTGTCAGCTGCCACACTCGTTAAAATAATAAGAATTAAATAAAACCCTTAAATTCATACTTGAGATCCAAAGATTTAGCATAAAGCACCGCTAAGCAGTGCATTAATACCAAAAAATTAGCATGGCTTCAATCAACCTTGAAGAAGAAAACCGTACGATAAACAACCATGAGACATCGTCCACCAGATTTAATCCATCGCAATAAGCCAATATTTCACAGAATCATTCACAATCGGAAATCAGACCAGCCCATATATATAAAAAAAAGCATCATAATGAATTATTAAACATCAAAAATCGATCAAAAACAGTAATTAATGACTAAAATTAGTAACTAAAGGTTGAACCTGATTGAAGCCACGATACCACGATAATACAAAAGCTACAAGAACCAAACTTCAACGAACTTCGACAAACAATCAGAAACTAAAAATCGAAAGCACAGAAAAAGGAACAAACTTTGCACGCTTAAACGACGCTAGTAAAAAAGCCAAAAGAAACCCAGCAAAAAGAAAACGAGCACGTCTCATACAGATCAATCCAAAGACCAAAATAAGAAACGTTTGAAGAGATTCAGGTAACTTACGTATTTGTAAGCAGAAATAGGAGCGGAGGCCACATCTCGGCGTCGCATCGATCGTAGCAGAACGGCGGTGGCCATGACGGAAAGAAGGTCGATCAAGGGATCTGTTGAGCTGTGTACAAGAAAAGAAAAAACAAGAGGGTTTTGATAAACTAGGGTTTATAAGGGTTTAGGGTTTTTCTTTATATGAGGCTGAAACTGGGTTTGGCCGATAATTCTAGCGAGAGGTGGAAGGTTCTAGAGCTGCTTACTGCTGCCATGCAAAATTATAATTACGTCCCTAAACTTCAACTAAATTTATATGAAACGTATATAACTTAAACAACATGACTTAGATCATTGATCAATCATCATGGTTTTTCAAGGAGAGAAAGTAGACTTTACCTTATAAAACGTAATTCAACATTTTTATTTGGATTAGAATCGTCACTTTTTATTTTCTTATACAAATTTTATATCATTTATAAATTATTAATTGATTTGATTATTTTATTAGCCAAAATAACATTTTTAATAATAAAAACTCTTTTCAAATTCTTTTAATATTGTTTGAGCACTAAAGAAGAACGTTTGGAATTAAAAAAAAATTATTTGCTTTCTATTAGAGGAAGCGTAGATAGAAGGAGTACAAAATTTGGACTATTGATAGTATAGTTTTTCTAACTTTTTTAAAAGATAGAATTGTATAAAATATTCTCAATTTATTTTAAAAATTTTACATTATTTCTTTAAAATAGAAAATTAAAAATTTGTTTATTAAAATAATTACATAAATTTTCTAAAAAATTATTTGTAACAACCAAATGATCAATAAATTTTTGTTAATACTCTACGGATAAAATATTTGCTCCAAAAAACTTTACTTGAAAAAACTCTATCAAACAGTCCCTAAATTTACATATTTTTAATACTTGAAATTAAATTTAATATTTAATATATTTTTAATGCCTTATAAGTAATACCCAAACATATTAATTATATATGTTAAATTTAATTCTAATTGTTAAAAATTATATTAATTCAATTAAAATTTGTAAAAAGTATGGTATTACAAATCTTACTCTTAAATAAATGTAAATAACTTCTTTTGAAAAAATTTAAATGATTTAGTCTTAGTGCCTATTTGGTTTGACTTTTTCATTGGTTAAAAGAGTTTTTTCAATGATAAAAATTCTTTTCAAATTTTTTAATGTCGTTTGGTTGACAATAGAAAAGAGTTTTTGGAAATTAAAAAAAGCTGTTTTCTTTCTATTAGAATAAATCCAAAATTTGGATTTTTGGCAATAAAATTTCCTCAGCATTTTTAAAAGATAAAATTATTTAAAATACCATTACTTTATTTTAAAAATTCTACATTATTTTTTTAAAATAAAATATTAAAAATTTGTCTATTAAAATAATTATTTAAATTTTTCTCAAAAGTCATTTGTAACAATCAAACTATTAATAAACTTTTATTAAAAACTCTACTCATAAAAGTTCTATTTTAAAAAAATTTATTTGAAAAATTATATCAAATGGACCCTTATTATAACTGCCTAATAAAATTATCTCAATTTTATCACTTATTATTGATCAATTTTTTAAAAAATATGTTATTGAATGGCTCAAACAATATGTATGATTCATTATTATCTTTTCTGAGTGAAATTAAATCAAATAATAGGGACTTATGTATCATTTTACCAAGTTACAGAAGCTAACAGTGGTGATTCCATATTCACTTTCACTTCCAATATTATGTAGGCTGGAGGTGTTAATGTTTATTGTCCATGTGATGCCACGTCGAATAAAAACATGAGAGTCTTCTATTTCTAGATGTGTCCCACGTCTTCTTTCTTTCTTTTTTTTTTCTTGGGAAGCAGGTTTTAGATTTCTAGAATTAATAAATTATATAATTACATGGTATTTTCATATTTTAAATTCATAGGATGTCCTCCAAAATTTGAATTTTCTATATTTGGTACTCACATATTCACATCTGAGTCACTGATTCTTTTACGTTTTCACAAGTAGCAAGATCAATTTTCTACTTATATCACATAGATCCCTGATCCTCGGTTGCAAAGACCACCATACCATACACATCACAATGTGACATAAAAATATTAAAGTTAATACAATTAATATAGATAAACAATGTTAACTCTGTAATAACTATACAAGATTCTTACATCAATTCCCATAGAACAATTCGAAATCTAGATGTTATTAGCTTAACAAATAGAACTATTGAATAAAAAGTTGATAAACATTAAAATTAAATGATAAAAATTAATATTTATCGAATATTTCTTCAGAAAAAAAATAAAAATACCACAATTAATTAATAATCTTTCATCAACCAACCTCACAAAATTGAAGAACAAGTCATTTTCAACTTGAATAACATTAAATTACAAGTGATTAAAAAGAAGCTCAATGAAAGGCGAGGTTGGCACATTTTGTGCCACTCAATTTGTCTGACCCATAATATTAAATAATATTTCCATGCTTTTTTCTTCCCTTTTCTTTCTTTTTGTCATTTTATTAATTGCCATGGAAAAATCATTTAACAATGAAACCACCACGATGCTAGCTGTAATGGATCCGGTCAGATTCCCATGAATTCATACCATCCGTTTAACTGATTTTATTTTACACTTAAAATTTACGATAAGTTATTATTTTCAGAAACTATCCTAATTACACAAGCGAATACAATTCAAAAAGTTACTGCTATTACAAAACAAATACAGCAATCAATCAATCAAATGAATTTGTTTTCAGTATCAAATGAAATCTGTTTGCATAGTGAAAAACATTCATAAAATCTGTACAGTGTTGAAATTTTTTCCAGAATTCCAAAAAAATACAATCTGATTAGAATGGAAAAAGATGGGGCAAAAGAATGATTACGCTAACCTCCTATCCTGAAACTTCATCTTTCTCTCCACTATGGTATAAGGAAAGTGAGCTTTGAAGTTTCCTGCAGAAAGGGAAACTGGGTGTTTGTAAGAATTTTGCATTTTAAAAGACCATAAGTAGATTATATGATCGGAAAAGTAAATGGGGGAACATGTACCGTGATGATAGTATCCATATCATGCTTGCTATCAAAGTCTAAGATAACCGCCTCTTTCTTGACCTCCAATAGTTCTCTTGAGGAATGACTTCCGGTTGAGAGACCAGCTTCTTCTCAGAGCTCTCCTCCTCCGCCAAGCAGCTAATTGACCATAAGCAGCTGGGCAAATGAAGCATAGCAGCACCAGAAATAGCATAGCCACGCATAAAAACATTACATTGCGGAAACCATCTCTCAGTTCTGGATTATCTTGCCCCGTCCATGGAACTCCTCCCACATTCATTCCAAAAACTGATATGAACATGCATGAAATTATGATAAGTGCCAAATGTTTCCCACTAAAACAAGTTTAGATTGAATTGAAATGAAATTTACCTCCAGTGATGATGGATAGAGGAAGGAATATTATTGAAAGGAATGAGAGATAATACAATTTCCGGTTTATTTGTTCGGACTGCCAGCTATCAAGCCCAGCCTGGATTGCTGTGACACGATTAGTTATAAACCCCACATTCTCTTTTAACCGCCTTAGCCGGCCAATTAACTCTTCTAGGGCATTGTTATCATCACGTGTAAGCCAATCTTTTAAAGAAGACCTTTCTTTGAGTCGTGGAAATACTTGCTCCCCATATGCAATCACCTGAGCTTTGGGAAATTAAATGCAAGCACCCATAAGTGCTTATGGTTTTCATATTAGATATATTAGATCCCAAAGTAAAATAATCAATAGAACTTTTGGTAACTCCAAAAACTCCAAAACCTTCTGATCAGCTGAAAAACTGAAGCATTTCAGCTCATTCAGTCCCTTGACAAAGAGTAACAGAACCTTGAAATTGTTGAACATTTTCATTGACAACAAGTATTTTCTGTCGAGTTTGTCTTTTCTACTCTTCTGTTAAAGGATTTATGATCCTTGTCAGGGACTGAAGTTTTTAAAAAAATCACTTGCAACAAAAGCAATAAGTAATGAATTAATCACCAAGCAACATAAAATTTAATAATAAATCTAGTTCCTCGTTTTCCATAGATATATAAATAAGTAGATAGGATGGAAACAATACCTGCAAGAGTCGCTGCAAATTCAGAATCATTTTGGGAAATCTTCTCTCGTCTAGCATTTGTTTCTTTAAAGCAAACCCACCTGTTGATTAAGCCCAATAATTATGCAGATTCGTCTGTAAATATTGCCGATTCAGACAGAGAACAGCATGAACTTAAAAGAGAAACTAATTATGCACAAAAATAAATAGCGAAGAAACGTAAGTGATCTTATCCATAGAATGCAGGTTCGTCTCACTAACTACACAACTTTGCATACTAAAAAAATGAGTACTGGAATTCAATTAGTGAATTGATCTTTTCACAGCATACCAATGTATTTCTTCCATTTTGACTTTCATATTTTCCTTGAAAAGTATGTTGCAGTAACAAGTCATGAATATAATAAGTTGAAATTGTCTAAAAATGAACTCATAATGTATGATGATATTTTATATAGACCCGCATATTTCAATTGATTCTATGTACCACTTACAATCTTTATCTAAACCCCGACTCATTTAAATGTTAATGGCAGAATAACTTTGTACACCTGTCTTTTCACACCCATGACAACATTAGGAATACAAATTGCTTAAAATGGCTCAGGTTAAATAACCAAATTTCTGACCACCTAAATATAGCTAGAAATGTCAATCAAACATTACAACAAAGAGGAAAGCGTGAAATCTAAGAGAGTTCTCTTAATATCTTCATGACCAGAAAAGCAAAATTAGTTTGTCTATGAAGAGATTTGATTAAAAATTTATGTTTCGTGGTGTATCTAAGACAGTTGCAAAGAAAATTTACCTTTATCCAATTCAAGCTCCACAGCGTCCAGCTCAATCTCTATTCTGGTCACCACATCTTGAAGGTGATCCACATGTGTGTCAAGGATGTAAAGAACAAGATTTGAGATGGATTTTGGAACTGGATTATCAGCTTCCTCGGAATGATTCATTGTCAACAAAAATTCAAGAACATGCTCCCTTATTACGATCCCACTGCCTTCCTTTGGCTCACCTCTATGACTCGTTGGACTCTCTACACTAGGAATCTCTGACAGAAGAGATTGACCGACAGGTGAGAAATCCAACCTTGGAACACGACCCAAGGACACAGTAATCACAGAATGCTCGGTAATTCTAGCAGCAATTCTAAATGTGAAATTGCTAGCAGCAGGACCAGGTGAATTAACTCTAAATACAAGTGCTCCATCAACATACCCACAAAATGGTCCATTACTAACAAGGGATAAAATGTCCTGAAGCTTCAAAGGAGGGCAAAGAACATCTATAAGGTATTGCGCTGATTGCGAAAGTTTTTGGTTTCCTTTTGGCAGTTCTACGTGGTACCAACAAAATTCATTGCCTGTACCCTCTGTAAGATCCCATTCCTTCCTGTAACATTTTCCAGAGCCATCAAATATATAGGCTTTTTGTCTCACCATACCAGGATAATGGGTTCGAGACATACGGGAATCCCTGTAAGAAGTTTCTGCAGAGGGTATTCTGTGACTGTCCATTTCCTCCGCCTCTCCATCCGCAGTTAGCTCTTCCTCAGCTAGCTCCATGACTTGCATCAACTAGCTCGTTTTGATGAATCCAATTAGTAACAACACAAGTTATCGAATTGATCCAATCCTGAAACTGCTTATAATGTGAACTTCCTACCTAACCAAATGGATTTCCAGATTACTCAAAATCACCCTCCAAGTGCAAATTCAACATCAAAAACTCTTCAAATTCAGATGAAATTAACAACCCAAAACAGGATATAACCACTCTACGGATCCAAACAGCAAGAACACATATCAGAAGAATTCACCAAACCATATAATTCCCACCTTCAAAGCGCCGAGATTTCATAATCCCCCATTCATAAAATCCCTGAAAAACAATGCATGTTCATGATTTTACAATCTCTTCCAATACATTTAACCCTATGGAAAATGAACAATATACGTAAAAAAGAAAAATATAACAGATGTATGTTTTACCTTGCTGAAAAGCTTGAAAAGCAGCAGAAAGAGGGCCTAAACAAGAAAACCAATATCAGAATCTAAAGAATCACCAATGAAAGGTTATGGAAACACAAAAGCAAAAGTCTGCTGTTGCCTGCTTCCAGGCAGTTGGGCAGCAAGACCATCTTGAAAAATTCAAATAATACCCACAATTTGTTGAATTAAAGAATAATTAATTGGAAAAAATGTCGGGAAATACAAAGAAGGTTGAACAAAAAAGATAAAGAAAAAAAGAATCGTGTTGTGATATCTCAGTAGTTTCCTTGAAGCTTCCCCACAAAATATATCAAGAACTGAAAAAAAAATAAATAATATTTTATAATCTCAACGACTACGTTATAATAATGACATAAATTCTACCCATAAAAGAATCTGATACTCCTCTTTGAAATTTAAGCAATAGGAAAAAAAATAATTTATGAGGCGAGAGAGTAAAAAGAGGGAGAAAATTATTAATACCAGTGATTTCCTTCTTGCTGTTAATATCAACTACCTTTTATTAGATATAGGCCTAAAAAGATTAAAAAAAGAATTAACGGGCGATGTTTTAAAATTTTAATGGACAGGAAGAGGAAAGAGATAGATTATATTAGATTATATCAGATTACCAGAACAACAAAAACGGAAATAAATGAAATCTAAATAATCTGTGTTTATATTGTAGTACGATGTTGCCAGCGAAGACCACTGTTTGACATGCAGTTGGGTTTGGTGAAGTTTAAGATTTTCACGTTATCTTATGATCAGATTTGTAGTATTTTTGTAGCTTCATAATTCTACGTGATTACTAATCAGGTAAATAAATAATTGACTAACCTAATCCATTCCATAAGAAATTTTAACGTGTTATAGTTTTACTGAATGTTATCTTAATTAACACCAACTCTAATGATTATCCTCATTATAAAACAATGCCCAATAAGTAATGTAATACAGTACCAAAAATAAATAAAAAAATTTAAAAATAATAATAATAATAAAATAATTGGATTTATTATGAGATGCGCCTGGTATTAAATCATCCTTATATTAATGTTAAGGGGCCCCAAAGGATTGTGGTGGGGTGGGGGGGCAGTGTGGGGGGTGTTAAATAGTACACATTGGGCCCAAATGTTTTTACAGATTTTCAAATCAAAAGAAGCCAAGGCCCAGTAAGATAGGCAATGATTGGGCTTCAAACAATCAACTTCTGAATTCCACAATTTGTATTAAAGAATAAGATTATAAATTTTGTTATAAATATTTTATAAATCAGTTTCGTATAAGATCTAAAATAGCAACAAATGACGTGTTATGGCACGAAGGCCTGGGATTGGTATTAAATTGAAGAAAAAGGTCAAACATTTGAAATATCCTAAAAATAAATAATAATAATAATAATATTAATAATCAGTTCAGATTATCCAATAAAAGTAAGCATGCGTACTGCCACAAGGGATTGAAATTCAAAACCAAGGCAATAAATTTCAAAAAAGAAAATAATGAATTTCATTTGATAAGATGCAGACAACTCATATTATATTGTTTAAATTAATTAATTTGAAAATGCTCATTCCATTTATAAGCAGCCAAATTTTTTCCACAATAATCAATCATTTTGAAAAGAACTAATTATTAAGGTGATGGTCAACTTTTAAACACAATTATTTTTGTCGAACGTCAAGTTATGTGCAAGAGAATTATAATGCTCATGAAATTCGACAAAAAGCCAATAATGTGTCTTCCGTGATTTAACCAATAATTATAATAACAATAGTTGGTGAATTAATAGTTTAAGTAAAAGTGAGTGTTAATGTAGATTATTTTAGTTAATATACACACAATCAATTCAAATCTAAATTTAGTGTCCTGTAAAATTGATAATATAGAATATGATTATTTTATCAAATGTTTTTAAATTATTATATCAGAAGATAAAAGTAATTACCGTACAAATAAACACCTTTCAAAGATTTTCCGATTATATATAATCATTCTTTAAAGAAAGACAGATAGACAATGACAGGCAACTTGCGTTGTCAGTTGTGTGGAAGATTTCTCCAATTGCAACATCAAGTAAAAGCAAAAATAAATTAAATAAAAATACAGTGCATGTGTGAAAAAATACTCGAATATTAAATATGTCAAGCCAACAAATAATACGTGATAAGGTTCAATAATTATTCGAGATTGGATGACACACTATAAGATCGAGTAAAAACGGAGAATTCATCACGATAAAAGAGCTGGATTAGGTCGAGTATAAAATATCACTCGACTTGGCCCAACTTGGGTAGCAGAAATTTTGTCATACACTTCACCCACTAACCGCTCGTCCTTTTCACCTTTAATCATGGGAAAAACGTGAAACGTGACTAGAAAAATAGTTAAAAATAGTTACTCCCATCGTCTATAGAATCCTAGTAGCAGAGAGGAAAAGTATGCACACTGAAATCTAGCTAAAAGGCTGCTGAAATTTTTTCTTCAGCAAACCATCTGACTTAAGTATAGGAGTGCATACATCGGGTAAGCCAGCTATCTCTCTGACTTTACTTGTTTTGCAGGCAAGCTTGAATCTATTGTAATTAGCAAGATTTGAATTTTGTTGTTTGAAGTTGAAATTAACAGATTTTCGGCATTAACAACTGGCACCATTTGTGGGAAAAGACGAACAAGAAGCCAATTGTAGAATTTTGGAGG
Organism: Azadirachta indica; assembly: GCA_022749755.1. Classification (NCBI taxonomy): domain Eukaryota; kingdom Viridiplantae; phylum Streptophyta; class Magnoliopsida; order Sapindales; family Meliaceae; genus Azadirachta; species Azadirachta indica. The sequence goes on from CM040444.1 coordinate 16,881,127, forward strand.
TTGAATTGAAAATGGCCATGAAGGATAAGCATCATCTGTCAAGATCGCGTGTGATGAAAAGAGTTCCATTGCAAGATGACTCTAGGGCTTTCATCCATAGGAGGAGGAGCGCTAGGAATTCCTGAACCATGAGGAATCCAATTTGCGAACCAATTTGGATCCATAGCCACCTAGTCAGGCAATAATTCGGTTAGATTCGAATGAAGCAAATTAGTTTGGCGGGAGTTGGAAAATAGCCGTCGTTCGCACGTTAAGAAGGACAAGAAAATGGCGAGATTAAAGGATACGATAGTGGCCCTGTGAAAGGAGTTAGAATGATTGAAACAAATGTTGAGACAAGGTGTGAGAAAGCCCACAAGGAATGACGCGCCAATGGAGCATGAAGAAAGTAGTTCTCCGAGGCTTAAAATGAGAAAAGGAGATGGCGATCCCCGGAGGACGGGCTCTAAAGGTAACGACAATGACCATGACTTGCCGGAAGTCGAGCCCTCGAGAAGGAAAGATATACCGCATCCCAAAAAGGGAAAGGAAAGGCTATGGAGCAGCTAACTCACGGAAAATGATGTAATCTAGGTCCTAATACTTCACCATACGAAGGGACCCAATTCCACGATCCTTATATGATTAACATATCCGGGAAAACAATTCGAAGCTTATTACTAAGCAAAGCTTGCATTTGTAGGACATGCGTTCTTACTTTAATAAGAAAAGGCAGAAGGAAAAGGAAATTTTAATGCACACAGACTTACCTGAGACCAAGCAAGACATAAGGTCAGAAGAAGTTTTGGGGGAAAACCATGCTCTCCAAGTAATTAAAAGGTTAAAAATAAAGAAGTAGCTCAAAAAACTGTTGGAGGAATTTGAGACGAGGAAGAAGCAAGATGAATAAGGATGGGTTGTTGTAAAAATGAACCTTGGATCTCCTTTCACAAGAGAAATTCAAGACTTGGCTCTTCCCAAAAAATTCAAAATGCCACAGATTACCCCTTATACAGGGAAATCTGACCCAATTTCACATGTGAAGCTATTCAAAGAGATGATGCATATTCAGGGTCTGACTAAGCTTCAAATGTGCTGACCTTTTCCCTTGACGTTGGAGGGACAAGCCCGAAGATGGTTCAGGACTCTGAAGCTAGATTCGGTTGGAAGTTTTACTCAGTTGTGTGACATGTTCACTAACGAGTTTAGGGGAGCAACATCTACTTACAAAAGCATGAGCTCATTATTAATGTTGAGGCAGGGTTAGGGAGAAAGTTTAAGGAGCTTCACCAAGAAGTACCATGATGAAGTTATGGAGATAGGAACTTTTAATCATCCCTTGGCATTAGAAGGATAGAAAAGGAGATATTTAATGAGATCTAGATAGAAGATCAAATTCTCCTTAGACAAAAGAAGGAGAGGGTGAATGGATCTCGCGAAAAGTCAAGCACCTCGCGGGCAAAAGACAAGAAAAGGGAAAGCTTTTGCGATAGAAGACCCGAACCGAGAAGGGAGCAAGATTACCAAAGGCTGAAAGCTAATCGATTGGGTAGTAAACTACCCGAGAAAGATAAGCTTCTGCCTCTGCCAAAAGAAGCATCGAAGAGGGTTGTACAGGTACAGAATAAGCGAAAATTTACACCGCCAAATTCATTTTTGGCTGATATCTATGAGGATATCAAAGATTCAGGTTTGCTGGTAAAAGATCCTTGGCCGTTAAAGATGAATCTCGATAAGAGGCGCATGGATAAAGTGTGCGCATTCCATAGGGACTGTAGGCACATGACCAACGACTGTTTGGATCTAGAAAAGTAGATTGAGGTGTTGGTTAGGAATGAATATCTTGATTAATATATAGATTATTTCCAAGAGTGGACAAGTCAAATTGATCAGGAAAACCTAAATAAAGACTGAAGGCGAAGAAGTTTGGTTATCTTAGGAGGATCAATCTTGGCAAGGAATTCGAACAAAGTCAGGAAGAATTACTCAAAGTACTACCTGCCAAATACAGACACCAGCACCCATATTATGAATGTGTAGGCGGAGAAGAAGCCTTGGATAGCTACAATACCGATCATGTTCATAAACAAAGACAAAGTGGGTGTGAGCTACCTGCACGATGATGCTCTGGTGGCTACGCTAGGAGGGTAAGACCGTCCGAAGTCAGCAAAATTCTAATAGATACCGAAAGCTTAACTGACATTATTTTCAAAGAAATCTTGGATTTATTGAACATCGAAGATTTAAGGTTGGGACTGATCAACAATGCCTTGTATGGATTTACAGAATCCTACATTTTTTCCATTGGGACAGTACAGTTACCGGTGACTATGAGGAGCCCACCGTATCAGAAGACTACCATGGTAACTTTTCATGTGGTCGACTTGAAGATGCCATATTGCATAATTTTAGAAAGACCGTTCTTATGATTAATTAAAGTAGTAGAAATCATCCATTACCTGAAACTTAAGTTCAGAGTAGGAGAAGGAATTGGTATGGTTTGAGAAGATCAGAAACAAGCTAGGAACTGCTTCGCAGTCTCTTCAAAGTAGATATATTGCATTACCACCCAAGATATAAAAGGAATGGATGAAAGTAATGAGGGTAGAGAGTATAAAAGAATCCTGCAGTAGCTGAACTGAAGCCTGGTCAGCGGGCTGGCAATTCTGTAACTGAGTTTCGGAATGACTGAAGGACGTAGCTTGGGACCAGAAGAACCCGCAGAAGGTGGCTAAGATTAGGTCTCGATTACTAGAAAATGAGTAGAGGAAGCTAGGGAAGTTCTTGAGAAAACACGCGGATGTCTTTGTGTGGTCACGTTATGATATGCCGAGTATCAACTATAGAATAATATCCCACCACCTTGCGACGAATTCTGTCTTAAAACCTGTGAGGCAAAAAATGAGAATGTTCAACCAGAAAAGAAGGGAAGCGATTTAGGTGGAGGTCGATAAACTCCTAAAAGCCGTTTCATCAGAGAAGTTCAGTAATTGAAATGGATTGTCAATATCGTCATAGCAAGGAAGTCGAGTGGAAAGTGAAGAATGTGCGTAGATTTTACAGACCTGAACAAGGCATACCCTAAAGATGGGTTCCCACTTCTAAGAATTGGCTAACTAGTGGATGCCACGGCAAGTTATAGACTTTTGAGTTTCATGAATGCTTTTTCAGGTTACAACTAAATCAGGATGTATGAACTTGATCAGGAAAAAATCGCTTTCATTACGGATCAAGGGTTATATTGCTACAAGGTAATACCCTTTAAATTGAAAAATACCAGGTCCACTTTCCAAAAGTTAGTCAACTGAGTGTTCAAATCCTTGATCGGGAAAACGATGGAAGTATATGTAGATGATATGATCACAAAGTTCATGAATATGGATGACCACATTCGGCATTTGGAGGAAACCTTCTCGCTTTTAAAAAATATAAGATGAAGCTGAACCTAAAAAAATGTGCTTTTGGAGTGAGTTCGGGAAAGTTTTTAGGATTTATGGTCAGTGAAAGAGGAATTGAAGCCAATCCCTAGAAGATCAAAGCAATTCTAGAGATGAAATCAACCTCTATACTGAAAGAGTTGCAGACCTTAGCTGGAAAGTTGGCAGCCCTAAGTAAGTTCATTTGAAAGGCCACTGATAGATGTTTTCAATTTTTTCAAGTCATGAAAAAAGGAAAAAATATGCGGTGGACGAATAAGTGTGAGTAGAGCTTCCAAGAGTTGAAATGCTATTTGGCAGATTCCCCACATTTGGTTAGTCGACAAAATAGAGACATCCTCTACTTATATTTGGCTGTTTCCGACCATACTGTGAGTTCCATACTAGTCAAGGAGGATCACGACAAGATTCACAGACCTATCTATTATACTAGCAAGTCATTACTAGATGCTGAGACCACGTATATACCTCTGAAAAAGTTAGCTCTAGCACTCGTGGTGGCTGCCAGAAAATTACGACTATATTTCTAAGCGCATCGGATAGTGGTACTAACGGACCAGTTGTTAAGATAGATTTTCCATAAATCAGATCTTTTTGAACAATTGGTAAGATAAACTGTAGAATTTAGTGAATTTGATATCGATTTCAAGCCGCGCAGAGCAACAAAGGCTCAAGTTTTAGCAGATTTTATCGTTGAATAATTCATGATGGAAAACCCCATAATATGCCAGATCGGGAAAGCTCGAGACACCCAGAGGCTACGAGTTTCATTCGAGCCTATATGGCAATTGTACATTAATGGCACCTCAAATATGCAAGGAGGAGGTGTAGAAATTATTATTGTGAGGCCGAACAATGAAGAGATAGTTTACGCACTCAGATTCGACTTCAGGGTCACAAATAACGAAGTCAAATATTAGGTGCTGCTAGTTGGTTTAAATTTTGCACAGGCACTTGGAGTTCAATATTTAGAGATCAAAGGTGATTCACAGTTGGTGGTGATTCAAGTAAATGGGCAATTTTAGACTCGGGAGGGAAATATGTAGGCTTACTTCGACAAAGTCTAACAACTAATGAATAAAATGAAGAAGGTCAACATGGAACAAGTTCCCAGGGGAGAAAACTCTAGAGCAGACGCTCTTACGAAACTAGCATCGTCATTACAAGGGAGAATTCCGAAATCAATTCTAATTAAGCTCCTGACATCAAAGAGTGTTTATGAAAGAAGCTCCCTTACTATACATGCACTTGAGTATGGTAAAGAACTGACCTGGATGGACTCGATTTGGAAGTACTTGCAAAGGGGTGGATTACGCGATGACGGAGAAGAGACGACAAAGAGAATCAAGAACAAATTGATCAGGTACCTCATTGTGAATGAGGTACTCTAAAAAAAAGGATATGGGCTACCGTATTTACAATGTTTGTCCCCTTAGGAAGTAGATTACGTGTTTAAAGAAATTTACATGAGAATATACGGTGATTATTGGGGAGCTTAATCCTTAACACACCAAATTATAAGATGAGGATATTATTGGCTAACCTTGCACCAGGATGCGATTCAAGTTACAAGATAATGCCAAAGATGTCAGTTTTATGGTGATATTCCAAAACAGCCACCTGAAAAATTGACCGCTCTACTCAGTCCTTAGGCTTTTGCCTAATGGAGATTAGACTTGATCGGGCTGCTACCCACTGGAAGAGCTCAAATAAAGTACGTTATAATCGCAATCGATTACTTTACAATATGAGCCGAGGCTGAACCTTTGGCCACCATTACCGAAAAAAAGGTTATTGCGTTCGTAGAAAGAAATTAATTTATAGATTCGGTGTGCCTCACATTCGATAACTGCTGCTTTAGAGAGTTTTGTTTTAACCTGAGCATTGACCTCATGTTAGTAACCTCTATTCATCTAAAAGCAAATGGCCAAGTAGAGGCCGTGAACAAAATCATCAAGAAACACTTTTCTCACTGGCATTTAGCTTCAAAATGGTAATACACTAATACCAGTAGAGGTCAGCGCCCCAACATTCCGAGTTAGTCATTTTAATGAAGTTCAAAATGAGAAAAATATACGAAATGATCTAGACTTACTTAAGGAAAGGAGGAATCAGACCTTATTAAAGACAGCCTCCTATCAACAAAAAGTGGCCAAATATTGACCAAAGGGTTCGCTCCAAAGCATTAAGAGAAGGTGACTTAGTCCTACGATGAGTCATTTTGAACACGAAGAAACCTAGAGAAGGAGTTCTCGAAGCAAACTGGGAGGGACCCTATAAAATTATTAGAGTTGTGAGGTCAAGTGTTTATAAGCTACAACATCCTAATGGAAGAGAAGTGAGGAAGTCGTAGAATGTGAAAATGTTGAAAGTCTACCCCTGATTATGGTGGTGTAGTCTAGTTGTAAATATACCAATGAAATTCGACTTTCAACATTTTTTCTTGTGTAATTTTATTATTCATTAAGCAATAAAACCATTATTTGTTTTGGTTCTAGATCAAGAAAATATCGATCTGAACCATGCAAACATATTGGTCAACAAAATACCGATCTAACTCAATCAATCATAGATCAACAAAAAATCAATCTAGGAAAGGTGACAAAATCACCTATAATATAAATGATGTCTTCAAATCGAGAAAATATCAATTTAAAGAAATCGATATCAAAGGTGTCGGATCTATAAAATATCGATTTGAAATTATTGATAATAATATTGGGTCAAACATCGATCTAGAAAGGTTAAACAGCATTAAGTTAACAAAATATCAACTTAATACATCGATACCACGACTCAAAGTTAACTATACGATGGTCACGAGAAGAAGATTGCACCATGGATGATCAAGAAAATACTGATCTAGAAAAATTGTCGCGATCAGTTTAGGTTCTCTTGCCTATAAGATCACTAAGAAAATTTTCATACTTAAAAGATTTTTACATTTATGAATTTTTCACACTCTAAAAGATGTTTGTTAAAAGTTCTGTTGGAAGATCTCATGCATTACTTGGTTGATTGTTAAAAGTTAATTATTCGTGCTTGATTATGGAGAAATTAAACAAAGAGACAAGTTCAGAATAAAAAATGATAAACTTTTCATTAAAGTCAAAAAGTTACGTTAGATAAGTTTTTACAAAACTACAAATTTTACTACATAGCACGTAATTATTTTCCTGTAAAGATAATAGTTCCAAAAGTAGGCCGGTTAGCAACCTTAGCATCGAGAGGATTTTGGGTCACCTCGGACACAGGCAGACCAAGAAGTTACTGATCACTATTTACCGAAATTGTTCCCTGACCAGTAGCCTCAAGAACTTTTTCTGTAACAGCCTCTACCTTGGGTGTCTTAGCCTCTTGAGAGTCCACCTCTGGAGGATCGCGACCACAAGCATCGTAAATGTAGGAGATACTATAGTTCAGGTCGGTGAAGTGGATGATCTTGTAGATAGTGTCGATGCTTTTATCGACCCCGTCATTCTTGGCCTTCTGAATGCGATTATGCACAGAGGCCAACTTGCTCTTTAGCTTGGTTTTACGAGCTGTTAAATCATAAACCAAAGCCTCAAGTTAGAAACACTTTAGACCCCATTGCTTCATTTTCTCAGATAGCTGAGTTTCTAAATGCCCCTACTTCTTCTCATCTTCCTTGGCTCTACTTAAGAGCTCTTCATTTTCCGCCTTGAGCTTGAAGATCATTTCTTAAGTCAAGGCAATAGTGGAAGAGTTTCCTTTGGCCCGTTTCTTGTGAACAAACAAGCCATGAACGAGCTCCTAAAAAAAAGAAAAACCACTTCAATGACAAAAGGCTTAAACAATAATGAAATATAAAAAAAAGAAGAGAAAAAGAATAAAAATCAGACTTGACAAGCCCACTTATGGAAGAGGTCTAATGATTCCTTTGTTGCCTTATTTTTGATGGCTTCATCAATCGCAGAGAAGATGAATGCCCCAAGGTAGCTCATGGTCAGGGTTAGGTGAGCATAATCCCCTCGTTTGTTCTCGGGAATAGCTCGACTACACCCTTTAAAGCACTCTTATCTGAGCTCACCATTGGGTGTCTTCGCTGTTTAAAGGGTTACGAATTGATCAATTCTCTCTCCTTCTCAATCCAATCTGAAGGCTTTTTTGATGGGACCTCGAGCTCTTTCTCCTAAACCGCTGCCAAGTTCTTCCCTTTATCCTTCAAGCCAAGTTTGGCAAGAGCCCTCTTAGTTTACTCGGGAAGGAGATTCTTGGAGGCTAGACCAGATCCCGAGCCCATATTCCCTTTTCCTTACTTTGATTTCTAAAGTAACGCTTGAAAGTTGCTCGAGGCGCCTCTCATCGCAGCAAAGCCTCTTCTTGATTGTTTTGAAGCCATTGTTTCTACAAAAAGGAAAAATAAGGTGGTTCAGAAGTCGATAAATATAAAGTCAAGGTCAGGATAAAAAATACTTACTTTTCCCAGTTTTTGTTTCTCTCTTAGTCAGAAGAAGTTCCCTCAAGTTAGAGCAAAGCAACTAAGTATGAACCTACTAAGGAATCGGAGGAAAGGAGATTTGTTTGATCACCAACAACAGCTCTACTAGCAAAAATCCTTTTCAACACAGCATCGGCAAATGAAGGAGCCTCTCCCCACAAATCAATTGGAAAAAAATATAAGCCATTGGTAAGATTAGTAGAAAATATGGTTAGAAAATCGAAATTTGAAAGGAAAAGAAACAACAGAATAAAAACTGAAATATAAGTCGAGGTTACCTTCACAATTAAAGATGATGGGTACACAGCCACCCGTACCCACGTGTTCTAATGACTGACCCCAATTTCCCCTGTAAAAAACCATTTGTATTTCTAGTCCTTATTGAAGGTCGGGGAGCCAGTCACTATTTTAGTAGTCTGAGGCTGAGACTGAAGATAGTAGAACTCAGGGTTATTTTTGAGATTTTTCTTCAACGTATAAGCATATCTAATCTGCTCAACGTTAGGGGGAGAATTTTCTGCGACAGCCCAAATTATATAGAGCCCAGTTATCACTCGCCAACCATTCAGGTTCAGTTGATATGGGGGAATGTCAAAGAAGTAAAAGAGGTAGGTGAAATATTCCTAAATGGGCAACCTAAGCCCGAAGTGGAAAACTCCTCATGAAGGGCTATTTCCCCCTCTTTGGGCTCACTCGGAAATTCATCTACTTCAAGCAACTTAAGATAGATATCATCGAGAATTTGATACATCTTTTTATAGACTTTGAGATCGGAACGGGTTATAGAAGAAACAAACTAGTTCACTTCATATGGTCTAAATTGCCTAATGGGGTCAAGAGTGTTTCTGATGTCCTTGGTTTCAGTTGCTTCAGAGCTATCACTGAGAATATCATCCTCGAAACCCTCATTACCATCTTCTACTCTAGAGGAAGACTTCTCAGGTGCTTCACGAGTTAGACTAACGTCCCCAAGCTCTACTGTGTGGCCTGATATAGACTCATCCCCAACAGAAGGGCCCAACCTACCTAATTTAGGGAGAACATTCTGATCTCTAACTCTGGTTCTTTGAGGATTCATGTTCTCCTACACATAGAGATGATAATAGTCTCGGGTGTTCTAGTCTTGAGATGCCTAATCTCAAAAGTACTATGTTCTGGCTAGAAAGTTTTAACCCTAAAGTTAGGGTAAACTACTCTTAAAGGGGGTGATCTTTTAAAAGGTATTTCGCCATATATCAATAGGCAGTTGTGCCTAACAGAGGGCGAGAGCCTACTCTAAGCCTCATAGTCTGTATTGAACTCGCTAGATAAGGATGATGAAGAAATGTTGATATGGTCCATCGAACCTAAAGTCATGCAAGTAGTTCAAGTTACTAAAAGGAAAAGCCTAAAAGCTTCAAACTAAAGCTGGAGTCAGGTCGAGAAGAAAGCGACTAGGTCAGTACTCTACCGGACTATAGCATGCATTCACAAATGTTTTTACAAATACCCTTTACACTCTAACATGTGAATCAAATCTTGAAAATGCTTAGCATATTATTTGAAACACCCGCAAAATGAAACAATCATACATGCTTTACAAAAACAATTACATTATTCCGCAAAAAACAAAACCCAAGAAAAGTAGACAAACATAGCAGAATAACCCAATAGCGTAAATGAAAGCAAGTAAAAAAAGAAAAGGAGAAGCTCACCGATCGGAAGGAATTTTTGACGAGGAAAGCGACTTGAACAAAAATCGAAGGAAGCTTAGAAAGCAGGAAGCAGCGTATGCAACGGCAGAGGAGTCGTTTGCAAGAGAGATAGCCGAAAAATAAGAAATGTGAGGAAAGTAGTGTATTTATACCCAAGCCTGGCTAATCTAAGCCATCCAAAATTAAGGGTCTAGATAATTCGCGTCAAAGGTTTTAAATGCAGAGCAACTACTTGCGTGGGAACTGCAGGTATGGCCCAATGAAGTGATGCCAAGTGGCCCAACTTTAGAATAACGAAAAAGTAGTCATAGAAAAAGTAATCGTCAAATGTTTCTCGAAGAGACGTGTCCCTGTAAAGCTGTGCAACTGTCCACCTTCCTAAATGTAGAACGACATGTTGAAGCTCGAAGTAGGGAAAGGACAACTAATGTTCGAGATAAAAATTAATTAAATAATCTCTAGTAAAAAAGCATTTAACTAAAGACTCAGGGGTTGATGTTTAGGAAAATACCCAAGCATCAAATATGCCAAGCCAGTAGATGATGTGTAAGTGGAGGATTCATCACGGTAAGAGAGTGGACTTGGTTGGGTATAAAATATCACTCGATCTAATCCAACGTGGTTAGCAGAAATTTTGCCATGCTCTCCATCTAATAAGCTCTCATCCTTCTTGTCTTTAATCATGAGAAAAACGTAAAATGTGACTGAAAAAATAGTTGAAAATAATTATTTTTCGCGTCTATAAAACCTCGGTGGCAAAAAGGAAAGGTACGCACATTAAAATTTAGCTAAAAAACTGCTGAATATTTTTTTTCTTAAGTAAATCATCTGATTTAAACATCAGAGTGCATATGCCGAACAAGTTGACTATCTCTTCAATTTCACTTATTTTGCAAGCAAACTTGAATATATTACAATTAGTAAGATTCGAATTTTGTTGTTTAAAGTAAAAATTAACAGATTTTCAACATCTAACAGTACATAAAAATGTATTGTATTGTACGATTTATTTTTTTATTTTAATAACAGACGAATGGAAAATGGAGAGATAAAAAGAGAGAAGTGGATAACTCTAGCTCATTAATTAATGTGGAAAATTAATGTTGGTTTCCACGGGACGAGCTTTCAGTTTGACTTCTTCTAATTAATACTATCATTCTTTTTCGTTTTCCATTACCATCAATTCTTCAATTTATCGACAAAATGAATAGAGACTTTGTTTACATAATTAACTAATTAATTAATTAATTAATAAACGTACAGCTGGATCACATGATGGTTGATGTTAGAATCTAGATCCAGTTGAATCTATTTAATTCACTCTTTGTTGTCTTCAAACAAAATTCGTGATTGATGTAACAGCATAAGTAGATGATAAATGAGACTTGGAAATGGAACCGGAAGGATCCCAAGCCATACAAAAAGAGAAATAAGATTCAAAGGTTCAAGTTTCAACCAATTAATTTAATGATACTAGACCCTACTACAAACCAACGTGCATTGAACCATCATGACGTCGATTAGGGTTTTTGGTCTTATCTTTGAAAGTTGAAACCATACAAGACGCTTAAAATTAACCCAACTAGCGACCTTTACTTCCCCTTCAATCCTAATCCACTTTATACCACTGCCCTAAATTATATTTACGTATATACATACAACTTACGTTATCATCGACATCTCAATCTCAGTGAATTCCCACTAAACAAGTCTTCTACCTGTGTTTTTTTTTTCCTGGTTATTCTTGCCTCTCTCTCTCTCTTTTATATATATATATATATATATATATAATCTCACATACTTCAGAAATATTAAATTATATAATACACATGACAAAAATATAATATTAATTTTTTTATTAGTTTTAATAAGAATAAAATTTATTACATCTCTAGTAATATATACATGTTAACATTCCAACACTTAGTACGGAAGGTACATATTAATATAATTCTCATAAGTTTTAATATGTCCATACAATTTTATAGCGGTATAATACCAATAAATGAAAATTAATTTGTGTTAATAAATTAATTATTTAAGTTAAATTTCTTTGAATTTACAATAAAACACAAATTTTTTATTTGTAAAATAATATTAATGTTGCTAACTCAATAATTTTCCGTATGCAATAAAAGTAATACATTTTTTTTCGAAAATTTTGTTGATATTTGACTTTAAATACAAACATTTCATTAACATCAGTTGACAATGTGAATATTTAAATGCTTTTTTCGTGTGTATATGTATATATGTATATTCTCTAGGATATTGTCCAACTTCTAGGTGTAATTATAGAGATTCTCATGTAGCAAATTTCTTCGTCAACTCCAAAATCATGCAATAAAAACTCAAAATCACCCCACAACTCTCTTATTTTCAAACCTCCGAAAAGACCACACCATATGGGCTCCTTAGAAATACAAACTACTTATTCTGTCAATGAAAAACCCACCACCGTCGCCAACGCCGATGCGACTATTGACGATGACGATCTCTCTCCGGTGGAAGAGGTCCGCCTGACGGTGACAAACACCGACGACCCTACCCTCCCGGTATGGACTTTCCGGATGTGGTTCTTGGGGCTACTTTCATGTGCCCTACTCTCATTCTTAAACCAGTTCTTCTCTTACAGAACCGAACCTCTTATCATAACACAAATCACAGTCCAAGTTGCCACCCTCCCTATCGGCCATTTTCTGGCGGCTTCTTTGACGGAGAAAAAGTTCAGGATTCCAGGATGTGGGTCCAGGCTGTTTTCTCTTAATCCAGGACCGTTCAACATGAAAGAGCACGTACTCATTTCCATATTTGCTAATGCCGGAAGCGCTTTTGGCTCTGGCTCTGCGTATGCTGTGGGAATTGTTAATATTATCAAAGCGTTTTATCGGAAAAACATTTCCTTTTTGGCTAGCTGGCTGCTTATTATCACGACCCAGGTAAGTAAAATTCTTTGTTTAATTTGTATTTTGTTTTTTAAATTGTTTTTCTTGTTTTGAAAGATAATAATTACTATAAGTGTTGCAGGTTTTGGGATATGGATGGGCGGGACTGCTGAGGAAGTATGTAGTGGAACCGGCTCATATGTGGTGGCCTAATACTCTGGTTCAAGTCTCCCTTTTCCGGTAGGTGTCTCGTAGCCGGACTCACTGAGCCAATCATTCAGTTATTGGCCGAAGTAAAAGTGACAAATCTTATATTACTTTCAGTTATTATTTTAACGAAAGTTCAAAAAGAAAAGATTACGTAAAACGGAAGATAACATATTTTTATATGTATAATGGAACACTATTTGGTTGTCATCTCATGCATCCACACAAAACTTTAAAGTAGGTCCAAGTTATTTCGATTCAAATTTTAAACAAGTTGAATAAATTTTATTATTATTATTATTATTATTATTATTATTATTATTATTATTATTATTTTGTCATTAATGAAATCTAATGGGTCACATGCGGCTGCCACAAAGTAATCAGGTCCTACTTCCGGCGCCGAAGATGTTGTCCGTATACCATCGATTTAATGTCATAGCATACTGGGATATTTGGCCTTTTCAATGTTTATTTTATGGTTTTCCCTTTTTTTACTTGTAACGAGTCAACTACAATTTTTAAGGGGCCAATTGGGGGATTCTCTTGTTCTTTTATTTTTGAATTTCCTATTTCTGTTTTTTCATTTTCTGATGAAAAAATAAAAAAAAACATGCACATAAAAGACCTCTCTCTTAAAATAATAATAATAATAATAAAATAGAACCCGGGAAATATAACTTATAGACAATGTCACTGAATAAGAAGTATGAATTTTTTAAATGTTTGAGTTTAAAAAACTATCTACAAGATTCAATTTTCTTATTAATTAGTTAGAGGCTTGTTTTTATTTAGGTTTAAAAAAAAATTAATAGCATCGATCTTTCAAATTAAAGAAACTCTTGAGTTCAAAGGTGAAATTATTGTCAAAGGATTTTTATGAGAGTGGTTGGTGACACAAACCATATGCTAATAAAGCTTATGAGAAAGGGACTCTAAACCTAAATTGACAATGAACTTTGAGCTGTCCGTAATTCTCTGATTGAAACACACTTTTCATCAACCAGCCAATTTCTCGACATGATGTAGTGGGTTCTAATAAGATGTTTTAGCTTCAAAATTAATGATGACCATAAAGATAACGACAAAAGATTTAAATTTAGTATCAATATACAGTACAGTTTCTGTAACCTTCAATCCTACCAACTATTTCCTTCAAAGATAGCACGGAAAACTGGGATAATATATTGTAGTTTTACTCTCAACTTTTTAACTTAAAATCTCGGACCTCATTTCACATAAATAGAAACTATAGCAAATCATCAGTGATCAACTCTCTATTCTATAATTGATAAATAATGTCTAGTAATTTGCATTGGATATAATTCTTCCAGGGCTTTGCATGAGAAAGATGATCAACGTATGTCACGCGCAAAGTTCTTCGTCATTGCAATGATCTGCAGTTTTTCATGGTACCTGGTTCCGGGATACCTCTTCCCTACACTTTCGAGCATTTCATGGATCTGCTGGGCATTCTCCAAGTCAGTCACTGCCCAGCAGCTCGGCTCTGGCATGCGAGGACTAGGTCTTGGAGCGCTGACACTCGACTGGTCCGTCGTTGCATCATTCCTGTTCAGCCCCCTCATCAGCCCTTTCTTTGCTATTGTCAATGTCTTTGCAGGCTATGTATTGATAATCTACATTGTGATTCCAATAGCGTACTGGGGACTAGACTTGTACAATGCACATAAATTTCCAATTTTCTCTTCACACCTGTTTACAACTCAAGGTCAAACTTACAATATATCAGCTATTGTTAATGACAAGTTTGAGATAGACCTAATGAAATATGAGCAGCAACGACGTATTAATTTGAGCATGTTTTTCGCTCTCACTTATGGCTTTGGCTTTGCCACCATTGCATCAACTGTAACACATGTGGGTTTCTTCTATGGAAGGTAACATGTTATTTAATTTTTTCTTATTCTGCCAAGTTAAACATAGCTTTGAGATAAACATTTACATACGTGTGAACTGCTGCTTAGAAACAGTTTCATTTCTAAAATTTCTGTTCAGTAGAGGACTACAAAAATGCCTTGAATTTTATGATGGCTTTCATTACTTCCTGTATGGTTTAGATTTTTGTAGCGTCCACTGGTGTTATGACATGGTTTAAAGAAATAGGTCATACTTGAAACCCTTCCAAACAGAAGGGATTGCCACTTTCTCATCAAATTTCTAGTGTTATGAAATTCATATACGTAACTCTAAATCAACAGGGAGATCTATGAGAGATTTCGTGCTTCTTACAAGGGAAAAGAGGATATCCATACGAGATTGATGAGGAGATACAAGGACATACCTCCCTGGTGGTTTTACTTAATGCTTGCAGCAACTCTTGCAATTTCTCTCGTACTATGCATCTTTTTAAAAGATCAAGTTCAGATGCCATGGTGGGGACTCCTGTTTGCTGCTGCCATGGCCTTTATATTCACCCTTCCAATCAGCATAATAACTGCCACAACAAACCAGGTAATCGGGTTAAACTATGGCCTCTTTTACTTCATTCAGATCTGCAGGGAGAGTAATAAACTACCAGTTATCACAGCCAATATTTTTTCTCAACTATTTTCCATGCAAGTTATGTACCACGAGCTACTTTCCACGTAAAAGCTCAAGATACCTTAGGGCTTTCTTATTTTCTAGCATCTCAAGAAGCATTTATGCAATCTTGTCAATAACTAGGTATCAAGCATTTATCTTTTACTAATGGTCTGATGCTCCAAATACAGACACCAGGACTAAATATAATTACAGAGTATGTCATGGGCATCATATATCCAGGAAGACCAATTGCCAATGTTTGCTTCAAAGTTTATGGCTATATGAGCATGGCTCAGGCTGTCTCCTTCCTCAATGATTTCAAGCTAGGACACTACATGAAAATCCCTCCAAGATCCATGTTCTTAGTTCAGGTGCATTTGTTATTATGCCTACTGGAAATAATTATTCTTTCTTCTTTATAGTTGCTGACATGTGTTGTTTTCTCTGTTGCAATCTGCAAATTTATTTTGTATGCGCAGTTGATAGGAACAATTCTTGCTGGAACCATCAATCTTGCAGTGGCATGGTGGTTGCTTAACTCTATTGAGAACATATGCCAAGACAATCTCCTTCCCCCTGACAGTCCCTGGACATGCCCGGGTGACCGAGTCTTCTTTGATGCATCAGTCATATGGGGTTTGGTGGGACCTAAGAGGATCTTTGGGAGTCTTGGAAACTACCCAGCCATGAATTGGTTCTTCCTTGGTGGAGCGCTAGGACCAGTAATCGTCTGGCTATTGCACAAGGCATTTCCCAGGCAATCTTGGATTCCCCTAATTAACCTTCCTGTCCTTCTAGGAGCAACAGCAATGATGCCACCAGCAACAGCAGTTAACTATAATGCTTGGATTATAGTTGGAACAATTTTCAATTTCTTCGTATTCCGTTATCAAAAAGAGTGGTGGCAGAGATACAATTACATTCTCTCAGCAGCACTGGATGCTGGAGTGGCTTTCATGGCAGTGCTATTGTATTTCTCAGTGGGCATGGAAGAAAAAGGCTTATCCTGGTGGGGCACAGAAGGTGAACACTGTGACTTAGCAACTTGCCCTACAGCCAAAGGCATAGTGGTTGATGGTTGCCCAGCAAGCTAATGCAGCGCTTGTATGCTTCTGTCATATATATATTATAGAAGGTGCAAAACAGGACTAGCAAGTAAAAGTAATGTTATGGTCACTAGAAAAGTGGAGTTGGCAAGGAAATTGCATGTATTATGTGTATGCTATCTTAATAGAAACTTGCTTCAATGTTTTAAGTACATCCTCTGATAAAGCATTTTACTATCTGCCAATAATCTCTCAATTCTTTTTGTTATAATTGAAATTAGATTTATTTAGTTTCACTAGGTTTAATCTTATTAGTTATATTTTTAATTTAAGATTCAAGTATTATTACTTTCTAGTTGATTTAAGATTCTTAATTTAAAAAATTCCTAATTTTTGTTATTTTATTATGGGTAAAAAACTTATAAGTCCCTAGAGTTTGGCCTATTGGACTAATTAGTCCCAATGGTTTCAAAAATATCCATAAAAGTCTTAATTTATTTTAAAAGGACAAGTATACCCCTACACAATAATAGTGATTTATTGAAAATAACTATTAAAATTTAAAAAAAGATAATATATCTATGTAAAGTACATTAATAAACTAAGTAATAATATTATTTTATAGCACTTTAATACTATATTTTAGCTATTATAAAAATATTTTATTTAGATTATAATATAATCATAAAATAAAATAAATCTATATTGTACTTATATTATATGCAATATTTAATTATCAGTATGTTATAAAATAATACTCATCATTCTTATATTTAGTTTTACGTAAGAGTTTAAAAATATTTTTTTTTAGAAAACTATAATTAAATAAGGGTATGTTCATCTTTTTAAAATAAATTAAGATTTTTATAAATATTTTTGAAACCTTTGGGACTAATCAATCCAATAACCAAAACCATAAAGACCCATAAGTCCTTTTCCCTTTTATTATTTTACCCTAAATAAAGGTACTTTGTTTACTTAATTTAATGATTTCAGAGAGACTTAGTATAATATTTTTTATTTAATTTAATATAGTATCAAAGCGGGCTAGATTTACTGAGCATGATTTAATTTTTCTATAAAGGAACCAAAAAAAAAAATCCTAGCCGCGCTACTACCGTCACCGTTTTCGCTGCTACAGTTTGTGTGAAATCCTCAAATTTTCTGTTTAATTTCTTTCAGACCCCATGGTCTTTTATCATCTAGATTTTGTTTAATTGCAATTGTGCCCTTGGCTTCTATATTAAGCCCCCAAAACTTTTGTTTTCCAATACTGCATGGGTTTTATCTGTCAGCCCCTGCAATTTATCATTCAGATCCCTAGTCTTTATCATCTAAGCGCCTAAAGTTGTCGATAATGTCTACATAAACCCTTGAAAAGTCCTTTAACTGTCTACGAAGGCATTACTCCCCAGTCAGAAGTCACTATATGCAAAGCATTATCGGGAAGGCATTATTACTACTACTTTTATGGAAGGCCTTGGTTAAATTTAATGATTCAAGAGAGACTCAATACAATATTTTTTTTAATTTTCTTTAACACTTTTAGTAAGGAATTTTGCATCCAGAATTGTCGGAGGAAGACCTTAAAGGGAAGAACCAAGACAGTCACGAAAATCTATCTTTGCATCCCAAGTACTTGGTTAAATTTTTATAGCTACTAAATCTCCACCGTCTATCTAACTTTTATGCAGATTAACATCAAGTGTCATGACCTTTTGAAAGGCGAGAAGCAAATATTGTAAAACCGTGATCTATGTGTGTCAGCTCCATAAATAATGATTTTATTGGTTAACAGTATGTGATAAACAGAAACATTCTTGGCCACTTGTGGAACCTACTTTAAAGCCAATGTGTGTTGTTTGTTGCAGGTTGGGAATTTAGGTTTTCCTAGAGTTGTTGCTTTTCATTGTTTTCTTTGGAGATCTTTTAGTGAAATTAACTTACCCCCCAAAATAAAGAGGGAAAGACAAAGAGAGATTTCTATTGAGGACTCAGATGAGGTTATTGGCTTATAGGAGATAAAATCATCCGAAAGGAAAAAGAATAAGACAAGACAGTTTCGATATAAGATTGTACAAGGAGAAATAATTTTTAAAAGTAGGTTGCCCAGTATTTCACGAAGTGGTTATCATACCTTGGGTGCCGAGGCCATCATGATTTGTTGACAGAAAGCCACTGATTGTACTCATCCATTCTTACGATAAAGGAGCTAGAACTTGCAGAGCCACCTCCACCATATGCCTGAATATTTAAAAATGGAAAGGAAACATGGTCAAAAGTTTTGACAAAATATTCTCTTATTACTGAAATAGAAATGTTAAAGGCATTATCCATGATGTTTACACCTTTGCGATTTCAGAGGTATCAGTTGCACTGTCAGTGCTCCTCAAACACATCTTAAGATTATTCCGATGCATGTATATGACAGCTCCTATGGGCCTGAAATCATCAATACTTTACTCTTAGATGGTGACCATTTTCATGATATTGCCTAAGAACTTGTTACTGTGAATAGCTAAACTAGATTAGCATTAATCAAAAATGTAAAGCAGCAACTAATACCAGAGACTGTAATAAATCAGTGGCATGAGCAGAGGAAGTTAGTACTTCCATCAAAGGCAAATTACCTTAGCCCAGCAGCAGCACTTCTCACACTTAATAGCTTGCCAGCTTCATCACTTAAGCTAGAATTCCCATCTGCTCTAACTCCCTAGAAACACATTAATGAAATAAGAAAGAAAACATTTATATAAGAATGCTGTCAGAAAGAGAAGAATGAAAAAGGAAAATGCTGTTTATGAAGGTTCAATGTCAGACCACTGCTAAAGTGCATTAAATATTACTTGGATGTGAAAGGGAAAGAAGTCAACGTAAGCTCAAATCACAAAATAAAACCAATCATGTCAAAGCAATTCATAAAAAAGGAAAAAAGAAAAGAAAAGATCTAGCTTGATATATGAGTTGTATTTACCAGGCACTCTCCATAAAATCCTCTGCCCAACCGAATTCTGAAAACCTTGTCCAGCAACTTACTTGCAGCATTCTGGCAAGAGGAAATATAGGAATTCCCCTTGGAAATTAGATCTGTAGAATTTATCTCCAGTAACTGCAATAGAAACAAGTTGAAAAGCCTTCAGATATATAAGAGAAGGAAAAAAGAAAAAAGGAAATTATGTATCAATTGAATTCTTTCGAGGATTCCAATTCAAGTCCTTTCAAATTCAATTTGGTTAGCATATGTTAACGTTATACTGGTTCATTTCTTTCCAAACTTTCAACAGAATGTTTTATAGCATATGTACATGTGATGTAGACCTAATAAGATTTGTATTTTCATTTTCTCATGAGTTTGCTCTCTATGGGAAACTATTTGGTTAAGAAGTGAGTCTTATCAAATATATTCATTTTATCTTTGCCACCAAATAGTGACAAAGTTACACAATTCCAAACCAATTCAGAAACACCAAAGTAATACCAACTTAAAAATCAATGACTCCAAAATAACCATAAGGAAAATAAGAAAAGAAAAGCAAAAACAGATTTGAATTTCAAAGCACTTCACCTGTTCATACATGTATGGATTAGTAATGCAATTCAACTTTGAGCGCCATTCCTTTAGTCCAATCCTGAAACCATTTATGTCCGCAAAGCTCCATCGACGAAGATCCATATCTTCAATGTACTTGAGAACCAATTTCACACAATCTTCATCTTTTGGGTTCAACAAACCAGCTACATTCTCCTAAATTTTAATATTAGAAACAATTACAGATCTTAACATTTTATCATCTATATACAAGAAGCATTTGAACTAAAGCACAATATCACTTCTACTTACATCAAGAGATTTCATATCCACCATCTTGGAACAGAAATATTCATATGCAGCTGTTGAGCTACTCTTCTCATGATCAACATAAAATGTGACTTTATCCAGACAAGCATTACTAATTTGTGCAGTGAATGATTTTCGATGATCAAAGCCAATCACTCTAAACAAATCAACAAATTAAAAAATAACTTTATTGACATCCACAAATATATCCGAAAAATAATGAAATTTTCATTCCAAAAATGTAATTGGCTTACTCGCACATTGATTTCCGCGAAAGCTCAGCAGCAAATCCTACCGGACCAAGAAAATCAAGAAGATACACTTTCTCAAGTCCTTCAATATACAAATCCTCAACTCTGCAGTAACGAAGTAAATTAGGAACAGCAAAAAGCAGCGTAATAAGATTATCAGTTGCGCCGTTAAGTGAAAACAGTTAAGGGTTGGTATTGATGATTACCTAAAAGGTTCAACGGAAGAGAAAGGCAAGATAAGGCAAGGGAGATTCAGGTGAGAATGGAAAAGGTGAGCGAAGAGCGCCGAGAATGCTCCTGAAAACGACGGGTAATTGTATAGCACCAAATTTTGTATTCTCTCTTCGCGAGCTTTGGCTATGGCTTCCAGTGCTGCATCTGACCTAAATCCTCGATTTACCAGAATTTGGCCCAATGCAAATGCTTTCCTCCACTTTCGCTTCAACATTGTCATTTCGGTTTGATATTTCCTCCAAACCAGCCACGCTCTCGCGCTCGCGCTTACTGCTGTTAGTGTTTCGCTCGTTCTCTCTTTGCTTTCCGTATGCTGCTTTGGTCCCTCTGTTCTATGGGTAATTTTGTCATTTAACTTCAATTTTGCTATAGAGTTTTCTTTTTTCAAAAATATACAATTGTTGTTTTCTAAAGGAAAAATACAATATGGGATACTCTCGCAAACAAGGTCCAAAAATATCATTTTCCAAAGATATAGCATATTCTTCGAAAACAAGTTCGAAAATGTCATTTTTATAAAAATAAAATAAAATCAAATCAAAGAAAATAAAATTCCTAATTTATTTTTTAAGTATTACAATATTACAATTTATTGATATATATATTTATTAGGTGTTAAGGAATATCTATCCACATATATTAGTAAAAAGCTGTCTTATAAAATTCTCACACGATTAAAAAAAAAAACATGTTCTAATCATTCAGGCCGAAAGTTTTTATGTGATAAATAGATGTTTATAATTTTAGATTTTGTGTAAAATTTACTTAAAATATTGTTGTAAACTTCGTTGCCTGAGAATGTACAGCTATAAGGTCTAACTAGAGCATTGGCAGAGTTTTACAATGATAAGACTTAGTTAGAGCGATTTGTCATGTGTCGCCAATTCAGAAGCGGAACTGTCGAAAGTGCAAGAGCATGAGAGTGCGCTCCTCGTAGAACAAGCGCGCTTAAGTTTTGGATTTGCCTACCCTCTCGACGGATAGTGTACATTCGCGAATAAATAGTATCCCAGTGAACAGTAGCCCACAAGTTGAAAGTGGACTTCGAGAGGTGTTTGAGGGTGAGCAAAGCATGACGAGAGCGTCCCTGACTTCCTACCATGGCAACCGAGGTTGAGCATGTCAGCGACTCTTGGAAGCAGCCACCTCAAGCGTCATTTGGGCTGAGCAATGAAGCATAAGAAAGGAGCAAGCTAGATAGTATATGGGACAATTTAGCAACTAAACTTGACTACCTTAGAATTGTGATCCAATAGACCCAAATTAGAGATAGTGGTGGTAGGTAGGATATTTATTTATTTTTATGTAAATTATGTACATGGATTTATCTTGGCCATTGAAAGTGCTTGTGTAAATTGAATCATGGCCATCTATTTGTAAAAATATATTGTATAGTGTTGTGAAATGAAAACAATAACCCATTTTTCTCTTTCACTTGTGTCCCATGTTTGCTTCTTCTTCTTCTCCATTTTTGCTTCCAATTTGAACACCAAATTAACATAGCTCATAGCCATATCTTGCACCCACCTAAATACAAATTGATCTTGACTAAATTAAGATTTACTTGGGCAATGCACATCAGCTTGTCTAAGTGCCAAAAGTAGCCGAAATTCCGCCAAGTTTCTAGCACGTGGCAAGTTGCCAGAGTTATAAGTTCATGAATCCGTACAAAATCCAGCGAATCGGGTTCCTTCAATTTTAGTTACAACCCAACTATTTCCTCCTCAAGTTGCACAAAAGGAATCCCTAAAAGAAAAAGGCAAATTTTGATGAAGTTTTCGTCTACGAGTTAGGGTGCACTGCACTTGCACATATCACACTCGTTTACTTAATTCTACTCAAATATTATTTCTCTATTCTCACAAGCATTTTCTATCACTATAGCCGCTGTTAAATAATTACATAAAAAATTAAACTATGAAATTTAAATGAGGAATATTATCATATTCTTTTTTTTTGAATTTTAGGATTGTATCATTTAAATAAAAATTATAAAATATATTACATAACACCTCTCTTACAATTATATTTGACCGTTAAGTGTAAAGGTAAATACATAAAATATCATTATTTAATATTTATTATTTTGTCTGAAGAATAATATTTTACTTTTCAAAATCTTTATAGAATGGAAAGTTGTTATTTTTTTCT
Source organism: Azadirachta indica (assembly GCA_022749755.1). NCBI lineage: Eukaryota > Viridiplantae > Streptophyta > Magnoliopsida > Sapindales > Meliaceae > Azadirachta > Azadirachta indica. The sequence goes on from CM040444.1 coordinate 16,903,855, forward strand.
TAATTTTTTTAATTAATGTTATTAATATATATCTCTCTAAATGCTTCATTTAAAAAATGCTTATTAAAAAAAAATTCAAATTAAATTTTAATTTTCCTATCTTTTATTTTATGATCATTTTATCTACTTTGTATATTTAAATTAACTAACACACAAGAAGACAAAAATAAGTATTACGAAAAAAAATTTTTAATAAAAAAATAATTAGGGACATTTAAGTGAATTCATTATTTGGAAATAGTTAATTAACATCATAAGAGAAAGTATACGATATAATTTATATTTTTTTATTTAAAACGATACAATCTCAAACTTCATAAAAGAAATATGATAATATCATATTTAAATAATACTCAATGTACTTTTAATTATTAAGATTATATTTTAAATACGTACAATTAATAATTTTTTTAAGAAAATAGTCTATTTGGTGGTGTATTTTACCCCAATTCATAATTAATTTGATGATAATATTAGTATTATAAAGTATTAAATTAAGATAAATATTTATTAATATATTTAAGTATTTAAAATATAAAATTATTAATATATTTAATTATTTATTTTAAGTGCATTTATAAAATGTGTTTGTTAGATTCCTACATAATTACATGGTAAATTCAAGTAGCAGTTAGAGTGCTTTATATATTGAATATTTTAATAAAATTTCTTAAAAACGTGATAAAAAATTGTTAAAGTGCATAAATATAAAACCCTCATGCTTCTTAGTCTAAAGATTGAACTTTTAATATATAGTATTTTAACCTATATTTGCTTTCAAAATCAAGTTGATAAGTAAAATTGTTATAGGATAATTTCAATTGTGAGAATTATATTTATATTCGTGGTTGGAGCGAAATGAGATAAAAAAAATATTAACTAACTAACAAATAAAATGTCAAAACAAACGAGAGATACACGTCAGAAGGTTCGGTAAGACGTATCTTTCAAAGGCCCCTTCCAAACTCGACATCTGTCCAACTATAATATGCTTTCTGGACTCGATCGCAGACAATCCCACCCTTATTATATTCCGGAGACGTGTATGTTGCCGCAGATATTTTCTTCCCTCTCTACACACGACGATTTTATATAAATGAATTAGCTCTCCCTTTCACCCTAACAGTCTTGATCCTCCTCTCAGATGGAATGCCTTATCGATTCTCCTGTTCATTTTCCCTAGACCTTCTAACGTCTTTTTCCTTGCTAACAGTTTTAAGTTTTACCGCTATTGTTTTCATTTCATTGCATTGTTTTCTCAGGTGTGTTCGCTCATATTCAGTTTTTTTGTTTACTTTTCGGTGAATCTTTATGCATCTTTTTTTTAAAAACGTATTCGCTCCTTGCTTTTAGAATTTTTTGGCAGTGCGTTCATCTCGGTTCTTGCCGTACGGTTGAAGCTCTAAAGGAGAAGCTTTCAAATTTTTTTATCTTGTTTTGATTCTTTCTCACCGCCGTACCAGCTGGTAACGTATGTATATTTCTCTATGCTTATAAATTGCATTATATTTTTTTTGGTTGATATTTTTAATGCTCGTTTAATTTGTAGCTGAATGGCATTTGTATATGCGAATGTGCTTTAAATTTTTTTTAATAATGTTCTTGACGAGGCTTAAGCGATGTGACGATGAGGAATAACTGGATTGTGTTTATGCCATTTTTTCACCAGGAAATATTCGATATAATTAATTAGTGATTTTTGTAAAAAATTGTCTTACTTTTTATGGAATAAGGCTCCCAGACTTGCCATGCAACCGATTTCTATTGAGTTGATTTCCAGTGAGACAAGTATTGTGTTTCTGCTAGTTGTTTCGTTTATTATACTGATTCTTGAGTATCATTAAATGTTTTAGCTAATCCTAATCTCACAAAATGTGGCGACTGATTAAACACCATCACGGTAGTTTGTTATCATATATGTCATCTGCATTATAGTGATAATAAGTTGCTGCTTTTGATTCGGATGAAAAAGTTAGTGACCAAGTTTATACCGGTGGAATTACACTATATCTTTAATAAACTAACCGTGAGTACTGTTATAACTTTTGGGCAATGCTACTCGTTGAGCCTTTTAATCCAATTGGTACGGCTACCAAATAATCACAATCATGTTAAGCTTGTCATAAATTGTAAATTCAATTTGGATGAAAAGGTTAGTAACACGTTTATGAATGCGGAATCACTCTATATTTTTTTTACTCTATATTATACTGAGTATCATTATATCTTTAAGGTAATGGTACTCTTACTAATTTTTTATCCAATTGATCTGGTGAAGGATTAATTACCGTCTAGGTCATCATCATATAAATCTTCCACATGGTGGTGATAAATAAGTTAATTCAATTTGGGTGAAAAATTTAGTAAACAATTTATAAATGTGGAATTACTCTATATCCTTATTACTCTCTTGTTTTACTGAGTATCCTTATATCACTTCGGTAATGCTGCTCTTACAAATTTTTTATCTAATTGATATGGTGACTAATTAATCACAATCATGTCAGCTCGTATTCCTATATATATATATATATATATATATATATTATCTACATTACAGCAATAAATAAGTTGTTACTTCAGTTTGGATGAAAGAGTTAGTAAACAAGTTTATAAAAGTGGAGTTACCCTACATCCATTTTGTGTTTTTGGTAAGTAGATGTAATTTGAACAGTTTGACTGACCTTGTCATGGTAGATTTGGTTATTAATAAATCGCGGTGCAACAAATTGTCTTAGTTTGTGAACAGTTATGTAATCTCTACTCTGACCGGGATTATAATGTAGTGCATTTGTTGAAGATGTAGGTAAGTCTGAATGATGTATTTTCGGTTTAAAGCTGTTTTATCAGATGGTAAATAGCACAAGAGACCTTTTAAGTGTGGAATCATGTGCCAGAAATATTAGTTGAGACAGTTGAATATCATTAAAACAATAAGAGAAGATTTTCACCGTGTGTGCTCTTTCCCATTTATTAGTAAAATAAACTCTTAGTAACCGTAACTAATTCAATTTTTTTATTTTTGTTGAAAAATTGTTTTATGTTTCTTTTCCTTGCATTCATTCTGAATATCAACTAAGTTTTTAGTTAGATCTGGTTTTATTTTAACATTAAGGGCGTAAAATGCTATAACAAGCAAAGGGATAAGACAGACAATAGGTTCTCATTCTTGGTTTTTTGAGTTTGGATTTTGCGCCACCTGTTTAATTGTGCTTTATGTTTGTGAATGGTGTGAATTTATATAGAACAACTGGAAATGGATGACAAATAACCTATTCGATGATGATTGCTGTGTAACTTGGTTGTTCCATTTTATATGTTACCTTGAGAACTTGTTTCAAGTTCACTAAGATGTGAGCTAGGTATTAAATGAACTGTATATTGGAGGAGGAGTGCGAAAATGTAAATCTACTTGAATCTGGCAGCATGTCAGGCTACTAGATTTAGTTTATTTTGTGCAAGTTTATAATTTCAAACATCAGTAGAAAGTTTTCCACTTTCATCAAACATTCATGACTTTACATATACTTTTACCCTTGGCAGTATACAAAGACATGAATGCCACATTGTAAAGTAGGAAATTTGGTTGCTGATAGGCTTTTGCTAAAACGCAGTAATGCATCTGATGGTTTATCTGTTGAATGCTTCTCAGTCCACATCTCAAGAGTTATTTAAAGAAAGAAGAAAATAGCTTGAATTTGTTGATTGAAGATCATTGAATAATACTTGTGCATGGATATTACCTTCAGTTGTCCTAGTGAAGATATTATGCAACAAAAGTACAGTTATCTATAGATATATAAAAAATCAAAGTTTACTAGTTTCCATCCATCACATTCTAGAATCCTTGGCCTCTGCCTTCATTAACCCAACTCAAATATTTCTCTTGTTCTGTCTACAAGTTTTCTCTTTCAATCTCTTTTAAAATAAAAATCAGCATGAGACATATCAAACAGTCAGGTGCCTGAAAGAGGGGAAAAGTGAAGACAGAACAAATTCTCTCCCTCAATCTCTTTTTAAACTCAGCATGAAACACATCAAAACTTACACTAATCAACAGACATGTAAAACAGTCATGCCACGATTGCAGTTTGTTAGTTCAGGCTTGGAAGAGTGTGTGAGATTATTGAAGAGTTTGATTTCTGTGATCCACATACCATGTAGACTAGGTAGAGTGTTGGTTTCTGACGTGCTTTTGTTTTCTTTTATTTTGTTATTTTAATGACTTAATTTGATACATATTTTTTGGGGTTTGGCGTAGATGATGGTTAACTGGATAGCCAAATTTCACCAACTTGAACCCTATTGGATCAGGTTGGGTCTTAATTTTGGATTGTTTGGGTTGAATTTTGAAGCCAACCTGGTTCTTAATTTTGGATTGTGTGGGTTGGATTTCAAGCCTACCTGGTGATCTTGGGTTGGGTTGTTGGAGAACCTCAAAATCTTAGTCAACTCAATTCATGCCTACCTAGTAGAAAATTTGGAGAGTAATCATAGATTGGGTTGTTAAAAAATATGGAGAACTTAACTTCTTGGAAACAGTTTGCAAGTTGATTGAACTTTAAGTTGCCGAAGTGGGCTTAAGCTGAAAAGGGTAATAGGAAAAATAAATCATATGAGTCAAAATTTAATCTGTTGTTAACACATATTGACTTGTGTGTGGCTTTGGATAGAGGAGGTAGACAAATTCTTATAGCTGCTCTTGGTGATAATTATGCTTTCTTCTCGTGAAGCTAAAAGAGAAGACTGCTATATAAGAGGGGTGTTAATATTGTTGTGCTAACATATGGATTATTTTAATAAACAAAAAATGGATGCTAATTGAAAGAAAATGTGCTCTTTGTTGGCCTAGCGTGAAATAATATAAATAGAAAATAATTTTGTCGGAACTTAGCATTGAGTTACCGTTAGGTCTTGGGAGAAAGCTCATTGGTTTGCATGTGGTTTCCAAGTTGTTCCTGGTAAAAATACAATAAATATACTTTAACAAAGAGAAAATTGAACTCTTAAATTAAATATTTTGAAGGATATGGTTTTGGGAATGTTTTAACTTAGCTTGGATATCTATTTTTAATTTCAAGACAAGCATAACTATTGCCTAATTTCGATAATAGGTTTATAAAACTTTTGCAATATAAACATTTAGTGCAGAATGCCTATGGTGAACTGTCTTAATGAGAATTGGTTTGGAAAATCTGAAAGCAATTGATCAAATTTTTATCTCATTGGCTTAAGTTTTGTATCTCATTGTTGTATGGAGTTGCCCCTAAAAAAAAAATTCTTGCTTGTCTCTAAAGCGGTTTTCTGCTCTTCATTTTATTTTCATTTGTCTTTATTATTTTGATGGTATGTATGTCTTAAACCATGAATAAAATCCTTCAAACCCTAATTCCCATCTGTAGACCTTATTTTACTAATATCTTTTAATCTATTGTATGAATGGGGGTATAATTTACAAAATTTATTATGATATGACCAACACGCTTGTAAGATGGAGTAATGCATTAGTGTATTGAAAATTCTAATTGAATTGCCTTCTAAACTATCATATTTTAGATGACGCACAGGTTGTTCTTGAAATGAAATGGAAGTTTGCATGTTTGTGTAGTCAGCTAATGACTTAAATCTCATCTCTACCATGTCAATTTAGTGACAGTATCAGGATATTGTCGTTGAAATATTTGAATTAGTGGTTAATTTTTTGTTTGCACGTCCAATTAACAATGTCAAAGAATTCTAATCAGTGCCCTTAATGGTTAAATAGCCAGTGAGCACTTGGTCTCTGAATGTTGACCATCCCTTCTATTACAACATGCTTGGATCTATTTTATTCCATAGAGACGATACATGCACTATGAATCAAGATGTCCCCTTTGAGACATCAAGTTTCTCCATTTTGAAGTAGATTTGTTAACTGTTAAATGGTGCTTCATGAATTTTAACTTCTTTAGATTGCTTTTGCCTTTTTCTTTTTGAGTGTGTGCTCAATTCTCTTTAATAGACTTTTAATCAAATAGAAGAATATATCCTATAGCAAGAAATATAAGGAGTGACCTATAGAAGCTTTTGTTTGAAAAGCTGATTAACATTCATAAAACATATATAGGTATTAAAACAGTAACAGTAACTCAATTCAATTGCAACCACACCTCAATTAGAGTAGGATCTGACACATGCCTTCCCATTATTGCATAAATTTACAAAGATAGCTGGTTGGGGATATTGTTCTACACTATTTATAGAGTTTGTTTCACAAAACATTTCATACCAAATCTGTTGATCCTGCAGCTGACTGTATTTAATTAGTAGCTGAAGCTCAGTTCTCAAATTTGACTTCCGAACTGTGGGCCAGTTGTTGATTGAAATAATTACTGATGTGCATATGCATCTTGCGAACCAGTTGCTATTGCAGCTGTAGTCTGTTGCAAATATTGAAGAATTAGATAGGATTAAATAATATGTTTCCTAGTCATAACTCAGACGTAATTTCTTAGCAGTATTGTAAAAAGAAGTTACCGCAGTTGCATTGATTTTGCTGGTGTCTCATTTTTCTGAGGCTGAGGCTGGCTTAATTGGAGATGAAGCGGTGGGTGCAAGTCATACCCATTGCTGATAGTGTATGGAGGCTGCGAAGTGCTATTTTCTGCATTTATATTTCTTCCTCCATAAACCTGAGACCCTAAACCATATCAGAAAGAAAGACTTCTACATATTTTTTGTGTGGCTTTGTGTATCAGGTGTGGCTGGGGACAGGTGTTAGGTTTATGTCAGGAATACTCTGTGATGAGTGGGAAAAAGGTGCTAGTTATAGAATTAAGTTCATCTACTTCTATTTAGCTCCCAAAAAGAAGGTTCAATTATGAATAACAGTGTACGAGAATTTATAAATGATACATAAAGCTGTCTAGAACAATACCTTCTTTTGCAGTTCTTTATTTTCTTGATTCATAATGTTTACCTTCTTATAAAGTTCTAGATTCTCTTGATGAATGAGATTTCCCTGCAATGAGCTCAATGAATGTTAGTTACTCAAAATGGAATTATCTCTTAAAGTATATCACCATAAATCATGTCAAAGTTTTAGAGAAACCTTGCGGTTGAGTTCTTTGATCTCATCATTTAATATTTGGTCCTGCAGAACAGAATAAGATGACTGCGTTAGAATTTACTTTTGTTCTATAACTGAGGATGAGCCTTAACCATTGTATTATGAAGATTGCACTAGCACTAAGGTAATTTTACCTTTTTCATCCGGACACCCTTCAAACTCATTTCTAGTTGGTTTTCCAGGTTCTGGAGATCTTTGACGCTTAGGCCAGAAAGTTCTTCTCCCATTAGCTGCCTGCATGCATCAAGGTAGAAATTTTGGATATGCTATTAGCAAATAACGCTGAAACTGTAGTTTGATTAGTTCATTTGGCATATGTTGGATTATTACATATTCTAATTTACAACTCCCATGCTCTATTTATTATTGCATGTCTGAATTATGGTTGTTAGTGGTTAGTTATGGTTGCCTGTGGCATGCCATTAAATTGAACTTCTTACATTCTCTTCAATAATTTGAGTATTAAGGTTGCATTTCCCTGAGTTCGTAGACAAATCCCTTTTTTGTAAATTCAAGACCTGTTTCCTTTATAATGTAGAAATAAAGTAATTGTGAATTATAGATTAAAAGTTACTTTTGTAGTTAAAACCTGTATTGAAGTTGCTAAAAGTTGTTTAACTGTTTATGTGAAGTCCAAGTTCATACTATATGTTTTATCAAGTAATTTATTTTTGTTTATTCTCTTTTCACTTTTATTTTATTTTATTTTATTTTATTTTTCCCTATTACGCTGTGAGGACTTCTCAGAAGTTTATGACTACCTATGTAATATTCCAATACTGTCAGGCATTTATAAATGCAATAAGGCTGATTGTGTGTTATTGAAAACCTAGCATGATATCTTTCTCTTTATTTCCACTTTATGTATGCACATTTATCATTATGATCTCTTCCCTAAATTTCTAGAATGATGTTTCTTTGCTTTGTTCCTTCAATGTAGATCCTTCAAACCTAGGTATTGATATCCTACAGTTTTTCTCTTGAAAAACTCTAACTTGCTGACTTTTTAAAACTGGATCAAACAGTCCCTCCCAACCTGTCTCTTATTGAAATTCTGGTCTCTAAAATCAGACCTCTTTTGTTTAAAGTTAAAAACATTTTTCCTTCTCCGAGTCTCTCTATGTGAGAAGTTAGTACAAGATCTATCATTGTTGTCTTCCTTAACAGCTATCGTGTTCATTGATACTCATGTTTTAGTGTTTGATATGGGTATAATGGAACAACCAATCCTATTTACCATAAATATTGCTATGACAAAAGCACCTGTAAACATTGATTTGTGTGATCATCCTAGAAATTTCAGCTAGCTTTCTCTTCAATTCCATCCTACATTTAGTCTTCAAATCTCAACCAATTTGAACCTTCATCAACTAAATTTTACTGCCTGTAATACATAATTATTATCTTATAAGTAAAATGAGGATGACATAATGATCTATTGACTCTCAATTCATTATCTTTTATCATATTAACTTATGATGTCCACTGAAAAGATAATGAATACATATCAAATAATGAATTGAGAAATCCAATGACTCTTATTGTACCATTAACATAAAGATATGTTAACAACGCTTTTACCCTTCCCACCATCAACACACATATACTCATACTCATATATATTACTCATACACACACACACGCACATGCACATGCACAAATACCTATCTCGAAGATATATATATACACCTATTATACATGCCTTTTTTCTAGGGATGGTTAGAAACATCATCACTGACATGAACTTTAAAGGTAGTATTAGTTAGGATTCTCATAAATTAGTGGCATTATGTATATATCTGGAACAAATTTGAGGGCACATGGTTTCACCTGTGGCATTCTTGTAAGTATTGCAATTGTTGCCTTAAGTTTGCTGCCTCCCTTTGCCAAAACTAATAAGGAAAAGAAATATTATATAAGAAAGAGAAACTACGACACTGACGTGATATCAAAGGGAATTTAAGAAGCTAAAAAATGAAATAAATTTATAAGAAACTTGGTTTGCATGTATATTACTGTCAACTTGAAATGAATATATCAAGGACTAGAAGGAAGTGATAATTCTATTGATGAATTCAAGCTAGATATGATTGATATTATGATCCCTACCTAGATGTTATCGCAACAAATTATTGATTAGTACTTTGTAATTTGCATGCATTTTGTATTAGGAAAAAAACCTACCCTAGCACTCTTCTACGAATTAATCTTTTTATGATAATATCATGCGGGAATGATGGGATGCATATGTTGGTTGCAAAATGTGAAGTAGACTCCTAAGGTGAAGCAATGAAAATTTTACCATTTTGGTTTTACTATTTGTTGTCCTTTATTTATTCTTATTTTGATTTTACTTTTTTGAAAAAGCCATTTGTGATATATTTTGATGATGGTGGGATGAATGAGAAACTTTTTGTACAAAATAAAAGTATAAAGCTATTTAGTGGGAATTGGTCTATTACTTACTAAGCATGAACGTTTGTCAATGGTTCTTGTACAATAGTTTTAGGAAAAGGTACAATATAAAGTTGGTTGCCAAAGGCTTATGTATTATGAAAAGGGTTTTTTTGTCTTTTTGCAAAAATAATATGCATTCATGTATTGATTACTTTAGATGCAATTCTCATGGAGACTTGGTGGAGGAGCATAACTTTGTGTGCTTCTGATGAATAATACTATTTCAATAGTCAACTATGACTTTGTTCAGTATTGAGATGTTGTGACTTTAGGCCTTAGCAGCTATGGAATGAAAACATTAGATGTCAAATATTAATAAAAAAAATGAGTGAGGCCATTAAAATTAGTATTTTTAATCACTTTTTCAGCCTTATTTTCAAAGCGTAGCATAAATACCACAATCCAAATGAAAATTATGCCTCATCAACAAGAAGTGAATAGGCCCACGTAAAGGAAACCACATCATCATCAATATTTATCTAGAAATAGGTGTTACGAAAGGTTTTTATAGAAAATGCAAGGAAACTTATGGAAAACAACAAATCTTTTTTGGTTTTAACCCTATGACATCGCAGGAATAGGAAAGGCGCATATAGACCTATTTTAAATTTAAAACGAATCAATCAACCAGTCTACGAATCCTTATAAACTACTTTGAAGACATTCTACAGAACTCTTACATTCCAATCATTATAGAAAATGTGAGAATTGCTCTTTATTTTCTCTCATTTTCTCTTAATTACTCGGAAACCAAATACCATATAAGCTCAAGGAAGGATTTAAGTAGCTTATTCCCAATAGCCATTTTTTTTTCCCGATACAGATAGATAAATATTTGAGCATTTTGCAAATCCATAGACAGACACTATTGGCAAAAGTACTCTTCTAGGCAACATCAACATGAGAGAAAAATGTTAGGTGAACAAATAGGGGTTAGGTGTCCCAATAGTTGTAGCTGTAAATGATTGGCGTACTAGGCATTGTATTTATTGACATGTGAATGCTTTAAGTATCTTGCCTTACATAATATGTTTACAAGAATGAAACTCAAAGGAACTGAGGGGCTCTTTGGTCTGATTTTACTTTGGATTTTGTTCTTACTGATAGCTGTTTGTTTTTTCCTCATTACCCTTTTTAATTTCATTGTATTGGCTAGTTTGTTTCTTCTTCTATGATCAGTCATTGCTTGCATCCTGTTTTCTTTTATGGTATATTTGAAGCACCTTAGAGCAGAAATTTATTGTTTAATTTTCCATTTTTTTGAGCTATAAACCTCTTTTTATACTGATGGAACAAATGATGCTATAAACTATTAAACCACTATTAAGGATTTTTTTTTTTTCTTTTGGGAGACTTCCTTACTTTTCAAAGAAGCAAGGAGCAAGTAATTCTTACTAACTCCATTGCTTGGACCAAGTAGAGAGCTAAAACCTTTGCCCCTATGATAAAGTCTAGGTTTCTCTTTCATTTCTTATACAAGATTAATTTTATATTGTGCATAGTTCCCTTGACATAAATATACTAACCACACTGAGATTGACTCTCTCTTTTTTTATCACCATTTCTAGACAGTTGGATTTCACTAACATGTTTTTCTTAATGTAGTTGGTGGTCTTTTTGTGAAAGTAGATGCTATATTGTAAGATCCCTGATGCTATGCAATGCTAACTATATGTGAAATTGTGAGTATACTCAAAGCCTGGCTCAGACTAAATATATGGGAGTACTAGTTGATCTGTTGTTTTAGGCTAATTATGTGATTAATAGATTTCTCTGTTGTACGAGTCCACTAATATGCTATGTGATTGAAGATGTAGCAGTTAGTTTATCAATACATGTTTTCCTAATGAAAAAACTGACGTCAATCACCATTTACATAACAATATTCTAATGATTCACAGGTTATGTCACCTCTCTCTGAAGTGACAGCTTGGCTTTTGTTATATAAATCAGTCTTTTCTAAGATTGATGCAAATTGATTATAAGCCATGCTACAGAGGAAATAGGATACTTGGTATATCTGAACGAATTGAGTGGATCTTTTACCTCTTAATTTTCTGACTGAGCATGTCATTGTGAAATTGTTCTGGGCTTCTAGAGTCCTTGTCGGCAATGGAAGTGGCACATGAATTTGTATTAGAAGCAGGGAAAATGATAATATTTCAAGTTGACTTAGATGTCTAGTCATGGAGCTAGGACCAAGGACTGATGTGACTACTCGCCTGTTATATAATTGAAGGATAAGTAGCAGTTGGAGAGTAGTTGCAATGGACCAACTGAGAGAACCTGCAGAATGGAGTCAAAATCAATTATGAGTGAAACTTCTTTGTATTTTTGGTTGGAGGTTCTAATTGATGACTTAAATTTGTCACATATTCAGGATGGAATTTAAATTATCTAATATTTTTGCAAAGGCTATTAATTTCATGAACTATGAATATAATACCTCTGGCCTTTGCAGATATCCTGCATTTAGTTGACCATCTGGAGGAAAAACTTTGCATAAGAAATCTCAAGATCTGCAGATCGTGTTCCACAGAAGAACCTTTGTACAACAGTTGGTGGTTGGTCTTATGACGTCCGTGACAAGTACTTAGCAACGGTGTGGAATTTTAGGGTTTTGTTGGTGTGGAATTTCAGGGTACTGTTTGGCTTGAGGAATGTGTTGCTTGCATCTATTTTCTGAGCATGATGGTTCCCCATATTTGACCAAGGCTCCTTTGCTTTTTGAAAGGTGAGAAATTTTCTGAAATTTTGATGTATGAAGGAACTGCATTTTGTAAATGATTTTGTGGTCTGTTTCCTTCTGGGGTTACAAGATCAAGTTCTTTCGGGCTTTTACATATCGTCAACCATTCATATTACCATATGATTGTGTGCAGTTGTAGTGTTGTGACTGACCTTTTTCTATTTTGACTGAAAACAGTGTATCAAAATAGATTTGATTATCATGAACTTTGTATTCAGGTTTTTTCGGTTAGAGAAGTTGTGGAAAGTTTTATTTTCTGCTTGTTCAGAGTGCTTATGCCCCCGAAACAATCAAAATTCTATTCATGTCTGCTTGTTTTCCATGATAATAGACGCACTCATGCTGTTGTTGTACACAAGTGATCTTGAGAAAGTGGAGGTTGTATCTCTTGAAAACCAAAAGGTCAGGCAAAAAATCTTTTTAGGTGCCACTGTAAACGGACAGCTCACAGGCTGTATCCTGGGCTACTGACAAATTAAAGGAAAACATGCTATTTCAGCGACCCAGTAGAGTTTTGATATTATGCTAATTATTTTTTTTTCCTGCATTTGCAGGAGATCATTAAAAGGTTTCTAACTCCATGGATAGAGTTTTGGTGCCTACGCATGCGCTGCTTTTCCCTAGCAACCTTCGAGCAATTAGGATCATCGACATAAAATATGCTTCTGATTCCAACTCAAGACTCGATATCAAACTATTGAGAGGCTTTATCAATTGAATCAATATCATGTCACGTATTTTTTAAACATTTTATTTTGTGGGGGATGCATAGAATTTTTCACCATGGTTACCTTTGTGGAAGGGAAGGGATGTTGCCTTAGATCATTCAAATGCTTTGTCTAAAACTCGAAGTGGATTATATTATAACAATAGAATATCTTTACGATTATTCTATGGTACGGTGATGAGGGGGGATGGAATCCTATGCATCAAGGGTGGAGAAGGCTTGGAACTGGATTATGCCTAAGACGAGACAGCAAAGCTGAAACGCACAGAGGACAAATCAACAAAAGGTGCTGAAACGCAGAGGTGAGGAGTCAACAAAAAGTACTCAGTGTAATCTCCTTCCCATTCTAAGTCAAATCCTGATCAACTTGTTGGAATAATAATCTGAAAAAATCATTAAGAAAAGACAAGTGGCCGTGGGAAGAAATTAATAATATATCTAACGCCTGTCCATGACATGGACATAGGACAAGGACAAGTATTGTATTGTTAATTCTCATGCATGCATGCATGAGACGTTTGAGAGAAACTAAGATACTACTTGATATTACTATGAACACTTAATCAAGAGAGAGGGGGGCAAACCTATGGAGGAAGGGTGCTGATAGTGGACATTACTAGCATGTTGAAGATGTTTCTGTTACTGCTTTAAGACAGTTGATCTGCCGCTTCTTAAAATTGCATATATCTAAGTAATGCTATATATGAGTGACTGCAACTTGTCGTGCTCTATACCTAACTCATCCAATGTTCTAGCTGTCCGTAAAATGTCTAATTCAATAATTTAGACCATCGAGCCTTTCTAGCGCTTATTTGGCCGCTAATGTCTACCCATCATTCGCCTACTTTCATTTGAGAGCAATAGAGTGAGATCACAACACTCTCATCCCAGATAAATATATATTTCTTAGCAGCGCGCGGCTTCCTCACATTCCTTCGGAGCTCATAACTGTATGGTTTGGTGTAGGAGTTTCTTTTTAAGCCAACTTCTCCAGCGAGTTATTCGTTCGGTACTGTAAGGAAGTTGATCGCCATTCGTAAGAGCTGGACCTTGAGCAACGACTTTTAGAATACAACTCATTGGAACTCGGATCACTCTATATTAGTTTCTGACAGAAGCAACTCGATGCCAAATATTACAGTACTCCTAGTCACAGTACTCGAGTCAAGTCAAGTCCTGTCCTCTTTTCTTGTTGTTGTCCATAATTACCAGGAATCCAAACTCCTGTTTCCCTCTCCACCTCCAACATTCCTTTACCAAGTAAAAATCCATAAGAGTTCTCAAATGGAGTCATCAGTCCTCGTGATAATGGCCGCGTTGTTCATTTCCCAAGTCGAGAGCAATATAATATTGTCATCTTTCTTACCTAAGCGCTAATACGAATCCTTGTAGCTCCAGTAGCGTAACTGCACCAATTCTTCCAAAGCAGAAAGTTCCTTATCACACATGCCCATTAGGCATAATTAATGCCCAGCTGACTCCATACTAATAGCTTGAAGGGAATATGAATTTCAGTTTCCATATACTCAACTAAGGTGATTCATATTTATTGTAGCTTGTGCTCATAATTTTTCTGCTGGTGATCTAGACATAGCTAGCACGGGTATCTCCAGGCTCTTTCGTTTCTGGTTTTCACTATTGGGAACTGGAAGACAACGTAATGAAGTGCCGAATAATATTTCACCTATTCTGAAAAGTTTCCAAGCATTTTTAAACGCGTTCTTAAAACTAGCTACCTAATGAGTGAAGTTTCTAATATGACCTACAACTGTTTTTTCCGGTCAGAACTTTAGCAAAGCTATATACACATTAATTGAGTAAAAAGTTGGTAGTAATCACATCACATATTAGGTTGTCGATGTGATCGGATTTTGACAATACGTACTGTGACAAGTTAGCATTTTAACATTAGATGTCACTGTGAAACAAAAGAATTAATTTGTACTTCTTAGCTCACGATAGAGTTTTCGTACGTCAAATTTATCATCATCAGATATGCATGCATGCATGCCAACTGGTGCTGTTTTTGTGCCATCTTTTTCTTTTCTGATTGTTAGAGATCTCTTCCAGCTTGGAAAAAAAATCAACAAATTTCACCAATCTTCAATAAAACTTTTCTCCATTAATCCCAAACCCAGCTTCTTCTCCATGGATCATAAAGAAGAACACATATATATTCGATATGATCAACGTACATGTAAATTTTAAACAAGATGGTTCCATGCGGTCAATATGAGAATGTTAAAAACTGACTAATGCAAGAAAAGTCGCCGTTTAATGTAGTAAGCAGTTAATGAATAAGCAATGAGTTGCATACGGTAAAACTAGAACTCTATTCATTATTATATATATATATATATATATATATATATGTATGCATGTATGTATGTATGTTTGTATACATATTATTTTCAAATTGATGCAGGAGAAATATTGCAGGAAGTGAAATTGATTAGATGACACTTACCTTGATTTCTGCAGCAGGGTTCAGCAGCTGATGATGTTCTTGTTTTAGTTTGTTGTAGCGTTCAATAACAGCTGTCATGCTGCCCAAATATAATCATAAATATTAGTTAATTCACAGGTAAGAAGATACTATTTGCAGGCGGAGATAGAATCAGAAATCCAATATTGCATTAAATAACATAGAATTTTCGTAACAATATGCTTTTTCTTTTATCCTCATTACCTTGAAATACAAATGCTGCTGCTTCTAAAATCATGTAGAAATTAAAGCAAATTGATATGGAATGGCTATAAACTACATCCACGCAGAGACATACAGAATCGATCAAATAATTTTTTTTTTTTTTTTGTGTCCATAAATAAAACTCCGATACAGTAAGATAATTTATTGAAAAGAAAGAAGAAAAAAAAAAATTAGAACGGCCCAACAAATCGATTTGTTATTGTGTGGCACAACAAAGATGGAAGCCATGAGTCAAATACGAATATATCCTTCAACTCTGGCTGCAATGTTTTTTCTTCATTTTGACAAGAACAGAAAAGGAAAAGTTAAGGTCACCATGAAAGACAAACAATTTCCTATCAGAAGTGTATTGAAGAAAAGATAAATGTTAGATGAAATTCCTACATCATAAATGCATAGAATTTCGTTAATTTTGAGGTGACAGTAAATGCAGTTGTTTTTAAGTCCTTCTAAAAGTTTAATTCATCCCTAAAAACAGAAGAAACTGAAAACGCACGGCTTTGACGCTTTTTTTCCCCAGGTGCATTATGAGGGCACACATGTTGCTCAAAGAACAATGAACAATATCTCTAACTTTTCTTGGTATCCTAGAATGTATAATTACAAAGAGTATCCAAAATCATAGATTAAGAAATGATTATAAATTTGATGTCCTAACTAGCTTCTTTGTAAGAACAAATTAACAACCGGTTTAGGAATCAATCGTTTCTTAATATCTATCTTAGAGCAAGATTAGCTTAATTAATTTGTGTTTATGATTGAATTTCTTTTATTAATTATCCATCATGGGGTATCAACATTAAACGATAACTTAATTTTCTTTTGAGGCCCCTAATATATAGAACTTGCTGAGCCAAATGATCTAATATTTTCATGTCATTTTTTTAACATGTTAACATACAGATACATAATACATACATACATACATACATACATACATACATACATACATACATATATATATATATATGAACGCTAATATGTTAAAAAAAATGACTCTCGAAAATATTATATATATGTGTATATATATATATATATATAATTAAGGCAAACTAATAATTCAGTAAGATCTTATATGTTCTCCCTTCCAACTTAGGCCATAAGGTATACATACATACCAATACCGACATTGATAAGGTCGAAGTAACGAACCAGCAACTTACGAAAAGATGCTTAAAAACTACTCGTAACAAGGCTATAGTAAGTTACGGTTTTACTGTTATAACTTACAGAATATTTAACAAACTACTAATTTATTATTGAAAAGACATTCTGAAATAGATCGAACAGTTGAATAATCACTTGACTTAAAAGTTATGATTTTTTAATTTAAAAGCTTATTTATTCTTCGTAATATTTGAAAATACTTAATTTTAAAGTCTATTTGAATTCAACTAAATGCTAAAAACTAAAATAGTCCTTTAGATTTGTGTGGTAAATTCATTAAATAAATCAAGCTTTTGCCATAGGAGATGATAAATAGCTTAAATATTGTTTTTATAATTCCACAAGAACAAAAACTAAGTTGTGATGAGGAACAATATCTTCACTTAACACACTAGATAAAAACATAAATTAGAAAAATAAGCTTAAAGTTACTCGACATCACAGGTTTCAACTCCCAAAAAGATAAAGGAACAAGATTGATTCAAGCTTTTAGTAAAAGTCTCGTATGAGAAAACTGAATAAATATTCATCCACATCTGCCTCGATATCGATCCATGGAAAAGCATGGAGCTTTCTGTCCTAAAGTTGTATGCTGTAAGCATTGTTTGTTGAATCTTCTCCTGGGAAAGTCGTTGAAAGTACCACATGGAAAGCTTTTTTCTCTACACTGCCTATTCAAACAGGTCCTTTTACGAAGCACTAGAACTACTTGATGAAGCTTTTAAAACATTTATCCAAAACCCATCATTTACTAATTAATGTTCATTAATCATTCTCTTCAATATCATCTCTCCGTTATTTTCCATTCTGTACTCTCGCCTATTCTTGGTGCCTCAGCAATCTAACTATAACATCACTTACAAAAATGGTTGCAAATTATCTCTTAAGCCATTTCTACTTCCCACGTAAAAATACATATCTTTTCAAATCCATAGCTAAAATACTTGAATCCTTTATTTTAAAAGAAACAGAAGCATATTTTCTTACAATCCAAATGTGGCTACTATATTTTATGTAACCTCAACGCAACAAAAAACACTTGCTTCAATCCTATGTATTACGAACATTCCAGTCGACGATCATTTCAACAAACTATTATTCTCTATGCCCAAAATAGAGGAAATCAAAAAAGGAAGACAATAGCAAGCATAGTACTTTATATATAGCTAGCAAATAAATCTCTCTCTCTCTAAATATATATATATATATATATGTACACACACAAATATAATAATAACAACAAGTGGGAACAGAAAAAGAAATCGATAATATGGAATATTAATTATTTTCAGCATGGAGAAATATAACTATGGAGATAAATTATCTAACCTTGAGTTTGAATATTCATAAAGCTTGCCAGTGCTTGAGAAAACCATAAGCCCCACTTCTGCGTCGCAGAGGATTGAAAGCTCCCTCGCCTTCTTCAGTAATCCGTTTCTTCTCTTCGAGAAAGTCACTTGCCTGCTCGTGGAGTTGTCAATCCTTCGGATCACAATTTTCCCCCTCCCCATGTCACCTAGGGTTCCTCCGACTCTCCTGTTATTGGTAAATCAGCAAATCGGAGGTCAGAAGAATAAGATCACAAGAATATTATGAAAGAATTATCACGTAATCAGGCCAAAAAATATAGAAGACTATCAGACCAAGATTAAACCGACTAAAAAGATGGACGATACTGAAAATATAGCAAAAATGAAAACCACGACAGATGAAAAATATTTGCTACAGATTGGGATCAAATATTCCAAGGAATATTTGCAAGAACAAAGAAATAAATAAGACCTACCAAATTTGGAAACTAGAAAAAAGCACAGAACTTACTAGTTTTGAGCTTGACTAAGAAGAAGACGATGAAGAAGGAGAAAGAAAAGCTAAATCGATGCTTTTGGAGAGATGTCGATTATGGAAATTTGCCGAAAGTGGTTTTTAAGACAATTACAAAACTCTTATTTAAGGAAACATGGAGCGGTTCTGTGCGCCCAAAACAGCTTAGCGGTTTTATCTTCCTCTACTCGCTGAAGCACCAAAAAAAATACTTTACTCGCTCTCCGGAAGGCGACAGTTGTATGGGTGAATCAAACAACAGCGCGTTGACAATCCTGAGAGAATCCGGAGATCAGTTAAAAGGTAGCACGGAAGACTGATGAGGACAAGTGTAAGAGTTAAAAAGCGAGTAGAGAGATCAGTACTCGCGAGTAGAGGGAACGGGTTTCCTAGGAGTCTCAGAGCGCCCCATATTCGTGGGGTGAGTGTGGAAATAGTGGAATTGATGGCAGTATGAAACGAATAGATGACTGACACGTGTTTTTAGCAAAACCGAGGGCGGTATTTACTTTCTCTTTTTGGGGGGGTTTTGAGAGAAAATGCTTAAAGCTTCATTTTCTACAATTGACAAAAATATTTACTCTATGTGGCAACTTTGAGCTTGCACGATTTCCATCTCAGCAATTCTTGAAAAGAAAAAAAAAAAATTTTTGCTTTTTTGTTTTGTTTTTCCAAATTAAAAAAACAAACAAAGTTGAAAGCCAAATCAAGTCATCCAATCATTGCTCTCAAAACGTCGTCGAATTATCTGTTCATTAAACTTTTGACTCTTACACTTGCTTATGTAGAACTAATGAAAATTAAGCTTGAACCTTTTTGTTTTTGTTTCTCTTGTTTAGGGTTAATCTAATCTAATCTAATCTTTATCTCAATCTTCATGCAATTGACTATTTTCTATTTTATATTTGAATTTTTCTATGTAAACTTAGCACAAACACAACACTATTTTTAAATAAATAATTAATCATTGTTTTACAATAAATTTACATAATTTTTTTTTTAAAATTTGTATTAACATATGGTAGTTAATACAATCTCGTGCAATGTATCCTCAGTTATTTAATAGTGGTCCTCTTTCTATATATAATCATTTATATAAAACTGATAACATCATTCCTAAAACAAAATTGAAAAAAATGATAATGTCGCTTGAAACTATTAGAAAAAAAAAAATAGAACTGTGAATCTCATTAAGTGAAGATGCATGGGAGTGGATTTGATTTACGTTTGTGTAATATTTAAGATGACCAAAAAAAAATTAGTAACTTGACATGTGGCAATATTACCATTAATGATGAAGTATTATCATGAAAAATATTCTCATGAGATCATGATATAAATTCTCATCATGACCTTGATTGATGATTTTTCGCCTTTTGAGACAATGAAACTTCGGTATTTAATTTTAATTATATTGAATTTGTTAATTAGCAGTACTCCCTTGACTTAACAATAATAATTCTGCTTAATTATAAAAAGCAATTGGGTTTAATTCTTAAGTATTTCCAAGTCCAAGACTTCTCATATGGTACATTAATTAAAAAGAAAACTATTTGCACATATTCATCCACCTGGCTAGCTTAATAGTGTTTTAAATATAATTTAATTAATAATGGGATTTTTAGGTAGATTACTACTGCTTCAAGACCCTATTGATTGTTGATCATTTACTAAGTGACATCATGGAACCTAGCTAGGTCGAACATCATTAATTAAGACCTGATCAATGACATGTTGATT
Source organism: Azadirachta indica (assembly GCA_022749755.1). NCBI lineage: Eukaryota > Viridiplantae > Streptophyta > Magnoliopsida > Sapindales > Meliaceae > Azadirachta > Azadirachta indica. The sequence goes on from CM040444.1 coordinate 16,924,337, forward strand.
TAATTTGCATACAAACAAAATTTACATATATAATTGATTTCTTAATTAAATTAATAAAAGATAAAATTACTCCTAACAAGACATTTATGATGTATGTTGTGATGATTAGTTAATTAACTAATTAAATAATTTCTATGAACGTTTATAGGGTCTTGGCTCTTTTCTTGTGTCTTTTTCCTTTTTTATTTTAATATATTTGACCTCTGTTTGAGGTTCATTTAAAAAAAAATTAATTAATTTCTATGATGGTTATCGGCAACCATTGCCATTGCAACAACAGGCAAGCTACATGTAAATAGAATTCTTTTTAATTAATTTTTTAAAATTACATTTTTTTGTTTGTTGTCTAATGAAACGTTAGATGGAGAAAGTCATGGGGAAAATAATTTAATCTTTTTTATTATTATCATTATTATTTTTTGCGTATTCTCAAATTATTACAGAGCTTGTTGAAGTGGTTTGCTTGTGAATCTGGAAGTGGCGGCTACAGAAAGGAAACAGTATGTGGAAGACAAAACTGAAGGAGAAGTGACTGATCAATGTCTCTTGTTTATAATTTATTATTTTATTTTAAATTTGTTTCAATTAAGGTTTCTAAAATTGGAAATTGTGGCATACGCACGCAACCCTAATGTTAAAAGTCTGATTCTTTTTCTTTTTCTTTTTCTTTTTTTTTTTTGGTTATAAGTAGTTAGTTGGAAGTTGCACCTGTCAATCATCAACCCCTCTAAAATTCCCAGAAATTAATTAAAAGTAGAGATGTAAATATCAACTTTATTGGTTATACCAACATAGAAATCACAAACCCTTCTTGCTTCTTTACTTTCCATTAGCCAAAAAAAAAAAAAAAAATTACCAACTTGCTATTTATTTACATAAAAATATAGACGTTTAGCTGGCTTTTCGAGAGATAGTGATCGTGAGATCAGGCATATTCTGTGTGCATGTGTATTGCTCAGTTTTCCAAGTTTTTTATACACATAAAAATAAATAAATAAAAATTTATTCAATTAGTAAATTATTTTGTACATAAATAATAAATATATCTATATATATATACGTTGTGTTGAAAAAAAAATTAAACATTGAATGAGTATAAGATTGTAAAGAATCTTAATAATTAATTTTACATTCCGTTTTAAAAGTTTGAATTTTTGTTGGCATATATATACATATCATAATTAAGATGCAATAGGCAACATTTTTTTACTCTTTTGGAAATTTAGTGGTAGATATTTTCTTTGAGCTTCATTAGTGCATGGTGACAGATTCGATTCGGCATTAAAGTTGGTAGGTCCTGAAATAATTTTGGGTTATAGTAAATTGTTATTAATTAAATTCATATTTCATCTAAGTTAGGCTGGCTATATATATATATATATGTGATATATACATGTAGCCCATTAATTCCCCACCCCCCACACGTACGTGTGTATGTATATATAATATATATAGTTGGATCATTTCTACGAATGGTATTGATGAAATAGGTAAAATAGTTTAGGTTGATAATATTCCACATTAAATATTCCTCCCTCAATCTGTTGGGATTTGCTCTTTTTTCATTTTTTGTTTTCCATTATTTTTTTCGTTCTTCGCAAAAAAGAAACTCCACGATGAAAAAATGGCATGTACTTAGCTATTCAATCGGTTGACAAGTACATATAAATTGTTTTGCTTCTTAGGGTTTGAAATAGTATTAAAGAGTTTGCTTTCTCAATTATAACGAAGTGAGTGGATGTGTGTGCGTACGTGCGCATTTATATATATATAACTGCCAATGTTGAAACTCGTTCCATCTTGCAAAAATTTAACATGCGAACCTGCATGCGGCTTAGTAGTATAAAAAGAATCATGTTACTTTTGCACACTATGAAATTAAAGTGGATTAATTCTGAAAATATATATGTGTGTGTATATATATATATATATATTTCCATTTGATTTTATTACATGCTTATTCAATATTCGCAATTGAACTCTTGATCATAAAATGTAATGGTTAGGCAATTGAAAAAATATTTTAATTTACTAATTAATTAAAATGATTTTCAGAACATTAATTGCAAATTAAAATGACAATTCTTCTCTTATATGATGTGTAAATTAAAGAAAGTTTGGGAGACATGAAAGGGCAAGTAGGATTTATATATTAACTAATTTTTGTTTTTCTCTACTCGATGGGTCTGGGATATGTACTTAGGTCTTTGGTTTAATATTATATAGGGCTGGTATTGATATTAATATTAACAGTTAAGGATGCCTAACTATAGGTTTTTCGATCGTTATCGAGCATATTATATTTTTTCGAATTGCCTTCCAAAATAATTAACTTTTAGCAAATAAATATAAAATTATATAAGGTACGTACGGAAAACCTAAGTTTCTAATCAAATTCAAATATAGTCTGAACAACTACTGACCGGCATGTCGACATGAGCGTGGAGGACTTGTCTTCTTAGTTACTTCGAGCTTAAGATTTAGACTTTGATTCATAAATTATATATTATTACAACTTTATGCAGTCACAAACAATTTTAACCATATATTTTGCAATTAATATTAATTATGGGCTCGAATTATCAAGATGGATTCTGTGTGATCAGATCGAGGCAAAGGAATTAGCTCCAATGACTAGCTGCAACAAGCTAAGCAATAATTATCTAAATTAGAGTAAAAAGATTTTTTTTTCTTATGCCATTACGAGAATAAATTTAATCAAATTTTTTATACAATCTAATAATTTTATGAAAAAATTGTATTTTAAATCGGTGATAAACGACGTGTAAGTCTGTCTCGACATTTAGATCGAAACAAATAAATTAGTTTCAGATCAAGACAAATGAATTAGTTTCAAAGAGCAGTTGCAACAAGTTATTAATAATCAAAATTAGAACAAAAAAAATAGAGTAAAAGATTTTCTTTTACGCGGTTAGTAAGTCTTTATTCAACAATTAGATCGAGACTCTTTCTTTTACGTGGTTATGAAAACGCGTTCAATCAAATTTTTTATAATCTATTTTTTTATAAAAGACATATTTTAAATTGGTGACAAACGACTTGTAAGTCTCTGTTCTGCGCATTTTAAAATAGTATTAAATCGAATTTTATTCAAATACGCCACTCTGTTGAATTAGTCGTCGATCCAATCATATTTAAGTGTGAGTAAATTTTATAATAAAAATGATCTAGATCCACGTATTCGATTTCGACCTAATTCAATGTACTTCCAATACAATTTTTATCGTAAAATATATATCAATTTTTTTTTAATACAAGGGTAATATATTATAAAAAGATATAAACAAGCGTAGAAATACAATATATTCTCATTTATATTTTTCTTCGTTCAATCAATGGATGTATGTCATATAGGCATGTGCTGCAGATTATCTATCAATAGTGAGTTTTTGGTTTAGGGTTTGGTTGAAAAGAGCCTGAAAACCCTACTTCTACTTAAAACGTAAGAAACCGAAAATAAAAATAGTAAATGACTAAATGGTACAATGATCTTGTCTTCTGATTGGGTAATGCCCACGTGACCAATCGTGATTTCAAAATCCAAAGAAGATACGATGTTTCCTTTTAAATTACCAATGTTGTCCTAGGATATATATTTATATTAATATTATAAGCCGATGGATTAATTAGCGACTAAGTATTCGAATTTATTATTCTAATTATAATATGAAAGTCCAATTTCGTTTTATTTTATTGATTTATTTGCCTCTAAGAAAGAGCTTGGCCAAGTGTCAATCATCGAGAAATCATAGAAACATTGACCAAGTTACCAAAAGAAAGGGACTGATGAATGCTGCCCCACTTAATAGTTAATTTACATTATCTCATAATCCCAAAGAAATTTTTATACACACATATATTAACGTTATAATGGTAATGTTTTGGCAGTTGTATCTTCCAATGAAATTGTCTTTGTATTTGAGTGGAATGAATAAAGTCATAGCTCCATTTGCGAATCTAGCTGTCATTGGCCTAGCCTAGCCTAGCCTAGCCTAACCTCTTCATTTATATTTATATATAATAGTGGGAAACTTTAATTAGGTTTTTAATTAGTTAACCCTGCGTACGTCCCTAGCTATATTTATTTATATATATACTTCTTAGTTGGTTTTATACATATTTATATTGCTAGAGCATATGTAACTCATAACCATTCCCTTAACTTACCAAACATTTAATTATACATTCAATTGTTTATTTATTAATTGTATTTTTATTTTGATGATTATAATTCAAATTGCGAGAAAATCTTGTTTCACAGCCGTAATTTTGATTGGTTAACTAGCAATATATTCATATATTATTAAAATAACAATTTCAATAAAATTATTTAAAAAAGTAATTACATCTATATCATCGTGATCACCATTATACTCATAACTGTTATATTTAAAATAATTGTGTGTATGTTAAAATTTTATCATGTCCTTACGAAAGATTCCGTATATAATGTCTTAAAATTAAGTTTTTCTTGTAAATAAACCTACTGTGATTATGATTTTTATTTTGATCTAAAATTTTCTCTAATTTGATCTGAAGTTTTCTTTAAGTAAATATAAGGTGATTTATTAATTAATAAGATAAAAAGGATAAAAAGAATACTAAATTTTAGTGTTTTATAATTTGGTATATAAGGTGATTCCATAATTTATGTTCATTGTATAGATTAATCTCAGTGGCGCTTTTAAAGAATACTTTTTGTTTTTAACTGTAATCAGTAAAAAATAGATAAGCGAGTATTATTGAGTAATTATCATCTAAGATTATATTAAAGGCATTCCAAAATATAACTTTAAAAAAAAAAATGAAGTATAATATTTAAAACTACTCTTGATTGTCAACCAATCATGTACCTCTTCCAATCGTTATACCAACAGTAGGTGTAGATAATTAATAATTATTGACTTGAAAATATCATTTAAAAAAATATAGACCAAGTTAAATATAATATTATACATAATAAAATAATGTTTTTTAGAAAATAAATTTGAAAAAAAAAAAGAAGTTGGAAGATAATGAAGCAGACTCTTTAACAGATATATAATAATAAAAAATAATAATAAATAGTACATTTTGGCATGTATCATGCGAAGATGGGCATACTTTAATTTGTGTTCACACTCCAAATTAAGTTTCAAACATATAAAATTAGGAAAGGGATATGAAATATTGAATAGTTAATTTGTGTTCAGACTCCAAATTAAGTTTTAAATATATAAAATTAGGAAAGGGGTTAGGGATATCAATTAATTTAATATTGGGGAACGGTACGAGGATCTTCAGAAAATGGGATAATTTTTATTGTTTAATGGGAATTGCAAGCAAGCTGTAAAGTGTTGTAAATGAGGTGTCTTGGTCCTGTGGATCCCAAGCCAACACCAACAGCATGACTAATCCCCACGTCCCAATTGCCTAAACCTTTCGCAACACCTGAAACTGAAACTAAAACTGAATCTTAATTAATTTTGTCCAATTAATTGTTCTTCTCTCCATTTTCCTTAATTTTTTTAATTTCATTGGGGTACCATTACTACATGATATATTTTATTAAATATTTAATATTTTTATTTAAAATATATGATATATTTTTATTAAATAATCTTTTACTTAAAATTGTTTCATTCATAAGTCTTTGAACAAGAATTTTTCAAAGAAAATTATGTGAGAATAAAATCTTGTTACGTGTGATTTAATTTGAAATTATACAATTATGCTACTTTCTACGAAAATGAAAAAGAGAAAACTTAATTAATACATGTATCATATATTTATTAGACGGTGTTATTAAAACAATTTTACCTAAAATTTTCTTTAAATAATATTTATCTAATTGATTTGAAAAAAATAGTTTTAAGAATACAATCTCCTATTTGTTTGTACAAATCAATGTAATAATATTATATTAATATTATTACAAAATATACTTCTTTAAAAGGTAAAAAAATTGACAATTAAAATATATAACAGTAATATAATACTATTATATCATTTATTAAAACAAAATTTGAATATTTTAAATTTCGAATACTCTTTGTCAAGAAAAATCGAACAAATGAAACAAATACTGGTGACATTCCGGGTAAAATGTTTATTTATATAATTGAATTTAAAAAATGATAATTAATTTAAGATGTGATGTCTTTGTTTTTTGTCGATGACCTTCCTTAGCAAGTTAATGGTTTTTAACAAAACGTTACGAAATCAAGGAAAATTTTGTACATTACTATTCAAGAGAAATTATGCATATAATATGTAAACTTCACATCTCTTAATTTGTTTGTGTATATAATATTTATTCAAGTCAAAAATTCAAAGCACATCAATGAAATCATCCCTTTTTAAGTATATTTGTTATACGTATAGAATCTGTGAAATGTTGCAATATAAATTGGGAAGGCCGATATTTTTCGTAAACAATTATTAGTTTATTATTGTTGTTGAGATTGATAGGTTCACTTAGCCTGGCCCACCAAATGCTGGACCAAGTTAGGGATTTATGGATCAAGCCCGATTAATATGAAACCCAATAAATTTTTTTTTTTAACTACTTAGACTTTTGTTTGTGTGCGCTGGTGTTACATATCACTGTTATAATATAATTTAAATATTTACGTTCAAATTGGGTGATTTTACTCTCGTTCTAGAGATAATTCTTCTCAGATTGAACTTGAAATACATGTTTGCTAGCTCAGTCCTCTTAACACGACTATAAGGACAAGCTAATAGGTTTTGTTTTTTAAAATTTTTAGCATCAGATATATATATATATATATATATAGGTTTTAGTTTTTTTTTTTTTTTTTAATGTTGTCGTGTAGTTAAAATAACATGCGTCATAATAAGAAAATTAAATAATAATGGTGTTAATTATAATTGATTATTGACACGAGGCAGGTAGCATATACGTTGTATTGTTTTCAATGAGGTCGACAGTCAACTCCTATATAAACATCGTGGAGATATTGCTGTTCTACGAAATCTAAAAGTGCCAGCGCATTTCGCAAAATCAATTAAGTAAATAAATATAAATTTTAAAATTCCACGTTTTCAATGCATGTAAATGAGAAAAGTAGCAACTATTTATTTGCTTGTTAAAATTTATTATAGAAAGTCTATATTAGTTATAAGTAAGACTTACGTAATAGATTAAAAGTTAAAAGAGTAATTCTTAAAGTGTGAAAAGATTAATTGTTGTTTCAAATTTATTGAATTAAACAACCTTATACGTATTTATAAATAAGGGCTCCTTACTTTTTGGTGCTTTTGAGTTATGAGTGGAAAGATTTGATGATGATAATGATGATGATAATAGTAGTATTAACTAAAATGATGGGATCTTTCCAGCTCATTTTCACATGCACATATTACTATTTAAATCCATATTCATATATTGTGTGCCTATTAATTAATTAATTAATTAATAACCATTTTCTAGGTTGGGATTTCTTTTCCAAGTTAGGGTTTCCTTCTCATCCATATAAATATAGTTAATTACATTACTAATCAAAACTATGTTTGCATTGCATTACATATATTAATTAATATAACAACAAAATCAACAATTATATTATTACTTATAATAGAACAATAAATGGTGCTGATTGATGTTTAAAAATGATTTTACTGATAAAAAATTAATAAAACAATTTAACGAGAAAAAGACATCTCACCTTCTTAAACTCTAGATAAAATTAATTTTGTTTGTATTCTTCGAGTAAATAAGATGGTTTATGAATTAACCTAATTATATATTTAAACTGTAATATAATATATATATATATATATATGAATAAGATCAACAGTTATCTTCTTTTTATATAAAATTTTAAATTAATTGTAAATCGTTAGATATTGATATATCTAATGGTTAACATTATATATGATATATATATTAATTATAAATACATTAATTATACATTAATTATATGATCACAATTGTTAGATGTATTAATATTATATAATTAATATAAAATTTTATATAAAATAAAAGACTGATAATCTTACCTCACATATATATATATATATAATTAATAAATCTTTTATCCAAGAAAATATAAATATTGGAGGATATTTATTCAATGATGATAATGATTCAAAATAACGAGGCGGGCACACCTAATTTTGAAATCCTATCAAGAACCATTGATGACAATAATATCCCATCATATCTATAAATCTATAATTAACGTAGGACCTCTTCATGTCCACACACTTGTACCATTTGCCAATATTACTCTTCCAATTTATTAATATCGATTAAGATTGAATCAATAAACATTCTTCCTTGCAACAGTTGTACTCTATTGATTAATTAACTATTGTTTTTAAATATAGTATCACTTAAAAATATTAAATTTGTAAAATTATTATGTAATAAAATATATTAAATTTAAACAATATGATGTAACAATACAATTAGATAGAAAGTCAACATGTTAAGCATAATAAGATGCTTCGATCGGGATTAAAATATAGAAACTTATAAAATATTTAATCGTGTGATTCGTACGCTAATTTATTAAGAAACTTACTAATTTGGACAACTATATATTTGTCTGTAAAAAGTATAGATACTTGGGGAACTAAATATCATTACTACATTTGAAAATTAATAATTAAATAAATGAATATTTTCCATAAAATAGTTTTTAAATTTTGATTTGTAATTGGATAAAAGCATTGGAGGCAACACCTTCTTTAAGCAGCTAAATACATTAAGATAGCCATACAAACCAAGTGGACCAATGAGAAAGAAAAACCGATTAAGACTCCACCAATAATGCAACCAAGACGGGCCCACAAGAGCCAAAGACAATGTGAACCTTTCACATCATTGTTTCACCAACTCACCAAAGCATTGTTGATTCATCGATAATTTATTTGGATCAGAAAAAAGAAATTGCAGAAGATATCTTTCTTTGTTTCAACAGTTAATAAAACAAGTCTAACGTCCCCACAACGAAATAAATTAAAGTTTGTCCATCAATTTTGACGTTATAATGCTATGTATTAAGGACCATATTTCTTCACAGCCTGTTGCAATATTTCCAGGAAGGAAGAACAGGAAGAAGAAGAAGAAGAGGAGGGGAATTCTTCTGTGAAAAAATGGGCGCTCATGTTTCCAAGTTGAAGGAGAGGCGCAAAGCTGTCAGAACCGAGAAGAAAATTCTCACTGATCTGTGTAAAAACTGTGGGTTGGATTTTCCTGGCTGTGATTACCGCCCTGAGGACAGGAAGAACTGGATGAGAGGGTTGAATCCTGAGAAGGTTCAAATAAACAAGATTGTGTGGCCTGGAACTCATGATTCTGCTACCAACAAGATTGGAATTCGGTTGATTTCTCGCCCTTTTGCGCAGTGCCAAAACTTGTCTGTATATCAGCAGCTTGTGAAAGGAACCCGAGTTCTTGATATTCGGATTCAGGAGAATCGTCGGGTTTGTCATGGGATCTTGCTTACATACAGCGTTGATGTTGTAATCCAGGACATCAAGAAGTTTTTGTCAGAGACGGAGTCAGAGATTATAATTCTGGAAATCCGCACTGAATTTGGTCACAGTGATCCTTCAGAGTTTGACAAGTACCTGGAAGAGCAGCTTGGAGAGTTTCTGATTCATCAGGATGATCATGTTTTCGGGAAAACCATTGCAGAATTGTTGCCCAAGAGAATAATTTGTGTGTGGAAGCCGAGGAAATCACCGCAGCCAAAGGCAGGCGGACCGTTATGGAGTTCCGGGCATTTGAAGGATAATTGGATCGACACAGATTTGCCGTCGACCAAATTCGACAGCAATCTTAATCATTTGAGTCAGCAGCCAACAGTTATGTCGAGAAAATTCTTTTACAGGGTCGAGAACACTGTCACGCCAAAGCCGGATAACCCTGTGCTGTGTGTCAAACCTGTGACAGGAAGGATTCATGGATATGCTAGGCTGTTTATAAACCAATGTTTTGCTAAAGGATGTGCTGATCGGTTGCAGATCTTCTCTACAGATTTCATAGATGAGGATTTTGTCGACGCGTGCGTCGGGCTTACGCATGCAAGAATCGAAGGGAAAGCTTGAAAAATTCCCAGTTTCTTCATTGTTCTTCTTGTCCTTACTTCACAAATCTTTCCACTTTCTGCATATTAGTGCGTCAATCGTTTCACTTGTTTGTTTTGAGTGTTATCGTGATGTAAAATTACTACGGTGCATAAGGATCTGTGTATAGATATGCTATGTCGGATTCATGTAAACTTGTGACACGAGGAGATGATTCGTGCATTATCTTTCTGTATTTCCGGGATTCTTTTTCATGAGATTTCCCCTCATGGTAGTTATATTAATCCCCTGAAATGGAGATTCGTGTATTTCTGTGTCTTCAAAAGAAAGAGACAAGTAGAATTTGCCATCATTTTCCCAGAAAATACCACTCTGGAAGTATGCAGCCGTACTTTATGGAAATGCCTTTTATTCTTTATTGCCAATATTGCTGGAACTTTTTAAGCTCAAAAGCATTTTGAAGAGGAAAAAGAATGATAGGAAGATCCTAGTATTGAGTCAAGATATATGTTCTCATTAACTTATCCTGGAATTTATAGATCACATTTAATCTATGTTTTGAGATTGAAGTAAGCAATCACTAATCATACAGCATAAATGAGTAAATAATTGGCAATTAAAAGTAAACAGAAGTACAACAGCTACAAAAACACCTTTAATGGTTACAGGAGAAGAAATAAAACTCTAATACATAAAACTTCAAAAAAATGACACTAACAAGCTGTCTTCTCCTTTTTTCTTGGAAGGGTACTAAAATACAGTTTTTTTTTTTTTTTTTTTTATAATCACAAAGTGCCATTCACCCAGTTAACGGTCAACACTATGAAGAAGAAAATATAACATCACATAATCTGCAAAAGAACTTTTATAAAACAAGATCAGAAGGGAAAATGCCAAAATGAAGTGTTTCTGCTATCTCAAACTTGCTACTTTTCATTTATGTGCGAAGTATGACATGCTTCTGTTTCTTCAAACTTGATAGGTTGTATGTGAATCACGGTCCTCCCAGTATCTGTTGGAAACCTGACTAGAATCTCGGGATGCTTTGTCTTATTTGAGCAGTAAATTTATCAAATCTTAATGCTATATTGCCAAATCAAACTGGAATAACCGACATTGGCCTTTCATCTACAAAAGTTATATCTCAAATTTTCCTCCAAATGTTGGAATATTAAGGAGAATAACCCTGCAGAATAAATAGTCGATCACAACTCAATAAACTTTTTAAGGGTAACTATAAAAGACTAAATTGATAAAATAATGAATTAGAGCTGATAACTGGAAAGGAAAGAAAAAAGAAAAGAAAATGATATGCCGTGAATAGTTGAGTAAACTCCTAAAAAAAGATAAGTATACTTTTGGTATTTTGAGTGAATTCACTATTGGATGCAATAGAAAATAGACATGCGCTACAGTAAGAATATCATATTAAAATCTGAAAAAGGTAGAGTAGAAACCTGGGAGTGAGCTATCGCCATGCTGTAGCGATCCTTTCACCAAAAGTGTGCCAGGGATTTGTTGAAAGACCTGGAAAAATAATAGTGCAATTATACATTGGTTCTAACAATAGAAATCAATTTGTTCAAGCCAGGCCAGGGAAGAAGCATACCACAATTTGAAAACACAAAGAATTTGTAGGAAGATGCAAACAACTTGAACCATTGGATGTCTCTTCCAAATGTTTGCCAGTGGAAGTTTTGTGAACATGATTCACCTCATTTTTTAGGAGTGCATTACAATGATCATTTGATGCAGTGACCTATTAACATGAAAATGCAGCATGTAAGCACATAGAATATTACATAAATTATTAACTTACACCATACTAATCCGAGTGTTAAATCTTACATCAATAGTAAACGAGAAGGAGTTCAATTTACAGGATGCGCCACCTGTACAGAAAAAGGAATCTATTGATTGCAATACATCTACGGCACTAAATTGCCGCTGAACACCCTACAGGTACAAAATTTGTCCATCAGATGTCACTTTAATAGGAGCAATAAAGTAGCACATACACATCTCATATTCATAATATGTGATGTAGCTTGTCCAAGAATTGCCTATCACGAAAACATTGAATTTTCCGCATTATTTCTCATTCCATTGTGGCAAACTAATAGTTTCAAAATCACAAAATCACAAAATCACAAAACCAAGCTGCATAACCTTGCTGACACTGAAAGGGAAAAAGAAATAGGAAAAATTCTCAAACTAAACTACAGAAAATGGTAATCAAACCTCAAGCATGAAAGATAAGCTTTTCTTTTCAGCCACTTGAGGTGATATTATCTTCCTGGCAGGAGGCACAAAAGACCATGCAACGCCCCATCTACACGTTTGGCCTTGGACAAATTCAGTTGTTCTTACTATAGTTACTCCAACTTCACGAAGCTTTGATACTAAAAACTTAAGGTTTGATTTCCGCCCAATCATCGAAGTGTACCACCTAAAAAAGTATTAAACTTAAAACCTAATTTTCAATCAAACAAACTATGGAGTATGAGAGATATGTAGAGCAGGATAGTTAGAGAGGAAGAATACTGAAAAGTTTGCTTCAACGCTACACTATCTTCAATAATTTGAGTGATAAAAGCCCTTTCTCCACCAGGACAAACCATCTCTGCTGAAGTCCCACCACAAGATGTTTTTGGATTCAGTCCTGCTTCTCCCATGGTCTCAAAAAATGGAGGATTACACATGCAGAAGTCAAACTTCTCACCATCCCTAACAACTCCAAGAAGTATAGGTGGTCCATGGTAACTCCTATTTGCACCAGTAGGCAGATCGAATGAAGATAAGGATGAAGGCTCTGCTTCCTCCTCTACATGACTACTCATGCCCACATTACTTTCATCTTGTGCTGACTTAGCATTATGTGATTCTCGAATTGGAAGGGTGTTTTCACAACTTTCAACCTTTCTAATTTCAACCAGTTCTGCAATATGTGGATTACTTTTGACATTTTTCTCTGCCCACTCCAATGCTACATCAGTAATATCTGCACCCAAGCTCAACCATATAAAAATTAAATAGACTTTTGCAAGAGAAAACTAATTGTGAATATTCCCATGTAAATGATAATGAAATGCTACCTGACCCAACGAAACTCCATCCAAGAAGAGAAGCACCAAGAAGCGGATAAATGCAGTTTGCTCCAGTTCCTATATCAAAACCCTTCATTTTATCACCATTGCTTGAAGTTTTGGGAATAATGTCAGAGGAGAGAAGATCTTCAATCCAATGAATGTAGTTGGATCTGTTGGGCACCGTGGGACAGAGTTGCCCATCAGGAATCCACCTAGAAGATTCATTTCACATTAAAATAATCACAGTCACAAATCTTTGATGCATCAACCTCATAAGTACAACAATCTGAAAGCAAATTTTCAGTACTAACAGCCAATACTCTTATTGGTCAAAACTTAGAGACATAAAAGGGATTTCTTTCAAACCAAATTCTCATATCCAAACTTTCATTTTCCAACCTTTCTTGACACTTCATGCAGTGTTTAACCACAAGAAAAAGTAACTTGTGAGCTAAACTAAAATTTTCCACAAACCTTTAAGCACCAACAAATATGCAAACAAAACTAGGAAAAAGAACAGAAACATTAGCTAAACTAAATTAAAGTTTTGTTTTAATTCCCTTCTTATTATTAAGGAGCAAAACTTTTACTGGATTATTGATGCATTCAATGAACACAAGTTACAGAACCAATAGATTCCACTTCATTTTTAACAGCCATTAAAGTGACCAAACCACCTCCCAAAAATGGGGCCATTTTGGAAATGGAGGAATCACTACCGCTGCTAGCATGAGTTCAAATCATCAAAAGCAACTTTCTTTTACTATTTCAAACTCATTAGAAACAGAACTACGCTGAATTTATCCTGACCAATGTCTAAAATCCCAAAACTTTGAAACAGTGAATCGTCAAATTAACAGCACCAAAACCCAATCAAAGCATTCACAAACCCAGATAAAAACCCATTTCAAATTCCACAAAATTAACCGAACAAATAACATAAAAGTGACCAAAATACCAATTGAGGCCGTGATCGTGAAGGAGCAGGATCCGGGTCAGTTCCCGGGTCGCGTTGAAATCGGTCCAATCAATTCTGGGTCGACCGTCACGAGAGTAGAAAACGTAAGGCTCAAAGGACGGGTAATGAGAAGCCAAGAGAGCGAAATCGGGTGGGCTTTCGGAGTACTTGTTTTTCGGGTGAATCGTAGGTCGCTCTTCTCTTCTTCTTTTCTTCTTGCACGTCATTTTTCAAGTTTCGGGTTTAAAACCCTAATCCCGAGGAATTTCTTCCATAAATACATTGAAAATTTTTTTTTTTTCCTCTTTTTGGTTATTGGCGGGAGATTTTACACTCACGTCGGAAATTATGTTCCGTTATAACTGTCAGGTGTCACACACTGAAAAAGAATGTTTATAAAATTTTTACAAGATTGCCATTTGATTGAAATTAATAATATTGTCTATATCCTAATTAGTTCTGTGGTTGTGGATAATTTTTATCTCATACAGATCTTATGCTTCGTATTGTGCTTCGACATTTATCCAGTGAAGCAATAAAAAATAAATTAAATATAAATAAACAAAAGCAAAATATTCAACTTGGTAAAGGGTTCTTGACTTGTAATATAATAAATAAAATTGCGGAAGAAAGTGAGATATGGTGTATACAAACTTTATAATTTTAAAAACTAGCTACAACTGGGAGTTAAAATTTCGACGTAATATTTATAGGAGTAAATGAAAAAGTAGTAAGCCTATCCATTCAGACAATAAGCTGAGTCAGCAGAGTACAAACATTCAGTGGATAAGATTTTCGTATCACCCAATTATCTATTCCTCGTTAAAATTATTTTCCTTCTCTCATCTCATCACAAATTTTATTCTCTCTCTATATATATCTAAGTATGGACTCCCACGTTTCCTCCCATCGTAATAATTGCAGCAACTAAGTATACAGCGTTGAGAAATTAATCTTCCTGAAATGGCGACAACTTCATCTTCTTTGTACGAGGTCTTGGGGATTCCGGTGAGCGCCAGCGGGAATGAAATCAAGGCTGCGTATCGGAGACTGGCGAGAACGTGTCATCCCGACGTGGTGGCGGTGAATCAAAAGGAAATGTCGGCAAACGAGTTCATGAAAATCCATGCAGCCTATTCCACTTTGTCCGATCCTAACAAACGGGCAAACTACGATAGAGATCTTTTCAGCGCACGTAGACGGCCGGCGGCAATGGCGTCCAGATTTTCTGGTTATACTACTAGGAATTGGGAAACCGATCAGTGCTGGTAGTAGTGCGTTCATGTATTAATTAATATGAATTTGTACTAATTAGAATCTGGCTAATTAATTGTAATACCGCCGTTAATCTTCTTTCTCTTACCCTACTTAGCCGTTTAAATTAATCATGAATTTCTTATTACAAAAAGGAATTGACAGTCTTAATATTAGTATGTATGTTGTCAAAATATATCTGATGATAACTATTATATAGCGTCTGGCCATAGACGGGACGAAGGGGACAGTGAGGTGGCGAACGGCAAACGCATGCGACAAAGCATATAACTTAATAATGTGAGCTGGCACTGGCGGTATGGCTACTGGGTCTTCATCTGCAGTCATATAACGCGAAGTACTTTACATGTCAAATTACTTTTATATATATATATATATATATTTTTTTTTTTTTCTTTAAAAATTTTTGTTTTATCCCAAGTCAACTTTTATTTTATAGGTCTAATTTGAATTTTTTCTTTCGTTTGCACAAGAAAGATTGAGATTGATGAGAAACTGTGAGGAAATAGCGAAGGTAATCAATCGGCCGGTCGATGTAGACCGTCTCCCCTTTTCTCCTCTAGTCCAAATGAATGAATACTAAGATCCTTCCTTCTTTTCTTTATCACTATTTGTTTCAAATACTCTCCTTTCCTTTTATGCTTTGTCTATATTTTATTAGAAGATTGCTTACGTGTTTAAAGAAGCATACTTGTCACCCAAAGACCAAAATAAAATTTCATGTGCTTGAAGATAATACTTGGTGAGATCAGAAAACTGGGATCCCTGCAAAATATATTTTTTTTGTTTTTTTACGGTCGATTTCGAGTTTGGATTTGACAAAAATATAATTAAAAAAAAAAAGGTTTTGGTAATAGCGCGGCAACGTTTTGGAGATCGGGCCATGACCTGCACGAACTGGCCTAGGAGCCAGCCTGGGGCTTCGTAACACGGCCCAATATATATATATATTCTCTAGGCCCAATATTTCACAACGAGGCCCAATTGTTAGGGCAACTTTAAGCCCGTTAAGGTGATGGAGTCGTTGATCATCCAATCTAAGTTTAACAAATTTTGGGGCTTCGTAAACAAAATATTTAAAATCTATTTTAATAATATCCATTCATGAATTTCTCTTTGCAAAATCGCCAAAATCCACTCCAATCCTATGGTGCAATTTACAATATTACCTTTAAACCTTGAAGCTTTAACACTTTAATTTATAAATTATTTTTAGAATTTAGTTTTTGGAACACTATTTAATTTTCAATTTTGGCTCCAATCCTACATCTAGTGGTCCACGTAGCAAATATTTCTTTTTACCAACGGGGCGAGTTTAACATGTGCCATGTATAATTAGTAACATCAAATTTTGTAAAGGTTCTAAATGTCTCCAGGTATATTTGTAATATTCCTTACAATCGAAATTGACTACACCATTCATCATCATCGTCATCATCATCTGCACAGCAGATGAAAAAGATGAAAAGCATCCAACAATGTGATCTTAATCCAGGTTTGCAAAGAGCAGACAGATGAAAACCAAGACGAAAGTTCCAAGACTTGGTAAAACTTCAGCATGCAATTTGTCATTTCTGCTTCTGCAATATTTTATTATTATTATTATTATTTCTGCTGCTATATATATATATATATATATATATATATATATATCACGTGTTAGTTTTCTGCACCACTGTTCGTATTTCCCGTTCGATGATCCGTCTATTTAGTTTTCCTTTCATATAAGCTTAGTAAGCATTACATGATTCAAAATCATGAAATGAACTGAAAGAATTTCAAACTTCAAGTGGGTTCCACTTTAAAAGTATGAATTCTGGAGCCATGGGAAAAATTCTATCGCATTCGTTTATGATAAAAAAATAAACCATAACGCGGATGTTATTGTTAGGACATCAATTGATAACATCTTCATGTTGGTTTGTCCGAACGTGGTTGGAATCTTCACTGCACTTTCCATGGGTTCCTGTGGGAAACCGAAGTCATGGGCACCAAAAACCTTTGAAAATGGATGCGTGAAAAATGGAGTTAATTTAATTTACATGTTCAATCATTCATCATTGTGTGCGACCCGTGACGGCTCTTATAGGCGTAGCAATAGTGGGGTCTTTCAGCCCGGGCCCACATTTTGTGGGTGCTGCTTTCTTTGAATTTCATCATCAGGGTTTTGATTCTTTTGAAGCTTGAACGTGAAAAATGAAATGTCTCCTGTTTTGATTGAGAAGCAAACCCCCCCACCCTTTTTTTTAATCTGCTTTGTTTACCGGATTGAATGGCTAGAAAAGTCTTCGGCTTGAAAAGTTTCTGTATATCATCAACAGGAATATACAATTTTACCTGTAACCCACATCAGATAAATCACGTACGGTTGTTTCCCTTCACACAATGTTATTGATACCAGACTCTAGGCAACAGTTACTGATTATATTTCACAGTAGCTATAAATTAAAAGTCTTAATTAATTAATTACCAAGGAGAAAAAGATTGAAAACGTACACGTTCTTGACTCTTGTTGTGTCTTAATTAATTAATTAGTGGTTTCAATCAATTGTTACGATATTTTGCTCTGGTTTTACCCCTTTCAACTTGGTTCTTCAGCATATATAGCTGCTATAATGGCTGTCACATTAATTAAAAATGGACTTTTATGCAAAAATTAAACCAGACCAATTTCATTTTCTGCTGTACCAACTCATCAACTTGTTTCTACTTTTCATGCAAGTGAATCCAAAGCTAATTAATTAGCTTATTTGTTGGCATGTGGATGGAAGTCAATTATATTTTGATGTGTAGGACCATTTGAATTGTACAACTAATCAATCTCCCTAGCTAATACGTATTTGATGATGCATACAACGGAAATATATGTCAAACAAAGCTCTTTTTTTGATTGCTAGAAGAGTCCTACTAAATGAGCTAGTAAATTTAAAGTTCTGAATATACTGTAAATGTGAAATTAAATCAGTGTAACCATATATCTGTATTAGTAGTAGGGTGCTAATTGTATGTAAAATAGCAGCAGTGAAAGACAATACATTAAAACGGACTTAATGTACGAAAAGACAATGTACCCATTCATCATACCGCATTATCTCTTATTATATGTTATGATGAAAAATTGAATACCCTTTGCTTTTTTATCTCTTGCAATGAATCAATCCTGTCAAAAATGAACCTGAAAATAAGACAAGCAATCCGCAGTCCCGGCCCTATTCGTCAAAAATGTTTGATGTTGCATTTTACAAACTCTGTCCCTTGTATATACCATTATTAGTTCTAGTGATTTTGAGCTTCCCCTGCTTTTGGCTGATTCATCGTCTGAAACCGGAGCCCCAGCCCCCCATGACTAAATGTTTCATGTGCTTACCAAGTAAATAAAATCTTAATGTTGTGTTGCCAAAAACGAATAACGTTTTAACATCCTATATCAGTCATTGTACGCGATGGGAAGCTTGAATTATTTATTGCATGCCTTCAATTTTGCTTCATCACATTCACATGTGATTCTAACTCGGTGATTTAATTCAATCCCAACAAACCTTTTTTTACTGCTGAAATTTGAAATTATTGGCTACCCTAACAATCATAGTTTTTTGAAGAAATACTTGTGAGTGGCAAAGCTTGGCCTAGAGAAGATTACTCATTACAAATTCCTAAGATGCACGTATATATTACCCCTGTATTAATTATATACGTGTCAAATTAAATGTACTTGTTCGTGCAGTATAGTTGTACTTGGAGAATACTCTAAATCCTGAAAGTTCTAGGAAATTGACGACTGATGATACTTTGTATTTTAAGCAATTAAAAGAGCAATAATATAATTCCACTGTTCTTTTTAGCATATATACTCTCTAATCAATCATGATCCTTATTACTCGTGTCATTAGCTCAATTACTTAGACTATGTTAGAATTAAATAAATGTCTACTGTTGGGCATAATATCAACTCTTCAGTCTGCAAAGGAGCAGCCTAATGACCGCGTAAGCAAGGGAAGTCATAACATCACCAACCAAATAAAGGAAAAAGAAAACGCATTATTTCCATTGACGTCTGTCATATTAACTTTTTTCTGTGTTAAAGATTTAAAATAAGATATATTTGTAACTATTATGCTTTTGCTTACTTTTATTTTGAAGCTAATTAATGTTTACCGATCACCCATTCACTTATATTAGTTGTTGATTTTCTTTCTGAAAAATTATGTTCAATATTTACGAGATGCATTGAGTTCTGCATATAATATAGTGACTACTGAAAATGACTCCAAAATGCTGCTTACATATTCTCTGTGGTCCACTAAAAAAATTTTTATTTTCCCTGGAAATAGACAATAAAAACTTTAAAGCTGACTTACAAGTAATGAATATAAAACCAATTATCAGTAATTACAAGAAGCAGACAGTAATGCTTTCAGTTTTCTGCACATTTGAGGTAATTAATCACAATCTCGAGGTATTATCACATACCTCGTTGAGGTTTGGTATAATATAACTTAAAAAGCATATTTTCAAAAATTATCACTAACCTCCCCTATTGTTACAAACAGTTGTAAGTTCAATATATATCATTTTAAATTCAATTTTAGGGTAATAATATTTTCAATCCTAAACTTTAGTAAATAACAATGTAATTTATAATTTTCTAACTTTAACAAATTAGTCCTTATTATTATCACGAAGTTAGAAAGTATTAAAAATCAAGAACAAAAATAGAAATTGATAACCTTTAGGATTTTTTTTACAAATTAATAATATTCATATTAATAAATAAAATTAAAAAATCAATATTATTAACATCCTAAAAAATACATATAATTTTAATAATATAAAATTTTTAATTTTGATAATTATAACAATTCATAAAATTATAAAATTTTAATAAAACTAAAAAATTCCTTAATCAAAATAAAATATTAAAGTGTAAAGTCTAAAAATTTAATTAAGAGGAATAATAATTCTTAAGCAAATAAAAGTGATAAATTATAACTTACAAATAATAATATGTACATATATACATACAATATTCTAAAAAAATTAATTTACCTAATTAATTATTTCAAAAATTAAAAATAAAATTTAATATATCTCATGTATACAATTGTCAAATTTAAAATTAATTAATTAAAATTTTTTACTGTTTAAGTGTTTTTGATGGTATAAAAGGCTTAAAATATTTAGGCATTAGAATAAAGATAAAAATTAAGAATAAAATTAAAAGTTAAGACATGACTTAAAATTTATTATACTTTTACATTTATCATACCATACTGTTAGAATTGGATACAAACGAATATTTTAGTGAATTATGTAGTTTTTGTTAATTTGAATAATTTTATATCTTTATTTTGTATTTGTTCAATTAGATGTAAGTAAGTTTTTTAGATTCACGTTTAATAATAAGCGCAAATAAGTAATTTTATAGAATTTTATTAATAATTCGAATAATAGGGATTAATTTGTTAATATTGAATAAATTATGTATAATTTATTGTTTTTTGAAAGTTGAGGGATTAAAATATTATTACACCATTTGAATGGTTAGGGATAAATTTGTAGGTTTCAAAAAATTTCTGTTAAATAATACTAACGACCTGTAACAGTAGAGGAGGTTGGTGATAGTCTTGAAAAGACGCTTTTTAGGTGATTATTATGTAGGTATGTGATAATACCTCTCACAATCTTTAGGCTCCTTTAGGTTTCAACTTTGGAATTTTAGGTTACTACTGAACTGAAGCTTGAAATTTAAGAATACCCACCTGGTAAATTATTTTTTATCAAAAACCTAGCTAGCCAACATTTTATCCTTCAAATTGTTTAATACCCCATTTGCAGAGAATAACAAAAGTTCATTTAAAGCACTTTATTCTTGCTGAATACATCCACACCAGATGGCAAAATCTTGATCTTCAGCATGACATTTTACCTGCAATGTCATATCATTATACCAAATAGAATTAGTTTTAAACACAGGATAAAGCATTAGAAGACAGAATTCAACAACTTTGCTGAATCAACAACCATAAATCATAAAAAGTTCATCTGAATTTTCCTGTCTGCTATTGATTTACTGTGTTTGTGAAGAAGATGGGTTATTTCTTTCAGAAAACATAAGCTGCTAATATCAAGTATGCAATTTTGGTTAGATGTAAAAAGCCTCCATTGTCTACGCCAAAAGTTCATGGCCCTCCAATTCTGTCTTGCCTTCTGAACCACCACCACAAACAAAGGCTTTAATTTAACTAAAATCCCGACATTTTAACTTAAAATCTAGTCTTCAGGGAGAAATTCCTACTCTCGTGTTTTTTAAGGTTGCTTTGAGATTGACTATAACTTTAAAGCTAAAACCGAATGTAATATAAAATCATAAATGAGTCAAATATACGTAATTTGTTAGATAAATGAAAGATTATGGAATGATGAAAAGGAAACTGCATGATTAAAGTGCTATTAGGGGAGGAAATCTAAGCAATGATGAAGTGGATATAACTAGAGATATTGTGCCTACTGTAACTGAAAGGATCACCTATAGCTAAAAGGGCCATAAGATTAATGATGAAATGAAAAATGGAGATAACCCCACAAACAGACAGCAATTTCTTCAAGACGATCCATTCGAAAGAAAAACTTGTTGGCACGTCTCCTTCTATCTTCTTCTTCCCCCTCAAGAGCGCGAGATTTACAGATCATAACTGACGTAATCATAACCTAAGACAAATTTAAGGCTATAAATATCTTATGTTTGGTTGGAAAGTGTAAGCCAATCGCGCTTGGCGATTTTATACGTTTTCTTTGGGTATGTGCTAAAATAAAAATCCTCTTAATATTTTGGACCAACCAATTCACTTTGCTATATATAACTGAAGAAGAATCAACATTGGTAGTTTTATATTTTTATTATTATTTTTTACTTACATGAAAGTTGGAGAAAATCTCGTTTGACCATTACAATTTTACAAAACTAATTCCCCTTCTTCTTCTCTGAACTCACAGACGGCGGCGCACCGCAGCACCTCCACCACCATCACTGCCAAGGTTTATGAAATTACAAGCACAAACACAATTTCATTTCCAAATGGGCCGTTAGATGAAAAGTTGCCTCCCGAAACTAGAAAACAACGACGTAATTCAACGTTTCTGAACCACCCCATCTCTGTTTTGATCTCATTAGGAATATTATTTGTTGTTTCTGGTCCGCATTTAGGCTATGGCGGACCTTGTGAAAGATCTTGCAAAGTCAATACAATTAGCAGATATGGTCACAAAGGCGGCAGACGAGGCACAATCGTTTAAACAAGATTGCCAAGAGCTTAAAGCCAAGACTGAGAAGCTTGCAGGACTTCTGCGCCAAGTCGCACGTAATAGCAATGTAAGTTACCAGCGTCCCACCCGCAGAATCGTCGATGATACAGGACAAGTTCTTGATAAAGCCTTAGCACTCGTCGTCAAATGCCGCGCAAACGGCATCATGAAGAGAGTTTTCACAATTATCCCAGCTGCAGCCTTTAGGAAAACATCCATGCAGCTTGAGAATTCTCTCGGAGACGTCTCGTGGCTTCTGAGAGTATCCGCCTCGTCGGAAGATCATGACGATGAGTATCTCGGTCTTCCTCCAATTGCGGCCAATGAACCAATTTTATGTCTGATATGGGAACAGATTGCGATTCTGCATACGGGTTCGTTTGAAGAAAAATCAGATGCTGCTGCTTCGTTGGTTTCCTTGGCTCGAGATAATGATCGTTATGGAAAACTGATCATAGAGGAAGGTGGGGTTCCGCCATTGTTGAAATTAGCTAAAGAAGGGGAATTAGAAGGTCAGGAAAACGCAGCAAGGGCTATAGGATTGCTGGGACGTGATCCGGAAAGTGTCGAGCAGATTGTGAATGCTGGTGTGTGCTCAGTGTTCGCGAAAATCCTCAAAGACGGTCACATGAAAGTTCAATCTATTGTTGCTTGGGCTGTGTCAGAATTGGCTGCAAACCATCCAAAATGCCAAGACCATTTTGCACAGAGCAATATTGTCCGGTTTCTTGTTAGTCATCTTGCTTTTGAGACCGTTCAAGAACATAGTAAGTATGCGATTGCAAGCAAGCAACCCATGTCGTCGATTCATTCAGTTTTGATGGCTAGTAATTCTCGGACTCCCAACAGTGACACAACGAAGCAGGAAGGCGAAGACAAGTCTAGTGTTCCTCATCCGACGGGAAACCAAGCTTCTAGCTCAATGCAGAATGTGGTTGCGAATACTATAGCTCTGAAAAGTAAACTTCCAGAGAATTCGAAGACTGCACGGCCAGGAAGTCATATGCAACAACAGAATCAGCAGCAACATAACTCAGCACAACAAAATCATCGCCATAATCAGCAAGTTACATTAGCCGGTACAAGTATCAGAGGAAGGGAAGGTGAAGACCCTGCTATCAAAGCTCAGATGAAGGCAATGGCCGCAAGAGCGCTTTGGAAGCTTTCTAAGGGAAATGTCTCCATATGTCGTAATTTAACAGAATCAAGAGCTCTTTTGTGCTTTGCCGTTTTGTTGGAAAAGGGTCCTGAAGATGTTAAATTTTTTTCAGCTATGGCATTGATGGAAATCACAGATGTAGCTGAACAAAACGCTGATTTGAGACGCTCCGCGTTCAAACCTACTTCTCCAGCTGCAAAAGCTGTTGTTGATCAGTTGTTGATCATTGTAGACAGGGCTGATTCTGACCTTCTGCTTCCCAGCATCAAGTCTATCGGCAATCTGGCCAGGACTTTTCGCGCAACAGAAACAAGGGTTATCGGGCCATTAGTAAAACTGCTTGATGAAACGGAACCTGATGTTTCAATGGAAGCAATAATTGCACTTAACAAGTTTGCAAATACTGAGAATTTCCTCTGTGTCACTCACTCAAAAGCCATTATCAATGCAGGAGGTATCAAGCACTTAATTCAACTCGTTTACTTTGGCGAACAAATGGTTCAGATTCCTGCGCTGATGCTTCTATGTTACATTGCACTGAACGTTTCTGATAGTGAAACACTTGCACAAGAAGAAGTGCTAATAGTGCTAGAATGGTCGTTAAAGCAGGCTCATTTGGCCTCGGAACCATCACTCGAAACTCTATTACAAGAATCCAAATCAAATTTGGCACTGTTCCAATCCAGGGATTCAAGAGGATTTCAAAAACTGTAATCATGTACAACATGATGAAGAGAAAAGTACAACACCATTTTTGTATTCATATGTTTTCTTTGTTCCTTTAAACTGTATATAACTTAGCATCGCTGTGATCACTGTTGTTGGCAGTTGTTTAATTAGCAAAGATCCCAAATTCCCATTTACCTCTAGTACTTTCTTCTTCCTCTCAATCTCACATCCTTCACATTGCTCACCAAATTATAAATCACGTCTGCATTTAGTTCCTGAATTAAAAAATCCACAGGATGGAACTCAATCAATTCAGCAGGCACGTTGGCCCATTTGACAATGATGTTCTTGTGTTTTTGGGCATGAAAATGCATAGGGGTGGGCAGTGGGCACATGCTGTGGACAATTTTTCTAGCCTATGAATGCAAACTTTTCCTCCATATCTAAAGCCTAAGGCAACCGCAACAGATCTGAAGTTTAAATCGAAATGGAATTGCATTTATGTCTCTCTGGTACAATTTTCCTGTTTTTGAAAATTCATGATGATATAAATTGACATTTAGAAGAAGTTCTTGGTTTCATGATTTGGATAAGTCTCTTCATTAATTGTATTCTGCAAAGGACATCAGGTTTACCATTTCCGTCTTAACTGCAGCTGTCGGCTGCTTAAGCTTGTTGAATGTTGATGAACAACCTTATTACTTGTACTTGAGGTTGACTTGTTAATTGAACTACTAATTCGGTTAAATGACGATGTTTCTTAAACTACTCGTTAGGTTTTTACCAAAACTCACAATTACTTTTTCAAAGTATATATATATCTATATATTTTATATTTGGAAAAATTATAAATAAATTAACTAAACTTATTGAAAACTACTAAATTTAAACTGAAAAATAGTACAGAATTGTGGTTTTCGGCCGCAATGGGCTAAACCCGAAGTTATAGCGCTGAGAGTCTCGGACCCAGAACTTGAGCTTTTCAACTTAATGGTGCGGGCCTTATGGGTTGGAAAATCAAAAGCTATACTTTTTCTTTTTCCCTGTGTGTGAAGGAAAATTAAAAAATGGTTCAAGTTTTATATCTACGTTGGTATATATTAATTTCTCCTTTAATCTAAAAATTTAGATAATATTATTCAAACTTTAATAATAAAGTTTTTGTTGCTATTAAATGACTTACTCTCTATGAATTTATGAAAGCATAATTTTTTTTAATTTTAACTCTTACATTCTAATTTTGATATTTGCATGATCATTACTCAAATAAAATCTCAACAACAGATTTTTTATACTAAATTTTTAAAATATAATATTAAAAATTTTCTTTTTCAATCGGATAATTTAATCAGTTTAGTTTGAGCTTTTAACATAAGAACAAGAAGTCAAGTAGTAACAACCTCGAAATATATATATATATATATATAAATTTCAGTTGTTAATTTATACATAGGCAGGCAGAGCAAGCTTTGAAAATAAATGATCAAAGTAGAAGTTGGTTTCTTTAAAAATGAGAAAAGAGCTTGGGTTGGGTCGAGAGTTGAGAGGCAAAATTGTAAATTTGCTACAACCTTCTGCTGATGCTGCAGCAGCAGCAGTAGTACTACTACTACCTGAGTCTCGAAAGCGAAAGAAAAAGCGTTGACCACATCGTCGATGAGTCTTGGATAAGCTTTCAAAATTTGCAGGGAAATTACTTTTGATTTTCAGACTTACTGAATTGAATTCTCATTCTTTGAGTTGTCACATCCTTTAAGAACAAAAATCATTCATAGCCCATTTCATTTCTATCGGGTCAATTAAATTTCACCCAAACATATTACGAAAAGTCTGTTTAATAAGAATGAAAATATAAATAATAATTATAATAAAAATAAATAAATCACCTTTTGTTTTGTGTTTCCAGAAAACAAAAAAGGAAAACGGTAATTAATAGATGAGGAGAAGGACGCTCTCAAGTCCCATCACACACAAGCTTAATGCCTTCTTTGACTGTCATTTTGACCATTCTTTGACCAGTCAGACAGTTTTCCTGTCTGTTCATTTTTTTCATTTTACCCACTTTGTCCCCAAATATTTGCAAAAGCCACTTTGGAAACAAGCTGCTCCACGCAGATAGGATAGTCTTTTCGGGTGATACTTTGGCCCCACACTTTGCTCGTTCAAGGCCCTCCCACCTGGGGCTGGGTACGATTTCTCACGGGTAAATTCGTCATTTCGTCTCCCTATATCCCAAAACGCCCTGATAGGTTCCACGATGACTTTTACAATATTGCCAATCGCCGTTTACTTCGGATAGGAACGGATAGCAGATTTTAACTTCTCCCATATGTAATATAAAAGTCATTTTCCTTCTTATAGAAAAAATAGTAGAAATAGATTTCGTTTAGATTGAATAAAACTTTTCCCAGTTGAAAAATCTAATGCCATGCCATCATCACATTGTTATTTGTTACTTTCTTATATATATATGAGATTTTTTTTTTTGAAAAAATATTTCAATAAAATTACTTTCTAAATTTTTTAATATACTTTAAGAAAACAATTTATCTATTATTTTATCAAAAAGTACCTTCATACAATTTATACCGATAATTTTTTTATTTTATTAAAAAGTACCTTCATACAATTTTTGCCGATAAATTATTTTAAAAAAAAAAAACTTTACAAAAGTTATTTTATTATGTAGTTTCAAAATGTCGTCTTTAAAAAAAAAAAAAAAAGGCTTTTGTTACTGTAGTCAAACAGGATACAACAACATCACGAAAAAAATACCATTGACTGCCTAAAACCACAAGGCCAAACAGACCCTAAATCAAACAGTCCCAAATCTTCAATCCACTGGTCCAAATCAAATCCACCAAAACCCCCGTCCGTTAGATCTGACAGTAAAACCCCGGCTCTGTCGCTTAGATTACTGCAAAAGGAAAGCAAATAATTACGGTCACGTGTCTTCGACACCATTTCCAACCTCCCGCTATATAAATCCTAGACGCGGAATTCATCCGAAATCTGCCCCTACTAAGGAAAGAAAAAATAATTTTTTAGTTGTTTAGATCTTGTTAGGGTTAGGGTTGTGGGTGTTTATTTTTTGGTTGTTTTTCTTTTTTCGAAGAAGAGATGAGTACGGAAAGAGTTACTGGGAAAGTGAAGTGGTTCAGCGACCAGAAGGGATTCGGATTCATAACCCCGGATGATGGTGGCGAGGACGTGTTCGTCCACCAGTCGTCCATCCGCTCGGAAGGTTTCCGGAGTCTCGGAGAGGGCGAGGAGGTGGAGTTCGTGATCGAATCTGATGGGTCTCGCACCAAAGCTGCTGATGTTACCGGACCCAACGGTAACCCTGTTCAGGGTAGTGGAAGAGGCGGCGGAGGCGGTGGAAGAGGTGGCGGAGGTCGTGGGTATGGAGGTGGTGGTGGTGGGTACGGTGGGAGAGGAAGGAGTGGTGGGTATGGAGGAGGAGGAGGTGGTGGTGGTGGTGGTGCGTGTTATAACTGTGGGCAAAGTGGGCATATTGCTAGAGATTGTTACCAGGGCGGCGGCGGTGGCGGTGGTGGTGGGAGATACGGTGGTAGCGGTGGTGGTGGAGGTGGGAACTGTTATAGCTGCGGCGGGTCGGGTCACTTTGCTAGGGATTGTCCCAATGGTGGCGGTAGCCGTTGATCTAATTCTCTATCTATTTAGTCACTGTTTAATTAGGTGTTTGTTTCCTTTATGTTCTCTGCTTGATGAGTGATCTCTTTTCGAGTATGGATTTACTTTGAAGAATGTGTCTGTTTTTTGTTTCTGTTCTCTGTATTTTCAGTTTCTAAAAATCAAAATCAGTGTGTTGGCTTGGGGGTTTTGGTAGGGAGGCAGTAGAGAGAATTGTCAACGAGAAGAAATTGTTAGAAATTTGGTGGTTAACAGTTCAAACTCTCTCTGTTTATACGAACATATATCAATACAAGCTGGTTTGGTTCAATGTTGTTGATTTCTTTCATAGTTAATTATTATGCTTTGAGATTATTGTTATTACTACTATTATGCCCTTCAAATTGAGGAAGATGGTATTGGAAAATTGACATGTTTTGGGTGGAAAATACAGGATGAAAGTGATATAGTTGTTTGATATGTGCTTCCTTTTTTTCTGTTTTTTTTTTTTTAAATTTTCTAAGGTTTCACCGTCAAGTTACTTTCAGTGTTGTGGGGACAGGATTATGCAGAATGGGTATTGATTCCACTTTCTCTTTATTTGAAAAGCTTAAAACTGATTGGTATGTAAAGCACATGAATAATGCAACTTAAAGCTACCTAATAATGGCAGCTCACTGTTTTCTCCTCTCTTAAGGACTATATAGGGTGGTCCAACCCAAACCCGAAGCTCATTCCTGGGCTATTATAAGCTCATTCCTGGCTAGTAAATGTCATAGACATGTGCACTAAATGCGACCTTGTTTGTGATTTGAGGTCTCGATAAATTCGGAGTAAAATAACAAAATGTTAAATATTGGAGAAAGGAAGAAGAAGTGATTTTCCTTTTAAAAATCGATTTCATCCAACAGTTATTCTTAAAATACATTTAAAAAAAAAAATGAATGAATGCTCTCCACTAAAAGTCAAAGTCGGAAGTGATTGTTCCGAAATTATAATAAAAGAAAAGTTAGCCCCAAACTAAGCTTACAAACAAATATTCAACATCGTTGGGAGTAGATTTTTCGATGTGTTAATAAACATTTTTACATTATATTGAAATGCATAAACATAAACAAAACCTTCGGTGTTTTGTAGAAAAATATCTTCAATGGTGGTGGTTTGGTTTATCTTTAGCATAAACAGGAAGAATATGTCAGTGCTTCCATTACAATACAAAATTTATGGTAGGTCTCATTTGCCATAGATGGAAGATGATGATTTTGATATTTTCCTGAATAAAGCAAAGGAGGGAGGGAACCTAATACTCCCATTTACAAAAGCAAACATGCATTAAACCACAAGCACCAGTTACTTGCCTCGGGAATCTTGTGCCCTTAACCAATGGCTTAGTTTATTACAAAATGAAGGAGAGAGGCTACGGGCATGAAGAAAACTTGGAAGAATCACAAAATGGGTATTTGGAACAAAGGTTTGAAACTACTATAGATATTGTATAACTAAAATATTTAAAAACTTAATAACGAAAGTAAAATAATTTTATCAATTGTTCATTTATATCTAATAATTTGTAATAAGTGAAGATTCAAATTGAATTCCATTTTGGTTAGAGTCTAGATTTTAATGGGCTGGGCTTCAATTGACAAGTATAGTAAAACATGAAACCCATGAAGACGGTGAATGGGTTCCGTACATAGACAATGAGACAAATAAATAACCAGCAAGGAAAAAATCTTACTATAAAACTTAACAAAATCACATCAAATTATATAATGGGTAGATCTTCTTAGAGGAAAATAAAGATTCGAGCAAAGATTTTCGATCAACTTGCTTCTCTTTGAAGAAATCGGTGGGTGAGTAAGCCATTAGCTAGCAATGTTTAGTGATTTTTGGGAGAATAGATCAAACATATTGCATCAACATGCCTTTCTTCCCATAAAAGTTGAAGCAATCGGCAGGTGAGTAAGCCATTAGCTACCCGTTTACTCGTTTTTGGGTGTTTCATATTGCTCTTTAAAGTCAAAAGATTACAAGTTTTGCTAATGGAACCTTTGGTACTGGTCTACGTAGATATATATACCTTTAAATTATGGGAATTATTTCGATCCAAGCAATTTCCACTAACTGTATGTAATCAAATTTAAAATCATTGCTCCTGTCATGTACCATCAATTCCTTTTCTTTAATTGATCACATTTATAGCGGGACATCCTCTTAATTGAGTACAGTCTGGATCATGTTCATGCCTATAATATATTCTAATTAATATTTTAGTTAATATTACAAGTCAGAGGATGACTAAGAAATTAAATACAATTAGTGGAATAACCTGAAATTTCTCTGTTAAAAGATAAATATTTATAACTTTTGGAACAATTTATCACATTTTATATTTTATATGTAATTGATAAATAATAAATTATTCGAAATATCACTTTAAAAGTATGATATTAGTAAAATAAAAAAAATAATATCCCTTCAAAATTGGTTACGACGACGAGATACTCAATAGTACTCAGTCCATATATAAATCTCTTACAAGTCTAACGAAAAAAACTATATATTCATTTGAAGACAATAAACATTAAATTGTTCACCAATTTAAACTCAAAACTATAGACCTATCACCTATATCCAATTGTCTTTCCTCACATATTGTTGATTTAAAAAAAAAAAATATATATATATATATATAGTTTCTTAAATGAATAAAATTAATATGTTTAAATATCCTAAAACACAAGAAAAGGGTATCATATAGATATATGTCTCCCATCTTGCTTGATATCATTGTC
Source organism: Azadirachta indica (assembly GCA_022749755.1). Taxonomy (NCBI): domain Eukaryota; kingdom Viridiplantae; phylum Streptophyta; class Magnoliopsida; order Sapindales; family Meliaceae; genus Azadirachta; species Azadirachta indica. The sequence goes on from CM040444.1 coordinate 16,955,279, forward strand.
TTGTTGTCTAGCAAATAATTATACACTGCAAGAACAGAGAATATTGAAGAACCGAGGCTACGTACCTGGCTTCTCAACTAAAAAGATACAAGGCTTTATTTTTTCTTGGTCGCATGCATGCTTTTACAAAGAGAATATGTTCTCTCATTATGAACGGTAAGCGCTTTGAGCGCCTTTGACAAAAGCTTTTTATTCATGGAAATGTTGAAGAATATTATTATTAGATTCCGATACAGTACAGCAAAAAATTGTTTGTTTATTCATACATGCATACAACATGCTTTTTGTTCTTCTTTAATTATTAGAGAGAGTGTTTTTCTTGATCTTTTATCATATCAAGAAAAAGCACTGGGCGAAAAAAGAGCTTTTCGAGTTAATTTCAACTATTTAATTACACCCTCTCTGATTCTGCTGCATGAGAGCTTTATTGCATGAATTATCGTTTTCAAAGTCCTGCAGGAATTAATGAATGAATGTGTTAAATCTGCGTGGTTCAAAGCGAGAGAGTAGGGGGACGGGGACTGGGGATTCATCATGTTCAAAAATTTCCAAGGGAAAATTGATAATACTGTCATTTTTGTGTGATGTAATTTAAACACTAGTACGTGGTCAAAAAGCAAATATTGGACTGGAAAATAATGCGATTTGCATGCTTTGTTTTTACGCTGTTGTAGTTTGTGGATTTTGGAATCTTGTAAATCCTGGCGTTATATTGATGTTGAACCTGTGCTTCTTCTGCTTCTGCCCATACAAATCTATCACACTGACTGGGAGGAAACAACTTATTCTAAGCTCTCAGCAGAACCTACCGCAATATTATTTGGGCTTTGTTTCTAGCTAGTTAGCTGCTAAATCATAAACTTCAAATGTTTGATAAATACCAATTTTAACCACAAACACTCCCTTCCTTTTTTTTATTTTTTATTTTTTAGTTATTATATTTTACTGTAAAGCTGTAATTTTGATGTTAGGGCACCTCAATCTTAAAGAAAATTTAAACCCTTATACTTAAAAAGGAATTATATATAGACGGATTATCCCTCAATTAATTACATTGTTAAGAGCAACATTTTTCTTTTTCAGTTTTGTGATCATATATATGTGTAATCTGGTCTCAAATTCATAAATAGTTCCAAGTCCCGACGGTTTTTAACCATTTGTCACATGGATTGCGTTTTGTATTCAAATTCTAAAACGCAACATACTTGGAACTTATTATATAACATAAATAAGTGTTAAAGAGACTATATATATATGCACACACACACACACACACACACACATATATATGATCAATAATAAGTTTAAAAACTGAGATGGCCAACTAAGTTTAAAAAGGTCTCAACTATTTTAGGGTCTCTAATATTAACTTTATATATTAGATTATCACAAACACAAAAAATAATATTTAACTTTTAACATGAACAACCATCACTTTTTCTTTGTTTTTAATTTTGTGAATATGAAATTCATAATTATACTTGCTGGTTTTTGTGCCAATTCTATCAATTAATTGTTGGATGACAGAGTAAATTAGTTACAAGAACAACATTTCATATTATGATGAAGAGGGAGATTTCTATTAGGCACTCGGCCAGCGACACTGCTAAAAGGAGTACAAATATTTTTCATCACTGAATTTCATAGCAAACTCACTAATTAAAGCTAAACAAACAGAAATATATAAGAAATTAAAAACAGAGAAAATACGGGGTATTATGTTGCTTTTATGCATAGAAATTTACTTTAATTACTAACCAAAAACATTACATTGATGGGGTTTTAGTTTCCAAACCCTCCGTGCAAAGTTTTATCTGCTTCGTCCGTCACTTAAACATCAAACGGCTCAAATGATACAACACGATCATCATCATCATCATCATAACGTATGGATAACAATTTGTGTAGCGGCCTTGCGTGCGTGTGGTGGAAGGAAGCATTTGGAGTTAGAAAATGTCGTGTCTCGATCAAAGGCTGTGGTGGGTGTGATTCGTGCTGGGGTGTTGGACCGGCGGAGGAGCTACGGTGGCGTTGATAGGGTGAGCCGCTGGTGGCGGCGGGCACTGGTAACACTTAGTGAAGAGACCGAATGTATCAATTTGGTGAATGAAATTTGTCATACTCGCCCACCCACCAAATCCGAACCCTACAACTAGAACCCATACTACTACAAACACATTGATCGTGTAGGTCCCTACCCATCTTCCCACAAATCTCGGTGGTTGCTCCATTGCATTCTGCATCACATCACAGCCGTCCATCAGAAAAAAAAAATGTAGATGATCGGTCAAGAAAAGACAATGAGAATCAGATAATATTCTACTTTATATATATATATATACACACACATGGCAGCAAGAATCTTTGTGCTTTTTGCCACACTTTAAGCCAATATTTAATTGCATCTCAGATATATTAAGTACAAAAATAAACTGAGTTACAGGAAGCTAATTACATATTAATTGAGTCCCGAAGATTATCAACTTAGGAGAAAGACCAGGGACTGGTCTGCTAGACTGTGACCACACGCCACCATTCCTGTTTTACTTGTTCTCTACTCTTTTTTAGTTAATTAATAGATAAATAATCAGTTATGATATCCAACTATTAAAATAATTAATTAATCCAGTCGAACTTTTCACAGAATACTGATCAGCCTGACAAAAAGTTTGATATTTTTTTTTACTGTAATTAGCTAAAAGTTTAATTTGTTTTACCTCTCTAGCAGCTGCTGATTTGAAGGTGAAGATGTGGGCAAGAGCAGGGATTATGTAGACTGTGAAGCTGACAAGGAGAGATCCGACGGTGGAATTTATGGGGCCAAAAAATGGGAAGATTATAGCCAAAAACCAAATGGGGATGACTACAGGCAATCTTGCTGCTGCTCTTTTGCACAAGCTCTTGCATTCATGCATTCCTATTGCTTTCTCCCATACGAAATACAATGGTGTGCATGCAAACCCAAATGTAATAAACTGCAAATTATAAAGCAACATTAGCGTATGCATATGAGAATGGCAATTTTCAAATGCATATATGTATGTATGTGTATGTATATGTATGTTTATGTGGATTTGTTGATGATAAGTAAGGAATGTGCCGGATGCATGCCTGGTGGATGAGCATTAAAATGACAGCCATATCTCTGAGGGGAGATCTTGGGAGAAGAGAAAAGGCATTGGAGTGATTGAGAAGCATGTCTCCAAATGCCCAATAAACAGCAGCAGCAGATGGAAGTGTCAGTGTCAGCACATACAGAGTTGCCAGTAAATATATAGCCTTGAATTTCTGAGGCTTCCACATTGCGTGCATAATCTCCCTGCAGATAGCCAGGAAAATTTCAGTAAATATGAATTCATCTTCAACACAATTACAAATAGTGATCAAAACCCTAACCCTAACATATCATATATTTACTACAAATGTAAAGTAATTTGAAGGAAAATATCACAAGAAAGGATCCAACACCTAGGATTATTCATTCATTCATTGGTCAAGCTGGACCCCAAGGCAAAAGCTTCAAGAAAGATCATCGGCTTTCTACATGGAAAAGAGAAAAATAGGGTTTCCCAAGAAAACTTTATCTTCCCACGCTTAAGAAGGGCAATTTTGGAAGAAAAAATATCTTGCAATAATCTTGAAAAAATATCTTGCAATAATCACTTGGTCAGATCATGTCTAGAGAAGGGGATGTATGGTCATTTTCAACCTCCAGTTTGCATTTTTTCGTGTTTTTTTTTTTTTAACCAGAATCCAAGAACAGATTCAATTCGCAACACAAATAATTAAAATGGATAGATTTGTAAATAAGGAAGAAGACAGGAAATTGTAAATCTAAGCTTGTCTTACACAGTGACAGCATGTCCCCCAAATGTGTAGAGAATGTTTGTGGCCCCTGTGAAATATAGCACCAACTTGGTTGGACCCGAATGCTTAACTCCTTCAATCTATGCACATTGAAACATTAAATAACCCATTAATTAAGATCAATTTGCATTAAGTTAGAGGGTTTAATTGATAATTCTATGTATACCTGCCCGTGGAGGAGAGCAGCAATGGTGAGATACCAAGCTGTATAAGTTGTCATCAAGAGGCCAAGAAAAGACCAGATTCTGTAGTTGTGAAATGAAGGAATAAAAACTGTGGTTGCACAACAAGCCCCGAAGATATAAGTCCAAGTTCTCTTGTCCAGATTATCATTTATGTAATATATGTTGCTGCAACATTGAAATTAAACAAACCGTGTCGCAGAAACTCGTCAGAATTTAGATTCTTAAGTCAATTTAAAATGAAGATACAGATAAAGATAGACCAATATACTACTCAATACCTTGCACAAGCTATGAGCTGAATGACAGATCCAAACAGAAGAAAAGTACAGTTAAAAGCCAAACCCACGTTCCTCCAGTGTTTTCCAAGTAGCCCATCAAGAACTTCAAACCACTGATTAAACATGATTAAAAACCGGAGATAAGAGGATGAAAATTAGAAGAAGAACAATGTGTTGGTACGGTTTTAAAATAAAAACCTGAATAACATGGTTTCTGAAATCAACTTTTTCTCTCTCTTTTCTGGTTCTGTATTCTACGTAGAGTATGCTAATGAGATAAGCCGTCCAACTTCCCATCAAGCCATAGAAAAGCTGAAATAGAATCCCGGAAAGCATTCCCAGCTGGGAAAATGAATACGGCAAAGTAAGCAAAACCTGTGCCACCTGCAAAAACACAAAACAAAGTTTACTACATACTCGAAAAATTTCTGGCGTCACTGTTTTATAAACAGCAATCAAGTATAATCTTGTAACAGAAACCTGATTTGAAGCACAGCTAAACCAGGCATCATAAACAGAACCACCATGCCAGAAGAACTGAGAGAGCTTTGTCTTCATGTTCTTAGGCTTCCCTTCAGTTTCCATCTCGACATAATTCCCGACGATCACTGTCTCCACCACCTTATCTGCTGTCGCCATCTCCTTCTTTTTCCTTCTGTGATTTCTTTGTTTTTTTTGTTTTTTCGTTTTTCTCGTGAAAATGGAGGTGAAGAAGAGAAGAGAGGAGCAGAGGTATATATACACAGGACACAGAGCTTTGTCACAGAGAGGAGGGTGGTTTTGGGAAGCGAGTGATTAAATCTGCTTTTGGTTTGGGAGCGGAAAAGTTTTGTATTTGTTTAATTTGTTGGTGGTCAAAGATAAAATATTCTGGTTTTTGAGGACTTTTCTGTAAATTAAAGGTCTGTTTAGCAATTATTAAAAAAAAATTAAAGGGTAATTTAAGTTAACAATACAATAATAATAATGCAGAGAGCGTGAGTGGCTTGTCCGCACGAGCGGGTCTCCCCGTTTCCCGAGCTGATTACTAGAACTCTTTGCTTTCCTAATTTACCCTTATCAGTTTACGTTAATCTTTAACTTACCATCCCGTTTTATTTATTTCTTATTTCTGTTACTTTTAATTTTACTTCTTTTTCAGTACTATTCCAAACTTCAAACAAACATTTAGTTTTAGTAATAAGAGGTTATTAAATAATTAATTCTAATTTTAATTAATTTTTATATTTTTATTTAATTTTAAAAGCACAAATTATTAAAAAATATTGTATATATAAGAACTATTTAATATTTAATTAATAGTTCTATTTTGTATTTATCTAAAGTGAATAGTTATAACAATTTATTTTTAAATATACTATGAGAATAAAAGTGTAATGATTTATGAATTTAGAGGTTCTAATTTATAGTTTATTTACGTCTGATTAATTAAATGGTAAAAATATGAAATATAAACTTGATTTTATTAACTATACGAGTGTAGTGTATTAAAATTAATCAATTTGAATGTAAAAAACTTGGGTGGTGCCATAAAATAAATTTATGATAAAATGTAAATAATTTTTTAAAAAATTAATTCTTGAGTTAATTTGACACACTCTAAAAAGGACATTGGATTCTTACTCAAATGAAATTAACACTAATTTGGTCCTAAAATAGCATGGTAGGGTACATTAGATGAATGAGCAATGGAAATTAAAAATTAATAATAATTGGAAGGATAAAATGGTAAAAGGAAGAAGAAATCGTCAAAATATTTTGTAGAAGAACAAGGCACATAGGGGAAAGACAAATAGGAAGAGAGTAAAGAGAAAAGAGTGAAGGAGAAATTATAACAAAGTAGACCGCATGATTGCTGCCAAACGGGCGTGGTCTCTTTACATGAAGAAGAAAGCTGCTTTTATCACATGCCCCGTTCCATTATTATATAAACTCGAGAAATTTCATCCCCTAAATGAATCCCTAATTCCAAAATTCCTTTCTTTTTTTGTTTAAAAAAAATTCTATATTTATATTTTAGGGTACTAGTTTTAGTTTACATTAATTAAGGACATATATGGACAATATAAGAAAGCCATATATAGGAGACCTTGTTGTTGCATCATGTGCCCTTGGAAAGGGCATCCCCTTTTCGTGCGTAGAAGAATTTCTTCCATCATACCCTACCCTATAACATAATGAAATATTCTTTCTATGGACTCAAATGTAGCTATTCCATGTACTATATTTTTTTTTAAATTTCAAAATTAAGCTGTAATTAGCTGCCCTCAATTTAAAAATTATAAACTTAATTAGTATTTCATTTTCAATCTTTATTTTTTTTTTTGGTTCACACTTTGCTAAAATTGAACTATAATAACCTGTTTTATAAAGAATTGCTGGAAGATAAAAGACTTGCATAATTAAATTATTAGAATTTGCAATCTTTTTTTTTTTTTAAATCTTTAAGCAACTAATTTATGATGTAATTTTAGACAAACGATGACATCAGTGTGAGGTAATCTCAATTTAGTCCTATTAAAAATTAAGTAAAACTGTGGGCATGCAAATGATAAATTAAATAAAGAAATGACTGAGGTATCGCTACGTACGAATTGCAAAATAATAATAGGGGCTTCAATGTAAAAACTCATAAAAAATAATTTACACATATTCCATTTTTCTTCTCAGAGTCTTCATAACAAGTCCATTTTTTTTTTTTCCTCATAGGTTTTCTTTTTTGAATTTAAACAAGAAATCACCCAGAGAGATTATTGATTATATCTTCAAACTCATGATGATAGCCCATAATGAGTTTGTCTTTCTTACAATAAATAAGAAAATTTTTTTAAAAAAAAAAAAAAAAAAAAAAACCATCCCTCGGTCTAAAGGTGAAAATATTTTGAAAAAAGCATGTTGTTAGAATAACTTTAATTGTTTTGTTTTGTTGCAGTGCAACATATTGATGTAGCTTGATGGGACACAAGCAAAACAATCCTCGATCGATAAGTCATGCTTTTCTGGCCTTCGGGACCAGAAACATTTGCCTGTAAATTGTGTCTCCTTGACTGCATTTACTGTACAGAGAAAGCACAAACATTCCTGCATGCTTGTTCATTTTTTTTTCGTCAAATTGTATTACCATTATACATGTAAACTTTGGTTTGTGATTATTGCTGTTATTAGAATTAGCTTGAGAAAACCAAAATCTCGATGGGTTTAGTCTCGGGTGATCACAGATTGAATGTAATGTATACATGATGATTTTCTCTGACCCCTTGGCTCAATGCAGCCTTTTGCGCATGTTTTTGGAAGCAATTAACAGCAATGAACCGTAGCTATTATTAATTCCTCATTTTTGTATTCTAATTTTAATTACTATGGCCTTTGGCAGTCTCCTGGGGTCATTAATTTTCTTACCGTCATACTTTACAAACTTCAATTCTCCTAATAATATTCATGAAATGTTACAATAAATTACACAAAATTTTAATTGGTTTTAATTCAATCGTAAAATGTTAAAACATCTTAACCTGAGCCTGATGTAACCTCAAATATCTTAACCTTCTTTTATTTTTTTTCTTGCACTTTCACCTTTTTTTTACTACTGCTAAATCTTAATGGGACATTAATAACATTAATCATGAGCTTGATGAAACTTCTAGACAATAGCATTGTTGGTAAAATAATTAATGTTGTTGAAACCAAACATGGTATGCTAATTAATTTTGTCTATGAAATATTCATTTGATTTGCTTGTGATAATTTTGATCAAGAAACTAACAACAAAATCATATCCCAGATGTTTTGAGTAGTACTCAAATGTGCTTTTGGAAAACAATCCAGCATATTTGGCAATGCATGCCAGGCCTGCTAATACAAATGGTGGATCCCTTTCTAAACTGTAATAGATCATGCTCCATCTCAATCAATGATGATCAATAATTTCTTCAACAATAATTGGAATTGCATTGTGATGAATATCAACATTGACAATGACATACGATTAACGGCCTTTGTCTCTCTTTAATTTGCCAAGAAAATCATCATACTAATCAATTATCTACTTCGATTAATCTTATATCCAATGAACCCAATTGTAAAATCCTTTTCAAATGTAATATATGTCCATGTTAAATTTGTAACAACAATTTACGCAAAATTATCTAAACATGTGGTTATATAATTAAGCGATAACTGATAAATGTACGATGATAAAATTTAAATTTAAAGATATGTCTAATTTATTAACTATGATTTTATTATAAGCCAAACTTTTATGCATATTGATAAACTGATTATTAACAAAATAATAGTTTTTAATTATGTATACTTGGATAAAAGTGTATACCAATCAAGAGTTTTCAAGATTCAGGAAAGTTCATATTAGAATTAGACTGATTTTTTATTTATTATATATATATATATAAAGGGAAGATACAATATAAGATAGTATGAGATTTAGATCTAATATTTCTCTTAGATAATGATTAAAGCTCTCAATTGGGTCAAACTTTAGGGCATATATATCTTTTCCTTTTACATTGAACAAATTTTATGGGTCCGTTTTTGTGTGTAAGTGTTGATTGATGGGGCGAAAAGAAGGAAGAAGCACTTTTGCTTTTTGGTACTTTGAGAGATTTTGAGATAATTGGAACTTTCATTGACTTGAGATAGAATTACACAAAGTGGGTCAATTCTTTTGATTTGCTTACTGATCCATTCAAGTATATATGCGTACATGGTCAACTCCATTAGCAAAGTGCTAGCTAGCATTACCATTCAATTTTAAGGCAAATTTTATCAAACAAACACAATCATGCTTTACTTCTCTTCATGGCTTCCATATTGGAGGCATTTTTTGTCAACAAAAGAATCCTATACTGAAAAATATTTTGTCAATTTTACTTTTGGGCCATTGTTTTACAACACTAAAGCTGGCATTTGGTTATTCCAAAGCACGAAAAGCAATTTCAAAATTGTCTTTTTGATTTTTCCTTGGCATTTGAAATGTGGTCTTTTGTGTTTGAATGTCTACTAAAAAGAATATTAGAATATTGTAAACCTACCTACGAACTTCAAAAGTTACAGCCATTTTCATATATAAAAGCAAACTCCTTTTTTCAAAATTATCCAATTATATGCAAGCAATACAACAAAATTGTTGTTTTGGCAAGAAACCTTTAAACTGTTCTTTAATGTGACCAGAGATTAACTTAGGATTATACCATAGGATACACAAAATTTCTAAAAATTTATATATCAATTAAATTTAAATTTAAGTGATCATTTTATATTCGCATAACATTATATAACAACAATTCTTTTCTAAACTAAAATGTTTGAATGCAGACGTAAACAATACCCTTCTAATAAGATCTTGAATTACTCAAAATTAAGTTCTAGTTTACATTTTGTACAATATAAATGTTTGAATTGAATAACTATTACATATGAGATATTTAAATTTATATTTCATCTTACACTGACCTTTTAATCATCCAGTAATATGTTTAGATTTTATCATAAATTTATACCCTTTATCAATGAAAATTTCGAATCCATTTAATTCGCCGCTAAAGTTTTAAATACTGCAATTATAGACTGCAAATATTACAAGACTGAAAATCAGTACGCAATCATCCATTAATTTATTACCATTTTTAAATAATATAAATATTTTTGGGCCGGGCCTGAGGCCAAACCCAGAAAAAGCTCATACCCAAATGACGTGGCAACCGATTATTGAATGGCAGAGCGCTTCCATTTATAACGTTGTGCTCCCGCGCAACCATTGCACAAGTTTCATTCACGCGTCTCCTCTCTCTGTTCCCATTCTTATCCTTAACCTGCGCACCACCTCGGCGCACGTTAGCCTGGCAGCTCTCTGCTTCCGGTTCACCGGAGATCCTCTGTGGGTTTTTAGAGTGAATCTCCAATTGGTCTGTCAGGTACTGCCCATAAAATTCTCTATGCTGTTTCCTCAACCCACATTATGTTTTCTGCTACATTTTTGCTGCTTGCATAATGTGTAAAAAAGATTAGAAATTTCAGCTCAAAATTTTTACTTGATTGTGCTCATTTATTGGTTTTCTCTTACAGGAAGTGGGTTTTAAGTTGGAACTGGAGCTAAGATTATATGAATCATTTGTTATGGTTGGGGTGGGCTTTGCCAAGTGTATGTATTTTTCTGTATACTTTAACAAGCCAAAAGAATCTGTATCTGGTTATGGAAAGAAATATCTCTACATAAATGAACCACTCATCATACTTAAAATGTTTTTAAATTTAAGATTTTGAAATATTAATCCACATAATAAGAGTATAAAAATCAAAGCTTGAAACTGTATGCTTATTTTGTCTGCTGTATTCTTGGTAATTCATCGTGCTTAATTATATTTTCAAGTGCCATTTTCACAGTCAGTTCAGGCAACCATCTGCGTATTAGTAGCTTTGTGGGTCATCTCTGGAGTTGACATTATGGGATGTGTCATTTGTGTAATTGCTGTTTATGTAAATTGATTAAAGGAGGTTTCATAATATTGATTGTTGTTGTTGTCATCATTGATTTCCTATATCTTTAGTGAACATAGGGAACATGTCTGCTGCACAAGAGGGGATTCTAGGTCGACCCAAGGCAGAATGGACACCATCGCGTGATGCATATCTGGTTGAGCTTTTTATTGAGCAACATAATTGCGGAAGAACTGCATATAATGAATTCAAAAATGAGGTGATTAAATCTGTTACTCGTGAATTTAACAAGAAGTTTGGGATGAATTTGGAAGAGAACCAGATAAAGAATCGCTACAATGTGATGAAGAAAGATTATGGTGTTGTTAAGACTCTGCTTAGTCATACCGGGTTTGGTTGGGATGAAACTCGACAAATGGTTATAGCTGATGATAAAGTTTGGGATAGCTATATTGCGGTATGTAGCATTTTTCAGACAAATTATTTCCAATCCACTTGAAGAAGCTTACAACGAATTATTGTAGGTCCGAAGTGAAGCAAGACCTTTCAGAAGAAAGAGCTTTCCCCTGTATAAGCAAATGTCCATAATTTTCGAAGGTAAATTTCCTTAAATAAATTTGTGCCATTTGGTGTCTCAAGCAATTACTGATCACGTTACGTACAGGAGAAAGAGCAAGCAGCAAATACATTCCAAATGGGCTTCCTGTAGCGACTGAAGAGGGACATAGTAACACAGAGACTGTGAGATCTTCTGAGCCTACTAATGTGCCGACACAAGTAGTGGAAGGTACTGTTGATTCTGATTCAATAATCCGCATAAATGACACACGACTAAGGAAGCGAAAATACGTTGCTCTGACAACATCAGGGCGCAAGAAAAGAGCATATGTTAATGCTAGTGAGACAATAGAGAATGCCTTGTATGAGATGTTCTCAGCAGCCACATTCAACGCTGCTCAAAGAAATTCATTGAGTGAGAAAACACTGTATCAGAAGTGTTTAGAGGATTTGCAGAACTTGGAAGAGTTGGATGACATTGAGTTTACAAAGGCTGTCAACGTTCTTAAAGATGATAAAAATGCCATTGCGTTCATGACAATTAAAGGTCCTCGTCGACTAATCTGGTTGAAGTCACAATGGCAATCATAGTGTTCTTCCAATGCAAGTATGTAATTGACTCAGTTTCTCCTGCCTTGCTGAGGGTAGCTTATACATTTGAGTGTTGCTGATTCTAGTTTGTTTTGTATGTACCCAGAATTTGGGGATCTTTCTGTTCCTTCTGAGATTTGAGTGAAAGATCTGTATCTACTACAGTGTTTTTCTTGTGGAAACTACAGATAGATAAAATGAAATTCACACTATTCTTTCTGAATTTGGGTGCTTTTTAATATTTTTATTTAATACTTATTTAACTGATAGTTTTGAACTTTGTTGGGTTTGTTTTTGAATTTTTAATATATGTTCTTATACTCTTAAGAACTCAAAGGTATATATATACACTCTTCAAGCTCATCTTCACTAGTGAACTGTTAAAAAAAGGTTATCAATGTATATGTGGATAAAACATTTTAATACTATTGATATGGAAAAAATAGTTCTTAAATTCAGATTAAGACAACTTATTTATTATTATTATTATTATTATTATTATTATTATTATTATTATTATTATTATTATTATTATCTCTTAATAGCATTTACAGGGTAGAATAATTGAAAAAGGGTCATAAAATTGTGCTAGCTATGGCAGTTTTACTTGAAAGCTTATGTAAAATTTATTTAATGGCTACAAGCCTGCAACAAGCTTCCTCAATTATTTCAGAATCGCCTTTCCATTACCATTTTTAATTCCCCTCGTAAGTGCAGCAAATTCTTAACTTAAGTTTTAGGTAAACCCATGGCCTTAGTTTCTGAATCATTGAGAATGCCAATACTCACATGCCCCTAGTAATTTTCGATGATTTTTACTTCTTCTTTCTGTTGAATTTTACTGTTTATTTAATTTAATTTTAGTAAACACCCATTTTATTTATTTAAATCATTTTTTTGACCTCCTTATTCAACAAATTAATTGTACTCTAAACATTAGATTGATTTGAAGACTTTTAGTCAATTTTTGGAAACAATTAATTATATCATCTTGAAAATTTATAATGTCCAACTAACAATATATGTATGTAACTAATTACATTTTTTCTTGATAGATGACATGTAATCAATTAATTTTAGAACTATAAAAATAGAGTATATTTTTACTTCAACTTTATATATATATATATATATATATATAACAATTGCTTTTGCTAGAATGCATTAGACTGTATTAAATTGTAATGAAATAAATTAGATTATAATGCATTGTAGTAAATAAAATTTAATACAGTATTATATTCGGTGTGTGATTGTAATATAATGTAATAATTATATAATTTATTTTTTTATTATTTAATTATAAATTATTATTTTTAATTAATAACTAAATAATTTTAAAATATTATTATCTTTTTTTAAAAAATTATCTTTTTAAAAATAAATAAAAATAATGCAATACATATTAGATTCAAGGAAAGGGTGTGTCAAATTTTGAAGATTTAAATTGTATTATTTTTAATTTTTATATAATTTAATCCCTACATTAAATATTAATTTTTTTTATTCTAAATAATAAATATTAAAATAATCTAGTTCAGAGCCGTCTGTGTCTGTCGATATTTTTTTATTTATAATACAAATCAAATCTGAAATATTTAAGTTTATAATTTTTCATATTTATCATTTAACTTCTGATTTAATAACCACTGAGTCAACGGTTAATAAGCAAAATATATACAGAAGCGAGGGAAAAAGTAATTATCAAAATTTTAAGGAAAAAAAAATAAAACAAAATTAAAAAAAGAAAGTGACCACTAACACTTCCAGCTCTCTTCACAAGGAAAGTAAAGTTCTTTCCGCAAACTCAAGATTCAAGAACCCAATCTTCTTCCTTTTCATCATTCAATCTTCAATCTTTTAATCAATTTCTTCCTCTTCTACTTCTTCTACAATAACATCAATGGATCATCACCGCCTCCTCTCCGTCGTCTTCCTCTCCCTCCTCTCCCTCTCTTTCATTTCCGGTAAGTAACAATAACACTAACAATCACTTCACTTCACTTCACTTGTACCAATTATTTATTTGTTTCTTTTTTTTTTGGTTCATCTGGTTCCTCGCAGAATCAGAGCAAGCTACTTTCAAGATCGTCAACAAGTGCCGCCGCACCGTATGGCCGGGACTTCTCTCCGGCGCCAACACTCCGCAGCTGCCCACCACCGGCTTCGAGCTCAGGGCCGGAAAATCAAGAATGATCACCATCCCAAAATCTTGGTCCGGCCGTATCTGGGGTCGAACCCTCTGCGCGCAACAGAGCAATCAAACTTTTTCTTGTGTCACCGGAGACTGTGGGTCCGGAAGCTAGAATGCGCCGGGGGCGGCGCTGTGCCTCCCGCCACGCTGGCCGAGTTCACTCTAAACGGCGCCGGAGGGCTGGACTTTTACGACGTCAGTTTAGTCGACGGGTACAATCTCCCCATGCTTGTCTTCCCCAAGGGAGGCAAAGGTGGTGGATGCGGAGCGACTGGGTGTTTGGTGGACCTGAACGGCGCGTGTCCGAGGGAGTTGCGAGTGGCGCGGGAGAACGGGGGAGGAAACGTGGCCTGCAGGAGCGCGTGTGAGGCGTTTGGTGATCCTAGGTATTGTTGTAGCGAGGCGTACGCTACGCCTGACACGTGTTCGCCCTCTGTGTATTCCGAGTTTTTTAAACATGCATGCCCACGCTCCTATAGTTACGCGTACGATGACAAGACGAGTACGTACACGTGTGCTTCTGCGGATTACGACATTATATTTTGCCCGCCACCTTATACCAGGTGAATTTGCAATATTGGCTTCTATTTTCTCCATATGTTTTGTGTATATATGCGGGAGTAATTCGTCATTTCATCGTATGAATAATTCGCGCCCCGTTGGCACGTTCCGGAAAATTCGCTAGCTTTAGTGCATAAAAGTGGACAAACAATAATGCAGCAGATTTTTTAAAAAAAAAAAAAAAAATGAAGAAGCCAGCCCTTATGGAACCCAATAGTACTTCTATCTAGTTATTTTTCATCCAAAGATTTTAGTAAGATTAGGGTTAGAAGTTGATTTTGTGATGAAGCACTTTTATTTGAGTAGAAGTGCTCTATGACATT
This sequence comes from Azadirachta indica, assembly GCA_022749755.1. Classification (NCBI taxonomy): domain Eukaryota; kingdom Viridiplantae; phylum Streptophyta; class Magnoliopsida; order Sapindales; family Meliaceae; genus Azadirachta; species Azadirachta indica. The sequence goes on from CM040444.1 coordinate 16,970,289, forward strand.
TCTTATAGGAGTAAAGAAGGTACTCCTCAAAATGAAAAGTTTCAGAGACAAATAAATTACTTTGATAATCTGATTTTTGACGGCATAGACAATTTTTATTGATATTAAGGAGTGTTATTTTCCAAGGTATGACAAATTTTTGGACAGTTGATATTGGCGCTATAGTTACCTGGGCTAAGCGCTATGTGTGAGGACTTGTGTCAAGTCTTGGTCCAACTGAATTAGGTAGTAAGTAATTGAAGAGCATTTTTGAATTACTCACGTTGTAGTCAATCGGAATAGGAATTTGGATTTGTTTGGCTGATAGAGGGATAGGCATTAGTAGCAGCTAAAGCAATGTCTGTTTCTATGATTCAAGGAGCTAAAGAATTCTATTATGCTAAACAGAGCATTCTTACAGTTTTACTTTCAAACTCTGTTAGGTACTTAGTTTGTGTAGGAAAGTGATTATGCATGTGCAGCAAAATGGATGTCACAAGAATTAATAATGCTTTATTAAGAATCTCTGCTTGTAAATTGGAATATGCAGTCTGTTGTACCCATTTCCAATTCACTGCCAAATGATTCTTTTACTTGGTGCATCTATGAAGTGTGAACAATTGAAATTAGGATCAGCAAGTTGATCAAACTATGATTTTTTATTATCTGAGAAGCATGAAAACATTGAAGAAGCAAAGTTCTTTGCTACTGGCATAGTCTTCAATTGATTGTCTTGCCCTGTTACGTTAGGGTGGTTGGACCCCATTTAGTCAAAGGCAGGAAACTCAACTTACTCAGTATTCATCTTCAAACTAGAAACTGGATGAGGTAGTAGGTAATGCCTTCTTAGATTTGACTCACCATGGACCATCCATCTATAGATCAAAAACAAGCCTCTTTGGTGGTGCCCGCCTGCCTCATAACTTACTAAAATCCTTTTGTAAGTCCCTCTTTCAATCTTTTTATAGGTAGTTCTCTTTCCTTCTACCATAGGATCTGGCACCGATCAAGCTTGCTCGTATGTCCACGGGGCAAAACCTATTTGAGTAGAACTAGCCGAATCACTTGTGGTTATCACGTACGTAATGACTTGAAGCTGATAGAACGCTTTCTGAAGCAAGGCAAGCCCCCCTGCCTGGAAGGTTAAGACTTCTTCATTAGTTGCAGTGATCACAACCAAAGCCATGTCATGTCCATGGGCACTCTCACTTGCCCTAATGCTTTCTATACAGGCTTGAATTGATAGCTAGACAAGGCAGCAGTGTTCTACAGAAATGGTACATGGGGATTTCTCAGATCATCTAGCTACATATGCCCCAGTGCACCTTTTAGAACTTTACATAAACCACCAAGCTTGCATGCACTGATAGGTTATGGCTGGATAACTTCTTGTTCAATATTTTTCCTCATCCTTAACTCTCGTCCATTGCAATCGACACTGTCAAGCTATTGGCCTTAACTCTTGTTCCTGTGTGATGTATGTGTGTTCAAGTGTGTTCACTTGTGCGTATGTGCATGCATTATGTTTTACCTAGTTAAAATCTGGTGAAATTCGCTTCACATTGTGCCTTGGAAATGAATGGTCAGAAGCATTTAGATGAGCTTGAGGACTATTACAAGTTGCCTGATGGTGTTTATAGTGTACATGGTTCCTGACTCATTAATAGAAGTAATGATGTTGCACACAATTTTGTTCCTTTGTTTCTTCGTGGAGTCAGTCTTGGTGGGGTTCCTTCTTATATATATACATATATCTACATTTCAAAGGATGTTATGAGCACTTGTTACCAAATACCTTTTCCTTCTCTTCTACTTCTCTACCTCTGACTGCCCTTTTCAAAGTTGTTTAAAGGTATTTGGGCTATTATGTTCTCTTTGATTATTTTGTCCACTGTTTCCTTTGATTATACAGTGACATTATGAGATAAAATTGAATGTATGTTTACAAATATATGCAGCCAAAAATTGCTTGGATCAAGAAAAGATGGCACAGCACTACCACTAGTGAACAAGACTATGATGTACATTGCAAGCTGGCATGCAAACAGTGCTGCAGCCTCAGGTGTGCTCCAAAGGCATAATACTGCATGTGTCGCCTCTATTCTAACAGCAATTTTGCTCTTTTGGCCACTTATTTTACCATTATCATGACTAACATTGGCCTGGATACCTCCAGTCAGATAGTAGTGCGAATTCCAGCTGATGGGAGGGCCAGAAATCTACAACTCTACAGCTTCTTGTGTATATTGTCGGGCTCGTTGGAGGAAGAAATACCAGTCCAGATTTAGCCATCTCTCGTGGACTTCAAAATCCTTTTAGAAACCTTGTACATGCTATACTCCTTTTGTATACCTGTTTTCTTCCCATTACGATGTAATGAGATTTTCCACATTGTATTATTAGTAACAGTTTATCTTTGAATTCTATACATACGAGTGACAAGTTTTTGCAATATCAGAAATTCCTATATATTTGAAACCAGATTTCTAGCTTTGTGTTTTCTTTCTGGCATAACTTGGATAATAGCAGCCTGAGTGGTCTTGTAAGCAGCAGGCTATCTGATAGCATTTTTGGAATTTAAGCAAATATGCTTTGTTGTGGCTTTGAAGCAACATGTTTTACAGTAGGATGAGATCACCGAATTTCAGGTGTTAGTAAGAAGAATTCAGTCTTGCTCGCTAAAAGCACTGGAACTGAGTGTGGTTTTGAGTCACAGCAGAAGCTCTAAGTTACCTAAGACTGGTTGTTTGGTATTAACATATATATGACTTTGAAGTCGTACCTGTTATGGGATAAAATTAAAGTATAAAATATCAAACATTAATTAAAAAAAAAAGTGTACGTTACTAGAAATTGATATTATCAAATTTTTTTTTTTTTTTGTTTTATCTTTACTCTTAAATGAAACTCAAAAGATTAGTTTAGCTCGCTGAATTCTTGCATGGGCCAATATCTTGACTGATGGGGGGATCATTGAGCCCAAGAATTTAGAGTAGAAGGACACATCAGTCTTGTGAGCCCAGAAAAATTGTTGATACCTATTTGATGTCGAAAAGAGAAGGGAAAGAAGGGGATTACATTACTGATAATACAACAATTAATTATGGATGGAAGCAGAGTTTTTAAGGATAAGACAGCATCAAAGTCTGGTTGATGCTTGTCCATAAATAAAATCAAGCACGTTTAGAACCGATACGAAGTAAGACTGTTCCAAGACACAGAATAGGTCTATGATTTTGTATTGTAAAGCAACTAGAATAGAATCAGAATTAATTGTTGTTGCAAGAATGAATCTTACGTGGATTCGAGTACAAGAATGCTAAAAGCCTTTCATAATTAAAGAAAGAAAAACTAATTAATTAAATAAATAAAAATTTTAAGTAGGAGGATAAACGTACACGAATAATAAGTACAACAAACGAAGCTAAGCTAGCTAGCTAGCTACTAATATTCCTCTAGATCTCATCTTTGCTTTTAATTCTCAAACAAAAATATTTGATTGCAGCAAAGCAAAAGGGACAAAATTGCTTGTCTCAAAAGTCTTTATGTTTTTATATCTGACTTTTCCGCCGAAACAAACATCTGCTTAATTTTCAGACTTGCCTGCCGCTGCTCCCATTCATAGATCAGATGAGAGAGACGATGATCCAAAAAATGGAATTGGTCATCACGATTTGCTTTTGGCATGAACGTGAACGACGTCGTTTGCGAATAATTAATGATCAGAATATGTGTGTGTGGGTGTTATTAAAAATGAAATTGGAAATAATAAAAAATGAGGCATGGACCCAATTAACTTAAATTATATGCATGTAATCGTGGGCTTTGATTACATGCGTACATTTAGACGACAGTTTATAATTACGACGAATCTTGTTTGACGGACACCCAACACATAATTGGTAATTCCTTTCCATTAAAATCCGAATGAGAAAACGATCCTTCAATGGTCCCCTATCTTCAATATTCATTATCTAAATTAATTCCATATGATCTCCACGAGTTGATGATTTGAAATGATTTTATGGTTTGACGTCTTCTTAAAATCTCATCTCATGAGCTACCTAGCTAGGATCAAGAGATCTTCATGATCAAAACGATATAATATATAACATGCATCCAATTTTGTTTTGTATTTTTATTGTCAAAAAAGTTTATATATCCAATACCTCCCATTGCTTCGGTCAATAAAATTTTTAAAATATTACAAGATATTCAAAATTTAAATTTCGCTAGTAATAAAATTGTAAAAAATTCAATGTAATGCACAAAAATTATTATTTTACTATATATATATATATATATGTATGTATGTATGTATATATGTCACATGATGCCCTGCTCGATTGGACCCAGATGTCTACAAAGGAAACCAAAATGGGTACGAAATTTCTTCCCTTATTTACCTTCAAAAGTTCACTTTATCCTTAAATGGACAATATAATTTCACTTTTTACTATAAGATAATTATTTTATAAAAAAAAAAAAAAAAACCCTACTCAACTTTTCAATTGACAATTTGATTGGCTTATAACAATATTAAAACTCACTTTATTTAAGAAATATTTAAAAAGTTCTTTGAATGGTCTATGCAATCGTGTGGTGTGGACCAACTATACATTATGATGTTTACAGGTAGAAAATATTTATTCCTTAAACAATCACAACTAAATCAAAATTAAAAAAAAACCAATTAAAACAATAAAAAAAGAAAAAATCATTAGACTATAAATTTAAATATATTTCAAAAGCACACCGTCATTAATTTTCAAGTTATATAGATCCTAAAATTTAGATATATTTTCACTTCAAACAAATTTTAAATTAAAGATCATCAACTTATAATTTAATCTTGGATATTTATAATTATCAATAATTAATAAATGTATAATTTTTATATTTGTGTTCTATGAACCTCGGACATTTATTCCATATTATTATTGTTAGTAGGCATTATCATTTAAATGAGAGAATTCCGGATAAAACGAGGAATTGTATTATTCATATAATTAGTTAATAAAACATGATCATACACATTCTTATTGACTAATTATGATCATAGTTGAAATAACTTCATAAATAATTTAAAATATATGACATAATTTTGTTATATAAGTAAGTGCCTTTAGTCTAATTCAAAAGAACATGGGTCTCTAAAATCGTCATAAGTTCAAATTCTATTGAGCAAGTTATCTTACGAGTACTAATTAAATAAGCTAATATAAACCAAAACTATGATACAAAGATAGAAATTTGGAGTAGAAATTTTAGAATAATGAAGAAGGGTTTCGAATTATTTTCTAGATTACAGCAAGACTTTTGAAACCATTACTTGTTGCCTTTGTGTTAAACAGTGGATGCACCATTAGCATCACTGCAAATATCAATGGGATAAATGCAAAATTATAAGAACTCTTGGTCGAACTAAAATTTAGTAATGGAAAAAAAAAAGGGTAATTTTTATTTCCCGAATATGATAAGGCAGACATGAGACAAGAGTCTACATAACATAATTAATTGTTGGCACTATTATTTCATATCCCGCGAGTCAAAATTTTGGACTTCCATTAAAAAAAAAAACAGCAAATAATCAATTCAATTAAATTCAATGCCACCCACATCAAAAGAAGAGAAAATTTGGAATCCAAAGACTTTGGCCATAATTGCCTTTCACCAGTGCTGGGATCCACTTATCATTGTCCTACGTGGCATAACCGGATGGTCAAATTTATCTTACGTGGTGGTAGACTTACCAATAGAAAAGTGGCCCCACTCTTCTGTGAGTGTCCATCTCAGCGTTGTCATAGTGAGGTGGACAGTGTCAGCTCCATGATATGTGTGGTGTGTGGTGGTTGCTGATGTGAGGAGGTACAGTCACAGATGTCACGATCAGGAAAAGGTGTTAGGTGGGCCATATTGTTCCCAAAGCTCCGTTTCTTTTTTGACTTCGCCGTTTGAGGAAATCACGCGGTGTGGTGTTTTTACTGCCGGGATTAAAGTACTGGAATAGAAAATCGGGAGGTTTTACAATTTCCTCCGGTGAGTAAATCGCATGAAGATATTTGTAGAAACATGACGATTGATGATGGTGTTTCATTCTAAAACAGGAATATTACAAAAGTTGGTTCTCTTCTAATTTTATTTTCAACAAATTTGAACAGATAATTAAAAAGTGCATAAATTAACATATTAAAACAGTAATATCATAAATACAAACCCTTTGTATAAATTTTAGAGAAATTGATGGATACCCTAAAAAAATAGTCAAATATTTTATAACATTCGAGACAAAATAAATACTCCTCTTATTTATAAATAAATAAATATTTTTATGATGACCGATTAAGTCATTATTATTTTACCACTAAAATTTTGAATAGTAATAAAATAAGATATATATATATTTTTTATATATAATAATTTAAAAAATCTCTATTTTAATAATTTTTATAATTTATTAAAGACTAAATAAAATTTTAATTTATTATTTTAATAAAAATTTAAAAAAAAATATTATTATTAAATTTAAATAAATTTAAAATTAATTAATTTGTATATTAAAATATTTTAAACTTTTTTTAAAGTAATAGTTTGATTATATTAAATTTTGCAAAGTTTAGGGAAAAGTTAATCTTACAATAATAATATTTTAATAAAAAGCCATACACAAATAACCTTCGCAGTTCTTTCTCTACTGACTACGGCTACACAACCGCGGAAACGCAATCCAATCAATACATCAAAACAAGACACAAAACAAGCAGTAACTCGAGACACAAAAACAACAGATAACAATAATAATACAGCTGCTTGCTTTGGACTATTCTCCTTCTCACTCACTCCCTCACTCTCCCCTTCAGCTCAGTCTCTCTCTGTCTCTCTCTCTCTCCCAAAAAAAGAAAAATAAAATAAAATAAAAACACCCTTTCTGGTTTATGGTGATTGGCATTTTACCCTCAAACAAACCTTGCCCATTTTCGTCTCCGCCTTCCTCGTTACTCCCAGCCCTACATTTTCTTCCTCCCCATCCTCCAATTCCAAACAATGATGCATCTTTTCCCTCATAGATTCTCCTCCTTCATTCTTCCCTTCATTGTTCTCCTCGCAACCTCTCAAGGTAATAAAACCAACCATATTTGTTCTTCTGGGACCTTTATTACTTTATTCATATCTATTTAGTTTTCTTCATCGCGGGTTTCATGTGCTTCTTCTTCATGTTTATATTGTTGGATTCAGGTGTGTTAAGTGCTACATTCACATTTGTCAACAAATGCGACTACACAGTGTGGCCCGGGATTCTCGCAAATGCCGGCAGTCCTAGACTCGACAGCACCGGATTCGAGCTCCCAACCGACTCTTCCCGCTCTTTTGCTGCTCCCACTGGCTGGTCCGGCCGTTTCTGGGCTCGAACCGGCTGTAACTTCGACGGATCCGGAGCCGGTTCTTGCCTTACAGGCGACTGCGGGTCCGGACAAGTAGAATGTAATGGATTAGGCGCCGCACCGCCGGCCACTCTAGCGGAGTTCACCCTCGGTACTGGCGGACAGGACTTCTACGACGTCAGCCTTGTCGATGGGTACAACTTACCCATGATTGTGGAGAGTTCCGGCGGGTCGGGCCTCTGCGCTACGACGGGTTGTCTCACCGACGTGAACCGGCAATGTCCGGCCGAGTTGAGGGTGGGGGACGGCGACGCCTGCAAGAGCGCCTGTGAGGCGTTCGGAAGTCCCGAGTACTGCTGTAGCGGCGCGTTTAACTCACCTGCCACGTGTAAGCCGTCGGTTTATTCCCAGATGTTTAAGGCGGCTTGTCCGAAATCTTACAGCTATGCTTACGACGATGCTACGAGTACGTTTACGTGCAGCGGAGCTGATTATACGGTGACGTTTTGCCCTTCCTCTTCTACTAGGTAAGTTACCGTTATTTTTTGTTATTATTGCTTTTGTGGCTTGCTTTATCCCCTTTTCTGCTTATGTAGTCTGCCTCAATTAAGATGTTTAAGAACTTTTATGGTAGGATTATTTTCAAACTCGTCCCCGTAGTTTGTAATGCGACCTATTAATCCATTTATTTATCACTTGTCGAATAATCACAGGAGCAATTGTCTTTTTAATAAAATCAGTGGACGGCAAGCAAGCATGGAATAATATGAGACAAATGATATATTTGTTAATTAATTTGTTATTTTATAAAAGTATGTGGACGAGTTTGATAATAACCCATAGTGTGTTCAGTGCGCTCGGTTGGTAATAAACAAAATTAAAGATTGTTCCTTCTACAATATTTTCTGTAGTTTATATTTTTCTCAGATGGTGTCCAACTGGAAATGTCAAAGATTCTCTTCATTATGATTTTTTTAATGCTTAATTTAATTGTATAGAATTCTTTTGATTAATTGAGGTTGTTGAGTTGCTTTCAATGTCATTAATGAGATGGATTCGGTACTTAAATCTTTTTCACCAAAGAATCTGACTAGCAATTATATTTCCTGCTAAAGAAATTAATGATTTCTTCCCACTCCTTCTAATCTGCAGTCAGAAATCTTCAAGTTATTCAACGCCAGTGACTGGAGCAACATCACAGCAGGGATCAGGTTTGGAGTATTCTGGTTCAGGATATCCAGGTACTGTTGTTGGATCAGGGTATCCAGCTTCAGGTTCCGGTTCCGGTTCCGGTTCCGGTACCCGTTCTGGTTCTGGTTTGGCATCGGGAGAGACCATGCTAGCAGATGGATCATACTTAGCTGGTTTAGCCATGGGAGATTCTCCAAGAACAGCTTTGCCTAGTGCTGCTCTGGCATTCACAGCTTTGTCAGTCGTGTTTTCATTTTCCTACTTGTAGTAATCTCTTATACTTAATTAAACTTTATGAGTTTTTGCTTTTTTGATGTGAATTCTTTCCATGTTTTTGCAGCGTTTGTTAAGAAAAGCTGACAAAATTCTTATTCCAGATTGTAAACCACCACCATCCACTTCAAGATTCTTAGAAATTCCATGTTACATACTTCAAAAAAATTGTTTGTTCCTCCGTAATTTTGACAACATTAGGTGCTTTTACAGAATAAAAAGCAACAAATCTGCATCAAGTGGAGTTCTTTGATATTGTTTTGGTTCAATGATTTGTCTGAGGAAGAAGAGAGAATATTTTCGGCTCATCTTAAAAGTGATTTCTGTAAATGTGAATACACGAGCAAGATTGTTGGCTGGTTTTATTTTTCTGTCTTGGGGTATTCCATTTGCTTTTTGCTTTTGTCTGCGATGGGTCATGTTATAATTTTGTTAGGTGGGTTGTGCAATAAATCACTCATTGATGTTTGAATCTAGAGGGAAACAAATTCATTTGTGGGCCAAACCCTAAATCCAAATCGTATCTTATAATTAAAAATTTCAAAATCAGAGGGAATAAAGTCATGAGATGGGATCTTTTTTCGTTGATAATATGACTAGTGGCCGGATTCTAATTGGAAGTGTGATTATTGCCTTTGAACTTTTAAGCCGAAAACATTTTGTAAACCATCCATCCATCCATCCATTTTATAGTCTGCTCCACTATGTCCAGAGCATATGGTTAGAAGATATATTACAGCTAAATTTAGATGGTTTTATTTGGATCAACATTACTTGATGTCACTAGCAAAACAGTACCATCTTAGTTCAGTTGCTACAACATGTGACAATTGTTCAAAGAAATTAACACTTTCTTGAGTAACCAATTCAATTATTGATATTCCAATCACGTGCTATATCAGATTATCATTTTCTAATCAAATAATATTCCTTTAAAGAGAAATCTATAGTTCTACATCTTGCAAAAATTATAGCAACACTCAATTTAGTTTCTAATGCACACCTTTGACACTGATGTCGAGCGCTTACCTCTAAGTAACTATCTGCTGTGGTTTACAATCGAATTGTAACATGTTTGGTTTCTTCACCGCGGCAGAGGGAGAATGTAGAATTTATTGTTCTATTGCCATACTTGGCACTCACTTTGTATTCACCTAAGAAACCATAAAAACTATATGAACCGTGGTCATCAGTTTGACCATTTACTTCCACTGTTTGCCATTCTTTCAAGAGCTTGTCAACCACATCACCAGCAGGAAGATTTTGCAAATTATAATCTGTCAGGCACATTTGGTAACACCCTTTAGGATGTAATGCTGTCCAAAGCATTATCCCATTCACAGAAGGATGCGAAAAGCCTTCCCTCAGTACTTGCTCCAGGTATGTAGCCTATGAAAATTTGCAAAAATGAGTGAAATTGAATTTAGGAACTAGGTTTACAACAAATCATGCTTGCTCACCTGTGTTTCCATGCCAAGTTTGCTGCTGACATCAACTTCTGTAAGCCAAATGGGAAGTTCCAGTGTGGCCAGTTTGTCCAGGATTCCTCTCATTAGAGGAAGGTTTGGTACTGTAAAGTGTCCTTCTAAGCCTATACCATCCATTGAAATCCCTGCTCTTTGGAGTTCTCTTAATCTCAAAATGTAGCTGTCAACTGTTGAATTCACATCACTGCAAGTCTCAACCACATTGAATTCATTCATAAAAAGAGTTGCCAATGGATCTGATTGGTGTGCTGTTTCATAGAAATGCAAGGTCGCTTCAGGGCCAAGTCGCTGCTCATAGAAATCAAAATGTAGCATCTCATTGCTAACATCCCAATGAATGAATTCTTCTCTATATTTGCTCATTAGGCTTTGTATGCGGGACTGGACTGCTGATTGTAGCTCAGGTCCTGTAAGATTTACTACCCATGCAGGCGTGTATTTAGGATCTTCCCAGAAGATATTGTGGCCTCTAGCAATAATTTGATTTGCTCTAACAAATTCCAACATTTGGTCTGCTATAGTATAGTTAATCTTCCCTTGTTCTGGTTCCGTTGCATACCACTTCAGTTCATTCTCAAACACTGCTGCATTGAATCTCTTTACAAACCAATTCTGCCCCAATCAGAAAAATTACGTCATTCTAACTTGCAATAATGTTCAACTGTGCTATAATGTTCATGGCAAACATCATAGAATTTCACCTGATAGGGTAAGTTTCTGAGAATTGTACTTGCAATTGCAGATCCAATTGGAAAATCCTTTGAGATTTGCTCTATGGTTAATGCGGCTCCTTGTAATCTATCTCCATGTCCATCTGCTACATGGATTGTCACAGCTCGTTTTCTTTCCTGTGTAATATTCATACAATTAGCCTTGCACATAACAGATCCTGGAACTATTAGAAAGATTTTGACATTTCAAATCTTGATTGATTTTCAGTTAAAATTGGAAATTCCAAGGTCTCACTATCATTTTTAACGGTGATATAAAGCTATCACACATGGAGCAAGTTACACAGCAATAGAAAGGTGTTACCAGTAATTACAGTGTTAATTGTATATTGCTGGTTGAACCTCCATTGCTGATTGGTAAATGGCTGCAGCGAAGAACTAGCTATTGCTATATCGATATCTGTATTATCTGTATTCTGTATATGTAATCAAGCACAAAATTTTTTAGTACAGTCCTTTAAGCAGTATATGTTGGTTAATCTTACACTCATTATCATGGTCTAAAGAAACATTACGCACAGCTTGATATACCTGAAAGAACAGTAGAGATAAGTTTGATGAAGAATCAAGAAGAAATCCCCCTTTAAGAAATGACCAGCATCCATTTTTGGCCAACGCAGTTCCTATGCAGCTATACATTGTATTTTCTGTCTTTAGGCTTGCCTTTATGAGAGCTGAATTAGCACCCTCAATCTTCACCCAAGCTGTTAAGAATCAAAGAAATATATATCTCTTAGCCCCGGTGCAAGGTTGCATGTTTACATATTTTAGTGCAACAATGGTGAAGTAAAAAGGTTGAAGAAAGGAAAGAAAACCATACTAGAGAAACAGTAGATGGTTCCCTGGGTGAGATTGTGCAATACGAAGGCTGGGGTATAAAAACTAGTCGTGGAGTATGTAATGCTGCTCAGGTTTTCCGGTACCTGATTTTTGAGAATTCCTCCATTGTAAAGTGGCTTCTCTGGCAACCCTTTGCACTGCCAAGCAAGTAACGTTGTGCATATCAATCAAACAATGCAACTCAGAGTTGAACTAGGAAGACATTTAATATCAATTTCCAGAACTAAAATTTTACCTCAGTGTAAGCAGTGAAATCATACAATGGCCCATCTGCAACATAAAAAGTTTTAAGCATAATGGAATCCCCATTTGTAATAACATGAACAAAAACCAGAGAGGAGCTGCAGTATACCATATGGAGCAACCAAGGAAACTGCTGCGAGAATGAGAAAAACAACAGAAGCAGAAGTAAATTTCATGTTGTTTTCCGACAAATTTTGAAGTTTTGACCCCGTAAAATAATGGAATTTTATACAGAGAACAGTTGGTGTACTTAAGTTTCAGAGAGGTGGATTGGTCACAAGGGAAACAGTGACAGGTTTTTTTAGTATTCCCGTGCTATGCTCACATGCAACAAGCTGCTTCATGTGAACTTAAAATCAGAACATTTACTTGGGTTTTTAACTTAAGTTTAATAATTTTGGAATCTATAGAAACTCTTTTCTTTAAGTAATTCTCGCTACGATTTAATTCCCAACGGCGTACGAGGACAATTATTCCTTTCTTTGGCTTTATCGATTCTTCAATAATCTCTAGTCTATCTTGCGAAATTATGAGTCTAAAATATGTGGTTCAAATCCTAGATCTGCCACAGTCCATAAAATAAATCAACTCTTGCATTTGTCAACATCTTCTCATTCAGCAAACAAGAGAAAGTAGCATCTATCTAATGAAAGTGTTGTTGTATTAAAGAAATTGAAAGAGATTACACTTCGCATAAAACCAGCCACTCATGTAGGGAAAGCAGACAATACATCACCATTAATAAAGGTTTTATTTAATATTTAGAGAAGAGTACCGATTTTGATTTTATTTCATAACAAATGTAACTGATAAATTCGTAGCACAACCTTCATTTTATTGTACTCACAAGAGTTACAAACATAGCCTAATTCATGTAGAAATGATATTGTAAACTAGGTAGATACAAGAGAACATAGAGCAACAAAAGATTATGGGAAATAAGAAAGAATCTGTCAGAAATTTAGGGGAAAAGCCAAAACAGACATCAAGATAGACCCATACTTTGTGACATTATAAGTCTTTAGTTTATGGAATGTTTTAATTTTAGTTGCGCATTTTGTAATGGAAACAATAATAGTAAAGTCACCGACAAGTAGGCATGGGTAATGGGAGCATGGAACGGAATGTGTCTATAATTTGTGCTTTTTCTTTTCTTAATTTTCAGTTCGAGTAAAGTGTAGCTATAGCTAGAGGCCACTGCTTTAATTTCTTCATGCCCTCTATCTAAGTGAGGCCGTGGTTGCAGAGAACTTCGCATGCGCACATGATACAATTGCAGCAGGGGACCACGAACTTCAGTAATTTGGAGCATGAAAATGAAAAGAAATCATATTCATACCTTTGAACAAAGGAGCAGGGAGAGGCTATGATTTATGGGCGTCTGGGGCTCCTCTTCCGCGTGCCTGAATCTTGAGCTTTTGCTATGGAACTCATTTTCATTTACAGCCATATGCTACGTTCACATTTTTTTTTTTTTATTAAAAGTAAATTTAAGTGATTTTTAATTTTAAAGTCAAAAATTTACTTCACATATTTTCTTTTTTTTTTTTCCAAAAAATAAAATTAAATTAAAATTTCATAACGAACAATGAAGAAGTAATTTATTACAATCTAATACTGACCTAAATGATAATCATATTTGGATAATATTATTAAGTGGCCTTGGAAAAAATTTGGACCCTCAGCTTGGGTTTTATTTTGGATAGGGTTGGATCTTGGTGTTGCATGCCCTCAAAACAAACGCAACCCATTTAGCATTCCGCCACTCAAGTTTCTATCACAAGCCCAATACTAATGGCTATGAGTCGCTTAAAAGCGTACAAAAGCCTCGTCTGGATAAGGTACAAAGCTTGTAACTGCTTGAAGTGAGTATCGTGAAATCACTGCAAGTCGTGAAATAATACGGGAAGAAACTAGACAGGACAAGCTAATTTTTAAATTTAAATTAAAAAATTACACAAGCTCTAATCAAATATCATCACATTTGGCAATAGTACATAGATTTAACGCAAATATCACGCCAGATGGCTAAGCCTCTCCTCCTACTATTTTAGAGAGTCAGAACAGAATAATTGTGCCTTCTTAAAATGAATTATGTATCTTGATCAACAAACTGATGCCAAAACTTGGGATATCACTGAGCCAACATACATAAACTCATCAATCCTTACCTTCGTGGCCTCAATTCTGTTACTGACTATTGGATACTGTAGACGATTTCTTCGATTTCCTGCTTCGGTAAATCTTGGTGTATATGTTCTTGGTTTTCAGTGCAAGCAAAATGTCTAAACCGAATCCAACAATGCATGCTATAGCCATGATGACGAATACAAGCCTGTAACAATGGGCTCCCACACAAGTGTTGCCGCCTCCTGGAGTTGGGATAGCTTGTGCGTCGTAGAGGTATCCGGCAAGCAGGCCGGAGAAGAGGAAGGAACCGAGGGGAAGGTTGAGAATTAGAATGTTATAGATTAGGCCGTAGTATTTGAGACCGAAGAGCTCAGATGCTGTAGGAACTGTGACTGCTAGACGAACTCCATAGCATAAGCCGACTACAATTGAGCCAACGTAGAGAGAACCAGGCATGGCTAAAGCCATCAGAATGTAGCCAACAGCCATTAAAATCTGAGAAGCTGCATTCCATAGAGGTCTTGGTGTTCCAGCTTTCCTGCAAATGCGAAAAGTCAGCTGAAAGCTCTGTGCAGAATTAGACAATGAAAGGAAACTACGCACGGATTTCAATTGTCACAATAATACGGAGAATACAATCTCTCAATAAATTAGGCTGGCCCAGAGACATTAAACCAGAACGCAAATGGATCCAGCTATGTGGCCCAAAAGCTGTGTCGCCAAGCTCATTTAAAATCAACGGGCGGTGCCTTTCAAAGCTATGGTTGTCATAAAAACTCCAGTTATCAAATATTAATGAGAAGAACGAGTGATCTCCATTAGAAATTTGTGTTTATGGAGCATTTTATCTAAAATTGAATATTTCCATTGTCTTTTAACAGTACCAAAAATCTAAAATTGATCGTAATCAACAGTGTGGGCAATGAATGCGGTGGGCTCTGGCCAAAAAATTGAAGAGATTTTTCTATCTATTGGGAGGAACAAGACAAATAGATTTGTGGGCCGGTCCAATGTTTCATATAACCCAAAAAGGTAAAGGTCGTAGAAATCCAGCTTTACTTTTCTGCTTTTTAGCTTTCCTTTTTTTTTTTTTTTTTTTTTTTTTTTTTATCTTTTCTTTTCTCCATAACAATAGACCGGCCCAGCCATAACTTCCTATCCTCAATTCCTTTCCCTCTCAGCTTAATACTTCCAAAAGTTGATGAATGGTGCAAAAGGAAGGAATAGACCAAGTCCTAGAAAATAAATAAATAAATAAATATTTGGGAAGCTACCAGGAAATAAATACCAAGTCCCACTAGATTTGATTATAATATATAGAAGTGGAAAACATCTCATTTTCTCCCCTTTTTTGCAACAATATAAAATCTCAACCTAATTCCACGAATATTTCCATTGTCTTGTAGCTCTTTAGTTAATTTTGAGCACACAACAAAGTAAAATTTTTAATAAAATATTTAGTAAATACCCATAACTGCGAATTTAAAACTACTACACCTCTATAAACGAAGTAAAAGTAAAAAAGTCATAATACACCTAATCTGGACCTAATCACAAGTCAAAGGATATATACGCCCATCAATTCCATTCTTACAAAACTAGAAGAGGGATGGATATCATTACTGTCTTACGTGCGCCAACCTACATCTACCCACTGATCAATTTCCAACCTTTCCAACTATGAAATCAAAACCATAAATAGGTTTGGTCACAATACAATGGTCGTGGTCATGAAATTAATTTGTTCAGTCTCATGTTAATTATTATTATTATTATTATTATATTTAAATCTCATAATAAGTTAAAATACCGTCACTAAAATCCTGCCCAAATTCCTTCCCAACAACCCTAGTGTGAGTAGAATTTTTCCCGTTCCAAGATATTCTATCATTTCGAAAAAGAGAAATACCGTACATAGAAAAATTCTAGATGTAAGATTGATTGTCTATTACCAAAACCATGTGGAAGAAAATGGAAAAGTGTGCATAATATGAAAATCGAACATATTCTCAAAAAGGAAAAGCATAAAACACCATGTGAAAAATCAACCAGTTCCTTTGACAAATTCAACAGTTAAGATCCGAATTTTCGACAAATTCTCGAATACTTCGTTTAGCCTTTTAGCAAAACCAAGAGTTGACCTAATAAGGTTAAAAGCTAACCGAATATTCCAAAGAAAATATTAACAAATGAATAAATAAATTCCAGGGAATAATCCCTACTTCCAATCTAAATCTCCTATTCCCCACGCCCAATAATCATGCATCGTGCATCAGGCATGCAATAACAACCGTCCTACGACGCCGTTTTCATCATTCACAATCACTACGTGAAAGTTATGCTAAGTAATTAAATCGAACTGAAACATTAAATAATAAGATAACAATTCGGGTGATTAAATCAAATTAAGAAGATCTAAAACCGAGTTTCAAGTAATGATTTCGAACTTACTTGAGGAAATATTCCGACACGGAACCCGATATAATTCTCCCGAAAAATCCCCAAATGCTGGTGAGCGAAACGAAAATCGAAACGTCGGCGTATCCAAGGGCCAATCCAATTTGTCCCATGTTGTTCATTACCGCCAAACCTGTCCCCACCCCACAAAGAAAGGAAATGAACAAGATCCAGAAATCAACGGTCTTCATTGCCTCGATAATCGTATGGTCTTCTCCAAGCACCGGTTTTCCCTTTACATCCGCCTCTGCTACTCCCTCCTGCTTCTCCACCGCCACAACAGCCTCCGTCCTCTCGGCCGCGTTTTCTTCGTTCATTAATGGTTGTACGACCTGTTCTTCGATGTCCCGTTCGTTTCTCGACCGGTTAAATTCCCAGCTCTTAATGAACGAGTAAACCGGAATTACTACCGGAGAAGCTAATAGAACTAATAGAATACCGGAGAAGATGTGAGAGATGGTTTCAGTTTTGTTCGGCAAGAAATCGTAAGCTAGTAAATAAAGCGCGACCACGACAGCGACGACGTTGATCACGGAGAAGTATTTAGTTTCTTCCCTTTCTTCCGCGACTGTGGTCGTGGGAGGAGTCTCTCGGAGGAAGAAGATGGCGGACAGGCAGACGGCGAAAGGAATAACAGCGAGCATGAAGAGAAAAGTTGCAGGGTCATCGGAAAACAAAGCGTTGCACAAGTCGGTGAATATAGCGGTGCTCAAACCAACATATCCTTTCAAAATGCCGGAAACTGGTCCCCGATTTCTCCTGAAATTCCGTATGCAAGTCACCAGCACCGCCGTATTCATCCACGTCGTACTATTTCCTCCCAAACAGAGAAAAATACACATCTGCCAATACGACAGCGGTTGAATTTTCCTACTGACAACAAGCCATTGCGAGCCATAACCTATCAGACCTTCAAGGGATCCGATAAGGAGAATGATAGGCGTTGGGACACGATCAGAGGCGAGGCCGGCGAGAAGGCCAAAAGCTTTGCCGACGTCCTTTGCGACGGACAAATTGTTCAATTCGAGTTGGGTTAGATTCATAAGAGTCTTAAGAGCGTCGGAGTAGTTTGAAAAGGTGTAGTTGTTGCCGGAAATGGCTTGCACCCAGACGGCGGCGACGAATCCCAGCCATTTCGCGGCGGAGGAGGTGCGAGAAACTTTAAAACCCATGAACCTAACAGTCAAAAGAAGGGTGATGAAGAAGAAGGAAACGTAGGAAGAAAGTGGGGAGGGAGTAGTGAACTAGGGGAATTCAGATAGATGGATATTTAAAGTGAGATTCTTTTGGAATTAAATAATGGAGTTTCTGGTTTTGGTGGTGTAGGTTGTAAAGCGACACGTACGGCTGCGCTTCGTTGTACTCTTTTAAATTTTTTTTTATTTTCATTTTATTTTTATTTGACGCGACACTATGTGCCGCTGCATTCAGATTTGGCTGTAAATTCTTTGGAATTTTCCTCACAATTTGATGAACAATTTGATAAACGTGGGACCGTCAATGTTATTTTCCAAGAAAAATTAGGCATTAATCAAGCTGTTCATCATCTTGATAGAATAAAGTAATTGGTAATGTGTCTTATTATATATTGACAATAAATATTATTATCGATCATCTTCTACTGATTATTTTTGAGAAACTTTTTGAACATTTATTTATAGGCTAAATTTTAAAGGCAAAGGCGCGGAGACTCAAGTTACATGTTTTAAAAATTACTATCGCATTGATCACAGTGATCTAAATAAATCTTTGGAAATGAATTTGGGTGAATTCCCAACAGATAGGTGCTTAATTTTTAGTAAAATAATACACAAGAATACGCTTTAGACTTTTAAAACTAATTGGCGCCTAGCTTTGTTTATTATTTCATAGTTAAATGTTAATCAATTTACTTAAATATAACCCAACGCTTTTTAAAATATCCAATCATGAAATAATCCCATCACAAACTGGTTGGCCAGACAAAGTGTCCTTGGGTTAACCTTTTTATTTGTTAAAAGGTATTTTGTTAATGTTAAAAAATTTTTTTATGTTAATTAACTGCATTGAAAAAAGATTTTTAATTGTTTTTAAAATTTTATTTTTTTAAATAGAATCAATAATGACTTAATTTTTTTAAAAATTATTTATGATAATTAAATATTAATAAATTTTATTAGAAATTTACTTACAAAAATTTTATTACAAAAAAATTTTATAAACAAAAAAATTTATTTAAAAAATTATATCAAATATGTTAAAAAATTCTAAAATTTGAATTGTGCATTCATATTACTTTTTAAAATTATTGTCTCATATTATATCAATTTCAACATGATATTTTAGTGTCTTACTTATATGGGATTAACAATTGTTAGTCCCATTAATTAAGAATTTATTTGTTATAATTAATCAAAATATGTTTTTATTTATTATTTTATGAAATCTCACATATCCGTTAATATCGAAGTTAAAAGAAAGTGGCTGGGGGTTAACCGTTAACGTGGGTGTAAGAAAACAGAAAACGGGAAAACGGGAGAAGTGAACAAACTCAATTAATTTTTTGGACACGTGAATGTGACGGCGACGGCAAGTTTCGTAATCGTTACTGTACATCTAAGTCATGCGTACGCGAAATCGTAGAGCGATCGCGGGCTCTCTGTTTTCTTGATCACATATGAAGTCGTTACTTGCGCTCGAAACAAGAAAGTGCATCTTTTTTTTTTTTTTTTTTTCTCTGCTGTGAACAACAATTTAGTTCTGGTGTTTTCTTGAAATAACAAATCAGGACAATGTTTGTGAAATTTTAACAATTAAATAACTGTCTTTTGTTTTTTCTTCCAACGGTCGAGAAAGCAATTAGCAATGTTAATATAAGAATAAAACCATTATTTGCCAATTAAAAATAATAATCGCAGTGGTCGTATAAGTGCATGATAAGTTAATGGAGCTATGACTTAGTGCTAAGAAAATATTGCAATCTTAAAATAAATACATAAATACGTTATATTAGATGGCCAATAATCAGGATGGAGCATGCTGGGATACTAAAAAATCTCTATTAAATAAAATATTTATGCTAATTAAAAATTTAGTAATTAAAAACTCGGTGCACATGAAATATGATAAGTTCTTTGAATTATAAATTAGGTGGGACGTCACTTGTTTTGATGCCCCTGTGTGTTTAGAAATCATTTTAATAAAACAAATTAAATTATACGAAAGTTACAAAACAGCATTGCAAATATATTTTTAAAAAAATTAATTCGGATTTACATTAGAGCGTGTATATATTTAACTAATGTCCTTATTAAATTAAATTTTTAAATAGTTATTTAATTTTTTAATTTAATTATTAAAAGAGTTACTAATTAATTATATGGGCCATGTGATTAGGAATCATTTTAATAAAACAAATTATATGAAAGTTATAATATGACATTGTAAATATATTTTTTAAAAAATTAATTTAGATTTACAAAGCAAAGCATGGTGTATTCACATGAATCTTATGAAATTATATTTGATTTGTGTCTTTGTTGAATTTTTTTTTTTATTTTTTTAAAAATTTTAATTTAATTATTAAAAAAATTACCGATTGCATATTCTTGTTGATTCAATAAATAAAATATAATGCATAATATTTATACTATATTTTAAGAAATGATTTATTTCACGAATTATATACAAAAGATAATAGTCTTTAATGTGTTTTTGTATAATAATAATAATAATAGTAAACTCACGTTCCTATCAATATGAAAATGAAATTGGAACTAAGTATTCACAAGTCCGTAATCATCTTTTCCTCGGCTTTTTATTTTTATGAAAATGAATTCAAGCTAGTTGGGTTACAATTTTGAAAAATATATGATCTTTTTTTTTTTTTTTTTGGGTGCGGAAAAGTATAAGAACGGCAACAATGGTGCTTCAAATTTTCTCGAGAAATTTTATTTTCTCCTTTTTATTTTCTCGTTTTTTATAGATAAATCGAAACAATATTATAAATGCGAAATAGGTTTGGTACCCTTGATATGGACTTGACATCCATCCTTTACTGAAATTGACTAGAAAAGTAGAGATAGAGTGATAATGCAGGTTGCATATCAATCAACTTGCATTGTCATTTTTCAAAAAAGCATCTTTTATTTAGTTGATAAGATCCGAATGATGTGGTACGTACGGTCCTCTATCCAGCCTGTCTTAATATGTACAAGACATGTGCCTAATCACAGCCTTTTTCTCTTACTTTTAATTAGAGATATTTTTACAACTATAATATATTATTTTCTTTTGAAAAAAAGGTTTCAACGACAATGAAAAACGAAACTTTTGCCGTCGAAACTTCAGTTTTGTGTACAATGACAAACGAATCTCTATGCTGCGTAATTCATTGTTCTTCTTCTCCCCTCAATTGTTTTTCAAAAAAAAAAAAAAACATTAATAATTGGTAAAATTAACTCTTCAACTCTCCCGCACTTCTTATATAATAATTACACAAATATCTAATTATTTTTTCATTTAAAAAAATATATATATCTAATAAAACTAATTAGCAACTCGTAAGTTTCTAAATGCTTAAGACTGCTTGTTGTTTCATAAAAAAAAGAAAAAAAGAAAAAAAACCCCACCAAATAATCAAAGTATTTTGAATTGCTTTGTGTTTAACCAAAAATCAAAGACGGTCAGTGATATACTCCTTTTAAAATATTAATCAAGTTGACAGTATTTTATTTTTTAAATTATTTGGGGAAATAAGTTTGCACAAATTTCCTTTAACTAATTAATTAAATAATTAATCAATTTTTGTTACTAAATCTAAATAAATATTTAATTAATGGCAGTCTGTCCAAAATCGTCCGCCTTTACAACCCTATCACATGCCGATTGCCCGGCACCGTTGATTTTTGGTAAATGTGTGGGGTCACTTAATAATTTAATAACTAGCCCAACTTGTTGCCCAAAGCCGCTTTCAAAAATTAAAAATCAATGAGCTTAAATTGTAACAATTCATTCTTTGTTTTTTCTGTTTTCTGTGTTTTCCGAAACAACTATGGTCAAGCTGTTCAATTTTTTTTGAAAATTTGACACCCACCACATTTCGTGGCCAGATTCAGTAAATTTCGTAAATTCTATCTACAGCTACATAATTTTTTGAGTTTTACACATGCGTTTCTAACTAAATTTATATTTTTTTATTTAACTTCAAATTTATTTTAATTTATTAAAAAATATTTTCAGGTTAGAAACAAATTGTTCTTTCGTGGACTCCGATCTGTTGTGTTGTTTAGTTTTATTTTAGAAGAATTTTGGTGGTTGTTAAAATATATTTGATATAATATCTAAAAATTATTTTTTAAATTAAAAAATTATAAAAATATGTTTGATATAATTTTAATGTAAAAAATAAAAATAAAGAAATAGATATATTTGATTAACATTATTTTCAACAATTATTTTATTAAAATTTTGTCAGTAATTAATTATAAATTTGTACTTCAAAATAATATTTAAAATATACTAGCATGACACAATGATAATATAACTTATTTTAAAATAATAATAATAATAGTAATAACAGCAAGAACAATACAAATTCGTCGGTACGTCTACTTCAATATTTATCTATCGCAAGCTGGTCTGTTTTTGAAATCTGTGGGTCGCTTTAAATTGGCTTAACTTTGTTGCCAAAGGTCAATTCTCAAAAAAACTTGTACCATTTTTTTTTTTGGCCTTTTTTTTATCAAAACAGCAGTGATTGAGCCGTTGAATTTCATTTATTTATTTATAATGACACAATTTTAAAGTTATAGTTTACACGAGCCTTTGATTTTGATGGATCAAATTAATTAAAATGGGTATGGATATCAGTATGGGGCCATGCTTGGGCCCAAATAGAAATTATCTTCTTAACGGAGGAAAACGTGTGGTTGTGTTAAGGGCTGAGGAAGGAGATTGAGTTAAAAAGATGAACATGCACGGTGACACGTTTTTCTTATTCGGAGACATGAAATCAGTACAATTAAGCGACATTATGTTACGTTGAAGCAATCCAATCCTTCTTCATTGTTATTATTGTTCTTATCCCATCTGCACATTTTCATGTCATGGAGCAATTCTAATCACAAAATCAAAAAACGCCATAGAATTAGAAGGTCTTATCTTGTCTCACAAAAGTTTTTTTTTTTTTTTTTTTATAGAAAAAAGAAAAAAATTCTGACACGTTTTGTATTTTAATTGTGGCTCATGGAGCAAGTCTAATCACAAAATCAAAATGAATCAATTCTACATCTATCCCCACTCCCACTTCATCTATTAGATTAGATTTAGATCGGAGACAATATCTAAAGATACAATTGGTATGTAGGTTATTGCTTTTCGAATAAACATAATTTGATGATGGCAACAATAATAGTTTAAAGCTTTAGTATTTTTTTTTATTAAATTTAGTATATTCATCTCTATGAATTTGCTGAAGAACGAGAAGATGGAAGTCGATCAATATCAAGATATGAAAATGGTAAGGTAAATATATATATATATATATATGTGTGTGTTTTATGGAAATCCTAAAGAAAGTGATATAACATTGAAGTCTCAATATTTCAAGGACAAAAACACGAAGAGCTTCTTCCCACCACGGAATATTATGCTGTTGCAATCAGCGTCCAACCAATTACAGTAAAAGATTCATCAACCTAAACACGATGTCATTACAAGTAGTTGTTTAACTTTCTTTCAACTGGTAATAATATCTCAATCCATACTTTTTATACTTTTATTTATAAAAATATAGTCTATATATATACATGTACATTGCAAGTATCGAATACTTCGTGAACTAAATTAAAATATTGTTTATTATTATTATTAAGATATATTTGAAGTTATAATTATTACGACATAAAATTATTGTATGTTAAATACAATTAAAAAACTGAATAAAAAATATTAATTTGTAAGTAAAAATTGGTGTTAATAAAATATTCTAATTGATTTATGTGCTTTTACCTTCAAATAAAAAATAAAATAGTTTTAAACAGAGTACTTTTACTAAGTGATGGTAAAAATTCAAGACTCATTTAACATGGATGCGAGGCTTATGTTACAACGAATTTTCTTTTTGTAAAAAATGCCCAAACCTGGGGACATAGACGTTATTATGATCAAATATTAATTCGTAAAACAGAAGCATCGATCCATGCATGCATGTTGAATAGAAGAAAATGAAAGCATTGATGTAGAATATATAGTTAATAAATTAATCAAAACATTGGTAAAATAAAAATGTCCAAATTGTGCAACTAAATACGCGGCGTTTTATTTTTAAAAGAAACATCATGTTTCGTGCATTAAAATTTGGTAGTCGTCATCAAACCTCATTATGGAATCATTTCTCCGTATGAATCAAATTTTATTTAAATGGGTCGATAGTGTACAAAATCTAGATTAAGTATTGGATACGTCTTAATTAATTCATAATTATTGAATTAATTATGATTTAATTTTGTAATGACAACAAAGACGTCATTTCAATTAATACTTTGTCTGCAAATTACTAGTCAATTGATATTTTTCTTTGTCCGAATTTTTAATTATTGGAACTCTTAGTAGGCAAGGCGGAAATACTTTGTTTTGTGGAAGTTTGACTTCTTTTATGTAACCTTTTTGCGGTTTGTGGAATAATTTCAAGAGCGAAAATGTGCTTGAAACTATAAACATTTATCAACTTGTATGAAACTTTTAATGTCATTATCGACACAAAGCATGCGTTGTTTTTTGATGCTTTTTAACTTTTTCTATGTTCAAAATATAATTTAGTGACATTTCCCAGTTTTAGCGTAATATAAGATGTTGATAAGTTAACAATTGAAGATGACTGACAACAATTAAAAATAATAATTATATAAATCCTGTCTAATATTTATAAAAGAAAGAACGTTACTTTTATGTTTTTTAAATTAATGTCCCATTATTTTCTTATATATATTTTTAATATTTTATTATTTTTTTAAGTTTTAATTTTATTGTTTATTATTTTAAATATGTTTAATTTTATTATTTTATAAATCAATTAAATTAAAGAATAAAATTGAAAAAATTAAAAGATAATAAAATATAAAAAAAATATAAAAAAATAACAAATTATTAATTTAAAAAATAGGAAGTAATGGAGATCTTCCTTTGATAAAGTAAGAAGTTCACGTACGTATCGGCAATAAAGGATGCCAACCACCATGCGACTAAAGGGGTTAGGATGCGTGCATGTACAAAAGAATTGATGTGAAATTTATTTGTTAAAATTGATTGAAAAAATGTACAATTAAATGAAATTAGTTTTATGTTTGTAAGGACCAAAATAAATGATATAGAGTAGTTTATAATTAAACTGATTAGATTAGGTTTTTATTGTCAGGACCACAAAACATTAGTTTTAATTATTAAGGTAGTTTAGTGATTAGTAAATATTAATTATTAAATAAGTTTCATTAAATAAAATAATTAAAATATGACAAGAATTCACACACTTTTCAAGTTCGCTCATCTAAAATGAAGAAGCTAAATGTACCCAGAAAATTACTATATGCACCCTTGATCATGTGAAAAATAGATAGTGTCGACGCGCACAATTGAGGCCGAATAAAGCTACTATATACCCCCACCATTTATCAAACCAATGTCGCATCTTTATTCTAAGTTGGGTGTTATCAGAGAACAATCGGGCGTCATTTGTACAGTGTACAATTGGGTTGAATCGGGTGATAATGCAGGCCCAATTTTGATTCCTAGTTAATCGTCATCGTATTTGTACGGTTCGACGACCAGGAACGACATTATTCTTGCTAAACCCGACCGTGTGGTAGTAATATTTCCTGATTAACCCGTTAACAATGAATTTCACAGGCAAACAAAAAGCTCTAATAAATCCGCTAATTAATTTATAATTTCCTTACTAATTCGCCACAATTAAGAAGCCCACTGACACTTCTGCGTTCTGCCTTGTGTATGTTTTTCCACATAAAAGAGATATCGTTGAAGCGGAATTATTCATGAAGGATCAAGAATTAAGCAGCAGAAACTGTTGATGATTTATTGAGCGGTGAGAGAGAAAGTTAGTGCAGAGACAAAACAACGAAACGATGCGCAGTGAGATCTCGGGTTTGGTTCGAACGCGATATCTCCTCCTCCTGGCTCTTGTCTTTGTTTTCCTCATTTTCGCTTTCACTAGACATCGAAAGGTGGGTTCTTTTGCTCGACTCATTTGTTTAAATGCGTGAATGAGTTTTTATACAGATCTAATTGTGAGTTTTGGAGGTAAAAACTGATCTGGGTTTTGAATTGGTTTTAAAAGTTGGTTACTGTTGAAATTCCCCCATACCAAAGAAATTAACAATAGGTTTGATTTTTTTTTTTTTCTAAGCATTTGAGTTTTGGTTCTTGTGATTGGGATGCAGATGTGGTAATGTGGGGTTTATTTTTAGTCGGGTTTGTTGTTTGATTGTGAAATTTAACCGTCATTGCCGAAGAATTGGTGGTTAGATTTTGTTATACTTGAAGAAGTGTTTTATTATCAAGGTTTGGGATCATGTAAGAAACCTTTACTTTCTTTGTCCTTGAGTTTTGGTACTGCAAGCTTATTGCCTGATCTGCTTGTAACTTTTGGTTTGTTTTGTCGATGAAGCGCTACTTCATTGCGCTTTATGTTCTCAAACTCTTTTGTGCTTACTACTTGCAGAACTTTTATTGGTTTTTGGTATTTGAGACCATAGTTTACTTGTTCTCTGAAAATAAGTCTGCATTAGCTACATGTTTGACCTGTGGCTTTCCTCTCATTTTGTCTACTTGTTTGGGTCAGAAAGAGCATTTAAATTACAATATTCTTTTTGCCTGTGAAGTGCACTGACTGATGGTGAAACCCAAAAGGATGAAGTCGATATAGAAATACTATCATAAGATTTCTTAAATATGGACAGTCGCAGAGTACTGATCTGTTGCTTCTAAATTGATGCTCAGGAGGAAGAGAAGGCAGAAGAGGTGTTTGAAATTACCCATAGAGTATACTTGGATGTTGATATAGATGAACAACGGTTAGGTACGGCTTTCACATATTTGCTGTTGCATGATTGTTATTAGGTTTCAAAGTTTTTTAATTTTCTACTTAACAGAAATTGTAAACTAAAGTACAGCATATTGATATTGGTAAAAATGTCCAGCTTTTACATAGGTTCTATGTATTGATAGTTTTGTAGTACTGAAATGTCTCCCTATGCTTGTCATCCTTTTTAACTTCCCAGTTTGCAATGTATTTTTGCAGGTAGAATTGTTATTGGATTGTATGGCCTGGTTGTACCAAAAACTGTTGGTATGTTTTCAATCTTCTGGTTGAATTGTTATGTATGATGATCTTCGTAACCTATTTTATCTAAATCAATTGCACTGCCTCCAATTTTCAATTAAACTAGAGCAATTTACCCACCATTTGAAATTCAAAGAACTTGGCATTTTTCCAGCTTGAATTTATAAGCTTAGTGGCCAATATGATGCACTTGGCTTTTAGAAAATTTTTTGGATTTAGCTTAATGTGCACCATTTAGGGGTCAATGCTTGGTGTTGCAGTAAAAGTTATGACTTTTAAGTGAATTGCTGTCCCTGTGAGTCTTGAGATTGCTCTCTGCATCTGAAAACATTGAAGCTTGAGGCTGTATTTGGAATGCCCCTGCCAGGACTCTGTCAGGATCTGTATTGGCTATCTGGCCTCTTACTCAATTGATATTTATTGCTATGAAAAACCACCGCATGCCATAGTGAGGGTGTCCTTATCTTTGGTTATGCACATGGATTTAGATATTTATTGCTAGGATTTAGATATCTCTTTGGTTATGCACATGGATGCTCCTACATTTCCTAATGCTTTACCTTTTGATTTTCTGCAGAAAATTTCAGGGCATTATGCACAGGTATCTTGGGGTCCTTATCTTTCTGATTTCATATTTTGAGTCTTATAGTTGCAGATAATTTAAGTAGAGGTTACTCTTATTTTCAATGTGCGTAGTATATTTGGTTTCTCTTCAATTGCAGGAGAGAAAGGCAATGGGTCAATTGGGAAACCTCTGCACTATAAGGGAACACCATTTCATCGTATAATATCTGGGTTTGTGATTCAAGGTGGAGATATAGTTCATGGTGATGGCAAAGGAAGTGAGTCTATATATGGCAGCACCTTTCCCGATGAGAATTTCAGGATTAAACACTCACATGCAGGTAATGTGTACTAATTGTGTAATTTGCTTTGAGTATGAACCATAAACAATTTTTTAGTGTTCGAGGCTCTGGATTCATTTTATTTTGGATGTCGTCCTTTTCTTGCTTCTACCATTGCTTATTTCAAATATTTCAATTCCCTTTCTAGGTGTTGTTTCCATGGTGAATTCAGGACCTGATTCCAATGGCTCACAGTTCTTCATCACCACTGTTAAGGCCAGTTGGTAAGCTGTTGTGATGGCAGTGATAAATTAAGATGCAATGATGGAGCAGTTGACTTTTCATTTTTTTGGAGGCCCTGAAAGATTTTCTTTTCATTGGATGATTAATTGTATTATGGCTTTCTGTGTGTGTCTGGACATGTGTCATGAGAGGTTAATTATTAAATTCGGTTCCAGGTTGGACGGGGAGCATGTTGTTTTTGGTAAGGTTATCCAAGGGATGGACACTGTGTATGCAATTGAAGGTGGAGCTGGAACCTACAGTGGGAAGCCGAGGAAGAAGGTCATTATTGCTGACTCTGGAGAGATATCCAAGAGCAAATGGGATGAGGAAAGATGATGCCCCTTTATATGTTTTAAAGCTGCAAGTTTTTCCTTTTATAGTTTGCTAATTGTTTTCAGATAATTGATTCGCTTTTGGTTCCCTTTGTATCATGTTCATGAAATTTTACTAATCATGATATAGATCCAATTTGTAGGCTCTTCCTGGAAATATTGTATTTTGCCTTTTTGTATCTGACAACTGTTATAAATACAAACATGTTCATTATCAAGCAATGAAAAGGAATTGATCTTGTTCCTACTCGATATCTGTTTTAGTACTATTTTTTAAGTTCAAAGAGAATGTAAAAATTGCTACTCAGAATTGTATATGTTAAAGGTATTACTTGGAATTGAGGCGCAACGGCTTTTATATGAATGTGTAGTTGTGGGTGATGACTAGTCGAGATTGATTGAGGTACTATTGATTTTGAGATCATATCTGTCGGGAGAAGAAATTGTTAAATATACCTATTCTAAATATTGTGTTATAAAGTACGAGTAGCAGCACAATAATTACCAACATATCTTTGCGTCAAATCATCTTTTATGAGAGTATCTTTGATATAAACATCAAAAACAGTTGACAAGGTCACTTTAGTACAACCTTCGCTTGCATTTTGAAGCACACAAAAACAACCCACAACATGAATTATTGCACGAGCATGAGCAGAGCAGTAGTAAGGTAGGCAAAAGCATAGGCAGAATATATAAACATCGAAAATAGTTGACGAGTTCACTTTATTACAACCATGGCTTAAATTTTAAAGTACACAGAAACAAGCCACAACATAAACAATTGCATAAGCATGAGCAGGCAGTAATAAGGTTTGCAAAAGCATAAGCATAGTAGTAATAAGGTTTGCAAAAGCAACCAACATAAGAACAAAATACGGCATAAAAAAATGCTCATCAAGGACGGAATTTGCAATAAGTTTTGAGCTCTTCAGCTGGTTTATCTCCAGCAAGTCTTTTATCAACCCAAGCAGAATACCCTCCTTCCATGTTAGTCACATGCTCATATCCCTGCTTCCACCAAAATCTTTCTACCTCAGTTTTTGTTGTTTACAAGATTGCAAAAATATGAATTAGCAAGATTGAGAATAATCTTACAGCATTCAGAAGATCAACCCTTTAAAGCATTGAGAACAGACATAAATATCAGAAGATAGACAGGGTTTTATCAGTAGAGAAACAAAAAGAATAGATTTTGTTTTTACCACAACTAAGTGATCCTCCTTCTTGCAGACTGAGGCCACCTGAGTGAGAAATTCAGGGTTTTTCACTCTTCCTGGATATTGCCAGAAAACCGGAAAACTACGGTTACTATAGGGGAAAGCAAATTATTTACAGGAAACATTGTCAGGATGCATATTAGTCTGAAGATTAACAGATTATGCAGCCTCATGATTTTACCTTCCTGTGTGATGAACATGTATGGAACATTCAAGGCATTGTCAACATGGCTCTTGTTGAATTCCTCATTTGTTCTGCAAAAACAAGTTATTGACGCTCAATGCTTCAAATTCAGGATTGTAGCAATAGAAAGTTGGCAATTAGATTTCCAGGATCCTACCTCACATCTAAATATCGGTAGCCTGAGCCGAGGAGAACTTTGGCGGCATGAACATCAACACTAGCAACATCTTCAGGCCTGAAAAACATGGAAATCAAAACTCAACCATAGCCACAATGTACAGGGATTGAGAATCTAACCTTTTTATTGCATCCATAATTGATCTTATGGGAAACAAAATATTGCGCCTTCTCAGCTTTGTTAAGGCAAAAATATTCCTGGAAGACACCGTTGTCAAGTTCATGTTCGGTTTTTATAAATACAAAATGTTGACAGTAACTTCCGATGTAAATAAATTGGTTCAACTACTTATATGGAGTCATTTGAACAGTGAATGAGGAATTTCTGCATTAATTTCTTTCTTACCTGAGAGAAATTGAATAGTCAATGTTTTACCATTGTTTGTTGTATATTTTCCCATCCAACAGTGCAATCACTTATTTCGAAATTGATTGAATAGTAATAAAATACAAGTAATCTCTAATTATCTAGTCAGCAAGTCCAGTATTTACCAGTTGTTTTTGGAAATAATCTTGAATTTTATTATCTTACGAGTTCAAATCAGAGAATCCTGATGAAGCTAATAATTAATTCTATTCGTTGTATATATTATGCAAATGAACATGGCCCTAGGAATTATTTATGTTTTATTTTATGCATCTGTTCAAGCAATCTTCAATTTTTGGCCATCAATACTTTGTACATAACCCATGTGTTGACTTTCACAACTGTTTGACTTTTTGAATAACAAATGATTTATGTTGATCATTCTCTACGGCATTTAATAAGATAAGCCATAATAATAATAATAATAATAATAATAATAATAATAATAATAATATCACATTCTTTTTTTAATTTGCTCCAAGGACGGCCTGCTCTTATTTCATTTTCATAAACATCCTTATCCCTTAAAATGCCAAAAATATACATAAAACATGTTAAACTAATTTGTTGGAACATCTGGGATTTTCTTTCTGGTCGTTTAATGTAATCCTGAACTTGCATTTACAACTCCTTTTTTTTTTTTTGGTGAATATCTCAATTTTTTATATAAATATTTATTACAACCCTAACCCACAATCAAAGAGCATTGTAAAGAAAATTGTCAGTGAAGGTGCAAATGCTCCAAAAATGAGGACTCAAAACTCAGAGGTCCAGCAAATAATAATGCAGCAAGTATTAGGTTGATGTGCATTAAAACAATATATTTATGTATTATCAATTATGGAAGGCCATTAATTCCAAGTAAATCAAGACAAGCCCCTCTCAGTCTCAGACTGTTGGCTGAATAAAGAATATTTTTTTTTAATACAACATTTATTAATCAACAATAAATTAAATTAATGAACCTTTGATGGTAGCAGTGAAATGATAGAGAGCACTATGATTTATTTATGGATTTTAAAAATGTAGTCGTAGTCTGACCCTTAACTCCAATTTTAAACACTTTTCTATACGGTATTTTATTTAAAGAGTAAATCTTAAATTAGTTAAATTTAAAAGTTAGTTAATCAGAAAAGAAAATTACAGAAATTTCCAAAATTTAATAAATAACAGTGCCTCCCTGAAAAGACAAAAGAACGATTGTAAAATAAATAAATAAAAAAATAAAAAATTACAAGAAAAACACCTGTCTTTCATCGCGTCGAAGCTGCAACTCATGACTCAGAACACACAACACAGCACAGACAACCAAAACAAAAAGACATTTGATATTTCCTTACAGCAGTCTCTAAGAACATATCTTCTTTTCATCGAAACCCACCAGCAAAAAGCACTTCCAGCTTCCTGCTTTTAGCTTCTGTCTAAAATGGGCAGCACCGAAGAAGAGCCCAATAAACCCATTTCCTTCTACGAATCTTCTTCCCCCTCCCAACCTCTCCTCTCCAAACCCCCGCCACCCGTCGACGAACCCCCAACCACTACCGCCGTCGGCATTCAACCCGACCCGAATGAACCCGACTCGACTCAGTTTCTTCAGATCTCTTACAATTACGGGCCCAGACCTTTCAAGGACATTCCTTTTCTCATCCTCTTTATTCTTTTCGTTCTCTGCACTTTTGGTTTCGGTATATTCGCTATCTTTCATAGAAATTCTAACTACGGGGATCTTTCTTCTTATGTTTATAATCCCAGTTCAGATTCTTGCGTTAAAGACTCGGTTTTTGCTGATTGGGCTTTTGTTGGTTTTACTTTGTATTCTTCTACGAATTCTAGTTTCTTTGAAGATTTGATATGGGTGCTTGCAGTAACTTTAATTTTAAGCGTGCCCATTTGTTTTTTACTCCTTTTGTTGCTCAAGCATTATACGAAGCAAATCGTGTATATTTCTCTTCCTTTCTTCGTTATCGTGCCAATTTTCATCAATGTTTATTGGTTTGTTGCGTGTACTGTTAGTTCTTCTTGTAGCGATGCATTTCCTTTGGCGTATCGGATTCTGGTGCTTGTTTTTGTGTTCTTGATAATTGGAGTTATTGTATGGATATTTGTTGCTAATTGGCATCGAATCGAGTTGACTGTTCAAATTATTGGGGTTGCTTCTGATGCTTTGTCGAAAAATTTGGGCTTGCTTGCGGTGCTGCCACTGTTGACACTAGGATTAGTGATTTACTATGCCCCGATTGTTGTGTTCTTGGTGTTTGCAAGATTTAATGGGAAAATTGTGCCCAAAGAATCGAGTGGAGTGTATAAATGTGTCTGGAAGCAAGACAGTTGGGTGCCTGCATACTATGCGTTGGCAATTCTTACCATGTTATGGTCTTCGACCATAATGGTGGAAACACAGGCATATGTGATTAGTGGAACTATTGCACAGTGGTATTTTTCAAAGGAGGATACGAAACCTAGGCGGAGTATTAGAAGTTCTTTGAGGTGAATTCATGGTACTTTTATCATTATTCAGCTAAGTTTGTCCAGTTATCAATTAGCTTTTTGTGTTCTTTTCATTTATCACAACTGCTCTTGCAAGTTGCTTTATTTTATGCCAAATAGCTGTCTTGAAGTTAATATGTAGATACGCCTTTGAAATCTTGTGTACTATTTCACTTCTAGATAGCAATCTTTCAAACTATATTCATTCCGGATGCAATTATGAATGCAATTAAACCATTTCCTGTATCATTAAACAAGTTATATGTCCCATTGGCTGACAATAAACTAAATTGTTGTCAGAGAAATTAGGGTAGAGAGGGATTACTACTGACTGTGAATCACTCGTAGCCGTCACCTAGACAGTTATAAATATGTTTACGGTATTCACTTGAGGAAATGGGCTTAGATTGAGATTGTCAACTGTTTTACTTTGAGGAAGTGTCTTGGCAGACAGGGTATGATTGCTTTTACCTCTTATGTCATACATTTCACATATTTTGAATAAGTTATATCCTGCTGTCTCCCGACTGAATTGTAAATTTAGGGTTGCTTGGATTGGTCATGCTTAATTTTACATATATTAGATGATAATGTGATTTGGTTTTAATCTTAATATTTCAATCTGTTTGGTCATCACCATTTTATGGATCATGCCATCTCTACTTGTACCATGACATTGTTCTGTCTAAAAGAATCTTAGTTGAAGAATTTTTGTGGTTCTCTTTTATAATCACAAGTTGAATCCCTCTTATCTCCTCTTGTGAAATCTTGCAGGAATGCGTTTGGTCCCTCTTCTGGCACTATTTGCCTGTCTGGACTGCTTATATGTGCAGTGCGGATGGTGCGTGCTGCGGTTGATAGTGCAAGACAAGATGATGCTCCTGGATTTGTGAACCTTGTCCTGAGATGCTGTGTTAATGTGTTACTGACAGCTGTAGATTTTGTTAATAAGTTCACCATCAACTTTGCAGCAATAACTGGTGAAGCTTACTGCATGTCAGCAAGGATGACATATGAGCTTTTAAAGCGTAATCTTCTCTCTGCTGTTTTTGTGGAGACTGTCTCTACTAGATTGTTAGCTGGGATTATGTTCGTCTTTTCGGCTGTATATACTATTGCGGTGAGCAGATTATTCATATCCCTGTCTTTTATTCATTCCTTATAGATTAGCTGTCGAACATAAATTTTCGTCAGTATGTGATGCAAGAGACACCATCTTAGTGTTTTGTATGTGGCATCCTTGTGGGAGCGGACTTGTTAAAAAATCTTTCTTCTTAGGATGGCAAAGACAAATGGTTAGGCAGTAATTTCATGAGATATCCAAAGACATTAACTGGCTGACAATAACTTGTCATGTTGGCGTTTTCAATATAGTTTTCTGCTGGCTTTGCTCTGTGTACAGTGCTGATGATTAAGGTCTGGCCTGCAAGAATGTAGCCAGTCTAGCTAGTTGTGTTCAAGCATTTGATAATCAAATTGTATATGCTTTGATATTAGCCTTTAGGCGTCACATTTATATAAATGAAACCATGTTGCTTGAACTAAATATTTCCGGCTTCTGTATTCTGTCATTTGGTTTTCCTGATCCATGTGTTTCCTCATTGTTGATGTGCATGACCAGGTCTACGCTATATTAAAGGGAGTGAGCAATCTTGGGGTCTATGCATATTTAGTTGCTGTCCTTGCATGGTTGTTGCTGATTGTGGTGCTCGGTTTCTTTGTCCATGTGCTGGACAATGCAATCGACACTATTTACGTCTGTTATGCCATAGACCGGGACAGAGGGGAGGTCTACAAACCCGAGGTGCATGAGGTTTACGTTCATTTACCTATAACTCGGAACCACACATCGTCATTTGCCCCTAGAACTCTCGGTGTATAAATGTATCCTTGAATTCAAACCATTTGTTGTTATTAATCTGTTGTTCTCTGTACAATAAGTTAGAACTGCCGGTCGGCAAATTGTGCATACCTTCATTTGTCAGATTGTACATTTTTTTCGAGGCTTGTCAAATAAATAGCTAAAATTTTCAGGCAACTTCAAGTTGATGCAGAGCTAGTGAAGCTGGTTCGTGCTGTGGTTGGATGTTTTTCCTTTTGAGTTGATGAAGAGATATGTGCATACTTGTAGTTTAACAGTATGTTTGGGTTTGAGGTGTAAGAATATTTAGCTTACAGTTGGTGTGTGATGGAAGCGATCAATCTTAGGCATTACTACGAGTGAGTGTAATAATGTTTACTTTATAGTTAGCGTGGATGGAATCGATCATTCGTTGAGCGCGACGCATGAGCGGGTGAGTGGTGAATATTACTTATCAAATGAAAATGAATGTTTAGTTAAATTAACAAAAATATTTTAAAAGTTAGAAGTCTTTTTTTTTAAAAAAAATAAATATATCATATATATATATAGTTTTAAACATATTTTAAGTTGTAAGTTAAATTTTTTTATATAAGGGAGAGATGCACAATTATTTTATGCCAAATGAATTAATATTTTAGGCTCCATAATCAATAAGAACAAGAAACGAAAAGCATTAGTAAAATTCCTCAATAATTGGAGATATGACTTTTTGTTATGATTACTTTTAATAAAAAAGTTTCCTTATTTATAACAAAAAGAGTTTCCATCTATCATCCACAATTGGATACATATGAGAATATATAAGCACTCAGTTTTTGTCCAATGTAAATTTGCATACATAAACAACTGTGTATTAACTTATTTCCAAGAGTCGCTAACAATCGTATATAAACTTGTATTTTGTAAATATTTTTATCCTTAACTAAAATATTTAATTACATTTAAGTTTTTTCATAGGATGTATATTTAATTCACTTGATTTCTCTTTTGGGTTATTATTAAAGAATTACCTACTTGTAGGGAAAATCTATAAATATACTAAATTGAAGGACTTGTGTGTAAATCCCCACTCAACGAAGCCTCTGCTGCAAGCAAGCAAAGCAACTCAAAAACACAAGGTTGGATTAAAATCGAGTTAGCTTTTCACAAACTTTCCTCAACGTCGTCGTGAAAATCCAACCAAAACCAAAACCATGGTTCTCGAGGTCAGTAACTATGGCTTTAATTTAAATTTGTAATCATTTCACTTTCCGATTTCGATATAAACTGTCCAAAATGAATGAAATCAGGCGACTATGATATGCATTGACAATTCGGAATGGATGCGAAACGGCGACTATTCGCCTTCTCGATTACGAGCTCAGGCCGACGCCGTTAGTCTTATTAGTGGAGCCAAAACACAAGTAAATCTGTTGCTATTTCTCTTTATCTTTCTGGGATTTTTCCATTTTTTTGATAAAAATTGTATCTTTCGTTGATTTAATGATTTGAGTTTCGTTTGTGTAATTATGTTGAGTAGTCGAATCCGGAGAATACGGTGGGCATATTAACGATGGGAGGAAAAGGGGTTCGCGTGCTGACGACTCCCACAACTGATCTTGGGAAAATATTAGCTTGCATGCATGGTATGAATTTTTTTAATTTTTTTTTTTTTTTTTGTGGCTAAATTTTGATGAGCTTGTGTTATGTGTGTGCGTAATTTAGGTTGTCTCCACTCCATTTTGTATTGTTTATGTATATTTGATTGTTGTAGACGTTTCTAAAGTTCATATGGCCTTCTGTTTTTTTGCATGTTTATGGTATAATAGGAGATTTTGTTTTGTTTCTGATTTTTGTTGAAATTTTCATCAGGAGTTTGAATTGTTTGTTTGTATGATTGTTAATAATTGTTTGAGGTGGCTTTATGAGTTGTCAGTTGGCGAGAAAGAAGTTTGTGGCCAATGTAATCCAGTCCATTCCAACTTCACATCATTTTTTTGTTTTCTTTTTCTGGTGGGGAGAGAAATTTTACAAAAATTCAGATTCAAGGGTTTTATGAATACAGGGCTGCACATTGCATCGGCAACGGCTTCAAATGCTGAACAAACAAAACTTGACCTTGAACTGCACTAGAATTTTCCTTGCAAGTTTTTGCCAATTGAAACTTTTAAGGGCTGCATTCTATCTAAGTACTATTTATCACTGCCATCTTATGTGAAAATAAGTTGTAGCTTCAGACTCAAATGCCGGCATTTCATTTGTTCACCATCAAAGAAGGAAATGGAATTTTAGCATAGGCCTGGTGATTTTTTCACTTTTCTTAAAGGTCAACCTCATTAGTAGATTCAGCAGTTTTATTTTGCATTTGCTGCTCCCTAAATCTGTTTAGTATAAGAAGCAGTTTCTATCTTTTCTTACTTTTTTGGAATTGAATTCTCTCTCTCTCAACTCCTCTTTCTTTGTAGATCTTAAAATGGGAGGTGTGATGAACATAGTGGCTGGAATCCAGGTCGCTCAGTTGGCTCTTAAGCATCGCCAAAACAAAAACCAGCGTCAAAGGATTATAGTTTTTGCTGGAAGGTAGATTTTATTGGGTTTTTGACTTGCTCATTCTTTTTTATTGATGTCTAATTTTCTTTTCTGCTCACTGTCTGCAGTCCTATCCAATATGACAAGAAGGTAATGGAAATGATAGGGAAGAAATTGAAAAAGAACAGTGTAGCTATTGATATTGTTAATTTTGGTGACGATGATGATGGGAAGCCGGAGAAGTTGGAGGCCCTTCTTGCTGCTGTTAGTAACAATGACAGCAGTCATATAGTTCATGTTCCTCCTGGTCCAGATGCTCTTTCCGATGTACTTATCAGGTGTCATTTTTCCCATTTGCCTTGTGGATAAAGTTCCATTTATGATTGCGAACCTAGAAATTGATAAAGTATCATTTCAAATTAAAAAGAAAGTTGAGTCAGATTCTATTCCCAAATGATGACTAAGCTAGTATAAATTTTAAGCGAGAAAAAAACAAGGTGTTAAATGAGGAGTATTTTAGCTATTTTGAACTTCATACTGGGAAATTTTACTTGTAATAATAATAATTTAACAAAAAAAAGCACTCACAAGGTGGAACATTGCTATAATAATATATTGCTGTTTGAGAAGGTGGAATCTATCAAATTCTTCAACTCCTATTAGTGTACATGTCACCTAATATAATTTTCTATTCCTGTGGCAGTACACCCATATTCACTGCTGATGGTGAAGGAGGAAGTGGCTTTGCTGCAGGGGCAGCAGCAGCTGCAGCTGGTGGAGTTTCTGACTTCGAATTTGGTGTAGATCCCAATTTAGATCCTGAGCTGGCTCTTGCACTTAGAGTTTCTATGGAAGAGGAGAGAGCAAGGCAAGAAGCTGCTGCCAAAAGGGCAGCTGATGAAGCTGCCAGACAAGGAAAAGGGGAAAAGCCATCATCCAACTCACAGGATGTGACTATGACTGACAATGCTAGCAGTAAAGCTGCTGAAACAACCGAGAAAACCGCTGATCCAATGGTTAGTGTCACTTTTTTACTTATGTTTTGTATGTTTGTTCTTTATGCTTAATGCTCGGAGTCAAAATTTTAGTTGTTTCAAATGAAATGTTTTGTTTTTTCTTTACATATTATTAGTATCAACAACCCTTTCATAAGAAATCTGGTTTTAAAACTGTTGTTACAGGATCAGGAAAATGCTTTACCACAGCGAGCTTTTGACATGTCAATTAATACTCCTGGATCTGATACCACAATGGTTGATGCTGATACATCAAAGGTGACTGATGAGGATAAGGAGTTGGCCCTGGGTAGGTTTGCTCCTATCACAGCATATTGATTTACATAGGATATATACTTATTGAGTTGCATCGTTGTTGCCACAGAATTGTGTATTCAACTTGTCATGGACACGTCAACATGAATTCAAATCTCCACCACCCATTTTGAAGTCACCCTTAGTTAAAATACATTCCTAAAATAGGTTTTCTTTACATTGATGGTTTTTGGTTCGTATGTAATCATCATGCACACGTGCACAAGCACACATATATCACAGCTGAATCATCATGAAATGGAATTTTAATATCTTAAAAACCTTACAAACCAGCAAGATTTGAGAACACTTTTTGGCTTAAACATGGCATCTGGTTTGTCAACATGCATGATGCTGACAGTCCAAGTTTTTAATGTTTGCTGATCCAATCCCTCAATTTACTGCATGCAGCTCTTCAAATGTCGATGCAGGAAGATACAAAACATTCATCGAACGAATCAGATATGAGCAAAGTGTTAGGGGATCAGTCATTTGTGTCATCTATCCTTACATCAGTAAGTGTAATTTTCATCTGTTTTAATGAACTTCATGACTAGCAAATTGTAGATTATGAACATATGTCCTGACATCTATTCGGTCTCACAGCTTCCTGGAGTTGACCCGAATGATCCTTCAGTGAAATATCTGATTGCATCTCTGCAAGGTCAACCTGAGGTATCTCCTCTGAACTTCTTTGAGTAAACTTGCAACATGTTTTGGAATGTTTTGTGACAGAAGTTTAAATATCTATTTTAGAATTTGTTGCTAAATTGCCAAATGTCCATAGTTGATGTTGCAGCTCATAGTACTGATCCTCTTTCTTTTTTGAAAAAAAAAATTCTAGTCATCTGAGCAGAAGAAAGATGAAGATGAGCCACAGAAGGATGACAAGTGAAGATGCCATTAAATGTTATTGCCAAATCTTCTAAGCTAAGGCTGTAATTTCAGAACCCAGTGTTGCCTGGTCCTTAATTTCCTTGCATCCGTGGAACTCTCATGTTTCTCCTGGGTGGTCAAAATAAGAACATATGCAGAAGGAGCCTCTGGAGATTTCAGTGGAACCCTATTGAAACATTATGTATCAACCCGTTCTGAAGATTTCTAGGTCTCGATGTTTGACTTACTTGACTATATTACTGTCATTATACCTTTATATTAGCCTTAAAAATATTAAGAGATGGGATTAATGATCTAAATCTCACAACTCAATTTACGTATAGCATTTAGCATTGTTTAGCATGTTTCTGCTATTTGGCAGCCGTCAGATTGGCTAAACTCCAGTACCTAGGGAAGTCTTAACCACAAAACCGTGTGCGTTTTTGTGGCAAAGGGTATCCAAGCGAAAATAAAAGTTTCTGGCCTATGCTGAATAATTCAGGTAGGGAAGACAAATGAAACAAACAAAAGGAACCAATGAATAATGCCCTAACAGATCAATGAACCCAATTATTTGTATTAAATAGGATTCTGGGTAGTTAAATGTAGAAGCCTTTAGCAGTTTCTGTTGTCCTGGGTCCTCGTAGATATCTTATTTAAATACCAGGTTAAACATGAGCAGCCAAGTAAATGAGCATGCAAAATTTCTGCATTTTCCGAGAAAAGATTTATGATTTGTTGCTTATTAAAACTTTTTCTTGCCACATAATCTAGTCCTAAAGCAGCAAACAGGAGCAAATCCCAAGAAGAATTAGTAATAAAGTAGGGCCAAGATGTTTCTCGACAGAAGGCTACAAGTCATACAAACCCAGATACGAGTTCTACGTCTATTTTGCCCAGATTAAGCTGCACCAACGAAATCAAAAACTTCCGTTAACAAGAAGCTGAGAACTAATAGGCAAAATCCCACATAAAACAGGCAATTGCGTCTACATTCCTCAACCACAAGTTAAAAATTTTAGTGAAAATTAGATGCTTGGATTCTAGAACAAAGAAAAGGAGCCATAGCAGTGGCAAAATTCTAGGTGGGGTCTTCTCACAGAAATAGGTAAGGTTTTCAACCAAGTAGACCCACCCACATGAAGGAAATGTCTCGCTTTTCCACGTCCATTTCTTCTATTGCTTTGCAAATTTTGGTAGATTTTAGTGTTTGTATTATCTTAGATTTCTCTCTGTCACATTCAACAACAGATCAGATTGATAGTCTCTAACTTTTTCTTCAGTATTAGGATTAGGTAGCTAAATCTAGATGAAAAAGCTATATTATTTAATGAGATTATTGTTGGGATATTGCCTTTTTCTGTACTGCATTTTGATCGACAAATTCGTGGGAAAACTCAACAGCGTATGGGGATATGAAAAACAAAGATTAATGTATGTATAAAACCAAGTTGGCAAACAGAACCTGAACTTGTTAATGGTTATTCTTGGTAGATATGCATTGACTCGTTTTTAACCAAGAAGCGAAACCGCTTTTGCTTTTGCTTTAACTGTTTACATTATCCCAGTTTGAGATTCAGGAACCGCAGCTTTAACCGTTTACATTAGCCCCTTCTGTTGTGTTGATGATCTCCTTCTTCTTCTTTGTTCTTTGCTTCCACGCAAAGACTCTTCGGAAGAACACTAAATTAATAGAGAGGATAGTGGGTGTGTGATCCGAGATAGGACCACCGTATTATCTGCACACATATATATGTATGTAGGGATTGTTCATTTGCATGGCCTCCTAATTTTATATATACGCATAATGCATGCATGTTAATTAATTCATCAAAATCAATTTAATTAAATTAATCCAACGTAAGTTAATTATTTTAATACTCATATATATCGTGTAT
Source organism: Azadirachta indica (assembly GCA_022749755.1). Taxonomy (NCBI): domain Eukaryota; kingdom Viridiplantae; phylum Streptophyta; class Magnoliopsida; order Sapindales; family Meliaceae; genus Azadirachta; species Azadirachta indica. The sequence goes on from CM040444.1 coordinate 17,011,691, forward strand.
TTTAATTATACGGTGATTGATTGCGTATTATTTGTTAAACTAGTGTTGGTACAGTATTTTTGTCAAGAGTTGAGAGTACAATACTCGAGCATTATTCTACATTGGTCGGCAGGAACTCCTGTCTGCCATGTGGCTTACATCTGTAGAAGAAGAAGAAGATCGGATAGTACATTGGGTTAATTTATTTTATAATAAGTTAACATGACATATATCTATATATATATATATATCAAACACAAATTAATCTTAATTAATTTTACGTGATAACTCTATTCAACCAATAAGAATGTTAAATCAGTTTTAATATTATTATTAGAGGCCTTATTTTTAAGTTTATATTTTTAAATTAAATGGTAATTTTACCCCAAATCAAGTTTCTTTTCCTTCAACATAATTTAGCCTTTTAATTAATTTACCAAATACATGTAATCATTTGTGATATAATTAATTTTTAAGCATTTGAATATTTTATTTTCAAAGCGCAATTGATTATTTTTTCAATAACAGGGTTATGATTTGATGTGTAGTGAAAGAAATGGAAGATTAATGGATAAGATTGACGGTCTGAGAGAGAGAGAGAGTGATTATTAGGAGAATGAGTGTAATTAAATAACGAAAATTAAGAAATCCTAAAACTTAAATTACTTCAAATAGTATGTGTGTATTGAATGTATAAAGATAGCAAAAACTTAACTACGTAACTCAGTTTCAATCCTGCAAACATAAACTACTAACGTAACATTTATTTTTTTTGTCTGAACTTTAAACATGATTGAAATTTAAAATCTAAATTATATATTTATTTTTTATTTTAAAATATTTAAAAATAAGTACTAAGTTATTTATTTTGATAGAAAAAAAAAATATGAAAATTTATATTTTAGATATATATACTCTTTTAAATAATATACTTATATTTATAATAATTTTTATTATATTAATACAATAATATATAAAAAAATTAATAAATTATATTAGTATGTACATTATTTATTTATTTGATATATGATTTTTTTTTAAAAAAATTCTAATAGATAATATAAAGATTTATAAAAATTAAATAAGAATAATAAGTTTTTTTATTATAATATAATTGTAATTATATAAATATACAATTAATTGTAATAATTAAAATATAAAATAAGCAAGAATAAAAAGACAAGTAGAGGGGGACCGATAATAGAGAAGGGATATATTAAAAATAGTTAATTAGGATTTTAATTTTGTTAGTAAATAAATTAATAAGATTATGATATTTTTGAAAAATAAAAATATTAAATTATTTAGACATTTACTTATTTAAATTTAAGTTAAAATTTTTAATTTAATTATATTGAGATAATTTTAGTAAATATTTAGATATAAATTAAACAACAAATAATCGGTAAATATATAAATAATTATATTCAGACTTCAGTTAAAAAAATAAATAAACTCCTAAGTTAAAATGTTGTTGTATAAGGACAAAAATGCCTAATGAAAATTACTTATTATAAAAATAAATTTAATGAAATGAAATCATTAACAATTCAAGATTTAACATGCACACATTTATTAAGCCAACTCTTCCTCGTTGACCCATTATCAATAAATTTGACTTACTTACAAATATATTTCAAATTAACCCTGAAAATTTTTAACTTATAGAAAAATTTATTAGTTAAATGAACTTCTATCCACATATAATTTTTTTTAAAAAAAATAATTTATAATATCAAATAATAATTTTTCTTTTTCACAAAAATAATTTTTTAAAAAAATATTCTAAAATTTACGTTAAATTCAACAATAATATTAACAATCCATCGTTGCATTATTATAAATCAGCAACAAAAAAGTTAAAAAATAAATTATTTGAATATTGATTGTAAACTTTTTTTTTTGAATATATAATTTTGTGATTCAATATATATTTAGTAACATCGTAATTAAAAAGGACTTGATTTACATTTACACATTATTTAAAAGAAATTACCTTAAGATTAATCTTCTAATTGAGTGGTCCCAAAAAATAAAAGTAAATATTAAACAGCACAACAAATATAGAACTAGAAAGCAGGGCCAAATTTGTAATATTTACAAACTTTAGTGGCATTTAAAGACCCACATCCTTATATAAGACCCGATTGCAGCTCCATCATTTGCAGACCAACTTCCATTACAACAACAGCTGCAAGAAAAAACCTTCAAGCAAACATGGCTATGGCTTTCAAGATGGTATTTTTGTAATTTAAACTTCTTTTTTATTTTTTTAATCCAAATTTTGCATTCAAATTTATTTTATTTTTAATTTAAAACATTTTCAGGCAACAACAGGAATGTGGGTGACTGATGAGTGCAAGAATTCGTTCATGGAAATGAAATGGAAGAAAGTTCACAGGTACATAGTGTTCAAGATCGACGAGAAATCCAGGCTGGTGACCGTTGACAAGGTAGGCGGCCCGGGCGAGGGCTACGACGATCTCGCGGCTTCGTTGCCGGACGACGACTGCCGGTATGCGGTGTTTGATTTCGACTTTGTGACGGTTGATAATTGCCGGAAGAGCAAGATCTTCTTCATTGCGTGGTCCGTCACCTTTTGTTTTCTCAGTACTTTTATCATTTACAGTTCATTTACTACTTTGCCTGAGGAATGTGAAAGTGTTTTTGTTGCTGCCAAAAACAATTTCGGATATTTGAAAGCGTTTCCAAATCGTGGAGAACAACTTAGAAAGTTAGAATATAATATTATTTTATTGGATCATCAGGTGGTTCTCTATGATTTGGTACCCAAATACTTTTAAATAGGTGCTTTTACTAAAAGCACTTTTTACAAACGTATTACCAGTTGAATGAAACTTAGAAGAGAATCTTTTAAAGTTGTTTTATATCAAAACACTTTTGAGAAAAGAATAAAATGTTTTGAATTCTTTCAAAACATTTTTATCTTTAATGTCAAAAATCCTAAAATACATTATTAATTTTTGAAAATACTTTTGCCATGTAAAAAGTTGTATGTGAATTTAATCATAAGAGCGTAATAATTTTTTTTTAAGAAAAAAATCAATTTCAATAGAGTACATAGATTTGATTATATTAGGCAGCCCTAATCCAGGTAAAATGTCAAAGATTAGTCATTTCATAAGCATGGTAAAGAATAAATCGATCATTACAATAGACCCCACAAAAATTTCTAATCATGATAAAATAGTAAATCGCAACCGTTGATCGGTTTCCCATCAAATCAGTTGGCTAAAAGATCATATCAATAATCGTGACTATGATCATTCAGGTCCCCAACAGCTTCAAGAATCAGAGCAAAAATGCTGTATGCAACATCCAAAGATGGGCTGAGAAGAGTTCTTGATGGAATCCACTATGAAGTTCAAGCGACAGACCCAACTGAGATGGGATTTGATGTCATTAGGGACCGGGCAAAGTGATTATCATTAACAACAAATCAAAGTGATTTCTTTAGAAGTGCTTTTCTTTCTACCTTCTTCTTCTGTTTAATAATTCCAATCAGAAGTGCTTTATTACTTTCTTATCTTTTTTTTTTTTTTTTTTTTTTTTGGGTCCTCTAGGATTTGGGATGGCAACTAATATAAGTTAATCAATCCTCTAATTTGTAATAATAATTATGCATCTTGTTTGCTAATTTGAGGACAAAGCATCTTGTGATCCAATCTTTTTTTTTTAATTTTATTTTTAGATTTATCATGCTAAAACATTGAACTATTATGACTTTTATTATGTAACTACTTACAATCTTTCATTGCACTAAAATATATAATGATTCATCTAAGCAACATGCCTATAAAAATATTAATATCTATTTTCTTATATAAAATTTGTATAATTTTAAGTTTATCTAAAATACATAGGAATGATCTAAATCAATAAAAATATAGAAATTTAAATTTAAGATAATCAACACTATTGTATCATGTATCATTATCACAAGAATTTTATAAAAATAAATTATTTTTCTGAAATGAACAAATATAATTGTGTTAAATTTTAATTGAAAATTACGTGACACGTCCAAAAAGTTTATACATAATTTGAAATGTTTAATATTATTTTAAGAATAAATATAATTGCCTATTGAAAGTCACATGATTATAGGCATATTTGACATATCTTAATGATCATAGATGACTCTACACCATAATAGGTTAGCTTTGGTAAAATGTCCTAATCCACTATGATTATAATATAAAATTTAATTAATTAATGATATAAATTTCTAAATATGAATAGAAACTAGAGCCCATAAGGAAAAAACACTACTGTCAAATCCAAATAATTCATAAATTAACAAAAAAAAAAGGTGTGTAGTCATAAGCTTTGATTCTTTTTATTTATTTATTTTTTAAGTTTGTTTATACATTTAACTCAAGATAAATAAAATAAAAAGGAAAACCGACATGAGTTGATGGAACAAAGATTGGGATATTAAAGTCAAAGGAATGCAATCACAACGAATCAATGATGTTTTTGGCACCTAACTCTTGATTGAGAGAACATAATACCTATAAATAAAGGGTGCCTTGCCAATATAAAGGGTGACTCTCTCATGATTGTTTAATTTTAAAAACACTGGAAAATGATATTCATCACCCATTCAACATTTCTATCCTATTTTTAGTCCACAACTATTAATTTATTTTATAAAATTTGCATATTAAAAACTATAATATTTCAACTACAAACAAACTCATAATGCTTGAATTTTTATTTTTGTCGTTATTCTTTTTTTAAAAAATATATTCTTAATTTTATAGTAGGTAAAGTTTGAACTCTGACTTTTACATCATAATTAATTAATTAATCTTTTTGATAATTATGTTCAAGGTATGATAAGGCAACACTTAATCATCATTTTTACTTGAATTACCTCTTCGTAATCCCTTTCTTTCACCGAGAGGGAAACACAAAAGCATGCAAATATAATTACTTTTTAATGTTCCATCTTCAGAGCAGCAACTTTGGGCTATATTAACTACCATTGTAATGATTCTTCACTAGAGTCAACATAATTAAAATATACGTCTATTAATTATATGGATTAGAAAGCTGGTGTTCATTACATTGAGAGATCTGACAATGACAAATACTTATAAAATTTGCCCTAATTTCACAATTAGGAAACTTACATTTTAAGGGTTACATCCCCTGTTGTTTCTGTGAACCTTGATTCCCACATTGAAAAATTGTTATGTGAATAGGCCCAACCCAAGGGCCTCCGATTTAGGCTATTCTTGGGCTATTGGACATAGGATACACGAAGTAAATTTCTTCAAACCAAACCAACATATGTTATTAATATTATTATTATTCGATTAAGTCAAGCAGCTCTCGTAGCTCAGTTGGTTAGAGCACCCGTTTAGTAAGCGGGAGGTCTTGAGTTCGACTCTCAACGAGAGCAACATTTATTTTTGTCATTTGAAATGACTAAAATTATCCACTAAACAACTCAATAATGGGAGGGTATTTCCGTCATTGCGGTATTATTAATGGACCTATATGGTACAAATGGAAAAGATGCGTGGGATCCTACTGTCATTACATTTACACCCTTCTTTTAACCCCTCACAATTCCCAAAAGAGGCACGCTGAAATTGTCTGGACCGTCCCACAGCAGACACTTTTTGCAGCTCAAAAAAGTCAGATGATGTCAGCAACAATCAGTAAATGCGGGACCACAGCTTACATAAAGAGAATGATCACATGTCCGCCACGCGATAAATCTACATACACGGGCTATCATCCCTACCGTCCATTAAACTGAATTGTGGACGCAGGACTCCAGGCTCAAAGTTGATTTCCGCCGTTAGATTATTCGCAATGCGTCCCCCATCTCCCTGTACTGAACAGAAGCCCTCATTTTCACTCCTCTCTGACCCCTGTCACCCTCCTGTCCTCTTCTGTGGTTCCCTTACTTTTGGTTAATTTTTGCAGATAGGACAGCCGCCGGTTCACGCGGCTACTTGGCGCGTGTGCTTATTTCTGATTGGTATGCTAATGCCATTCCATTAGGTTCTTGGTTTATCAATCTAAACCTCGTGGTGAGAACTTTTCAAAAAAATGTGAAAAAAAAAAAAAAAAAAAAAAAACAACTTGGGATGAGAATAAAAATTGTCCATGTTGTGAGTAGATTTCTGTAATAAGCTGAAAAATCAATTATGTAAACTTACAAATAGATATCAAACTACAAGGAAATCAATTATAACGTTAGTATATAAAAAAAGAAATTTATTAATATAATTATTTTAAATTATGTTATAACTTGTGATAAGAACATTTGAGTCCCCAAATTTAAATTTTTACAAATAAGGATATAATTTGTCTATATGTGACAAATAAATCCTCAATCCACTATTAAAATAACTAAAGGATATTCGTAAGATAGATAATACTTATATTTTCACGATCGCAAAATTTAAAGATAAGTTTAGCACTCTTGTTTTTTTTTTTTTTAATTTTAAAAATGCAATAGTAATAATATTTAGTAATCATTAATTATTAGTGAAGATGGTTTTATTTTTACTTTTATATGTATTTGCATTTAGCCACACCAACTATGATTTTAAAGTTATAATAAAGTCAAATTGTCTCAATCTCAAATATATCCAAATTATGTAACGTAATATTAAAGATGTTTTGGTTCTATTATTGTCATTTAAGACTTAAGAAAAGTCAAAATGTGACAAATATTTATTGTTAATTTACAAAAAATTTCATAAATCTTATGTGATTCAACTAATAAGATAATTTTAGTAAGTAAAATAATTTTCATGACCCAATTTGCTTCACTATTGTCCCTGAGTAATATAAATAAATTTTGTCAAAGAAAAACTATAATCAAAATATTGTAGTTTGTATATATCAATTAAACCATGTGATTTGGAAGTGCAAGTCATTTTATAACCGTCTAATATTAGTATTAAATCAAATTTAACAAAACTCATATATTATAACACAAATTACAGTGAGATTATATTTGATTATAATTTAAAATTTAAAAATTGTATAAGAAATAAATCAAACTCCTTGATATAAATGAAATTTGAACCCAAACTTCTTGTATAACTCTAATTAGTATTCATTATGATTCAAATTAATTGATATAAGTGAATACATAAAAAAAATAAAAAAACTGTTAATCGAAGTATTTAACTTAAGATTTTAAATTATCGCATTAAGCCACTAACATTAATAATAAAAAAAAAGTTTCCGTTGTATTTCAAAAACATATGTAAATAGGTCGTTGAGTGTTGAAATTTACATGATCATACATACACGAGTCAAAACTAGTTAGGTACGTCTTTCAAACAACATCGTTAATAATGCGACACGTGTCTAGTGTAATCTAAAACCAACAACGTCTCTTCAATCAATCAAAGATTTACAAATTTCAAATTAATTATAGTATTGAAAACTAAGTGTCGAAAACTTCATTTAATTGCTATTTGCTACCAGCTTCCAATTATTCTTTTCCAACCACTTTTCTTTAACCAGCCAAAGAATAAAAAAGCCTGTTTGCACTTTATAGGCAATCGCAATTATGCAGATTCCACCTTGATCATCTAAAATCAAACCTATTTATCAACGGTCATGATTACCTCCCATGTCATTGAACGGTGATATGTATTTTTGTTCCTATAATAGCCATCATCATCTGTGCCCCACGTTTCCATTCCTAGAGAGCGCTGTGAGCGACACTCATTTTACCATCCCGAGGAACAGTACTTTATTAAATTCAAATAACTAGTACGTTATCTTTTGTGTATTAACAGATAGATCCAATATTTTGTTAAAATGATAAATACAAATATATTTTTAATAGAATTTATTAAATTATCACATAAAAGCATGGTTATCTGAATAGAGTATTTTAAACAAATTTACATGTTAAAAAAGAAATTAAGTCCAAAAAGATCAATTATCTATATTATAATGTCTAATAATCGTCTTACCTAAAGCAATTCGAACTTCGAACGAATTTATTCATTACAAATGAATGACAAAGTATGTACTTTTTTGTTATTTCTCTAAATAAAGGGGCCTATATGTTGTTCTTCCTTACTTCTTATCTTCGTTTGCAATTTATACGATGTCGTTTCAGAGCATGAAGGGCCCGCAAATTAAGGGCTGACTCATCGGTCCTCGATCACGACAAAATTATATCCACACACACTCAACTCTTGTCAGACAAATAATGTGATAATTAGGAGAGCATTTAATCAATCAATTAATTAATTAATTAATCGAGATCAACAAAAACAAACAGACAAGTATCTCTCTTATATCTCTCCGTCTCTGTCGGCTGCAGACGCTCACTCTGCACTTCACTCTCAGTATCATGCTCTCTGTCATGGCTTCGTTTCTCTCTCGTTCCCGTACGCTAAAGTTTCTCTTCTTCCTCTTTCTCTCCGGTTCCGTTCTCCAAATTCACACACTCACGACCGATCCGACGGTGAAAACTTTCATTTTCCGTATCGACTCTCAATCCAAGCCGTCCGTTTTCCCCACTCACTACCACTGGTACAGTTCCGAGTTCGCTAGTCCAGTCCAAATACTCCACACATACGACACCGTTTTCCATGGTTTCTCCGCTACGCTTTCTCCGAAACAAGCCGCCTCTCTCAGCCGCCATCCCTCCGTCCTCGCTGTCTTCGAGGACCAACGGCGTGAACTACACACTACTCGCTCCCCTCAGTTTCTCGGGCTTCGTAACCAGCAGGGACTCTGGTCCGAATCCGATTACGGATCCGATGTCATTATCGGAGTCTTCGACACCGGTATCTGGCCAGAACGACGGAGTTTTTCGGATTTGAATATCGGGCCCGTGCCCTCGAAATGGAAAGGTATTTGTCAAACTGGAGTCAGATTTACTGCGAAGAACTGTAATAAGAAAATAATTGGCGCGAGGTTTTTCTCCAAGGGACACGAGGCGGGATCTGCCGGTCCGATCGGTGGAATAAATGAGACGGTTGAGTTCATGTCGCCGCGAGACGCGGATGGTCATGGTACACACACTGCCTCAACCGCTGCTGGCCGTTATGCGTTCCGCGCGAGCATGGAAGGGTACGCTTTTGGAATCGCGAAGGGCGTGGCACCGAAATCGAGAGTGGCGGTTTACAAAGTGTGCTGGAAAAATTCCGGCTGTTTCGATTCGGACATTCTCGCCGCTTTTGACGCTGCCGTGAACGACGGAGTTGATGTCATATCAATCTCGATAGGTGGCGGCGACGGAATTTCGTCGCCTTATTACCTGGACCCGATAGCAATCGGCTCGTACGGCGCCGCTTCTAGAGGCGTGTTCGTTTCATCATCCGCAGGAAACGACGGTCCTAACGGAATGTCAGTGACTAATCTTGCACCGTGGTTGGTTACAGTGGGTGCCGGCACAATTGATAGAAACTTCCCTGCAGAAGTTGTTCTCGGCGACGGGCGTAGACTCTCTGGCGTCTCTCTGTACTCCGGCGCGCCGTTGAAAGATAAAATGTATCCTGTAGTTTACCCAGGGAAAGCGGGGGTTCTATCAGCGTCGCTATGTATGGAAAATTCGCTGGACCCTAATTCGGTGAGGGGAAAGATTGTTATTTGCGACAGAGGAAGTAGTCCAAGAGTAGCTAAAGGATTAGTAGTGAAGAAAGCCGGTGGCATCGGAATGATTTTAGCTAACGGGATTTCGAATGGCGAAGGTTTAGTTGGCGACGCTCATCTTTTACCAGCTTGTGCTGTTGGTTCTGAGGAAGGTGATGCGGTAAAAGCTTACGTTTCATCTGCAGCTAATCCGACGGGTACACTCGATTTCAAGGGAACTATTCTCGGAATCAAACCGGCGCCAGTGGTGGCATCGTTTTCCGCCAGGGGACCGAACGGGTTAAACCCCGAAATTCTTAAACCCGATTTGATTGCTCCTGGTGTTAACATTCTTGCTGCTTGGACTGATGCTGTTGGGCCAACCGGATTAGATTCCGATGTTAGAAAAACAGAGTTCAATATTCTATCAGGTACATCAATGGCTTGCCCGCACGTGAGTGGGGCGGCGGCGTTGCTGAAGTCGGCACACCCGGATTGGAGTCCGGCGGCGATAAGGTCCGCTATGATGACTACTGCTAGCGTCGTTGATAACAGAAACCAACCCATGACGGACGAATCAACTGGAAAAGCATCAACGCCCTATGATTTCGGTGCAGGGCATGTTAATCTTGATCGAGCAATGGATCCGGGATTGGTGTATGATATTACCAACGATGATTATGTGAACTTTTTATGTGCTATAGGTTATGGACCAAAGGTAATTCAAGTGATCACTCGATCACCAGTGATTTGTCCAGCGAAAAGGCCAAAGCCCGAGAATCTGAATTACCCGTCCATTGCCGCATTGTTCTCGACAACAGCTAGGGGAGTTTCAACCAAGACGTTTATCAGGACAGTGACCAATGTTGGCCAGCCAAATGCAGTGTACGGTGTGAAAATTGAGTCGCCGGAGAAAGGAGTGACGGTGAATGTGAAGCCATCGAGATTGGTATTCACAGAGGGTGTGAAGAAGAGAAGCTTTGTGGTGACAATAACAGCAGATAGCAAGAACCTGGTGTTGAATGATTCCGGTGCCATTTTCGGATCTATTTCGTGGTCTGATGGGAAACATGAGGTTAGGAGCCCAGTTGTGGTAACTCAACTTGATCCTCTGTAAAACCTGAGATTCGGGTTTCGATCAAAACCATTTGATCGATCAGGTTGATCATATATATATGTTTTAAGTCGCTATGACTGGTGATGAAGCTTTTTGCTTCTTCAATGTGCGCTGTATGTTTTTTTAAATCTTGGGGAGGATAGGCGCAGATGGTGCAGAACTGGTTTTTCAGGGTGAATTAGTGTGCAAATTTGTTTTTTGTTTTTTTTTTTTTGGTAAACTTAGGTTGTATGTATGAACTGAGCAAGTTTATATACTCAACTCAAGTCTACGTTAATCATAGCTTTCGAATCAAAATTATCAAAAATGGTTGTCTGCTGGTCATGAGGTGATTTTGATTGAAATGCCGTGATTTTTAATTCATAATCATTGTGAAATTGGCCTAAACGAAAACTAATTCCAGGAGTATTTACTTTTAAGTGCTTTTAGACTCACTCGGACAGAGCTTGAATGGCAAGCAATAGTTGTAAGGCTGAGAAGGCTTTAAAGAAAGAATATGGAAAATAGCTGACATTGTTGACTCTTTTGACTGAGAAAGGATTACGTTTCCCTGATTGCAAATCTGGTTTTGCAAAGGCAAAGCTAAAGCTGTCTTCAAGTACTGTTCAATTGAACTAGCTTTTCGGATTTGACTTTTCTTTCGTGGTCCCTTTTGCTTTGCCGTTTTGTTTAGAATTTTTGAATTTATTATTATTTATTTTTAAAAAATGTCGAGTGAATTCTCCTCATTTATTTATTTTTATTCCTCCCAGTATTAACGCGTAAATTTATTTAATTTTGCAGAGTTTTGTCAGGATATTTAAGGGCTTAAATCCTAAATATTATTCCCTGCAAAAAGTAACGTTATAACTATGTCTTTAATATTTAATATTATTTACTGAATTTGGGATTATTTTTTTAATAAGAAAATTCGGTGGCCGTTTCAAACATTGATCTTGTTTCAGAAGCGCTCTCGCAATTTGAAGATTCATTATTTTTTAATACTAAGATTCCATCCAATCTCCATTACAATAATCCTTTTCTCTTTCTAGACCGTTCTGTTATGTTTCCATTTTTTTTTATTCTTATTAATAAAAAGAAAAAATCTCACTCTAATTTTTAGTAATATTACATAAACTTAAAAATATTTAACAGTGCAATCTAGGATATTCTTAACTATACATTCCACGAAAATTCTTTTTAATTCTGAATTCTCGTATAATATCAAGAAATCAAAATATTTTATTTTTTAATAAAAAAAAATTAGCAACAAACACTCCACTTGTACAAAGAAAAAAAACACAAAACCCATTTCTTTTTCTCTTTTCAACCTTTTTTTATTTGATTTCTTTTTGCTGTTCAAAGCTTTAATTAGTAGGGTCATTAGAGATTCTGAATGATTAAGACATAAGGCCCCTCCATAGAGCAATAGTCTAAGCTCGTATTAACCTAATTTAAGTTGTATATCCCCACACCAATTCATCAAATTAAATGAAAAGAGAAGGACCCCATTTTTAAATTAATTAATTTGTTAGCTATTTATTAAGCATAAACATGATTTAAAGCGTACATAAAATGCAATGATTTTACTTCACCTTCTCACCAAATTTATATAAACAAACGAAATTGATAGCTCATGCATGGCATGCCCACGAAAATTTATCCCCACCATTCGACATTTCTTACTCCTATTGGGTCACCCATGTTCACTGGAAATAAAATAAATAAATAAACAAATAAAATTTTTTAATTTTTAAAAAAAAATTATACGAATAATCTTTTAAAGTAGTAATAAAGACATCTTTATCACTCGGTCTAATAACTTATTGGAGGTTCGAATTCTTCTAAATGTGGATTTTATTTTCTCTAATAAAATAAAAATATAGATAAATTTAATATATCTAGACATAAATTTAAGTTGCCTTGCAATTGAAATAATTTGAAGACATGGGAAAGATTTGTTTCATTGATTTTATAAATTTAAATTGCATTATGACCGAAAAATTTTGAAAATTGAACTCGATATATTCCTGACAATATAATATTAAAAAATTGGAACTTATAATTAACTCAATTATTGTATTGTAATGTATTATTTTAGTTCCCTAAGCTACTATTTATAAAGAAAGCTTTATAGGGAAGCGCGTAGCTTACAATTCACTTAAAGCTTTGAATTGGCTCAATTAATATTTGTTTAAACTTATTATTGAATTATGTGAAACTTTATCGAAAAATGGCTCAATCCTTCGGAAAGTTTGTTGCCTAAGTCAAAAACTTGAGCAGCAATTAATTAGACAAAATGAATCTTGAAATTTGTATTTGAAATCTAAGCTTCCTAGTCCAAAATTTTAAAATAATAATCTAGGATCATATTGCTAATTTTCAACTAATTATTTGACTGACAAGCTTGAAACCACTAGACATTGATTGGAGCTCTGCCACGGGACGTGATCTTACCTGCTAAAAGCAAATCTGATTCTTGGCTTTTTGTGGAGACTAAGTTCTTTAAGTAACAGTTTTAGATTGGATTTGTTTGTTAAACATACTTAAAATCACTGGAAGTGCTTGTCTGGGTTCGAATCTGATGCATAAGCTGTATTCTCTCTGGAGTTGCGTTTGTATATGTGTTATAAATCTGGATTAGGGCTTTGTTTGGAGTGGCGACGGTTCCACATTTGAAGTAAGTAAAAATTACTATTTATCGAACATTTTAACTCTTATGCTTTCAAAATTAAGCAAAAGATTATATTTGTACCCCGTTCAAAATACTTGTGACTTGAATGAATAGTAGATTGTGTTGCGACTTTTAATTTACAATTGCTTTGAAATTTTAAGTAGATAGTTACATTTTCAAGCTTTAGTAGAAGTCCAACAGCTACAAAAGTGCTCTCAAAGTGCTTTCGCTATTTGCAGCATTCATGATGTTATATAAAGGAATCACATTAGATGAATTTAGTTCACCTACAAATAGTAAGGAGATCAGAAGAGAATTAAAGCTGAAGCTGACAGTGTGATTGATATATGCTTCAGGATTTTGTTTCTTTATTCTCCTTGCACTTGAATCTGTCACCACAATTAACACAAGACATGGAATTTCCTTTCGGAGCTGCCTAATATCCTTGATTCCTCAACCCTATTTTGCTATGAATCACCAATGAATTTCTTAACACCATTCAAAAGAATATATCATTTTACGCAGCAATTGAGGTAAGAGAGGATAACCACATCATATTTTCATCACAAATAACACAAGAATTCAGGCAATTGTGCCAACAAATTCCTCCTTTACATTTTTCCATTGAAGTTGAAATTGAATTGCGGAGAAGCACGGTGACTATGTCAATGAGAAGAAGAACAGATATGAGAATCAAAGAAAAAACTGCAGAAATTACAAAAAGGGAAAGAGTAGAAAAAGGAGAATAAAAGTGGAAAAGTTGTAGGGACCTAAGGAACAAGATACTAGCAGCCCAAAAGAAATTTCCAATTTGATGCTAGAGTATCTGATACCCTCGTTTTTGCAATTTTAGTGTGAAAATACATACTTACATGGTAGAAATAACAAGGAATTATTAGAGTATCTATTGGGCAGGTAATCTTAATGAAGCAAGAGGGAAAAAGTAGATAGAGATAGAAAGAAGAGTAAAGTGCTAGAAACTCATTGGAAAAGTCCAGGTATGTGAAATAAATGATGCTGATGTGAATGGGTTGAAGGAGACAAGCTGGATGGCTAGAATTTAGTTATCCAAAAAAGAAATTTAAGCACATGAAACCAAGATCTGCAAAAAAGGATGCCTGCCCATATCTTTAAAGTTATCGATGAACCACAAAAAAGGTGGAAAAAGAAAAAGAAAAAGAGAGGGTTCTTATCATTTATATGCTTTCTTCCTTGGCCTACAAACTTCTGCTTTAGTTCCCATAAGCCATTTCAGGCAACTTTCATCCTAGTACTTTGGTTGCCAGTTGGTGCCATGCCCTACAAGAAATGGAAATTATATCAAGGTTAAATCAATTTCATAATTCATTAGAAAGCTATGAGAAAAACAAGTTAAACAGTCTAAGAATTCTATGAGCATAGTTCTGCTGACCTGCAACCGTGTAATCCAGAGTCTTAGTTAATAATAGCCCTGCATCAACTAATTATGCTACAGGATCATAAACCACTTCCATATTTGAAGTCAAGGAGATTCTTCGGGAAAAAAGGGGAGAAAAAAGAAAGAAAAGAAATTATTGCTTGCAACAATTTTCAGAATACATTAATAATGGAGCAGGGTATGTTAAAGTTACAATTATAGATTACAAACTAGTGATAATTAGATTCAGCCATGCCATATTCAGAGAACAAATGTAAACAATTACAAATTCATTATCCAGAAACTCTATACGGGGATTTTCTCCTTGTTATGTTAAAGTATACTGAGAAATAAGAGCTTTCCCTCCACATATAATAATTAAATCTTAAAGATGTACGAGATTTCCTCCACATATATTTTCCTAATGGACATAGGAAAATACAGTAGCATGCCCATATTTGAGGTTCGTATTGTGGTAAAAGGGATCCTAGGATGTCAGTTATAGTATTCAATAGATGGTTTACTCAATTCAGCTTCAGACATCTGGTTCATCAAGTTCCCTGTCAATGTGGGGATATTCTGGTGACACTCAAATCAACTGCGACTTCATCAAGTTTGACACTAATGATGGTTTTTGAAGCCGCTGATGTCATCTTGCTGCATGGTGCATATGCAGCCTGTTTCCTCTCTATCTTCTTCAGTAAATAAGATAAGATCTTGGGAGAATCTGTTACATTCCACAAGGATAACTGCTAGATTCAGTAATCATCAGAACCAAGCGGCATATTCATAATTGGATGAATGCCTGCTGGAACAAAGTGATTCTCCTCTAATTCAAAAACAAAGAAGAATCAACCGACGTCAATTGAACTGCTATCGAGCAAGCTAATCCCCGGATTCTTAATTAACCCTTTCTTCAAGGTACCCGATCTCAATCCTTCAGCATCCTGAAACCTCCCAACTGATGCATAAACATTTGAAAGGAGTACAACTTGCCCTGATTCTTCAGGGTCCTGCCCAAACACCTGTCTTGCCGCAACCTCTGCCAGCTCCACATTACTGTGAAGCACGCATCCACTAAGCAGAGCCCTCCAAAGATTTGGACCTGTCCCTTCCAAAAGTTTACCAGCAAGCAGACTTGCATCTGATAGGCAGCCTGCTCGAGCAAGCAAGTCAACCACACAGCCATAATGTTCCTGGCTTGGTTTTACTTTATTTGCTTCTATCATTTGATTGAAAATCGACAATCCATCATTTATTAATCCTGCATGACTACAAGCATTCAAAATGCACAAGTAGGTTGCACCATCAAGGATTTTTCCACCCTTCATCATCTCATGGTAGAGAGCAAGTGCAGCTCCTCCATAGCCATTTATCCCATAACCACTAATAATTGCATTCCATGAGATTACATCTCGAAGAAAACCCATCTCTTTGAAAACAATGTGAGCAAGGTCCACATTCCCGCATTTCGAGTATGCTGATATAAGACTGTTTTGAACTGATCTATAATGGGGGAAACCAGCTTCAAAAGCATAACAATGAAGCTGCAGGCAGAGCACTAGAGCAGCTAGCTCTCCAGAAGCTGTAAGAACACTAACTAACATTATGGAGTCAATCGAATAGTTATTTTCTTGTCTCATCTTAATGAAGAGATTCAAAGACTCTCTTGCACATCCATTCTGCACATATCCTGAAATGATTGCTGTCCAAGAAACTAGACTCTTCTCAGTTGTTTCATCAAATATGATTCTAGAAGAATCTAAATCACCACATTTGGAGTACATTGCAATGGTAGAATTTGAAAAAGGAAGCTCTGATTGAAAGCCGCAAACTACAGCTCGTGCATGGACTTGTCTTCCTCTCTCCAAATCTCCCAAAACTGCGGAAGCTGAAATCAAATTTATAATAACTACCATATCATCAATGATCCCACTCTTTCTCATTTTGCAATAAATCTTCAGGGCATCAGATGCACGTTCCAGGTTGACCAACAAGCCCATCATTGTTGTATAACTGATAACATCTTTACATTCACTCTCTCCAAAAATTCGGCTAGCAGCATCCAAATCCATCAAACATGAATACATGTCAAGTAGAGAGTTATTAACACATAAATCCAAAATAAGAGCCAACTTAATTGTTAAGCCATGGATGGATTCACAAATTGCCCTTGAACCTAAAGCAACACAACCTCTAATAACTGTCAACACAGTCACAGAATTAGGCACCAAACCAGACCTCCGGAATCGGTTAAACAACAAAGCAGCCTGTTCAAAAAGTTCGTTATTTATAAACCCAGCAACAATTGCATTGCAAGAAACCAAACCAGGGTTCTTTAGTCCCTCAAATAATTTATGAGAATCAAATATATTTCCACATTTTCCATATGCATCAAGCATTGCAGTACTCACAATCAAATCAGATTCCAATCCACATTTCACAATTAGCCCATGAATCGATCTCGCAAGTTCCAAGTTTTGCAAGCCTACAGTGGCAATAAGAACACCAACCATGGTGAAAGAATTGGGAAACAAACCCGAAAAAATCAATTGTGAAAATGATTCGACGGATTTCTTGTAAAACCCATTTATAGAATATCCATGAATCACAATGGACCAGGAAACCACATTCTTCTCAGGAATTTCTTCGAACAGGTTCTCTGCTTCTTTTGTCCTTCCAGATTTGAAATAGCCGCTCAAGAATTTGCAGGATTCATAGGGATCAATGCAAGAAACATTAGATTTGTATGAGATAAATAACTTATTGAATTGGGTACAAGGGAAAGGAATTCTCTTGATCTTGTTTAGAAGCATAGAGCGTCGAGAGTAAAATAGCTGTGTTTATGGCGGGCAATTGTGTCTTAATAGTTATGTCTGTTGTTAACCGTAAACAAAATATAGTAGCTGCCTACATATTTAAAACTTGGGCTCAACATGCTAACGTTGGGAATTAAATTGGGCCAATCCGGGCTGGCCTAAGCCCGGCACGTGAGTTCTGTCAGTTACGTACTATACTTGAAATTAAGGTTTCGATTGGCAGTGAGGTGTTATAATTTTTTACTGCAAAATGAAACTATTATATGTAAAATATCAATAAAAAATATGTGAGTTCCATTGTAATTGAAGTTATTAAATTTTTTTAACTTTGTTTTTAAATATTAAGTTTATATATTAAATATGGATAAATGAAGAATTTAGTTTAAATATGTAATTGCCATGTAACTTTTATTTTTGAATTAAATGCAAGTCTTAATGTATAATGTAAAATAGATATTGAAACACTACCTATCCTATCAGTTTTATTAGAATATGAGTAATGAGTATAAATTCTAAATGTTAGTAAAAATATATTATTCATAAGAAGTGTATTATGTCATATTTATGCAAAATTTATACAAAAGTTACCCGGGTAAGCTAATCTCTTTTCCCTTAAAAAGAGAGAGCATCACTTATCCATTAAATTAAATTACTCGCAGATTTGTTTACAAATATTATTAATATAATATAATTATCGTTAAAATGTGTCCACCAAGTATGACTTTTTACTTGCTGCAAGGGATTAAAGAAAAAAAAAAAGCAAAAAAAAAAAAAAAAAAAAGAAAAAATCAACCATCGATCAGTGCACGTGGCAATACCAAAGGCCCAAAATATGAACATCTTAGACGAGGCATATAAAATTATTAAATAATTCCTTAAAATTTTGCAATCCATTAATCATTCATGTACTGACAAATTTAAAATTTTGCAATATATTAATCATTCATGTACTGACAAATTAAATATTACCACGATCTTAATTTCAATGCCGTTGCAAAATCAGACAGCTAAAATAAAGAAGGATAAATCTCTTGCCAATTGCCAATACCAATAAAGCGCGGGACATATTTCGTACTTCCTCTTCTTATAAAAACACTTACTTCTGTATCAATCAACCGCCACGTTTGATGCGCGCTCACGCGGCCTACTTCATTTTCCGCCACGTAATTAAGTAGAAACCGACGCGGTACTGGAAAACTTCACTTTAGTCCCTACTATTTGATGAAATGGTATTTTCATTCACAAAATTTGACAGCACATTAGAAAAGTATGTTAACTGTTCATCATTATCTCAACTCTTGCCTGAAAGTGTATCATCCAAAGGGAGCTGTTCTTTTCACAGCTCGTCAGCTCCTGTGAAGCACAAAAAAACCGTTGTTTTGTTGTATTATCAGACGCTTCATGTATATTTTACATAATTATCTTTTTTTTTATTTTATATATACTTTATAAGATTGTTTTATGTCCCGTGAATGTTTTTTCTATCTGATTTAACAAATTTGGGAGATGGAAACAATAGAATTTTTATCGGCAAGATTCAGCAAGATGGAAGGGATTAAAATGAGATAGGTTATGCAATATTAGATATATTTTTTAATATAGTATGTTCTATCGGCCAATATATAATTTTACTAAATGTTGGGTGCTAAAGTGGAATTCTCTCTACAGGTCTGTTCAGTTTCCTTCAACTGTAAGATTATCTAAATCTTTAAAGCCAAAGATCTTCTCTGAAACTCGTCGTCTTGTCTGAAAATCAAAGAAACCGATTGAATAATCATGTCTTCTTCAAAAACCAAATCAAATTCTCTCTATCCAGAAGTGGATCTTTCAAACCCAGAAGCCGCTTCTGTTAAAACTGCTTCCTCTTCATCTTCTTCTTTGTATCCTTCTATTGGCATGGAAGACCTGGCAGAGAAGCTTTTCCCCGAGGACGACGCCGTTTCACATGTTACGCCCAACGCTCCACCGTCCGAGCAAGTTCTTGTAAAAATACCTGGGGCGATAGTTCACCTGATCGAGAGAGAAAACAGCGTTGAACTTGCTTCCGGTGAGCTCAACATAGTTAGTCTTTCACAGGGTGAAAACGTCGTCGCCGTGTTTGCACGTATTGGGGATGAAATTCAATGGCCTTTGGCTAGAGATGAAGCTGCTGTGAAGCTTGACAAGTCTCACTATTTTTTCACTCTTCGCGTACCCGAATATGGGTCCTCTGAAACTGATCATGTTCATTATGAAGTGTTGAATTACGGGCTGACGATTGCCACGAAGGGGCAAGAGCGTTTGTTGAAGGAGTTGGACAGAGTGTTGGAAACGTACAGTTGTTTTTCGGTTCAGAAAGTGAAGGACTTGGACAACTGGGAGGTGGTGG
Organism: Azadirachta indica; assembly: GCA_022749755.1. NCBI lineage: Eukaryota > Viridiplantae > Streptophyta > Magnoliopsida > Sapindales > Meliaceae > Azadirachta > Azadirachta indica. The sequence goes on from CM040444.1 coordinate 17,031,617, forward strand.
CAAAAGAATTATCTCCGGAGGAGTTGAAGTCAGAAGAGAACAGGGAATTGATGGAGAAGAGTTCGTTGGCTTTTTGGACTACATTGGCGCCGAATGTAGAGGATTACAGTAGCACGGCAGCAAGGTTGATTGCAGCGGGATCAGGGCAGTTGATTAGGGGTATTTTGTGGTGTGGTGACGTGACTGTGGATAGGCTGAAATGGGGGAATGAATTTTTGAGGAAGAGGATGGGACCCGGTTCAAAATCGGAGATCAGTCCTGATACAATCAAGAGGATCAAGAGGTTTGCCCGTTTCTTTGCCATAAAATTTTGGAATTTAGACTTGTTAGGATAAAGAAAAATTGAAACTGATTGAGGGTTTGAATCTCCTTGTGGTTTTAGCTAGCATAATGCAATCATTTTTTAAACTTACTAAATATTTGTTTTTGTAAAATGTATTTAGTTTATTTCTAATCTGATTTAGATGTTTAAGTACCGAAACCTGAAGTTGTCTGAATTATATTTTGGAACCCTGTTTTTCTGTGTCTTTTGTCTTTTCTTTGCAGAGCTAACGCATATATTGGTCTGGTATGTTTAGGGTTAAGAAGTTGACAAAGATGTCCGAGAAAGTGGCTACTGGAATCCTTTCTGGGGTGGTCAAAGTGTCCGGATTCTTTACGAGTTCAATCGTGAATTCTAAAGCTGGAAAGAAATTTTTTAGCCTTCTGCCTGGAGAACTTGTGCTTGCTTCCTTGGATGGATTTAGTAAGTAGTTCTTCTTAAAGACTTAAACTGTTATTCTCGTTGATATTATCTGTTCATTCTGTGCCTTCTGCATACAAATATTGATTATCCCCTGTGTTCTTTCTGTGTGGATTTGCAGACAAGGTTTGCGATGCTGTTGAAGTTTCTGGAAAGAATGTCATGTCGACCACATCTGTTGTGACAACCGGACTTGTTTCAGATAGGTATTTATCTGAATTTAACTCTGTACTTAATGCTCAATTGCATCATCTCCATAATGAATTATTGCAATTACCTGCATCAGCATGTTCTGATAAACATCATTACCTTGGGAAAGTTGGCAACTTTTGTGGGGTAGATGTAATGCCATAATGGTCACGTTCCTTTGAGTCGGTTGGTTTCTCTTAAGACGGAGTGTTTTCCTACTATAAGAATCCGTCTTGCTGTGGCCTACAAAAAACAATGATATATGTATCTTCATCTTTTGCTTAGCTTATATGTAAACCTTATATATTGCCATCATCTTTGTCAAACATAGAGGATTTTGATCTTGACTCGAATTGCACATTTTCATTACAGCTCTCATGTATGATTTGGCATTGGATTATTTGGAGCTATTAGAGAATGATCATATTCTTTGATTGCAGGTATGGGGAGGAAGCAGCAAAGGCGACAAATGAAGGGCTAGATGCTGCTGGACATGCGATTGGGACTGCTTGGGCTGTTTTCAAGATAAGAAAGGCTCTCAATCCGAAGAGTGCATTCAAACCCACAACTCTTGCAAAAGCTGCAGTAACAGCAAATGCTGCTGAACTCAAGGCTAATTCCAAGAAGTAGCGTCAGCAGATCTTTTTTGGTTGTATTTTGTTTATCTTCGTAAGACAGCAGGAATGTTTCAGATTTGATGGTTTTTCTTTTTAATCAATTTTTTTGAACGTTGAGGTCTTGTTAGATGAGAACAGGCTTGGTATGTAATTTCATTTTCACTATTGATACTACAGTGGAACATATGTTTGTCAATTTGCATTACTCTAATCTGAATGTCGTTGAACATAATATGAACTAAATTTGGACATCAAGAAACTTCTGATTGTAAATGGTACGCTTTATTTCTTACAGTGTAATATTATAAATTCATGAGTCTTCAAGCTTTAGTAGCTAGTTTTGAATGGCCTGTAAGTCTTGAGATCCAGAACAACTCCAGCTACTGAACCAACTGCAGCAAGTACAGTGATGAAGAAACAAGTTACACTTAGAACCTGAAGCCCCAGCCACCCGGTTGTTCCTCTTCCAATCTTCGTCTGTGCTATGTACATCTCAGTTGGGAAATAAACTGTTAATGGCCAGAATCCCATGGCTCCCAGCAGTCCAACAACATCATTGAAAAATGGTAAGAGCATTGCCAGTAGGGTTGTCAGAATAACAAACACAGTCCTCCATACTAGCCGAAAGAAGTTCAGCTGGTACACGCCAATAAATGGGATTGGTATCTCATATTCTGCAGTTATAAAGTCACTCTTAGGCCTTTTCTGTGCACTCCATTTTTCAACAAATGCAAACAATGGCTGGCAATAGACCTACATATTACATAATTTCACTGCATCAGGGAAAATTCTGCCTGTTTTTATGTGAGTGATTTTGTCATACATACCTGATAAGCACCAACAAGGTGAACAACGATTGCTGTATTTGCAATGTCTAGAAGCCAGTAGGGATTATAGAAACCAAAGCCAGTTAAAAGATTTGAAGGGGCCAGATCTCCGAAAGCTGCATAACCCATACATCCACAGAGCAAGTAGAATATTGTTGTTACTATGATGCTAAACAAAGTTGCCTTCTTCATGGTCTTGTGCTCGGCAGGAGGAGATTTTACTGTATCCTGGATTTCGAGAAGAATGATGGAATAAGAGTATGAAAAAGCAATTGCTCCAAGAGCTTGCAGACTTCTCCATAGCTTCTGTGTTGAAGTAACCGTTCCAGCACTTATTATTGTTCCTATGCTGATACCTGTCAGGCTTCCTTTGAAGCTCCCATTTCCTGGAAAGATGAATTTGAAAGTTGTTCATATCTTATGGCATAATTTCATATTTACCCCATAAACCAAGCGTAGTTTGTACCTGCAACTTTTCCAATTCCAAGTCCAAGACCAACAATAGAGTATGTGAATGACATAATAGCTGCCACTATTGAGAGCCACCATACTTGATCAAAGCCTGGGATTTGGGACAATATAACCTCTATGATTCCAAATGTAATCATATATACATTACTAGACATGTGGCACGGATTTTTTCCGCCACTCTTGTGAAAACAGTTTGATCTCTTTATTGCCCTAAAACGACATAATCAATAACATAAACCACAGAAAAGTCAATACCTATAACAGATTAGTGAAGCTGAAAATTAACTGAAAGAAAACTTACATCATGCTAACTGATGCTGCAATTGTATACCCAATAGCAACACCAAACAAATTGAAGTATTGGATTAACCCACAAAACACGACCTTTTTCTCTCCTGCAGTGAAACTCAAAAGCGATGTTGACGTATAATCAGAGTTAGAAAATCTGCCTGACTTGCAAATGATGAAAAACTTTCTGTTACCTAAGTTAGCTTTGACGGCATCCATGTAGGTGTAATTTCTCTGTCCAGTGACAGGATCTCCAGATCTGTAGCAATAAGACAGGAGATTTGCCGTGTAAAGATTGACAAATGCAAAGAGGACCAAGACAGTAGGTCCTGCAACCCAACCGAGCTGCCCTATTGCCCATGCCAATGACAATACTCCTGACCCTATAAGGGCAGTTATAATATGGGATGATGCTGTCCAAAAAGTTCCTGCAATTTCGAATATAAGAATTAATCATGTACTAATACTAATGGAAATGGGAGACCAAATTTTTAAAACTTAAAGAGAGTTCGAATCAGGAAAAGATTCTACTCCATTTTATAGAGGTAAATGATGAGATTATATAGAGTACAATATGAAAAAATTAAAAAGCTTTTGCACAGTTTTATGGCAATTGAAGATTTCTTAGGTAACTTTTTCTGTTGAATCCAGGTAGTTGGAAATATATATGAACCTGTTCTCTTCAAGCGGCCATCATCATCTAAACACTTGGAATAGCTGGCTTGAGGGTTAATAGTTTCACTGTCAACACGAAGTTTAGGCTGAACTTCTACTTGCAAGTAGTGCCTGATATCCTGTCTCTCTTCAACCTATAAACAGCCATGAACATATGCATCACAAGAAGTAGAAAAGATTGAAAAAAAAAAAAATATGCCCATTTCAGCAAATTAAGAAATGGTTTGAACTTACAACTCCATGGTGGATTCTGATCGGAAAAGTTCGACTCCTTTGCAACATGGTACTGTAAAATGTTACAACTGTTGTGGAATCAGAGAGAAAGAGGTAATGAGAAATAAATGATAAGGAAATTGATGGATACTTAAAAGCATGGAAAGTCAGAGCTTTTACAAAGGAAAATAATTCATAGTGAAAATTGTTGAAGCTACAGAAAATGGTGGTGCAAACGTGTTAGTAAGCAAGCATGTGACACGCTAGCTCTTCTTTACTGTGACATGGCCAAAAAGATCTAGTGAATGCCGAGTGGCAGAAACAGAAACTTTATACAAAATAGCAATGCATGTATGTTTGTTTCCTGGCTATATATATCTTTATTGAAATCCGAATTTCTATTTTTGTGGACTCCCGATGATTCTTATTGATTGTCGATAGGTTAAATGGGAGATGATCAACACCCAAATGTTCGTGCGTACTATAGCATTTCTGATCAAGATAATGCCATTAACTTGTTAACAAAATGGTGGAGGGATGAGTCTTAATATTAAGCAGAATAATAACGACCTTGTTTGAAAAATAACTACAAAAAGTTAGGATGATGAGATTATATATTTGCTTTTTCTTTTTTAATGATTATCATAATATTTGTACTCTTTAACATAGTCTAAATTAAATTCTACATCTAGCATGAAAGATATTTTTATTCTCAAAATATTTAATTGGGAAGAAATCTACTCCAAGTTTGAAAATTGTGAGCCACGTACTCAGGACCTTTCTAGAAATTTTCATAAATTTATCGAGTTTATAATTTAGAGGAGAATTAGTATTTTACTTTCAAACTGAATTATCCCATAAGGCCATAATGATGAATTGACAACAATATTGCTTCATGACACTTATCAATCACAATCATCTAGCATTTATACATGTTGGGTTATTTAATTAATTAAAGTATATCTAATAATACGTAAACAAATTTGAGGAAGGAAACGGTGTCTGAAACTAGAGTATGAGTGAGAAATGGCCAATGGGTGCATTGCATGCAGGCCTTTTCTTGTTCAGATTGACTGGCGGACCACCCATTACCACCACCACCAATATATTGACCCAAGTCTACGCACCCAATTCACAAAACTATAGCTGCCTGCACTACTACACTCCCATCACTTCATCATCTTCTGATAAATATTCAAAGTCCCCAAGTTAAATATGTATACCATCATCATAAACATCGAACTAATAGTTTTAATGTCTAAGTTAGTATCAGCTGAATTCAATTCATAATCGTATGGACAAATTTCTATAATTTAGAATATAATTTTTATTCCTATTTTTTTTTTTAGAGGTGGTCGGAAACTAATTACTGCACTAAACATAACCTTTATTATTTGTTGAACTGAAGATTGATGTTTAGAAAACATTACAAACTATCCAAATTACGCGAAATAATTTAGAAAATATTTGCGTAGCCCCAATAATGATGACATTGTAAGTTTAACCAATACATAATATTTACTATTGAAAATATTTCACTTTATACCAATCTCAAGCTACCTAAAATTACTTCAGAATCTCCGATATATCAACTTGATTTATTAAACTAAATTTTAAAATATTTATAATAAAGTGACTGAATCTTTGATCTCATATTAAAATAATGTATTCAGTCCTGTAAAACCTTTTTTCATATTAAAAGAACAAAGTGGCATGGCAGTGATATGTGGGAAAAAAAAAAAAAAAAAAAGGTTCAGAAGGCAACGACGTCGTATTTGCTATGGACTGAACTACGTCGTTTTGGCGAGCTTTCTTGCATCAGTCTGCTGCAGTCTTGGCTTGTCCTCCAAGAAGCTCACACTACATTGCCTTTTCATAACCCAGATCGCAGGCAAAACCAGAATCAAAACAACAAAAACCAAAATCAAACTCGAAATCGAAATCGAAATCGAAGCAAGAACAACAAGATGGCTCGATACGACCGCGCGATCACGGTGTTTTCTCCCGACGGCCACCTTTTCCAGGTGGAATACGCTCTCGAAGCCGTCCGCAAAGGAAACGCCGCCGTTGGAGTTCGCGGCACTGACATCGTCGTCCTCGGTGTCGAGAAGAAATCCACCGCCAAGCTCCAAGACTCCAGGTTAGTAACTTACATACTCGTACATCTATAATTGACTTATATACTTGTGTTTAGGTCTGTAGTGCGAACAAATTAAGTTCAAAGATCAGATTTTTATGTTCATAGGGTTTCTGGTTTATGTTATGAATTGATTTTTCCACAAGACATAATGTGACTCTCGATCTTGTGAAGGACTTCGAGTTTATGGCTAAATTCTAGATTAGATGAAATCCAATGGTTTGTTGTATAATTAATTTTCGGTGTAAAGCATAAAAGAAAAATGGAGAAATATGTGTCAAAAAATGGTTGAAGGGCACAAATTTGATTTACATATTAATCAAATACTTTGAATGTGTTGAATGATTTCAATATTTATTTTGTTCTTAATATTCAAGAAAAAAAAAATCATGCCACGTATGGCATGGTATAGGGCATATTGACACACTGGGAAGACAATTGTGCTTCTATTCATTACTTAACTCGACCAACTCTCAGGACCAAACTAGTGGGTTCGCGGCATGAATTCTCTTTATCCATTTGATATAGTTCAGAGCTGATTCCTGCATAAGTTGGTCACACTACATGTCTTTTTATATACTTCTATCTGCATGGCTTTCGGGAAGATATTTTCCCATTTCATCCCTACTGCATGAATTGGGTAGTTCTTCAAAAGTGGAGCATTGACAGGTTGACTTAGACATGGACAAACGCTACACTTGTTTCTTGTAGATGTCATCTCTAGCATCTGCATAATATTTCATTATATGGGCTAAACAAGGGTTCTTCGTAATAAAAGTATGTTTAATCTTTGATACTCTGTACTGGTATAATCAGTATATATGAGATTATTATTGGCATGCATTCTTAGCTTCTTCTTGTTAAATTTTTATTGCTTACAGAATGGTGAGGAAGATTGTATCATTGGATAATCACATTGCACTAGCTTGTGCTGGGTTGAAAGCAGATGCACGTGTCCTAGTCAACAAAGCGCGTATTGAATGTCAGAGTCATAGGCTTACGGTTGAGGATCCTGTAACTGTTGAATATATAACCCGTTACATTGCTGGTCTGCAGCAGAAGTATACACAGAGTGGTGGTGTGAGACCATTTGGTCTTTCAACCTTGATTGTCGGTTTTGATCCATATTCAGGTGTTCCATCTCTTTATCAGACTGATCCATCAGGAACATTTTCAGCATGGAAAGCTAATGCTACAGGGAGAAACTCAAATTCAATTAGGGAGTTCTTGGAGAAGAATTATAAAGAAACTTCTGGGCAAGAAACTGTGAAGTTGGCCATTCGTGCTTTGCTTGAAGTAAGTTGTTAATTCTAACATGCATGAATCTCACCTTTGACTTTTAATTTAATATGTAACTATTCTTTGTTGATTCTCCAATTTCGGTTAGTAACCATGCAATTCTCTTCAACTGGAATTTTCAAAACCTAGATTTACCTGCCCCTCATGTTTTAGTAGTTGAATTTCATTTTTGATATTGTGTAATAAATAAATGTTGAAATTTGATACAAGACGGTATATTGGATTATTTCTTGGTGAGTTTCAGTGGTTTAGACACTTGATAAGCAAAGTATTTGATGAACTTTTACATGTATGTAAAGCTACTCACGTTAAACTGTTTCTGCCAGTGATGTATGTTCTTCACTTTAAGTAGTTGGTATAGAATTTTCAAATTTAAAATTATAAGTTTGTTGTTCATGTTGACATAGTGATGTTCCTCGCCTGGATAATCCAAGTTCACATAGTCTGTCATAAGTCTCATACTGGTGTGTCACAGGTTTCTTACCGTCAATTTCACTAATAACTTGATGTGGCATTGTTTGCAATGGTATTCGTTGGTTATTATCTTTTCTTCTTTTCAAATGCATCATAGTTGCATATTATGATTTAATGTGAAGAGCCAAGTATTCACATCATACATGTATCTCTCTTTTTTAAGTTTTTGCTTCTATTTAAATGATTTTTATGAGAATCGGATGATTTGAATAATATGGTGGAAGAGGATTCTTTCTAAGAGAAAGATAAAGCTGTAAAATTTAGGGATCAAACTAAATTCTGGACCAGTGATTTAATAAGTTTTAAAATTCTATATTATTATTTTATATGCAATGTGTAATTATCTTTTCTTTCACCTGTATAACTTTTGATCTGTGTTGCTTGTATTGTTAGGTTGTTGAGAGTGGGGGCAAGAACATAGAAATTGCTGTGATGACAAAAGAGCACGGTCTGCGGCAACTTGAAGAAGCAGAAATTGATGCCATTGTTGCCGAGATTGAAGCTGAGAAAGCTGCAGCAGAAGCTGCGAAAAAGGCCCCTCCAAAAGAAACCTAGGTTTATTGAGTCAAAAACACTATATTTCTCTTCTTGCGATGGCAATTAATGATTTAGTGACAATTTAGTGTGTTGAACAGTGTTCATATTTGCCACTTGCAAAATTTGTTTGTAAGTTGGCACGTTATTGTTTTGCAAATGGTTCTTACATGTCATTGAAAACTTGTTACCAACTCGGTTTACCTGAAAATGCTTACCGTTGAAGTCCTTCCTACATTTATGCCGTGATATGAAATCAAATAAAACTTGTCTGGAAATGCATGAATTTGTTTCATTCATGGTGAGGTAGTTGCATGATGAAGATTGCTGTACATGAACTAATTGAAGAATGATTTTGATAGAAAACAGCAAGTATTATATCTTTGAATCCTATGATCTTCGATCAGGTCTGAAAATGCAGTTTGGACTGACAGTTCGAGGTAGACGCACGCATTCATCGGGCTATGCCATGTCGACCCAAATTTAGGTCTATTTTCCACTACTGAGTGCTTAATTTTTAGAATATGGACTCGCCACACGGCCCATGAATTCATTATAGTTAAAATTTGTGTTGTCTTGACATTTTCCAGTGGAGGATGGGCCTTAATGGGCCTCCTCTTTCTCTACATCATATTCAATGTAGCAGGACTGCAGGAGCCCTAGTGAGTTGAGCCACCTCCACCACCGCCCTAGAGGGCGGTCATAATACTGGCCTTGTGGTAGTTCCAGTGGCGACAGCCGCCACCGTCATCATGATGATGAATTTCAACCGAAGTTTGTCATATTATCAGACGCCATTATTGATGGAGAATGTCAATCTTCTATTGGATTCAACTATAAGATTAAATTACCTAAATTCCAACTCAAAAATAATTTTGTAATAATGTTTGACATAAAATTCTGAATGAAAATTCAGTCCATCTCTAACTGCTGCTGACTGATGGCTGCTGTCAATTTTGTTGGCCTTCGATTCAATCAACCCCCCACTTAACTGCTACCAAATAAATAAATAAACATGTGTGTGTGTGTGTGTGTGTGTGTGTGTGTGTGTTTGTGTTTGTGTGCGCTCTCCATTTTTCCACACAAAGGACCATCATATTGAATTTGATTTTGTTGAAATTCTTCTCTCCATTATTGCCATAAAAATTCCCCCAACCCCTTCCAAGTCCAACATTATTATTAAAACGTTCCATACCAAATCAACCTCAATTAACAAATGTTGAAAATTGTAACCCCTCTCCCCTCTCCCCTCTCCTACCTTCTTCAAACTTTTTATTAGTGTTATTACATATACATTCGTATAAACGGATGTTTGTCATTTTATTTTATTGATATCAGAATTATAATTTTATTGAAATAATTTATATAAATATCTAATAATAATATAACATTATTATATTAATTTGTACCAATATAAAGTTTATATTCTTAATAATATTAAAAGTATATATGTTTGAAATTATTTTTTTATAATTTTAAAAAAATTAAAAAAATTAATCTTGCGAAGATTGGTTGAAACTTTAAAAAAAAAAAAAAAAAAGTCCACAAAACAACCTTAACTTTTGTCATCATTGAATGAGTTTGCTTTGGAAACCCATTTGGAACACAACTAGTTTCTGAATGTTATGTCTACTTCATCATCATTACTTTGAATATTCTTTTTAGTAATAAATTTTCTAGCAACAAAATGGATGTAATCAAGGGTCTAATTAGAATACAATAGTTGTACTTCTACTTTTATCCAAATAATTTATTATATTTTTATTGAATTTCGAGATGTTCAGTTGAATTCTTAAAATTTTTTTCAAAAAAAAATTATATATATGTATATGTAAGTTGAGAAATTTAATATCGAGAAAATTGCAGTCATTATCTTATAGACTAACTCATAATTATGTGTAACGTGAAATTATTAAAAATAAATAAAATTATACCAAAAATATGTAATCATACGTGAAGAAAAGTATCCCACATAATGTGACACAAAGTCACTTTCAAGTTGATTCATACTTCACAATTTTTTTTTAATTTTTTTCAAAAAAGGAAGTAGTTCAATTATGTAATGATCAATACCAAGAAACGATATAGATTGAATATACATGGTGTTGTCATCATTAAATTTAATAATAAATTTCAGCATCAACTGTTATATGTATACATAACAATAACAATAATACTAATATGGTATACCTACTTGGATCACGACTATACCTACATTTACACATGTATACGATTTTTTATTAGTTAAAATAACCTACCATGAAGGTTAGGTAAAATATAATAATAACAATAACACTAATATTGGAGTCTTTGAATTTTTACATTTTTATAATTAATAACATAATTTTTTCATTTATAACATATAAGTCCAAGACTCCTTTTAAAACAGCTGAAGTATTATTTAAAGTAACTTACTTACTAATATAAATTTTTATGAATGTTAATTGTTTTAACTGATAAATTTTGTTAGGGATAGTAAAAAAGATCTAATGTTCAATCTTTACTCACACAAAAAAAGAAAAGAGTCTAGGTCATTTACTTGTAACATTTAAAATAATAAAAAAAAAAGTAACATGTGCTAAATTGCTAATATCATACTAATCAAAATTTAATATTATACGGATAATTTTGTAATTTAATAAAGGTCAAGAACCTTGTTTGTTATGAATGAACAACTCATAGCTTTATCTGTAAAAACATAAAACATAAAGAACCTAAATGTTATTATTCCATGTATATATATATATACACACACACATATACCTTACTAAAATTTTATATTCCTTTTACTAATTATTTTTTTTAATGCTGACGTTATCTTTTATTAAATATAAATTTAGACATAATTATTAGTAAGTCAATGCCAATTTGTTACGAATTTGGTATGGTGTTGCAGAATGTCATATACCGATTTGCATGAGAACGTACATGTATACTAAAAATTTAACACATTATTATTTTATTTGTATTTATATATTTTTATATCACATAAGATTCAAACTTTGAACATGATATGAAATAAATAAAATCTATATTTAAAACCTCTATTATTGAGATATTATATGTCTTTTTTTAATTAATTTATAGAAATTACATTTATAATATAATACGTGCATACAAGTAGGTATAGAAATTAATACATATATATATGTATGTATGTATGTATGTATATATGTATATGTGAAAGTGTTCCATCAACATATAACATCTTAATAGCATATAGTCATAATATTTATCGAGATTGAATTACAAACTATTTGCTACTATAAACAATTGATCAACAAATAAATAAATAAATAAATAAATAAGTACTAAATATTTTTATAAATTTATTAATAGTGAACACAACAAGTAAGAACCATATTAAAAATATTTTCTCCACTTTTCAAGTCTTTTATCAATTACAAAAGTTGGATCTTAATTTCTTTATTATAGGGGATAAAGTTTCGATCAAACAATCAATTTGTTGTAATTTAAGATGTTCAAAATTTGGGTCTTAAAAGTGTTCAAATTCGAAACATAGGGTTAGGGGTTTGCATTTTTTATTTATTTACTGATTTATTTATTGAGGAATTGAGAAAAAGAAGGGTTTGAATTTCGGAGCTTAGGGTACTCCAATAATATAAGAAGAAATTAAATTATACCTGCTTCTACTTGCACATGGATATGAATACGATATAGAAAATTAGCAAAAGAGAGAGAAAATAGAATGTGGGTTGACTCGGGGACTTTTATGGGATCAATCACCATCACGAAATTTTCAATCAATCAATCGACTACATATCAACTTCGATGCATCTCATCCACACACAATCATCTCATCTTCCCATTCCCTTTCCCTTTCCCGTATGTTGCTTTCTTTCTTTCTTTCTTTAATGCTCATCATCTCACCTTCTTTTTTTTTTTTTTCTTAAAAAGAATTATTTTAATATTATTAATTGTTTATAATATTTTGTTTTTATAATATATGCATGTATACATATCTCACCAAACTTTGTTAACTTTTCCCACCAGCTGGACTTTTGCTATCTTGAGCCGGTGTGTGATTCTTGCACCCATTTTCTTCTTCTATGTACCCCAATTATTATACATGTTAATTCAAGAACTACATTTATTTATTTTTTTTAATTATTTCTCTCTGCCTTTAGTATTTATATTTTATCATATCTGGTTGCTATGCCTATATATAAAAAATGTGAAGAAAGATTGAAGATGCAAATACATTACTAGGTTGAAGAGATAGAAAATTAATTAATTATTATAATTTTATAAGCTTAGAGAAAGAGCAAATGCAATGGATTCTTTATTACACATAATGTTTAATGGATTGAAAGAAAGGGTTTGTACTTAATACCCATGTGCTTGACTTACTTCACATATAATACATTATCATTGCATTGAAACAATGCAACATTATTAGCCATGTGATTGACTTCCATTACTATTATGATTATTATTATTATTACTAATATTTATAAAGATAAAATAAATAAATAAATAAATAAAAAGAGTGAGATTGTAAATAAAACACCTCTCGTTTTCTAAACCAAACTACTATCAATCCAAATTCTAATAAAATTGTTTTTATTGGCCAATATGAACCAATCAAAATCATGCGTTCATACTCCCTCCCTATAAGATTTTTGTGACAAAATATCATTACTAGCCACCAAATCATATATTTATTTTTTTATCAACCAATAAAAAAGTGTTCATAAAAATCATTTTTTCAAAAAAATTTTTCAAGTATTTTTTTTTATTTTTAAAAAATTATTATATATATTATATTACAAATAAAAATTTTCAAGTAAAATTTTCTACAAAAATTCCACCCTCACGGTCAAGGTGGTATTGAATATTTTAATAATTTAATTTTTAAAATAGCGATGTCACTTGCTTTTTTTTCTTTAAAAAAAAAAGTGATGTTAATTTTTTTAAAAGTGAAAAAAGAGGGGGGCTTGTAGATAAGAGAGGGAGGAGTTTGGATCTCAATTATAATGAGGTGGGGCCCAATAACGGAGAAGGAGACTGAAAGAGAGTGACAAACGGTGGGCCCGCCGCCGCAACCGCACACATGAAGCCGACGTCGGACGACTGCCAACTACCGCCCAAAAAGAGTGGAGTTGGTAGCGTGTTGGATACAGACGTTTCACGATTCCCACTCCCCTTTCACTATTTACCCTCCTTTTTTTCAACTAATTACATCCCTGCCATCACACGTCGAATTTTGCGACGTTTCCTTTCTTTCGAGAGAAAAGAGTAAAAAAATATATTTTTTTCTAATCATAATTATTAAAAAATAAATGAAAAAATATTTTAACCCAATAAAAACATTTTAATTTTTGTTTAATTTGTACATTGATCTTTTAAAGCGTATATTGATAACGATTTAACAACTAAATGATGTTATTTCATTATGTAAAGTTTAAGAAGTTAAAATTTAAAAATCTAAAAGTAATTAGAAGAAACTTAATTTAATTGAATATATAAATATGATATTGGTTTTTGATTTGGTTAGGAGCTAGATAGGGGGTTGCACTACTTTTAGGAATTGGTACCATCTTTTTGGAGCATAAACTTCCATTGCCTAATTATTATTATATCCATTCAATTTAAAAATTCACATGTGATATTATTTATTTTTCGTTCAATTTAAAGATATACTTATAACGGGTTTTATTTTCGATTAATTTTAAAATATAAAAATTAAAATATTTAACAAATATTTTTATTTAAACCCGAAAGATTAAAAATTATCAATTGTCTATTTGTTTATTTTATTATATGATAGTCGTAATGATATAATTTTTTTAAATTATGTTTTTGATTTATTTATAGTTGTCCGTTGAAATGATGTGAATTATACTATATTATTTATTTTATGTAGCTAAAATCACACAAGTTAAGGATGAATGTTGAGGAGAAGAAGGCATGCATTTAGTTTAATAATTGATTAAAACATATTTAAAAGGCAAAATGGGCCACCATGAAGTGGGGGGGTAATGCATGTGGTTACATGTTGGTGGAAGTTGGAAGTATTAAGAATGAAGGTAAGAAGAATGCTTATCCTATTGATAGAAAGATACACATATAGAAAGAGAGAGAGAGAGAGAGAGAGAGAGAGAGAGGAAACAAGCAAAGCAAACAAGCAATAATAATAATAATAATTAATTGACATAACTAAAACAGCTGCCTTGTTGTATAATTTTCTTGGAAAGTAAGAGATGAAGGGAAGAAAAAAGAAAAATAAATAATAAAATATCTTATGGAAGCTTCTATTGTCTCTACCTAACACCTTTGAAAAAGGCAAAAAAGAAAGTGGTGAATTGTTGAAAAGTGACTAGCTTTTCTATAAGGGAATGGCCATTGTTCTTTTCTTTTTTTTTTTTTTTTTTTAATGTTTGTTTTAGAGTAGCAACAAAATTTATGTCCTTTTGCATTTGGGTCCATTTTTATTTTATTTTTTTTGGTTAGATCTCCATTTATTTTATTTTGGGTTATTGATTCATCCCTTTCTTGTTTGGATGATTGTAGGCAAAGTATTATGCCCTAAATTATTTGTCATCAATTCTAACACCTCACTAGCTGTTAGTGAAATTGTTTTAATATGAAGTTGGTATAACATCCAATCTTATTATTATTGCTATGATGGATTATGATTTTGTGGTTCATGGAGAGAGCCAAAATTAGTGCAGGGCCATGCAACACTTGACCCCATGTGACAAGACCTTGAGTTAATGATGGTAGGTAGCAATTTGGATTTAATTGGGTCTACCTCCTTGACCCTCCCCATACTCGGTCAATTAGCTATTTAATTTATTGGCGTAACAACTCATTTCTTAATTGCAATTTTTTTTTTTTTGGCAATTATCAGTTTATTTTTTCTAAATCAAATTTCAATTTGTATTACACTCATAGATTTCTTAGAAATGATATTCAACTCACGCCCATATTTTAATTGATTTTAAATTATTAATTAAAACTGATATTTTTCTCCTTAATATGATATCATAAGTTTACTTTTACTTAATTATACAATCATTTTATGTAATATCACCTAATTTTGTTCCAAAAATTTATACCCAATTAATAAGAACGTATTTGTCAAGTGGGTAAACCTTTTTTTTTTTTTTTTTTTTTTTTTTTTTTTTTTTGCGGCTACTTACTTGTAGATTCAATGGACTTTGTAAGTAGCATAAAATATGTTCTAGAACAAATTAACCTATAATTTACTACTTAATAATTATTACATTTACCTACTCATAAAAATATAGTCAACATTTGGACTTTTGGATCCATTGCATGCATACCTGGCTTAGCTATAACTTGCTGAGGGATGTATTTGGAAACACATTTTGGAAGATGTTGCCAACCGTTTTTTTTTTTTCTACCAAATTGATCATGTCATTAATGAGATTGAGAATCGAATCGACCCACCTCTAGTTGGGTAACAAAATTAAACCTAATACAAAACATTTTAAATTATATAAAAGAATAACAATAAAATAATTTATACTATAAAATAAGGACATGATTAAGATACAGCTGTATGTACCACACAACTCTCGATTTTTTTGTTACAATTTTCAATTTTTTTAGTTACAAAATTGTAATAAAAGAGTTGAAAAACGTACTCTATACATCCATATTTGCATTTGTAATGTGATTTATATGTACCATTTGTAATGAAAACCATACCATGCAGCAAGTTTGTGTGAGGGAGAGAGTTGGTCGGTTGGGTCATATGGCCATATGGATGTATATCATTAATTGTAGGTTGGTAGAGGGAGGGTACTATCACAATGGGAGGCAACATTGTGTGTGAGTTTCTTCATACCTTTTTATAATTTTTTGTGTGTGTGTGTTTTTTTTTTTGTTTTTATAGCTTTCAATTTTTGATCGATCGAGTGGAAGAGATAGGTTACCCACCACCTCCACTTCATATATATCCTTTCCCTCTCATTATTTCTCATCCTCTCCTTGCTTATCCTCTTCTTTTTCCATTTCTTCTCCAAATGAAAAATCCTAACTTTTTGCCATAAAGACAAATTAACCTTAAATGAATCACAATCAAATAAAAATCCGATCTTAATTATTGTCAAAATGAATTAACATATATAATATAAGTTTGAGAATAACTCTTAATTATTCAGTTTTTTTTTTGTTATATTACAATTTTTAGTGTTGTAATATAGATTCGATAATTAATTGTTTATCCTTAACTCTGACTCTGTGTGTTGTGTATTGGTTAATTAATTTATTTCTATCAACCTGCTACCTGCTGCCTGCTGGGGCTGGTGTACATTAGTACCAGCAGCAATTATAACCTGGGCCTTGCGAAATTCTGGTGGAGATCTGACAAACCCTAACTTTATCTTGGAAAAGATGAGTGGCAAAAAATCCAAAAATAGAAAAGTGTTTTTCTTACACCAAATCAGAGATAAAAATTGAAAGAAAATAATAATAAAAACACTTTATAATATTGCAATAAATGTTAAACGTTACCAATAATTTCCCTGTTGTACTAATCTTTTTCCTTTTACTACTATGCAGTAATAAAAACAACATACAGATTAGATTTTAAAATCAGAGAGAGTTCCGGAGATGAGAGAGATCGTTTAGAAAGTAAATATATTTGATTTTTGATCTGTTCAGCTACATGATTAATAATAATAATCAAATTCAAACCCCCACTCCCCCCATTTCAGTTTTTTTCATTTCATTTCCAAGCTTCTGTAATCCAAAACACCAGATTTCAAGCCTAAGAAATCATAGCAAGTACTGCTGGTGCTACTACTACCACCAATACTATTAACACTGCAACTGCAATCTTTACTGTTTTGTAATCCCAAACTGCAAGCAAAACACAGACTTCTCCCTCCGGTTTTCAGTGGCTGATTGGAAAGAGAAACAGGCTGATTGCTTTGCGACGGAGGACTGATTCTCAGCTCCAGATTTAAGTCTGGACATCTTTCTTCTTGAACTTGATGATGTAAAATCTCTTCCTTGCACGCAAACCCAATTGTTTTCTTCTCTTTCTCTTCTTTATTATTATTATTATTATTATTTGCAGCAGTCGTAGCACAAGTAAAAGAAATTGTTGTCACATCAGCAGCAGTTTGAGCAGCAGGTGCAGCCGCAGCAGCTGGTTCATTGAGTGGTCTGTGAGTTGCAGGATCAATCCCTCTGTTCAAAAGTTTCCTTCTTATGTGCGTATTCCAGTAATTCTTTATTTCATTATCCGTTCTTCCCGGTAATCTCCCAGCAATAAGAGACCATCTGCACCAACAAGAGGCCATCAAGATAAGGATCTTTTTCAACCCAAAAAAAAAAAAAAAGAAAAAAATTGTATGTTAAAACAGCAAACTTACTTGTTACCAAGGAGACTGTGGAGTTTAATGATGAGTTCATCTTCTTCTTCAGTGAAATTACCACGCTTAAGGTCAGGCCTTAAATAATTGATCCAGCGAAGCCTGCAACTTTTCCCACATCGGAGAAGTCCAGCGGCTTTAGGTAGAGACCGCCAGCAGCCTTCACCGTGGGCCCTGATGTAAGCAATAAGACGATCATCTTCTTCTTTGGTCCAGGCACCTTTGTTTGTGTGAGCCTTTTCACAGCAAGGAGATCTTCCCATTGGAAGATATCTATATAAGAATAAGAATGACTACAAAGTAGTAGTAGTAGTAGTAGTAGTAGTAGTAGTAGTACTGGTATTATTAGTAATACTTCCAATACTATCTTACTAGTAGTAGCAAAGCAAGAAGCAAGAAGCAAAAAGCAAGAAGCAAGAATCCAGAAGCAATAGGAAGTTTTAGAGTTTGGTGTTAATAGTTTTGTTTTCTAATATTTGTTTTTGGAACCAGAAATGGAGGAAGGATTTGTTGTTTTCGATTTCTTTGTTGCTGAAACATTTAGGCCGGCTCTTTTGAGAAGTTGAAGGAAGTGGTTATATATAGGGTGTTGACTATTGGAATTGAGAGAAAAGGAGACATTAAAAAGAATAAATAAAAATTTAAAAAATTAAAAAATGGGCAGTGACCCTAATTGCTTCTAGATGTGAGTTGGTGAGACAGGTTTGAGGGAGTGGCTGGTGTGGTGGCTTTTCCTTTTTTTTTTTTTTTTTTTTTTTCCTTTTTCTCTCTCTCTCTCTCTCTCTCTCTCTCTCTCTCTTTTCTTTCCTTCTTTGATGATATTAGAATCAGTCATATATTATAAGTTAAAGGGACATTAGCTATAGGTAAACTTCAGGTAGGTGTAAAGTAAGGTTGTATATTAGTTCTTTAATTAATAATTGAGATAATAACATAAAGATCCCTGAATTTTTATGTTTTTACAAATACTAATATAGTTTTTATGCTTGTATCAAATAGGTCCTTAACTTTTATTGACATAATTGAATGTTAATGTTATGAATCTCAATTTTTTTCCCCTTACCAAGTAAATTAGGAGGTATATTACAAATGATTTTGAAAATTATGAAAATTTATCGCTCAATAAAGATCACATCACTTGTCATATCATCTAAGATAAAATTTGAGGCATACAATATTACTCATAATTGAAATACCCCTTAGCAGTAAGTTACACTCTTATATTGAAATGGTAAAAATTTAAACTATAAGGACAATTTTGATTATTTTAATGAGGAATAAGGACTTTTTAACATAAACAAGACAATTATGTCTTTATTTGTAATAATATAAAAGATTGAGGACTCAAATTTTATTATTCTACTAATAGTATTGTTATAAAATATTTTTATATAGGCAAGGCAAGGTGTGATATCTGTAGACTTTATTTAAATCTTGTGTCATAATTAAACTCTCTCCATGATATCCCATACTTTATATACTTGAAGATTAATGATTCAGTTACCTCGCAAAATCTTCCCCCAACTTATCATCACTAAACAATTAACATGTACCAAAATACATGTAAAAACTCTTATTATTAATATTATTATTAGTATCTTGTTGTTGGAACTAACACCCGTGTGGTTGGGTTTCTCAATTAAATGACCTATTACATTTTTTAATTTTTCATTAGTCATTATTGTACTCTATTTTAGTGTGCAAAAGTACACTTCTTCTAAATCTTGAGATGATGGGTTATTAGTTATTTAAGCTATTTCTACTTAATCTTAAAAATAATGTACTCTGCCATTTGTTTATGTTAGATAATTAATGATTTTATTTTATAATAACAATAAATTTAAAAAATTAGAATACGGCAATTCTAAACATACCTTACATTGATAAATTAGATTCAATATAGATCTATGATTATGTTATTTTAAAGGTGGATGGTTGTAGTGGGCTTTTGGTAAAAGAGAAGAAAAATATGGTAGAAGCGGGTTTGGGTTGTACCATTGTCCATACTTGTACTAAAAAGAATGAAAAGAAAAAAAAAAAACGGGGTTCTTTATTCTATTGGTACACTATCAAGCAGAGAGAGAGAGAGAGAGAGAGAGAGAGAGAGAGTTTCTAGAAGAGTCAGAGAGGTTGGGTTGAAAGGCAAGATGATGAAAGAAAAAGAGAGAGAAAAAAAAAAAAAGAAAAGATACATAATGAGTGTGGTTGTGGTTGTATGTGGGCTTTGGTTCACCTTCCACTTTTTTAGTTTATGTATTTTTGGGTGTGTTTTTATTTTTGCGCTCACAAACCTTGTGGTGCAAGTTTAGGCAACAATGGGGGGTAGGGTTAGGGATGGAGAAGTTGATTCACCTTTTTGTTGTTATCTTCTCCAATCCCAATTTGCAGAACACAAAAAAAAAAAAAAAAAAAACTCCTCTTTTTTTTTTTTTTTTTTTTTTTTTTTTGGGGGGGTTTTTATTGGGGATTCTCTCTCTCTCTCTCTCTCTCTCTCTTATCACGAAATTCATTCAAGTGGCTGGTAAGAGTTAAGATCATGGGCAGAAGTAGTTTTCATTGATAGCCCCCCAACATATATAGTTATCTGTGAGCATTTCACCTACTTTCTTACTTTCTTTTTTATTTTTTATAAAAAAAAATTTAACCTTTTTCTGACTGTCCTTGCTTGCACCTGCACCTTGTTCAACACTACCCTCTTTTTGATGTTGAACACCATTATATTATAGCACATAGATTTATCATTTTTCATTCCCCTTACAATTACTTCTTATCTTCTTCCAACATATATATATATATATATATATAGAGAGAGAGAGAGAGAGAGAGAAATTATCATGTGTAATTTACTTTTTATTTACTCTAATTACATCTTCCACTCACCAAAGAAAAGAAGTATATATAAACAAATTTTGAGGTGCAAATATCTATATTTTGTTAAAATTTGAACCCATGACTCTTTAAAAAGTTATTAAGAGACAGAAAAATTATTAAGTAAATTTTGGTGCCAAGAAATTAATATAAATTTAAAAAAAAATTCCAACTTTTAAACAAAGAAAAACCCAACTAATTTCTTTATCCATACATGCTGCCATGTGTTTAGTTTTGAGTAAATTGAACTAAAGTAACAAACAAATTTAAGCTACCAAATTTTATGCCCAAAATTGGAGAAAAGCAAGAGCAAGAAGGAAAACATAATGTTTCATAAAATTAAAACTATATACAAAAATGATCGATCCAACATACACCAACACTCATTAATTGATCTGACGGCCCTTATTATATCAATCAATCAGTCAGTTAGATGCTAATTGCAACGCGATTTTTACAGTAGTCTTGGCCCCTTTTCCCTACAAATGCCACACATACACACCAATAACACCATGCCCACAAAAAAGGGAAATAATAGATAGTAATCAATCAAATATCCTAAATCATAACAAATGGGATAATAACATCTAGATCCCTGAATTTTTATTTTTTATAGAATAATATTATTTATTTATATGTAACAAATCAATCCTTAACTCCTCCTATTGATATTGATATGGCAAAGTTTAATATTACAACCATAATTTTTATTTTCATTTCAATATAGATTATGGGCCTAATATTGCGAATTTTTATGTTGAAAATTCAATAAGGATCACATACATTGGGGTGTTAAAATAAATGAGGGCTATTGACTTATATACCTATTGGTTAAAAATGAATAAATTATATTCTTATTTATAAAATACAAAAAGGTATAGACCCAAATATTATTATTCCAGTAATAATTGCGCGGGTAAAAATTAGGATTTCGGACCGACTTCAAACTTACCTAATTTTTTTCTTTGTACCTGTGTGATTGATATTTTTATTATATTTTATTTATTAGCTATCCGTCACAACAATATACAGTGTATGTATTAACTTTCATTTTTTAAAAAAAAAGTAGATAATTTTACTCATTTAAATAATTTTTTATACTTTAACCTTGTAAATTTTGAATATTTATATTTTTTAACTTCTATAATTACAACTGTCACTTTACCTTTGTACTCAAAATAAAATAATTATCAGTCAATTGATTGAATAGATAATATAGATATATATAAAATCGAGGTCCGATTATTTTAGGATGGAAGAAGAATTTAATTTGTATTTTAAAACAACAACAACAACAACAATAATAATGTTCCGAATGGTTAAGGGGGGTTATGAATGAAGATCGGGAAAATGATAGGATAATCGGAAATGTGTGGTGACAGACAGCAAAGCAAGCACGTGGATATCATGTGCTTAGGTTATGAAGATGAACAGAACAAGATTCGTGGCGTTGTCTGTCTGTCCAAAAGAAAAAGCCCTTTTGAGTCTTACAATCCTTACCCTT
Organism: Azadirachta indica; assembly: GCA_022749755.1. NCBI lineage: Eukaryota > Viridiplantae > Streptophyta > Magnoliopsida > Sapindales > Meliaceae > Azadirachta > Azadirachta indica. The sequence continues at coordinate 17,053,826 of CM040444.1, forward strand.
ACCTACCTAATTTGGCTTGGCTCCTTCGTCTTTCCATGTGGGTCTTCCTTTTCATAATTTTAGTTCCAAGTCAGTTTTCAGTGACCCACATGGGATGGATCATAGATGGGAGGGGATATGAGTTTTCTTTCTATAAATTATTTTAAGCATTTAATATAATCACTTAAATGTTAATCTAATCTAATCTAATCTAATCTACTTGATTATCGAGAAATCCTATAGTCCTCTCGACCTCGTTTTCAAGAATTTGCTTGCGGAGTTTCAGGGCAAAAGCATATGAAAATATCTAATTTAAGTTAGTTCCTCTAGGATTAGCTGAAATACAATACAACTATGGGAAGAATTGTAGATTAATATCATACGGTTGATTACGACTGCGGCAACAATAATTTTAGGTGGGACTAAAAAATTAGGTTTACTTTGTATACTTTTAGCGCTAATCAGAGATTTCATAACCTGCATTAGTTACTCTTAAAGCTCATCTTCATCTAATTTAATCAAATATTATAAAATAAATAACTGTCAGCACATCAATTGAACAAAAAGTAATCATAACGTTTTCTACCTTATTCTAAATGATGCTGATGTGATTTCCAAAATGAGATATTAACAGAGGAAGGTAAGTACCAAAACTCATATGCCGTCAATATTATTATTTTAAAGTGGGAAAGAAAAAGGTAATTTTTCTGTGTTTCAATCAAATATTATTTGTCTAGTTGCCAAGCTGCAAGTAAAGCATATAGAATGCACTATATCTTCAGGAATAAATAGGTACTTTGCAGTCCTGTGGTCGCGAGTACTGGGCTAGCATTCACTAATAAATTAATAAATAACTGATGGTATAAGCATCAACCAAAAAGTACATCTTGTCTCACTTCATCTTTTTGCGAACTTCATAAAAGTAGCTTAGGATCACCACTGCTGCCGCAACTACAACTCCAACGGCACCTTGAGCCAATACAGTGCAATCATTTGGAATTATCTTGGAGGCAGTAGAAAACCCTAGTTCTGAAAGTTTCTTATGTGATGCTCCATAATCTCTAAAGAATGAATCCTCGTCCTGACGTGGGCCAGAAATTGGGTAAAGTGAGTAGAAAACTACAACAAATCAAAATAGTAATAGAAAAATAAGTTTTGGTGGAAATTAGAACAAGTAACGCATTACATTAGCACTTCTAGAGAGAGACAGAGAGATAATCATTTGAGGGAAGTTCATTTGAAGAAATATTGACAATAAAGGACCAAACAAATCAACCCAACAAACTTTGATCAAACTCGTTATGCATTATAGTTCAGAGTTGGGTAATGGTTGGACTTCACATACACAACATCGCGTTCTAATTTCTAAGGTGGTCACACCAACTGGAAGAGGTGCTAATCCCTGAGCCAGGTTTTATCAATTTCAGGTCAGCTCAAAAACTATATCCCTGACCCAACTAATTACCGAACAAACCACCTAATGCCACACTTTAAAACTACTTTAAAAAAATCATGGAAGTATCTAATGGTATAAATGCGGGACAGCAACAACAGTGAAAAGTACTACCAGCCAGGTTTCGGGTTGGCCAAGTTGAGATCTTAATCCAAACCCAACCTCTTTGTAGAAAGGCTGAGGTCACGTTAGATTGGCCCATTTGATTAAGGGTTCACCGAAATGGGTTGGCAGGTCATATCTACCCCAGATTCTGCCAATCTCTATGATTGCAGAGGTGGGCCTTGTTTAGCAAAAGAAAGAAGTACTTCCAAAATTAGACACTATATTGATACTCAGGCAGTGATCATTGTGCATGTAAGAGAATAGAAAAAAAAAAATGAGAGAACAATGTCAAAGTTGCTTATTTTCTAGAAATAAGCATATTGTATCACTAAATGAAGCCTGGTTGACAGCAGGGTCACTTGGTTAAGATAAGTAAATGATACCTTCGCATACAGCTCAACATAACGACGAAACTGAGGGTCTTCCAATAAACACTTGTCTGTTGGAAGTTGTAATAACCCTTCTGATTCCCCATTCAACAGTTCCCTGGAATCAACAGTAATTGTGAATAATTGATTGAATTATACTCTGAATGACTCCAATTACATGGATTAAAAAAAAAGCAATATTTTGCCGAGTCCAGTTTAAATCTTACACAAAGTACGAGTTATCAAATTTCAGAGGTTCCCTGGTCCAAGGGCCTTCAAAACCTGATCTCTCTGGATGTCCCCTTCCCTATACCACAATAGCAAACCAAAAATGTTTAGTTTCATGTACCCACTGCATGCAATCTCAGATATAGGTACAAGCATGAAGAGAGTTACCAGAGTATGGGCCCCTGAGAGTGCCACAATATCCTTGTCAGACAGACCCATCCGACAAAAGACATCCCTTAGATGAGGTGCACCTACACCCAAAGTTACAACAGGATACGTTAAACATACCTCCTGTGTGGGGTCACATACAAGAACTTTAAATTAATGGTGTGAAAAATAACTTGAACATTTCTCTGCTTTAAAACAAAAAATACAGAGCACCGAACCCTAATTAACATATGATTGCAAATAGCATAGCTATGGAACCCAATCTCTCATAGAATATCTTATCAACCAAAAACGTCTTCTTGATTTGTGTGGGTTCTACAACCTTAATTCTGAATTTCCATAAAGCATAAGCCCGTGGTAATTTGCCATCAATCATTGCAGAGCCGGGCCATGCTGATTCTTGAAGTGGCAGTGGCATATTCTATAGATCTGATTGAAGACATTGAACTCATGCCATCAAGGCCAAGCCAATACTACCATGCCACAAAAGCATAATTAAAGACATTTTTTATTCAATTTAACAATAATCACCATGTATATACACTTGTAGATTGTATGAATCATATCATAACAAATTACTGGTAACCACATTAACAGAATAAACCATGCAGATATGGGAAAAGTTAAAAAGTAAAGGAAAACACAAACAAAATTAGCCATTGAAATGATAAATTTAAGATTTCAAATGTTCAGTTACTTCTTCCCATTAACTTGGGGAAAATGATAAAATTAAATAAAAGTAATGATCATCTAGTCAAATTTAAGGGGGAAAAAAAAAAGAGCAAATATCAGGTGCCTATTGCTAAAATTTATAAGTAATTTAGGAAACGGCATCCAGTAAACTAGATTTTCAAGTATTTGATATTGACAAAATGCTTCAGGATTTAAGAATAAAATAAAATAAACCAATAAAGATACCTTGTTTGGCATCTGGAAGACGACCTTCCTTGGTAGAAATTTTTGAATCCTAAGAAGAAAGGGCAAGTAACCAATTAGAATTATTCATAATACATGTTAAATTTTCAAGAAGCCACAATATAATACCTTTCGACCAGGAACAAAGTCAATGGTAGGACCTCCAGTGACCTCAACTGCAACAACACCCGCAAGCTAAAGAGCAAGTAATTATTGAAAAGAATAATCAGTTTCAGATATAAAAAGCCCAAAATTTATTCTTGGACACTGAGATGTTAACAGAATACTGGTATTAGCTTAATGGCCAAAAAGATAAATGCTTCTCAAGGATAATGCAAATTCACTTTAAGGAGGACTCCACATGTATAATGTCTGATATGAACCGAAAGTGGTGCTAGCATTGTACAGCTCTGTTGTGTATTTCAATAATTCCTCAAAAATTGCATTGATTTGCCAAATTATACCATTTCATCTTTTTTCCCTACAAGCCTCAGCCTCCGGATGTCCCTTCGGCTTGTCAACATTGATCTGGCCTCATGATCCAAGTCAATGGTCAACAGCATAAAGAAATCCACCATTTACAACAATTTCTATCAAGATATATATGGGAGAAGGATCAGTAATCCCTTAACTTACATATTTTCTTATATTATTTGTAGAATGTTACATTTAAATACTTCTAACAGTTAAGATTACATCTCACATGTGCATTAATTATAATGCATTTATTACACATTAATATATATGTAGATTTAATCTCAACCTTTAAAAGTGTCTAGACCCAATAATCTACAAATAGTATAAGAAATTGTGCAAAATTAAGAGACCGCCAATGCGTCCCTGTTATATATATATATATGCCTTTGTTTAAAACTGTTGGGTGTAACTATTTGCCTCCTCATCCCCTACCCCTCCCCTTCTCCCGAAATGGAAAATATTTGCATAATTGGCGTACCAATTATTTCAACTCCATACTCACCTGGTATAGGTCTGCATATGTAATCTTTGGATGTTTAGCCTTTACTGCTTCTGGCAAACGAAAAAAAAAACACCATTTCATAAAGAAGTCCATGCCAAAACAGGCTTCACACATATAATTAACTTGATAAATTTGAAATCAAAATCATTTTCATGAGGTCAGCAATTTTCAATGTCCATTAAACTTGTTATTGAAGAAAATTTTACACGATAACTCAACAAGAAGTTCAGCAGTCCTGCAAAAAATATAACCAATCAAAGAATTTTCTTTATCATTATATAATAATAATCAGTACAATAACCTAGTTCACATTTCTCGTTCATTTGAATTCACTACCGTGCTTAGCAATAAAAACAGAAGGAAACCTATGTTTTTTTCTAATTGAAAAAGGCCACATGTGCATATTTCTTTATAGTGGATATTGTTAATCAAATCGGATAAAAATAGTATGTAGGATGCTTTTGATAAAGCGAGCAACTCACTCATAAAGTCATAAGTAGAGACTTGCATATAACTACTCATTAGTAAACATAAACATATGACTGCTTGACATATACTTTCAGCCAAGAATGAAAATGCAACATGAAACTCAACATGGAAACTAACATCTTAAACCCCTGAAGCCCATTATTGTCTTAAATTGACATCACATGAATTTCATGTCTAGCAATTGCCATGCTAATTCAAACTATTCAACTAGACCAAAATTATCAATAACCATCAGTCATGGCAAATCTCAACCATCACAACACAAACATGATTACTGTTACAGCGGCAGCTCTACAATCACCAACAGTATACAAAGTTTACATGATAATTAATTCTTTTTTACATTAAATTGCTTCCGGCTAGACAAAATAAGATAGTAAATTTGCTGGCCATTATTACTTTCTATATTCAGTTTAGTCGTTACAATCATTTTGTATTCATGCATGACTATGACTACATAAAAACATATAGTTTTAAACTTGTAGTAGGAAGAAAAGAGAAAACGCTAACCACAAAAATCAATAGCGATTTTCAAGCCGCTATTGGCGCCATGAGAGTACTCCTCTTCGTTCCTTATCGAACCATTCGGTCCGCCTGTCTTCGTGTTCACGTCATACGTTCCAGCATCGTGCCAACTTCATGAAAAAATAAAACAAAAAAAAGATATAAAATTAAGTTTCCTTCCTTCTAATATTCAGTTGTGTTTTCTAGAGAAGGCAGAGAGAGAAAGAGTGTACGCTAAACGGAGCATAATAGGAGCGCAGTTTTTCTGAGCGATAAGAGCGCGGAGATCGCGACGAGCTTTGTCGATATCCTTGAGGTATTCAGTATCGACGACCGGTAACGCCATCGGAGCTCACTTCTCTCCCTAACGAACCGTGACAGTTACGAGAGCTTTAGTGGTTGAAGAAGAAATGGTCAGTGAAGACGGACCTATCGAAGAAGATTAGATTAACTAATGGAGCTGTAATCTGATGCAGTCGAGCTTGTTTTATGCGTATTGAGACCACTGCGTGGCAGACAGCTACTGGTGAAAGATGTTATAAAAGGTCGCAAAAATAAATTATTATCTTTACCTTATCTTCTCCAAATTTTACCAAAGTCAAATCCAGTAAAATTCAATTTCGCTTAGATTCACAATTTGGTTCATTTAATATTTCGAAGATTATTATAATTGCGTGAATTTAGTATGACAATAACTTTTACTCGATTTAAAATAATAAATAATAATTGTATCTGACGAGGTAATACATTGTGATTTCTGTTTTTTCCCCCTTTTTTGTTGTTTGGGAGTAAAACCAAGAATCTCTCCAAATTTGACTAACGTACATATGGACACAAAGTCATTTGTTACGCAATTTATTAAAAGATAAAAACTCAGTAAGTATCCTAATTTGAATAGCTTCCCAAAATACTTTCAAAACATCCAAATCACCTCGATTATAAACAAGCATTTAAAAATAAATTCAATAAAACATTTCTCATAATAAAACTGATTCTATTTGACTCGTGTCTTTGAATGTAATATTATCAAATAACTTTTAGAAACTAATATTTCACCAACCACAAACCGCCAATCTCCTTCTTCCTCTGTATTGAGAATGATCCATGAACAAACCAAACATAAATCATAAATGCAGGTCACAGAAAGCACAGCCTAAAATCACAAAAGGTATTCTATGTGATTAATATTATTATTACAAACATGTACACAAAAGACAAACAACAAATTGATCTGTCATGTATTCTGTGCAAAATGCACTATACTAACAACAAAATCCCAATAAAAGAAAGAAGATATGAAAAACTCAATGTACTCATTTAGCAGTTCTCCATTGCAACTCAATCTGGATTCTGCCGTTCTTCGAGTCAATGAGATGGTACTTCTCATTGATTCGCCTGTTGCTAACAACATCTGAAAGATTGATGTCGACATAACCCAGGGATTCCTGATCACAAAATACAAGGTTGCAGTTTAAGAAAGATGTGCACAAAAACGTTAATGCATCTTAAACAGACAAAATTTCGGTAAAGCTCATCAAGAATAAGCCACAGACATAAAGGTCGTCATCAACAAGTAATTTCGAAATCGTAGTTTCTTGTCACCTTGCGTTTAAAATTATGCTTTAACTCTATGATTAGATCATGAAAAGAATGCGAGACATAAGACGAAACATGTGAAGTTGCTTTACACAATATGTTCAATTTTTGCAATATCTTAACACTTCTCCTTGCCTTTATCTCATACTTACTTAGATCTAAACAAAGCAAAAGAACCAAGTCTTAGATCACAGTAATTCATTTGTGGCATGTGGTTGGACACAAACAATTGCACAAATCCCTACCTTTTGCTAAGTAATTTTCTAAATTTTTACATATGATTCACTTTTTATCATAGAACAAAGACATGAATCATCATCTATATTATTCCTAAATATCTTAAAAATGTGGCTTCAAGCTATAGCAAATAATGGAGATTCCACTAGATCTGTTGACGAAATGAGGTATAAAGATCGTAGCAAATGAAAAAAGTACACGACGACAACCACCAGAAAGGAACATTCTTCAGTCAATAGCATTCTTCTCTGTGCATCATTTGGGTACAAGATGAAACACAAAGGAAAAGAATTTTCAATCAATACCTTTGGATGCAGCAGTCCAATCCTTGATGAGGAACTGCAAACTTCCACATGTAATCTATCATTAATAGGAGGCTCCTCTAGCATGAACTGGAACTCCTCTTCCCATCTTGGATCTCTATTCTTCTTTACATGCTGTACAAGTGAAAGGCCAATGTTATTCATAAAATAAACAAAAAATCATTCACAAATCTCAGGATTTAAAAATGTTATATACAAGTTCAAAATAATGATAAAAGACCAAGAGAGAAGTTCTTCTATACGCAGAAAGATAAAGGCTGAATATGCAAACCAATAAAAATCCTTAAATGGCAGTGCTAGTGTACCTTAGTTTTTCTCTCCTCCCCTCTAAAAATTAGTCGCACATAAGGATTAGTGTGGTGTTTCCCTTCAACATCCTGAGCTTCGTGGACTATAACTGCAAGCAAACCTCCACCAGCTGGCGTATTCTCAGGAGCCTTTTGCACCATTTGCGACTCTTCAAAAGTTGTTGGTAAATCATCTTCTTTAAATGGTTTATAAAGTAGTTCCACTACAAGCTGTCCACGTGCCTTCTCATTTTGAACATCATTTAAGTCCATGGTTTTGAGAAGGTCAAGAGTCATAACTTTTGGCTCTTCAGGGGTAAGCTCTTTCAAAGGAACAACATTTATTCCCATCTTGTCATGCTTGCCAACCTAAAATAGGAGAAAAGCAGCTTAGACAACATGGAAACAAATTAAAACTTCTGACCACTGATTTGAAATAACATACCTGCTCCCAATCATAAACATTAAGCTCTAAAGCCTGGGACTGTGGATCTCTAACGGTAAAATTAAATTCCTCATTCCATTCAGGGTTCAAGTTCTTGTGCTTCACAGTGGTCTTTTTTGATGGAAGCTTATCCTCACTGAGCTTTAGTTTCACATAAGGATCTGATCCACCCAAAAGATCTTTCTTTCTCAGGTTCATAGCCTTCACAACCTTCACATGGAGAATTCCCACAGGTCTCCTGTAGGCTCTGCATATTGCAATTAATTCAGTCAGCTGAAACAAAAGTGATTCAAATAGGGTCATAACTCCTAAAAGAATTTTCAAGGTCTGGACAGACATACTTAGATGGATCCAAAATTGGTACTTCCAGGGTTTTGGGCCAGAGATACATGTTGGCCACCTGATTTTTGATAAGCTCCTGCATAAAGAACTCAGAAATTTTCAAAACCAACAATTGGCAACTACTTATATAAATAAATCTAGCTATGCAAGATGAAACCCACAAAAAGAAAAAGGAAAAAAGAAAAGAGAGAGAGAAAAAGAGAATCATATGTCAAATGTGTAAAGGAAAGTTAATGTCCTTGAAGAAGAAATTAGGCACAAATAAGCCAACTTAGGCACAAATAAGCCAAAGCAAAATAACCAAATAATAAAAATAATACCTCACATGGATGCCAATGAAAAATACAACTACAAAAATGAATAGCATAAGATTATTTGCTGAATGATACCTCTTACAACAACTTAATGAGCGACCAGCTCATCCAGAAATAGGACATGCTAGTGCAACATGCATCACAAAGATTCCACATAGGCTACTATAGATCCACTGATAGGAGATGAATAAGATTGGCATATTTTCCCGAATGAAAAAAATCTCTAGCCCTTTCCGGTTAGTTTTAAAAGAGCTGAATTAGTACTAATGTCAGATAAACAGAAAAGTAGTCTAATAACTATGCCCTCCTTCAGAAATGCCATCTTAAGAATTTAAGAAGAGCTTATTTACAAGCTAAATATAAGCATAATGACACAAAACACAGTACAAATTACCAAAAATGACCAAAACATCAGTATGAATATACCTGAACAAACCTGTAAAGACCAGGTATCGACATAAGATCAGCTCCTATGAGCTTGAGTCCAAAGTCAACATGAGGCTGCAAAGGAAAAGCTGAGTAACCAGTAGAACAAAATAACTTACAAAGGCTAAAAGAATTTTCTTTGTGAACAGTTCTTTCCATTGATATTCTCTAATTAAGATCTTTTATATCTGTATAAATACGGAATGATCCAAAGCATACACATTACACAGTAGAATAGCCATATTCCAGCCTAATCTTTTTCAATGTTCAGTCTATGAACCAGCACCAAATGGTACAAGTACAGGTCCAACTAAGGAAATTCCTAAACCATCCAGGACAATCATTCTCTTTTAGAGTTCTTTTAACTTTCTTAAATAGATAGCTTAAAATAGGAGTAAAACCAACTTTTTCATATTACATGTTGGAATAAGGAAATTCATTCATATTTGAATATAATGTTATCAATTATACAAACCTTCTCCATCAGAGACACATAGATATTGGCAAAACAAGGAAAAGTAGGAACCAAGGGCTTCAGAGTAATACGTGGTGAAGCAAAAACTTGCAAATCCACCACCTGAAATTTTGCAAACCATGTAGAATTAACCACAGATTCTCAATACTCTCCCTCCCTCAGAAATAAATAACTTGATGTTGAAAGATTTTCTTTGTTCAGTAGCAGAAAATATCAACCTGAACTGTTGCCTTCAAACCAAATGCTTTAACTGCAACAGTGACATTAGGATTTCCAGCCCATTTTAGGCATGGTTCCATAATCAACTCTTTCTCATCTGTAACATAAGCTTTCATACCTGGCACAAATAAGAACCCACATCAAGAAATCTTTAAATCTATTCCAACTACCGCAAACATCTGAGAAAGTAATTTTTAAACCTATTTCTTCTTTAAAAATTTCCTTAATCATCAAAATCAAGGAACATCTGTAAAAAGATTCTAGGAAGAATAAAACTTATGAAGCATATAAGGTCTACTAACCTTGAAAAGTTGGTGGTAGAGTCCCTAAAGTAAGTGTTTCAAATTCAACAGAGTCAATTTTATATTTAGGAATTTGTTCTGCAATTATTGGCGTGGCAATATTCTTCACAGTCTTACAAATAGCCTGTGTACGAGAAAAAGAGAGTCCAACACAATGAGCAAGAACAAGAAACAAGGAGCTACAGGCTGGCAATACATTATATTCAAGTAACTTGTCCAGCCAAACCAAACCTTGTCAAGATAAGGCCACATGTATTCGAGGAACTTGTTCAGCCAGTCAACCTTCATAAAAGAAGAACAAAATCATCAAAACCTAATGCATCCAAGGATAGAGAATAACATATGCAGAAGTCATGAACATTAGTAACATACGCGATCATAGTCAGGATTTTTCACCCAAAATGGTATCTCTGGAAGCATCTGCTGCAAAGATTCTGTATCCCGCTCAACTAATGGACGAATCTCAGGATTCTGGCCAAGCAAACCAAGCAAATTCAGCTAATACAGATGAAAAGGTATATAGTTTCAAATACTCAAACTATCTTCTTTCTTTATACAATAGACAACTGGCAGAACTCCTCTTCTCAAGTTGGGAGCAAAAAGAAAACAGTGGGTAAAACTGCGGTTAATGGGGCAGAGTAGCATCTTTCCTCAAATTAAGGCTATGTTCGGAATTAAGATATTCTGCTTCTAAAACAAAAACTGTTGTCAGATAAAATCGTTAAATGTCAAATATAAATAGAAAAATGAGTAACCCATGCCAAAGGTTAGTGTTTATCAAACACTTCAACTGTTACATTTTCAAAGCACACCAATCCCAAATTAAGCCTAAAGACTCCACATCTTAGTCTCTAAACAATTCCAGACTGTAGTAATCAACTCAACTTTGACTTGCTCTGACTTCCTGTAAATGAAGTCCATTAAACTTTTACACTGCTACTATTATCATCATGCATATGTTTTTACCATAGCCGACATTGAAGGGATCAATGACTGCAGCTAATTGTTTTTGACGCAACCAGATTCAGATCAAAGCGGTTATTTTACGGCATAAAATTCCATGAAAATGGAGTCACTAAATAAAGTAATACTGTTCCATACACTAATTAAACAAGCTCTAAGAAGTCTAAAATTCTCCGTTAAAAGCTTAACTATCGCAGTGCAGACCGTTCGCCGGCCGAAGAGTAGAAGAAAATTGAAGCAAAAATAAATCTGAAAACTCTCGAAGTTTAAATTCATGACCAGTACAGTAAACAAACAAACATTTACGTTTAGCAATAATTTAAATTACAATGAAACTAAGTAAAAAACTTAAACTACCTTGACGTCGGTTGGCTGAAAGTAGATGAAAAGGAAGTAACCAATCACAAGTCCAGCCGAAATTCCGACGCTGAATCCACAAAATCCTAATATTGTACTGATAAAACCCATCTCTCACTTTCTCTCTAAATTTTCCCGGTATCCAAACAGCCTTCTTACTCACAAATTTCTCGTCTCTCCCTCAATAACTGTTCATGGGACAAATCTTTTTAACAAAGAAAGAAAAGTATATTAAATGCGCACTACCCGATCAGATATTACAAAGAGGTCAAATGACGGAATTGACCTTGACCGACGAAGGGAGAAGATCTGTGGAGAAGGTGAAAGGTCGAAGCAGGGGCTGAGAGGGAATGCAAAATAAAAGACGTTCGTGTTAAAGTCCAAAACGGGGCGTTTATTACAAGATTTTGTTTTACATTTTTAAAAAAATGCCACGTCGTTTTGGATTTTCTGCGTGGTCCCGTTTCTGATATGGGCCCACGACTTCATATCGGCCTGTGGGAAATGCCACCTGTGACCTTTTAGGGTCCGAGAGTGGTGAACCAATAGCTCCAGTCGATCTTAGCCTAAAATGGAAATATAAAATAAACTAAATATTGAAAAAAGGCTATTTTCCGAATACCAAGACTACCCATCCAACTTGATGAAACGAAAAGTGATTGGCGTGGGTGTTATGGTCTTTTAGTCATGATAAATTGATTCTAAGTCAAGTATCTATCGAAACTATGCCCAATCCCCCGGCTAAGGAACAGGCCGATGAAATCCATGTTCTCTGATAAAATCACAATAGCTTCCTCGGTAATTGTAATTTTACAGTTGATTACGATCCAACACAACAACTAGCCTATAATTTTCTCGATTTCGTCTCCCAAAAGGGGCGCTTCATTTTCCCTTAGCATCTTGACTCTCTCTGCTTTAGCAAATGCTGTAGCTTTATGAGCTGTGATCATCGTTATTTTCTCCTTAATTCTACATTCCTCTCTAGTCGAGAATCTGACGACTCAGAGCCTTTCTGATTTGATTCTACCTGGGAATAATTCGTTATTGTTTTTCAACTTCTGCTGCATCCTACCCTAAAGAGACAAGAAAATCTAGCTTGTGTAGGAATTATTCGCAAGATATTGTTAATATAAAACTTTATAGGCGTAGGATAATGCGATGCTGGCAATTCTTATGACGTTATTGAGATAAAATATATCTGTATTTATGAACATATAAAACTTTGTTCGAGATGTTAATATCTTTTTAATAAAACGGGTCGGGTCTTTAGCCGCGCCTAAAAAGCCCATAAACCGAAGACTAGGCTCATTGAATGGACTTCTTCTGCCATGATGTATGGACCGACTTTTATCAGTGTCGTTGTCCGACCAAGATCCAGTAAGCTACAGTGTATAGCCTTTTCTGTACAAGGCTTTCTTTTATTTGTGAGTAAAATGATTCGACAAGTTGATTAAACAATTCAATTCAATTAACCCAAGCATATTTATTTTATTTTTTTTATATATTTTGATATTATTTATTATTTACAATCTATTTGCAATTCTGCTCACAATTAGCAAAAACTCTACTGATAAAAATGAAAAGATACAGATACAGTTATAACACACTTAATATACAGAGATCTATTTTTTACGGGAGAGAGATTTATCCAAAATTTTTTTTAGGGAGTCAATTCACATTTTGTAGGAAATTACCAAAACAACTCAACTGTCATTTGGTGGGGAGTGAGTTTGATTTTTACCATCAAGCCAAAGGCCTAATGGCTCCTTTATTTTTTTTAAATTATTTAAAATGATAAATTTTTAACAATTTTATTAATGTTTGATATTCACTAAATTATGAATTAAAGTATTCAACTTAATAGTAACAGTATTAAACTTAATAGTTTTACCAATACTTGTAACAAACGCTAACATTTTAACTGTAGGGCTCATCTATGAGAATTAGTAATTAAAATTCTTATCTTGTGGATGTTCATATTTTTTAAAGTCCCAACTTGTCAATAATACGTCCCACTATTAAATTTAGCTAATTTAGATAATCACTATGACATATTCCAAAAATTACTCATATAAAATTGAAGTAATCTTTTGTCCATCCAATTATTCGACGGATGCTAAGTATTGACGTTTTAGGTATAAATTTACTAGAAATTTTAATAGGTATAGGTACATATATAGTATAATTTAGGTATTTTAAGAGTTTACGTCTGATAGAGGTATATCTATATTATAAAATATGTATATATATATGGGACAAGATCAGTAAGTTTTTTTTTTATATAAAATCTTATATCAATTGTAAACTATTGGATGTAAATATAACCACATTTAAAGGTTAAGATTGCATATGACATATGCATTAATTGTGAATGCATTAATTATACGGTCAGATACAATCTTAACCGTTAGATGTGATTATATCAAATAGTTTACAATTGATGTAAGATTTTATGTAAAAAAAATAGTTACTGATCCTACCTCTCTCTCTCTCTCTATATATATATATATGTTAATATATACGATATAGTCCAGAGATTTCTTATAAATGTTTTCATCGGTACAAGCATGACATGGTAGATAGGATTTTGTTGAGATTTTTGGTGGGTACATTTGTGTAATATAACTTGGAGTTTACTGGACATCTTATTGATATCTTAATCAGGCCTACATACATGATATAACTCATGAAGTTTAAGTGTATAATTTAAGAGTTTTTCATAAGTATTACTAATTTTATAATAGGAGTTTTATTGAAAAATTTTGATGGATGGAACTTTCATTGTCAAGCTAAAGCATGGATCTCACATTTTTGTAGCTTAATTTAATCCTGAATTGATTTTTTTTTAATATTACATACATGTACAGACTACTAATATTACATTAAAATTATATCGAGAACTTGTGATAGATTCACATATGACATAAACCGGATAACTTCACTTAATTTGAATGATATTTTGGCCTCACATGAAAAAAAAAGTTTATTCACACTCAAATACAGTGGGCCTCACATAAATGATAGGTATCATTTTCTAAATATAAAAAATAAGCGTTACTAATTGCCGCCAGCAAAATTTGGAGTCTAACCTTCTTTACCACTCTGCAAAGTTCGAGTGACAATTCTGAGTTGATATTTGAATTTTGTGTTAAATATATAAATCAATATTATAAATAATTAATGTTTTAATTGTGAAAAACCTATCTATTCAGCAACACATAAACTCAAAAATATCATTAATCACAATTGAGTGTTAATTAATTATATTATTATTTTAATTACGTGTTAATTAATTAACTAGTTAACACACAACAAAGAAGAAAAACCCATAATAATTAACAAAATTCCATTAAATTACAGATGTTGATTGTGACATAAAATCAAACAGGTACATTACATTACGTTAAACCTAATAAGATTTAACAAACAACTAGTAATTTAGCACCCGATAGAAACGCAACGCGACGCACCGCACCCAAACCTAAGCGCCAAAGCTGAGAAGTATTCACCGCCATGCAAGCTCACCTCCTTCTTATATTCCCTTCTTTGCTTTTATCTCATCATCTCCGTCGTCACTTTTTTTCCTTATAAAAAAATCAAAATCCATTCTTTTTCTTTTTTCCTCTTTATTATTCCCCCTTCTTCCCTCACTCATTAGGGTTTTGTTTTTCCTTTCTCACGTCTCACCCTCTATTCTCTCTCGTTCTGTAGAGGAATTAGACTTTAATTGTAACGATTCTTCAATTGGGTGATCGTAATTTGGCGAGAATTTTGCGATATTCTTGTCATTCTCTTCGTTTTTGGAATCTAGGGTTTTGATTTGATGCGGTGAGATGCAGGTTGGAATTGGATCGGGAACCGTCTGATCGCTTCGCTCGGGTAATCGAGCGAGCGACGTCGTACCGATTTTGGAGGCGTTTTTGTATGGAAACTCGGAGCCGGAAGCGGGCGGAGGCTGCCTCAACTGCCCCTTCGATTTCTTCATCATCATCTGGTCCCACTACTCGTTCTCACGCTAATAAAAGACCCCGTTTAGCTACCCCAAACGCCACCCACCGCAACCGCCGCCACCTCTTCCTCCTCCGCTGCCACCACTACTAGGTCACGTGCCTCACGCGCTCTCTCCATGGACCCCTCCACCACCGAATCATCTGGTTCACGTCACTCTCGCCGTGGGAAAGTCTCATCCAACACAGATAATTCGGCAGACAAAGGGAAAGAAAAGGAACACAATACTAATAATAACAATAATAGTAATAATTCCGAAATCCCTAACTCAGGAAGAGGGTTAGGGTTGAATATGGATGCGAACATGGACGACGATGATAACGATAGCGAAGGTGGAGTGGGGATTCTGCATCAGAATCTGACGTCAGCGAGCAGCGCGTTACAAGGACTGTTAAGGAAGCTCGGTGCTGGACTGGATGATCTTTTGCCTTCATCGGCTATGGGATCAGCCTCATCCTCCCATCAGAGTGGGAGGTTGAAGAAGATTTTATCCGGGTTGAGGGCGGACGGTGAGGAGGGGAAGCAAGTGGAGGCATTGACGCAGCTTTGCGAAATGTTGTCAATTGGGACCGAGGAGAGCTTGAGTACTTTCTCAGTAGATGCGTTCGTGCCGGTTTTGGTTGGCTTGTTGAATCACGAGAGTAATCCGGATATCATGTTGCTTGCGGCTAGGGCTCTGACTCATTTGTGTGACGTGCTTCCGTCTTCTTGTGCTGCTGTTGTGCATTATGGGGCAGTTACTTGTTTAGTTGCACGGCTGCTCACAATTGAATACATGGACTTGGCTGAACAGGTTTGTCTTTCAATAGTACTAAGTTGTTAGGTAGAACTGATGTGTTAAGTGTTCTATTGCTGCAGGAAGTTGGGGATTTTGTTTGCTTTGCATATTCAGTTAGTTTGACTAGTATTTTTTAAGATGAGAACAAAGGTTAATGATGTATATGGTGTTATGTAGCTTGAAGCATTTGGTGATATGTGTTTGTTGGATATAATGTAGCCTGGAATCTTATATTTTCACAGTTTTATTAAATTTGTGGAGCATCTGTTTTAGTATTGGATTTTGTTATTGATTTATGGTGGTTATGGTGTCTGCAGTCGTTACAAGCTTTAAAGAAGATATCTCAGGAGCACCCAACTGCCTGTTTGAGAGCAGGTGCCTTAATGGCAGTTCTTTCATATCTTGATTTCTTCTCGACAGGAGTTCAGGTAGCTAATTAAGTGGTGGTTTGATTGATGCTTGAGGGAGAAGAGTTCCATTTTCCTTTCCTTGATACTAACTGCGAGGTTTCTATCTATTTCATGCTTATTTTATAGCGAGTAGCCTTGTCCACGGCTGCAAACATGTGCAAGAAGCTCCCTTCAGACGCTGCTGACTTTGTGATGGAAGCTGTTCCCCTGTTGACAAACCTTCTTCAGTATCATGATTCAAAGGTAAAGTCACGGAATTAAAGCCCACAAGCTCTGCTTGGTCTCTGTTTCCTCATCATTTTCTTCATTTGTGATTTGTTATTTTTGTAGGTGTTGGAACATGCTTCTGTTTGTTTGACTCGAATTGCAGAAGCATTTGCGTCATCTCCAGATAAACTGGATGAACTATGCAACCATGGACTGGTTACTCAAGCTGCCTCACTTATTTCCACCACTAATTCTGGAGGTGCACAGGCATCTCTGAGCACACCAACCTATACGGTAAATTTGATTCTGTTGTCATATTTTGACTGGTGTAGTATCTTTGAAGGCTGCAATTCTGATTTTAAGGATTGCAGGGCTTAATTCGATTACTTTCAACTTGTGCAAGTGGATCCCCTCTTTGTGCCAAAACTTTGCTTCACCTTGGGATCAGTGGCATTCTTAAAGATATATTATCAGGGTCCGGTGTTTCAGCAAATTCATCAGTTCCACCAGCTTTGAGTAGACCGGCAGAGCAGGTAGTTCTTTGGCCATTTTTTGTCTGTCTAGGTAGATGCTGGTAGACTTGTGAGCATTTATGACATCTGGGTTTATGTACCCTGAACATGCAGCCTTTGCCAGCTTCTTAATTAACTCTTTTCCCTTCTACACATTCACCAGGGGCACCTTTACTGAGAATGAAGAATAAAGACCCCTGGCTGTGCTCTTTTCTCATTTAACATACACGCTTAATGGTTTATGTTTATTTTTGCTGTGTAGATCTTTGAGATTGTCAACCTGGCAAATGAGTTTCTTCCTCCTCTGCCACAAGGAACAATTTCTTTGCCATCCAGCTCCAATATGTTTGTGAAAGGTCCTGTTATGAGGAAGTCTACTGCCAGTAGTTCTGCAAAACAAGATGATGCAAATGGAAATGCTCCTGAGGTTTCTGCTAGGGAGAAACTATTAAATGATCAGCCCGAGCTTCTGCAGCAGTTTGGAATGGATCTTCTTCCGGTTCTAATACAGGTGATTTTCTGTCTAAATAGCTAGTTGTGACCTTTCACTTGTTCTAGTTAGTTATTTCTATTTTGTATTTTGTCATGTAGATCTATGGTTCCAGTGTCAACAGCCCGGTGCGCCACAAATGTCTTTCAGTGATTGGAAAATTGATGTATTTCAGCAGTGCTGAGATGATTCAGTCACTTCTAACTGTAACTAACATATCAAGGTATCCACTTTGATCTCAACAATAATCTTTTGAGATGCTAACGTACTGGTGTGTAGAAAATAATTATAGATACTTTGTTGTGTGAACCTGTAGTTTCTTAGCTGGTGTTTTGGCATGGAAAGATCCACATGTCTTGGTTCCTGCCCTGCAAATTGCCGAGATTCTTATGGACAAGCTTCCCGGTACTTTCTCCAAGATGTTTGTTAGAGAAGGTGTAGTGCATGCAGTAGACCAACTGATTTTAGCTGGTAACCCTGTTGCTGGTCCTTCCCATGCATCTTCTACTGATAAGGATAATGACACTTCTGGAACATCATCACGTGCTAGGCGTTATAGACGACGCAGTGGTGCAAATCCTGAAGGAAATTCATCAGAAGAATCAAAAAATCCTGTTTCAGTAAATATTGGTTCACCTCCAAGTTCAGTAGAAATTCCAACAGTGAATTCCAACCTTCGTACTGCAGTCAGTTCATGTGCTAAAGCATTTAAGGAGAAATACTTTCCATCAGATCCTGGGTCTGCTGATGTTGGAGTTACAGATCATCTTTTACATCTAAAGAATCTTTGTACGAAGTTGAATGTTGGGGTTGATGACCAAAGAACTAAAGCAAAGGGAAAATCTAAAGCATCTGGTTCTCGTCTGGCTGATATATCTGCTACTAAGGAGGAGTACTTGATTGGGGTTATATCTGAGATGTTAGCAGAATTAAGCAAAGGGGATGGCGTATCCACTTTTGAGTTTATAGGTAGTGGTGTTGTAGCAGCTTTTCTGAATTATTTTTCTTGTGGCTACTTCTCCAAGGAGAGAATTTCGGAAGCCAATTTGCTCAAGCTTCGTCAACAAGCACTAAAAAGATTCAAGTCATTTCTTGCTGTGGCACTTCCATCTAGCTTGGATGCAGGGAGTCTCACTCCTATGACTGTATTGGTTCAGAAGCTTCAAAATGCTTTGTCCTCGTTAGAGCGTTTCCCAGTGGTGCTGAGCCATTCATCTAGGTCATCTACTGGAAGTGCTCGTCTCTCATCTGGACTGAGTGCATTGTCTCAGCCTTTTAAGTTGCGCCTTTGTCGAGCACAAGGAGAAAAATCTCTCCGCGATTATTCTTCAAATGTTGTACTGATTGACCCACTGGCCAGTTTAGCAGCTGTTGAAGAATTTCTCTGGCCCCGAGTTCAGCGAGGTGAATCTGGCCAAAAGCCCTCTGTGTCTGTAGGAAATTCTGAATCTGGGACTACACCTGCAGGAGCCGGAGCATCTTCTCCTTCTACATCTACTCCTGCTTCCACTACTCGCCGTCATTCTTCAAGATCCAGATTGTCTGTTAATATAGGAGATGCAACAAAGAAAGAGCCTTCACAAGAGAAGAGCGTGAGCTCATCTAAGGGAAAAGGTAAAGCTGTTTTGAAGTCTGCCCAGGAGGAGGCAAGAGGACCTCAAACAAGAAATGCTGCTCGTAGAAGAGCAGCTCTGGATAAAGATGCACAAATGAAGCAAGTGAATGGAGACTCAAGTTCTGAGGTATACTGCATATTCCGGTGTTCATGGTTCTTGATTATTTTATTTCAAACACTTGTGTTTTGCCGCTTTAGCCATTTAACGAGGGTTGTAAATGTCACTCAGTTATTTCTGTGTATTTTAAAGTACATTTAAAGCATTGGCATATCGTGAGCTGAAAAATTTAGAAAAATGAATCTCCACCTATCATACTGACAGTTGGTTGTGCCTGCTTTAATCTGTCGATTCTTAAATGCAGGTGAATTTTCTGTGATGCATTAGAAAGTATGAGTTTGTATGAATGCCTGCTATTATAGAATACTGTTAATGTAATATCTGCTATTGTTTTTAAAATATGTACATTGTATTGTTGCTTTTACTTATTCTAGTAAGATTAGTTTTATTCCGTTGACATTCCTCTTTGACATTCTGACCTATTACTTGTCTCCTTTATAGGATGAAGAGTTGGATATTTCTCCTGTGGAGATTGATGATGCATTGGTAATTGAAGATGATGATATCTCTGATGATGAAGATGATGATCATGAAGATGTAAGCTATCTAATTTTATTCTTCCTATCATTTCTAGAAATGGGAGGATGTTGGATGTTGTTACATCTGATTCATTATTTCTGCCCCTGTATTTATAGAATAAATACATTGAATCTTGCAACAGAATGTGAAAACTGAACTAGAAGCAACAGGATGTAGCCACTAAACTGGAAAGGAATTAATTGGGGATAGGAATGTATTTCAAACCTGCATGAATGTTGGAATAGCTTGGAATCCAACTCAGTATTCTTGTTGATTTGTGCATTACTTTTTACTAAAAAGGGTTAGGATAATTTAGTGGATTAAGAAAGAGATTATGGTAACAATTGTGGTAGTTGGAAATGATTACTGAATAGAAAAGTGTGTTGCCTATTCTTTGTAAAATAGTAAGAAGACAATTAAATTAGATGCATTTAAAATAGGGAAGTAGTTTATGGGTTTATGTGGTTGTGTTTTGATATCTTGTTTAATATATAACATGTAGATAATGTATATATATGTGTGTTTGTGTAGCCCTTCCAACACGAGTAATGCTGTGGTTTAAATTGTCAAAAGGTGCATAGTTATGGAGAAATAAGATTCGAGATTTGTACGAAGTGAAAATATAATCGGAGGAACTTCATGGGCTTTTGCTTCTGATAAAAGATGGACTAGTGTCCTTTTGAATTTGATGCAACCATTCATTTATGATTTCTTTTTGGAGTTATTCCTGATGGAGCTGTTGTTTCATTTCAGGTGCTAAAAGATGATTCTCTTCCTCTCTGCATGCCTGACAAGGTACATGATGTAAAATTGGGAGATGCAACCGAGGATAGTACCGTTGCTCCTGCAGCTAGTGATGGCCAGACAAATCCAGCTTCTGGATCCAGTAGCAGAGTTGCTACAGCCAGGGGTTCTGATTCTGCTGACTTCAGGAGTGGCAATTCTTATGGTTCAAGGGGTACGATGTCGTTTGCTGCTGCTGCTATGGCAGGCCTTGGTTCTGCTAATGGTAGAGGTGTCAGGGGAGGCAGAGACAGACATGGACGTCCTTTATTTGGCAGTTCCAATGATCCTCCGAAGTTATTTTTCACTGTTGGCGGGAAACAGCTTAACAGGCATTTGACTATTTATCAGGCCATCCAGCGACAGCTTGTGCTGGATGAGGATGACGATGAGAAGTATGGTGGCAGTGATTTCATATCAAGTGATGGAAGCAGGCTGTGGAGTGATATCTACACTATTACATACCAGAGGGCTGACGGCCAAGCTGATAGGATGTCTACTGGAGGATCCAGTTCTTCTGCTCCATCAAAATCTACAAAATCTGGTTCTGCATCTAATTCAAACTCTGATTCACAATCGCATCGCTTGTCACTGCTAGACAGCCTCTTACAAGGGGAACTTCCTTGTGATTTGGAGAAATCTAATCCTACATATAATATTCTGGCATTATTGCGTGTGCTTGAGGGTTTGAATCAGCTTGCACCTCGTTTGAGAGCCCAGATAGTTTCTGACAGTTTCGCTGAGGGGAAAATTTCTAGTTTGGATGAGCTGAGTGGAATCGGTGTCCGGGTTCCTTCTGAGGATTTCATTAACAGTAAGCTCACTCCCAAATTAGCCCGACAAATTCAAGATGCCCTTGCTTTGTGCAGTGGAAGTCTTCCTTCATGGTGTTACCAGTTGACGAAAGCTTGCCCATTCTTGTTTCCTTTTGAGACCCGGCGACAATACTTCTATTCAACTGCTTTTGGATTATCCCGTGCATTGTATCGTCTTCAGCAGCAGCAGGGTGCTGATGGTCATGGGTCAGTAAATGAAAGAGAGGTGAGGGTTGGGAGATTAGAGCGACAGAAAGTTCGTGTCTCGCGAAATCGCATTTTGGATTCTGCCGCAAAAGTAATGGAGATGTATTCTAGTCAAAAGGCAGTCCTCGAAGTAGAATACTTTGGGGAAGTTGGCACTGGTTTGGGTCCTACACTGGAGTTCTATACACTTTTGAGTCGCGACCTACAGAAAGTTGGACTTGGAATGTGGAGGTCAAGTTCTGCATCAGAGAAATCTTCTATGGAGATTGATGGAGATGAAGACAAAAATGGCAAGGCCAATAATGTCTCTGGAGATCTAGTCCAGGCTCCTCTTGGGTTGTTCCCTCGACCTTGGCCTACCAATGCTGATGCTTCTGAAGGTAGCCAATTTTGCAAAGTTATTGAATACTTCCGGCTGGTTGGCCGTGTGATGGCTAAAGCTCTTCAAGACGGGAGGCTTTTAGATCTGCCATTGTCAACGGCGTTCTACAAACTTGTGCTTGGTCAAGTACGTTGATGATGGATCTGTTTTCAAGATAATGAAAAGTTTTGATTTTTCCCTAGCCTAATCAGTATGTATAGCTAGGTTTCCTTTTGTTAAAGCATTCATTTCTAATTCTTTGCAGGAGCTTGATTTGCATGATATTCTTTCTTTTGATGCTGAGTTTGGGAAGATTTTGCAAGAGTTGCATGTCCTTGTTTGTCGGAAACAATATTTAGAATCAATGGTCTCTGATAATCGTGAAGCAATCGCAGACTTGCGTTTTCGTGGGGCTCCAGTTGAAGATCTTTGTTTGGATTTTACTCTGCCTGGTTATCCAGACTACATTTTGAAACCAGGAGATGAAAATGTATTGTATCTTTGTCTTTCAATGCCATTTTTCTCATTTAATTTTCTATTTTTTCTGATGTTTGCTAAATTTTTAGGTTGACATCAATAACTTGGAGGAATACATATCCTTGGTAGTTGATGCAACTGTCAAAACGGGCATTATGCGCCAAATGGAAGCTTTTAGAGCAGGTTTCAATCAGGTCAATTTCTCACTTTAATCTTTGGTGGTTTTTATTTTTATTTCACAAGTGATGTGTCTTGAAAGTTTTTCGAAAATATATTTGCTTGAATGACCCCATTGAAATGTCCTAGTCTTAACTGGATGTGTGTTGTACGATTTTACATCAGTTCAAAGATTATGGGGAGACCAATATGAATGGAATTAGAATTGGGGACAATTTGTGGAAAATAGAACAAGTTGCAAGTAACCTTATTATTTAACAGGCCAGCTATGGCTCAGAGTGAAATGTTTTCTCGTGCTTCTCAATATGTGTTTATTTCCTTGGTGGACTTCAAGTCTAATATTTTATGGTGTGCTTTGTAAGATCTTGAACCCAATGGCTGCTTTTCACTGTTCTTTAACTGGTTGGGTCATCTACGTTCTGAGTAGCTATTATGCTATAAGGCCTATCATTGTGATCTTATTTTAAGCTTATTTATTTTTACTACAAGGTTTTCCAAAATTCTAATATGGTTCCGCTTCATCTTATTGGAACTTTCCTGGTTTTGAAATCTGGATTTGCTTGTCTTATTTTTATACATTTGAGTTCTGGAACTTACTTCTCTGCTACATGCGACAAGTAGGTCTTTGACATCACATCATTACAAATATTTACTCCTCATGAGTTGGATCATCTGCTTTGTGGCCGCAGAGAGTTGTGGGAGGTACTTTGTCAGTTAAATTCTGCCATTACTACAAATTACAAGATATGAGAACTGTATATGTTATTATCATCAGAAACTGACTTTGACTTTGTGTAGCCTGAGACGCTTGCTGAGCATATAAAATTCGATCATGGATACACAGCCAAGAGTCCTGCAATTGTTAATGTATGCATCTTTGCTAAAATGATGAACCTCTTTCTGGAAATTATGTTTAGATATGACATTAACATGGTGTTTTAATTTTGTTGTCTTCAGTTACTTGAGATTATGGGAGAATTCACACCAGATCAGCAGCGGGCCTTCTGCCAGTTTGTTACTGGTGCACCTCGGCTTCCTCCGGGTGGGCTGGCAGTGCTAAATCCAAAGCTTACCATTGTCAGAAAGGTAGCAGACTGATGTTTAGTCTTATAAACTTCTTTCAATTTTTTTCTTTAATATCCTAAAATTGCGGGTACTGGGGAGTGACATGGACACTGCATTGTAGTTCTGTTCTGTTCTCTGATCATTAAATATGCATAGCACTCAT
The DNA here is from genome assembly GCA_022749755.1 of Azadirachta indica. Taxonomy (NCBI): domain Eukaryota; kingdom Viridiplantae; phylum Streptophyta; class Magnoliopsida; order Sapindales; family Meliaceae; genus Azadirachta; species Azadirachta indica. The sequence goes on from CM040444.1 coordinate 17,078,005, forward strand.
CTTGGGGGTACATTGCAGCATTCTTCCAATTAGACAAGATGTTTTTGATTAGCCTCACCTCTTATTTCATGTTTGTACATATGAACATATACATGGCATTTATTCCTGAGCGTGTTCCACTGCAGCATTCTTCAACCACAACTAATACAGCATCTAATGGAACTGGGGCTTCAGAATCAGCAGATGATGACTTGCCAAGTGTCATGACTTGTGCTAATTACCTGAAGCTTCCTCCTTATTCTACCAAGGTACCATATTTTTGGCAAATTAAAAGATTCCGTCAATTATATCCATTTGTCACTCAATGGTTATTAATAAATTTTCCTTCAATGGAACAGGAAATTATGTACAAGAAACTGCTTTATGCAATAAGTGAAGGGCAGGGATCTTTTGATTTGTCATGAGTTCTTGAAACTAACAGATGGACCTTTTGTATATTTTTATAATATATATGTCACAAGACTATCAAGGTCAATTCTATTGCCTGAGGATTATTCATCTTTGAAAGTAGCATCCATTGTATTTTGGTCAAATAATGGCTGCTTTTCTCTGTCCTATATCAATGTTGGCATCGTTGGCAAGGTTAGCTCTCATATCTCAAGTCTGTTCCAAGTTCTATTTGTCATCAGTCACAAGCCTGATGGGGTTAGCTAGGGTATCCATTTGCATCTGCTTCTGTGTTTATTTTTCTGTAGATATGGTTGTCTCATTATTGATATAAGATTAGTGTTGTTCCGGTTGAATTTGTTTTCAGGTCAGACTGCAGGCTGCCACACTCTCAGCAGAGCTGTGAAGAGGGAATTTGTGGAGCCATTTTTGGCTGCTAGGCTTTTGTATATAAATAGGAAATTTAGAATTATTTTTCCTCCCCCACCTTGATTGACAAAGCTATTGGCCGGTAGAATATATGACATGAAATGTACGGCAGAGCATAAAATGATGAAAGGGAAGAATAAATGATTTGAAATGTTATTATGCCTTCTTTTTAAGTTAATATTCTTTCTTTAATGTTAAGTCTTATTAATAGTTATTATTTTTCTATATTTTGTTTGCCCCTTGTGGGAATATTCATAGAAATTATTGAGACACGCCTTCTTCTCGTTAAACCTTTGGATTTTTGGATATAGGAGACGTGATACGTACCGACTGTAGTCTCTAGTGAGATTTTTTGGATATAGAGAAATTATGTATAATGTAAATATAGAGATCGAGAATTTTTAGTACAAATAGAGAATGATATGTTTTTGGGTTAGGAATCTGTGAATACAAAATGGAGGGGGGGAGAGATATTTGAAATGTTTGTATACTGTTTCACTCTATCAAATTAGGGCGACTACACACATTTTCGGGCCCTTAAATTACAGCCTAGAGCTAGTGATACAGACGGCCCGAAGATGGGAAAATGAGACAATCTCTCTTAGAATTTTCGTTTTGTTCAAATTAGGTCAAGTAATTTTTAGAATAATTGGAGAAAGGCTAAGAGGTAGAAAATTCGTTTATATTTGTATAAACTGGTTGGTTACTCGTGTGAGCTCATCAACAAAATCTTTTGTACCCGCATACAAAAGAGAGAATCCAATTAAATGTTAGACAACCTTCAATTTTTTTTTTTCACATAATTGCAATTAAGGTTTTTTTTTTTTTTATAAGCAAACAAGATTAAAATTAGGAAATGGCTAGAATCAAATTGGTAAAATCCTTTCATCTAGAAGTTATGTAGTATATGTCTTTATAATAAAATAACAATAATAATAATATAAAAATAAACGGAAGTAACATGAAGAAAAAGTGATAACAAATCATGAATGACCATTATATTCTTCATTATTTTTCGTGTACAAAAGAAGTTGTTTTGAGGTCAAAACAAATTTGCGAATCTACTACTTCTTCCATTAAATATTAAATTGTCGTAAGAGTTAAAGCTTATCAAACATCTCTCTCTCTCTCTCTCTCTCTCTCTCTCTCTCTCTCTCAGAGACCCATGTTTGCAAAGCAGCTTGTTAAATATGCTCCTCCCTCTCATTTCTTGAAACCACACTTAACTTGAATAGTCAAACTCTTTTTCACGTTCGGACAAGGATCGATGTTCTTGCTGAAAAGCTCTTTGTCAAATGGAATTTGACAGGTGTTTTTCCCCAAACAGAACTGCTCATCAAAGACACAAAGATGTTAACAGCCAATTAGCATCATAAATTTGTTAAATTACCATGCTGTGCATCATAAACATAATATACCATGTTAAGGGTAGACGACAGTATCTAAGCTATTTATCAAAATTATCATTCTGGAAGCAAGACTTTTTTTACCTTTTCAACAACTTGTTTTGAAGCTGGAGCTGTGCAACTTCCATGGTAATAGCCTCCACACATACCTGTTGATTCACCATAGCTAGCATATTCAACTTTGTGGATCACTTTGGAGTCCGGACATGTCAAAACAGCCGTTTTCCTCGGCTTATCAACTCTTGTTATCAGTTTATTTTTCTTCGCATCCCATGAATCAACAGGAGGCGGATGAATATCTGTAACATAACTACAAATTGTATCTCTATCCACTACCACGAATGCAATCTCTTCAGGTTTTGCTCGTTCTTCTTCCTCCAATATAACCATGAGATTGTCTTTTGGCTTTAAGTATGATCTTGGAATATGATATCTGAAGAAGAAAACCCAGTTTACTTTCTCTACATAAACTTCGTTTACGTTTGCTTATAATTTTAAGGATGAGTAGTTACTTACTCGGATTGAGTAGGCTGGTCAAGAGCAGACAAATAAGACATCCAGTAGCGACCAATGCTTTGACCATTGATCCAAATCATACCTTTTCCCATCTTGTTCATCTGAAGGGCTACAGGGTGGTTTCCTTCTGGAGCATCAAAATATGTCTGCAACGACAAAATTCAATCACTTATCAACTACTTAAGCCAAATTCCAAATGCCGTAAAATAAAATCGCTAGCTGTCAAATATAAATGAGAGTTTATCAAAAGTTTTAGTTGTTATGCTCAAAGCACATTAGAAGTACCACAGTCACAAACTAGGCCTGAACTTCCAAGTTACAGACCTATGTTCACTTTTGAAAATTTCTCCCCTTTTAACAGTTTTGAAGATATAGATAGCTTTTTGCCTTACCTTGTACCATGAAAGACCAGGTCTTTTGTCTTGGAGCTTTGTCCAGTTCACTTTGTTTAATCCTTCCGGAGTGTAAACCCTGACAGCTTCTCCATGCAAGCCTACCTGTAAATTACACACCAAATCACTTGCATTATATTCATCCTCATCATTCTGTTATGGTAATATCCTGTCTTAAGGAATGCATCCAGTTGAAGATCTTTGATTACCTGATGAGCCCAATGATTGTTTGTAAGATCTAGAGTTCCAGTGTTCAAACCTAGAATCTCCACGGAACGCGGCCCTGCAAATCTTTTCTCCATGTAGGCTCCGCTATCCTACACCAATAAAGAGCTCATCGATTTTTTCCTCTCGCAAATTTTATCAGTTTAACATGAAAAAAGTTAAAAGTTATAATCTACTTACAGGATATCCAACTACAGCACCCAAGATTGCTATATGGTTTCTACCAGCCTGCAATTTTATCGGTTTCCTGAAGACAAAGCTCTTTTCAATATGGCTCCCATGTTCATATCCTAAAAGTCCACAAACCAAAATTAGCAAATAAAGATAGAATATAATCTGAAGTTGCTCAAAAAACTAAACCAGAAGTGTTTGTTTGCATGTGCTTACCCACATATTCGCCATTTACAAAAGCAACTAAAGAATGTCCAAGACTTGCAATCACTAAAACTGGGGAAACATTGTCTCTCCATGGTAAGTCACGCCCATTCAAATTTATGCTGCAATTGTGAAAATACAAAAAAAGTATTGCATCCTGGCATCACTGGACGCAAAAAATGCAGGTTATGGCTATGCATTTATATATCTGTGATTTATATTTTACTTACGTTGTCGAGTACCAAGCATAGTCTGTGGTATCTTTTGTCAGGCTAAATAGCTCCAATGGAGCTCTGGACTTGTGTGGAAGTTCCTCAAAGTTTGGAATATTTTCTCTGAACACTTCCCAGTCCCAGGAAATTTTTTGATTTGCAACCGCTGATTTCACGAAATTCCTTGAATTATGTTGTGATACAATCTGTTTCCCATGTAATCAACATTTGCAGTTAGCTCATTTCCTTCGATATAAATTCAGACACGCAAGGTAAGGGATTAGAATTTTACTGTTTGAGTGTTGTAAACAATAGTCTTGCAGTCAGGGAGGATGCTAATCGATTTTGCAGGAAGGTAGTAGTTCATACCCCTGAAGTTAACAGTTTGTGCCATATTGGTAATGTTGTTAGCCAAGAAAGCAGCACAAAATCCTTGTCCCTCGTAGATTCTAGCCTGCAAAGAACATAAAAAACTTGACTATCAGTTTTTATCTCATTTCTTTCAACCATTCATTGGAAGAGAACTTCTGACCTAAAAGCTACAGCTGCTGTGGAATGGAATCACTCAATGTCAAATACAAATGCAAAATGATCGGTTCCAACTAAAAGTTGGTGTTTACCACTGCAATGGCCGCATTTTCAAAGTTAAGCAGAAACATAACAATATCAAAATGTAGCCAGAGTTAACTTACCTCTAGATGCTCACCCAACGTTTCGACCCTAGGAGTTCCCCAAAGGAGAGCTTTCTTGCACAAATACAGAGCCTTGTGCAAGTCTCTGAGGTGACCCCATTTGGGTTCTCTTGGCAAACCTGCAACACAAAAAATAAAACCCAGTTAGAAATGTTATGAAAATCCTGGTAATATTCTGAACCATCAAAGATGGAGATTTTTTTTTCTCAAACAGGAAAAAAATCCCCACCAAATTCATCGAGGGGTGCTTCATCATAATATCTAGTTGTTACAAAATGGGCGGCTGTTCTACCAAAATTTGTCCCACCATGGTACTGCAAACGCACACATCTTCATGTAAATTCATCTGGTTTATATCGAGGAATAATTCAAAGAAACGCATTAAAGTATCTTCTTTTACCATATAGTAGTTATTAAGTGTTCCGTTCTTTGAGAAGAATCGGGCAGTTGAGAATGCAATATCTTCTGCTGCTCTTTGGGATGGTGGGTCTCCAAATACCCTAAACCTGTAATTATTCAACATTTATGTCATTCAGCATAAAAAATTTGCACTCATAATTATGGCATTGGTAATCTTCGGGACAAATACTCACTGAGCAGTCCAGTTCTCAGTCCAAAGAGAAGGCTTGTTGGGCTTATTGGGGCCAATGAAAGTATCTCCACAGTGCCTTCCATTGCAAGTATTGATCTGCACATTCAATCATGTGTTATCAGTGACCTGTAGAATTTGCAACTGACGTATTATTTTTCAGGTATATTGTCATACAAAAAACTTACAACAGGATCAGGAGCATCTTTCTGCTTGCACATAAGCCATGGGACTCCAGTTTTCAACCCCACAGCCAAGTTTCCTGCCCACTGCACGTAACTATCTCCCTTTTCTTTGTATGCAAGCTGGATAGTGTTGTACTCGTTTTCAATCTGCGTTGTTATGTTAAAAATGAGTGTCATTATCAGAACTACATCCACAAAAATTGCATGTAAAATGTAAAATCTTAGAACACTATACTAGGAAGGAACTGAACCTGCGCTAAGATGATGGGGCCGCCTTGTGAAGCAAATAACTTCTCCTTTTTCATCATTTCGCTGATCATCGTAACATAATTTTTCATGTGGAACTGAAAATGGGAAAATTTTTAGTCACACAACTAGATTTCCGCATTGGAATTGAATCACAGAAGTATAGAACTTTTACCTTGAATGGTTCATTATCAGAACGGAATGTGATACCGGGGACCTCCCTCAGCCAATAAGGCAATCCTCTGAGGTTTTAAAATCAAAATCACAAAGTTGGATAAATAAAGAACATATCAATTGGAAGAAGAAATTATACTGAAAGAAATTGAATCATACCCGTGATTCCATTCAGCTTGAATGAAAGGACCAACTCGGAGAGTTGCATACATATTATTTTCTGCAATCAGCTTGATGAATTTCACCAAATCATATTGTCCTTCAAAATTGAACTGCAAAATTGAAACAATATAGGACAGTCAATCTTTATATATACCAACGTAAATACTTAAAACTTTCTGTGCAAAATCATATCGTTAAACCTGGCCTTGCACCGGTTCATGAACATTCCAGAAAACATAAGTCTGAATCACATTCAAGCCTCCGCGTTTCGCCTTCCTAATTAGGTCTGGCCACATCTGAATGACAATTCAACACAATCATCAATTGATCTGTTTTCGTAAAAACTCAAGACAAAATTCCACAAAACACCATAATCAAAAGAGTCTTTACATCGGGGGTGCTCCGAGTGTAATGAATCGAGCCGGAGAAAAGCAACTCCCTGTCGCCATTGATGATCAAAGACCTCCCATCATAAATTACACCAACGTTTTTCTTTTCCTTAACAATTGCTGCAGATGAAACCAGTACAAGGCTAAGGAGCGTTAAAATAATAACTTGGCTTGTGGCCATTGTTAAGCACCCCTCCCTAACCCGAACCCCCAAACGGGTTCTTTCTGGAATCGAGGTTTGTATATGATTTACTCTACAGCGATCCAAAACATGGGACTTCGATCGGACATTGGGTAATACTGTGATATAGGGGAAGTGCAAGGTTTAGAGGAAACTTCGGAGAAAATTTTCTCTCTCTTTCCTGCACTTTCTTACTATTTCCATTAAAACTTTTTTTTCTCTTTGGATTGATGCTAATATTGGAGGCAGTCTGAGTTGGAGGTCTGCATTAAGACCGGATGGGCTTAAGACTCGGTTCTTGAGCTTTTTATGTGTAACAAGAATTCGAAAGTGGCGGGCATATTAACAGACTTTTAAAACTTTCCTTAGCGTTTTTTTCCTGTTAATTAATTGATGGTCGTATGACAGCATGACATTTTGACTTGCTGGTCTTCAAACGTGAAAAGATTTTAGTTACAATAATTACTGTTAAATTCTCATCCGAAAAACAATCGGGAATAAAATAAATAAATTTGTGAACTCAAAATGTACATCCCATATCGGTAATTAGGGAAAAAAAAATTGTTATTAACTCGATAAAATAAATTTTGCTATTTGATTCAACAGAGATAATTCTTAAAATATTGCAAGAACTTAAAAATTCGAATCATGTACCTATTAAAAGTAGGAAAGATGCTTAATTTATATTTACATAATATTTGTTTTTAAAAAAATATTAAAGGAAATCATCTATGTATGTATTTTTTACATTAAATCTCAATGAGAAAATAATTTTTATTAAGTTTGCATGTTTATTAATTATACAATTGAGTTATATCACATTATATCTACCATGGCTCTCATAATTAAACATCCCCTTCTAAAAAAGGCAATATATATAAATTGATATACTTTCAATCTAGAGATACCAAATAAGTTAAGATATTATAATATGCCAAATACAACAATTTTACATATCACCATGATATAAAAGTTTTTGTAAATTTTTATGCAATTCATATTTTACATGAGTCAATATAGGAAGTAATTGAAAACCTAAAATAAAACACAAATGAAGTTAAAATTTTGATTATCACAACACACCCTATTGATTAATTCTTCTTGAAATTTGAGAGTAAGTGTTGATTTGTATGTCTTAACTTTTAACCGCAACTCGGAAACCAATTTTTCCCAATTCTTTTAATTTTATTTCTGTAATCAAACACAGTCTTACCTCCAAATAACTATATGAAGAAACGGTGCCGTTTAATTTCTCACACAAAATTGGATTAAGAGCGTTTTGCTGTAATTGTTCCCTCCTGAAAAAATTAAACTCTCCCGCCAAAACAAAATCCAGTTTATTTTTCTCTTTTATTATCTAACGAGAAAAAATCAAGACTCCTTTCCAGCGAGTTTCTTCCCAAAATTCAGTACAAATGTCGAGCCACCAAGAAGATCTCGACCTTCTCCTCTCTCTGCAAGACAGGGTTTTAGAAACACCTCCTGGTTCGCCTTCAAACCTCCGTTCGTCTTCACCAGGTACACAGTACGCTGCGATTTTGTTTATTCCCACGTTCTTATTGAACATTGGCATTCAATAGGTTTACGTTTCATTAATTTTTCTCTTACCATTGTCGAAAAAACGATCTGGGTGTCTCTTAGTTTCGTCTGCTTTTTACATCTGCATTGAATGCGCATTGTCATCCAAGTATATATGTTTTCCTAAAACTTGATATAGTTAGTTCTTTGTTAATAGTAATTTGCAATGTATGGAATGTTTGTTCTATATCTATCTATGGGCGTCTTGCAATTTCGTGTCTTTGACTCCATTAGGAACATTCTAGGGTTTTATATTGTTATTCTCTGATATTTTTTACTCTCTTAATAAATGGTAAATATCTTCTATTGTGTAAATTTTATGTGGGTACGTCTTAGTTTTCAGTAATTTTGTAGGGTACCTATCTGATGATGGATCTACGAGGCAAAGAGGGCAGGTGGACATGTCTGCTTTTAGAGATGTTGTTCAAGATTGTCTTGATTATGAGCCAAAACCAGTTCAAAAAACTATAAAACAAAAACTATCAAAGAACTTAAATGATCCCGAAGTTGAGAAGTTTTCTGGGTTACGTATAAGGTAAATTGAAGTGAACTGTAATTCCAAATAATAATAATAATAAAAATTATAGAATGCTTTTGGGATATTGGTTGATGCTCATCTTGATTGATTAGAATCAAAATAACCAAAAAATTTTCTAACATTCTCCCTCTTTTTTCTTCAGGAACCAAGTGCTCACACCTGCAGAGCTTAGTGAGCGTTTCTCGGAGATCAGATTTGTGCGGTTATCCACTATAAAGTACTTCATTGCACTTCTATGCTTTTTTTGTTTACGAAACTCTTCCACTACTAGCGAGAATATGACTTCCAAACTGCTGACTTAATATATTTAACATGATTTGGGTTGCAAACTTGCAATGTTGTAGTGATTTTATATGTTGGCTTCTTGTAGGAATTTATTGGCGGGGGATACTCTTTCAGGTTGTTGGGTGACTGTTGGAGTGTTGACAGAGAAAGGACATCCTAAGACTAGTTCTATAGGACAGAACTATTGCATATGGAAAATTGGGTGTTTGGATGAAAATAATACCTCTCTTTTTTTGTTTGGCAATGCTTATCAGCAGAACTGGAAAGAGCAGGCTGGAACAGTTTTTGCACTATTCAATTGCAGCGTCCGCAAAGACACCACGGTATCAAGTTGTCATGTGCTGATAAGGTTAAGTTAGTTACTCGTCATCAAGATGTTAAAGTTTTTGTTTGTTATTGCAGGGAACGGGTTTCTCTTTGAGTGTGACCTCTGCAAATCAAATTCTAAATATGGGTACTTCAGTTGACTATGGAGTTTGCAAGGGAAAGAGAAAGGATGGAATGGCTTGTACTGTTGTCATAAATAAGTATGTTTCAGGCACTCCTTACATCTCCTTGTTTTACTTCATACATCAGTAATTGCTTTGATCCATTCTTTTGGTATGAATTAGAGTTTTATAAAACAATTTTTCTAATAAGAAATGCCATTTTGATAAACATTTCTGTTTAGTTTGTGGGCTATGGTTGAGAACTCTTTCAAGCGAAGAGAATGTCAAGGATTTCTTGTGTCTGCTTTTGAATATTGATAAGTAGTTCATCACAAGATTGCTGGCTTTGGTTGAGACAGTAGTTGATGGCCATTGTTGCAGATTAATTTTACTGATTAATTGTTAAATTCGAGAGTCATTTGTCCTTTTCTTTTTCTTTTTTCAAGAGTTTCTCTCATTGTATGATAAAAAATCTTTGAACTATCTCTGAGGTACTCTCTCTTGTGATGACAAGTAATACTTTGGTCTCTACTCGAAAGTGATTATGGATATGCTATTCTTTCACCAACTTATACATGAAAAATCTCACTTTACCTGGTATATTTGAATAGTTATCATGTCTTTTTTAATTTCTTATAAGGCTATTTCATAGCATTCTTAGTTTCATATGAAACCTAGAATCTCAGTCAAGTTCAAGTTTGTGAATCACCTATCCATTTGTATCTGCCACACTAGTGATTTTTGATACTTCAACTTTTTGACCCACTGTGAATTTTCAGGCGAAAGGGGATATATTGCAGTTATCATAAATCAGTAAGCGTAACTGTCCTAGTCCTCATTCTTGTTTGATCAGTATATCTTCACAGAAAACTTGTTAATCAGTATTTACTTTTCCCACAGAAAGAATCAGATAGACTTTCCACAACGCGAACTGAATTAAAGGGAGGGTAGGTCATAAATAATTGGCATCCTTTGAATCTTTTTGCTATTGTAAAATAAGCAGTATTTGTATTAGTTTCATTTTCTTAATTATTCTTCACAAATGACTCCAATTTGTCATTTTTTGACTTACAGGAACTTGAGAACAGCATTCAGGGGTCCTCTTAAGTCCGAAGGAATTTACTTGGTTGACCCTCTAACCAACAAATCAAGCTTAAAAAAGCCGAAGCAGCCAATGAAGGTATTGTCAGTGGAAGGGCTCAAAAAGGCTTTAAGGTTTGTCATAGATAGGATTAATATTATCCATCAAATGCATATATGTGCAATGTGCTCGCAACTTGCTGCCAATGAGCTTGATCAATGTACTTGAATGATCAGTAATGCAGGTAAAGTGACAACAAATACTCATTCACAAGGAATAAGATTTCTTACAGAAATGGCAGGTATAAAATAGCAAGTCTTTTCTGCTTATGCTAGATGTAACTACAGCAATGTCATGACACATATTACTTTGTTACTGCAGAGAAAATGGGTCCAAAAACTGTAAATAAAGAAACTGTAATGCTGGGTCGACAAATTACTAACTTAGAGAAGAGGTAAACTATGTACTTGATTACCATTAAGCAGATGTTGTATAGTAATCAGTTACGGTTAGTTTCTCATGGACAATTATTGGTCAAACCTCAGGAAAGCTTGTACTGTGAAACCAGATCCATCACGGGTTATCAACCGACAACCAGATACCAAAAGAAAGAAAACAGAACAGGGCCAAGTGTCGACTGACAAAACTAAACTTGGAACAGGGAAAATGATTGAATTAGACATTGTTAGTTCAGATGAAGAAATTTGAGCATTCTATATTTGGTCCTCACAATCTTGCTGCAGAAATGATGAACTTCTAATTTATGGAAGAAAAAGCAGAGAACGATTGGTATTAGATGTTGAGGATTCCGAAGGCTGCGGCTTAGGACTGGAGATGTAAATTATGTTGTCTCATTATGATAATTAATCATGCAGTGAAGAGTATTCAGCAGATTAACTGAACAAGCTGAAGTTAGAGCTCTTGATTTAATCATCAAATTTTACAGAATTTTGGCATAAAAAATTCCTCACTGTGATCTCTTCGTCTAAGGAATCACTCGGTTCTGAGAACAGAGACTTATTCGATCTTTCGAACAAGTGTTGATTCTTCATCCTGCTATAAGAAAAATAAGGAAATATCAGGGCTAGTCATACTGTAAAGGTATGTGTCCCACATATTATTGTGATTCTATAGAGTGCAAATCATTGCTTATCAACTGCAAAATTTGATCAAACTTTATTCCATGTTATTTACGTGAGATTGTATCTTTCTTATTTTTAAGCAGATCTCCAAGAGGGCTTAGGCTTAGTTGATCTATGATTCCAGTTTTAGCTTTTTTCTCTTTTATTTGTTTCAAGAAATATATTAGTAAATATTGCATTCCAAAAATAGAAAGTTCAAAGCAATTGGGATCTTTCTAGAGATTGTATGCCAGTACTAATTCATGGTCTCGCATGTACATAATGAGCATTTCATTCTCAATTTCTTTTCTCTGAGAATTATTATAAAGGCTTTTCATTTACTTTTCTTCCATTAAAGTTTTATCTTCTTATAATGTATCCTAATTTTTGTGCTTTTTTGTTTTTTTCATAATCGATTCAATCTTTGATCAAAAAGATCTACATTGATTTTTCCTCTTATATTATATTGTCCGGAATGGAGAGAATGGGGTGGTTATAGTATTTGTGATAAGATTATATTTACCTGCCTGAGATTTGATGGCAACTGAAGCAAATTGGACAGGGAGAGACCATAGCAGAAGATAGTATTAGGAATAAGATTGATCGTCCCTGCACATGGAGTTGGAGTTGGAGTTGGAGCTGGGGTTGGTACTAACCGCCCCATGTGCTCTTGGAACTTAATGCTATTTTTAGTACATGTTTAGTTGGCCTAAATAGAGTAGTTTGATTATTAAAATTTAGAACGCTGTGCCCATGATACAAATTATATCATGTGGACCTAAGACATAGGTTAAGTTGCGATTACATTGTGTCTTTTGTCTTATTGGGTGAATAATACAATAATCAAAATTTGGAATATACAATTTGCTTGTTCAGGGTGATTGGTTGTTGACCCTTAAATTCAGTTCTAGCTCAAATAATTTTAGGTAAGATGATTTTAATGAAATTACATAAAATATATTAATTTTATTTTTAGTTCGCCATAATTTTTATTTTGATTAGTTCATCTCAAATTAAATTTATATATGAAAAAATTTTTGTAAACGAAATATAAGATATAATGCATAGGTATATCCCATTCAAAAATTTATTATTAGTGATAATTAATTGACTTTAAACATCTGAGAGAAGTAGAGTTCTAGGCGGCGTAAATAGTATTTTGTGAGAGAAGAGTTTATATAGTAATGTATAATAAATAATATTGAAAGTATTTAATCTGTAACAATTTAATAAGGTTTAATTCATTTGAAATGTCGGTTTAATTCATTTAAATCCGAGCATACCTAAAATCTAAAATTTGATTAAGGAATTTCAGTTGAGATGTCATGGTTGATGATCTAAAAACTTCCAATTATAAACTTACAATGGTTGTGGTCAATGAACTCATAACCACTCAAACAACTCCCCCACTATGCATGAGAAGTCATTTGGTTGTGACGTTCAAAAAAAAAAAAAATTTGGAAAATCAAAAGATAAAATAAAATACAATGAATGTATTTTAAAGTTTCTGTTTCGTTTGATTGATGAGTCGTTTCTGGAAGCACCAACCGCATTAACTCATGTTTGCTTATTTGCTTCGTGAATAAGGCAACGACCCGCCACTTGTTTGTAGAAATGCGTGAAAGACATGAATTATACAGTCTTAATCTTTCACGTCATTACATCGCAATCTTTCGTTAATAAATATTGCCATACACCTCATTATTAACTTTGGCACACATAACCATGCATTTTTTTTCTGGGATATTCTTAAGGCAATTTAATTGCATGCCCACTTCAACACCATGGACCCGATCATCTTTATTACTCAATATCAAAATATTAATTTCTTGAACATGAATTTTTTTTTATGTCGAAGGTTTGTGAATTGTTATGTTACTTTATTTGATCCATAATTCAAACCCAATTAGCATAAATAGAATATATATTGAGTTGAATTTACTAAAATACAAAGGTTAATAAAGATTTATTTAATGTAAAAGTACTCTTATCAGTTTTATTTAATAGCTATAATGAGAGTAATTAAGTGTAATGTTGGGAAACATTGGCATTGGAGTACTAAAATTATTTCAACCCAAATGCATATTGCCCATGACCATTTGTTATTTTGTAAGAAAATTGCACCTTCTTTGTCATTTTCTTTTTCGTTTCTCAGCTAAGAATATTTTTGGAGTAATTTAAAACCCATCTCTTTTGATATTATTATTGAGTTTCACAAATTTATTGATTTAAAATTTAAATCAACATTTATTCAAATGGTAGTGCTGATAAATTAGCGGTACTAAAATTTTTTAAAAAGAATTCTAAAAAATTCATCAATATATTACGCTAAATTTTCTACAAAATTTTCTTTATTCATCAATATCTTGAATAAAAAAAATTATTATTAGGTCAACAAAACACATCAATTTAATAGACATTAGACAAGATGAAAACAACATATCATAAAAAAATTTTAAAAAATCATAAATTTGAGTTTAAAGTATGATTTATTAGTCGTTGTCTTCTAGATTTAATATCTGGATAATAAAAAGATTATAATACAAATGTAAATAAGAGAGAAATTACGAAAGTGACGAGAGATGGTGTCTGCATGTTAGGACTAGAATTTTGGGGCCAGTGAGGTTCTTTGGATTTGAATTTATAGCTGGAAAACTGCTGTCAGAAAACAAAAACAAAAACGAATAAAGAAAACATTAAAGTAATTTTTCATTTTTTTTTTTAAAAAAAAGGAAAACAGAAAAAGCAAAAAACAAAAGCAAAGCGCTCCCACACAGACGCTTTCTCCCTCCCTCGTCTCTCTGTGCTTACAAAAATGTTGTACTGGTTCTGAATTAGGGTTTTGTAGCTGATAAACAAAGAACGAAAAACAACCTTGTGTTTCTACACGTGGCGCGATATGAGTGCGTCGAGGTTCATAAAATGCGTGACCGTCGGTGACGGTGCAGTCGGCAAGACCTGCATGCTCATTTCCTACACCAGCAACACTTTCCCGACGGTGAGTGCTCGAGTTACTGAGTGTATTTAGGATTTCGGTTTGGTTTCCGGGAAACTGTGAGGAAGTGAAAGCTTTCAGCTTGACTGAGTTTTTTATTTGACCAGTGGACTTATTTTTAATGTGCTTTTCAGTTCCTAAAGTTAGGGAAATTGGTTTTTTCCTTCTTTTTCGCCCATTTCTTCGGTAATCGTAGAGGAAATTTTGATTTTGAGTGTGATTTGTGGCAATATTTTTGGAGAGTAAATGCTTAGTAATAATCGACTTCTGTAGTGTTTTCCATTTTCCTTTTTGTGTATGCTTTTAATTTTCTCAAGTGGGTGGATGTTGCACATTTTTGGTTTAATTACTGAGTTTCTGAAGCATTTATGAAAAATTGTGGATCTTTCTCTATCTTTGCTTTCAATTTTTTTCTTATGAACTGAGTTCAGGGTTAGAACAAACTCTTGTTCTTTCAGGTCTGTTTTGGTTGACAATCTGTTTGGTGTTTGAGATTAAATACAGAAAAATATAGTGTGGAATATTAAATATTGTGTTTGGGTTAAATATTGCAGCCAATTTTCTGTTGAAGCAAATTTCAGTCTTTCTCTTTTTTCATCTCTGTGTTTTGGCGCACTAATTTGAAGAGAGATTTGTTTCATGTTGCTTGAGGAGCTCGCTTTAGGATTAGAAATATTGTTTTCAGCCTTTGGTCTCTGTTTGCTAAGAAAAAGAATTAAATTCTGGTAGCATATTTTATATTGAACTCTGAATTTTAGCATATTGTTTTTATAGTTTGAAATGAGCTACGTGGAGCTTCTTTTCTTTTTAATAGCAATTTTAATTATCCATAAAAGAATTTTCTTTATTCAGTATTTCCTTTTGGACTTTTTCTTAGTTGCTTGTGCTAGAGTTAAAATATTGAAGTTTATTGATCTAGAGTTAAAATATTAATCTCACTATCTCTAATTCAGAGAGCTTTTTTATGTTTTCCAGTTTCTTTCCTTTGCTAATGAACATAGGTACATTCATATGTATCTTAAATAGATATTAAGCATAACATGAGCTTTGCAAAAGTTATGAATTCTTTTAATTGATTGCTGTAAATTTCTTGTATAGTTGGGTTTTAGGAGAATGATACAGGTAGAAATGTATTCAAGTTTTTCTTGTGTAATTTTCTCTTTAATGCGATCCCGACTGCTATAGATGTGATTATCTGCTACTGCCCTTTTGCTACACTGTTTTGATATATTTAATATGACTCATATTAAGAATGATCATAATATTCAGAATTGCTTCTCTCTTCTTTTGTGATGGGCAACAGGACTATGTGCCAACTGTCTTTGACAATTTCAGTGCAAATGTAGTGGTGGATGGAAGCACTGTTAATCTAGGGTTGTGGGATACCGCAGGTACATTTCTTCCTTCTTCTTTCAATTCGGTTTCTCATTGTCGGATTTGATGGTTTTAGTTTTGTGGAACAGGCCAGGAAGATTACAATAGACTAAGACCATTGAGCTATCGCGGGGCAGATGTCTTCTTGCTTGCATTCTCTCTCATTAGCAAGGCCAGCTACGAAAATGTTGCAAAGAAAGTGAGACTTCTCATTTCCTTTGTTTTGATGGATGATATTTGATTGTCATGTGCTGATGAATTATTCTCTATTTTTTGTTTCAATGTCTAGTGGATTCCTGAATTGAGGCATTATGCTCCTGGTGTTCCAATTATTCTTGTTGGGACGAAGCTCGGTTAGAATCTGCCATTCCTGCTTTCTCTCTATATTAATACAATGTCAATAGCAGCTACAATTAGTTATTTGTACCTTTCTGTTGCCACATAATTTATTAGATTCAATATATCATTAATTCTTTTCTTGGATTGGAGCCTTGGTTGATCATATTTATTATGATATTCGTATTCTGCTGAAAGAATCATCAATACCTCAAAGTTTATTTGTAAATCTATGAGCTATAAATCTATATTATTAATGTGGCTATTATGAAGTTTCAGTCATTTGTTTGACTACTTTTAGGTTTGCCTATTCTCATTGAAAGCGTCTACTTACTGATTTGAAATTTTCAATGGAAGATTGTGCTAATGTACATTCATTACAAACTGCTGGTAAATTAAATAGGTCCTCTTCTACTCCAGGACATTCAGAATTTTAGGTGAATTAATTTTAGATTATTTTCATGATACAGCCTATCTGAACAGTTACAGCTGGTGGGGTTTGTCTCCCTACTAACTTGTCTCCCCAGACCTACCCACATCAAAATTTTGAGATCTGTTGTACTTAGAAGCTGGACATGTCCAGTGCAATTTTAAGGACGCTGCATTTGTCTTTTTTATTCTTTTTTGGGTGGAATTGTTGATATGCTTATTTGTGAGGTGCCTGGCACAGACCACATACTAATTATCAATTTTAACTAGTTAGGACATTGTTTCCATCCACTACAAAATTTGGCCTTTTCTATATCTTTCACCCCATATAATGTTTTTCATTTTTGTGAGAGATAAATTTGCCTCTTGTAGATCTTCGGGATGATAAACAGTTCTTTGCAGACCACCCTGGTGCGGTGCCCATTACCACAGCCCAGGTATGCGCTGTTTCTTTCCATGTTCAAAACTATACTCCTTTCAGTATTCTTCTCCTTTGTTTTTGTCATATTCACTTTTATCTTTCATTTAAGGGGGAAGAATTGAGAAAGCTGATTGGTGCTCCTGTTTACATCGAGTGTAGTTCCAAAACACAACAGGTATATAAATTTGACTTGCATCATAATAAATCGGGAGGAAAAATTTTGTAGTTACCCTATAATTGACAGTATGTTAATTACTGTTGCAAATACAGAATGTGAAAGCTGTATTTGATGCGGCGATCAAGGTGGTTCTCCAGCCTCCAAAGTCTAAGAAGAAAAAGAAGAGAAAGTCACAAAAGGCCTGCTCTATACTGTGATTCTTCAAAACGAGTGGTTGACAGAGGAAAGATGACCAGTTAGCCATAAACACTTCTTTTTACCCTCTATGTTCTCCTCATCACTTCCCAGCTCAAGGAAGAAGCAGAGGTTTATAGTCCCAGCTGACCAAACTTGAGGGCTACTTAGAAGCGTCAGATTATGCATTTTCTCACCTTTTGGGTTGTGTTTGATTTTGTATATTAATAATTTACGTCTTATCTGTTTTAACTTGCACATCTATTCTTTTCTTTAGGTCAAGTTCAACAAGATGTACTGACTAGAATGAGGAAATCTATGATAAAACTGAACTGGTTCCTCTTGTATCATGTTTTATAATCAGACACTGATTTAGTAGTACATTTTAAGGAAACTTCCATTGCATTTCTTCTTTATCGTCAAATGGTATTAGACGGAGAAACAAAGTTGAAGATGCTGATTGTTTTGTTTTTAAATAGAAGCAAGGATATTACGCGTCTGTAGAATATTTCCGGTTGGCAGAATATTTCTTTCGCTTATCCTTTTGCAGTATTTTGTAATCAATTTACGTGGTGTGCTTTACATCCATCAGTTTCACAGCTTTTCAAGATTCTCAGCAAACCGTTTCTCCCTATTCAGCTAAGCGAGAATATTTTTCTTTTTGGATTGTCGGTTGTGTTCATTGGCTTGTATCAATATCTTAAAAGCAAGATTTCCTTTTATGATTTCTTTTTTTAATCTTCTTTCTCTCGGCATCAATGATTTCCATAAGCGAAATATTTGGTTTACAAAGAAAAATAAAACAGAAATCGGAATAGAATGATTTTTCTCTCTGGTTTTATTGACCTACTTTGGATGGATATATTTCAAGTCTTTTTATGATTTATAAAACTCCATGATTCTTTACTGACCTACTTTTTCTGTATCCTGGAATTTATACTGCGCGCACTTTCATCACTCCAGAAAAGAATTGGTGGACCTTGCCATTTGCATTTCTCTCTCTCTTCTCCAACCCCTGCAATTTTTCACCATTAAATACACATCCAATTCCTGCTGCAGTTTAAACGAAGTTTAGTTTCCTTCTTCCATATCTCCATTCTTCACTCAATTCTGTCAATTGCTCTGATGGCATCAAAGAGAATTCTGAAGGAGCTCAAGGACTTGCAGAGAGATCCACCGACTTCATGCAGCGCAGGTAAGGAAATTAAAGAAATTCAAACTCGGATTTAATTTACTCAAAGACAGCTTGCTAATTCTTGCCTAAAAATGCTTCATTTTCAGGTCCTGTTTCTGAAGATATGTTCCATTGGCAGGCAACCATTATTGGTCCAAATGATAGTCCATATGCAGGTGGTGTTTTCCTTGTTACCATCCATTTCCCTCCCGATTATCCTTTCAAACCTCCAAAGGTATAAAGCAAAAATAAATTTTTTTCCTGTTTTTGGTTTCTTTTTTTTGGTTTTCGTTTCTGTTCTGAGCTCTCTTTCTGTCCTGTAGGTTGCTTTCAGAACCAAGGTCTTCCATCCAAATATTAATAGCAACGGGAATATTTGCTTGGACATTCTCAAGGAACAGTGGAGTCCTGCACTCACCATTTCCAAGGTGGTATAATGTTCAATAAAATAGAGAAAACATGTTTTGACAAAGACAAAATGTTCCATTTTCTTTCATCCCCTTGTTTTTCTTTTCTTGTTTAACACACAACTATTTGGATTCTGATGCATATTACACTGATTTTTTTATTTTTCCAGGTTTTGCTCTCCATATGTTCATTGCTAACAGACCCAAATCCTGATGATCCTCTTGTTCCTGAGATTGCTCATATGTGCAAGACTGACAAAGTCAAGTACGAGTCGACAGCCCGGAGCTGGACCCAAAAATATGCCATGGGATAAAAATCCTAAGGGCAAGAATGTTTTTCCCCTCTGAATTCTTCCATCATCAAAGACTTCTATTTCCTTGTTCAGATACAGATAATATATGGCTCAAAGTTTGCTATTCTAGACATTCATGAGAGAAAAACAAAACTATACTATGGTTTGCGAGATATAATTTAAGTGGATAACTTGAAGGTCTTTTCTCATAATAAAGGATGATCGACTTCTTCAGATTTCATACTTAAAGACTTAATTCTAATTATGTTCTTAATAAAATATTAGCTGTCGAATAAAGGAAACAGTTTATCGAATACTTCAATTATAGTACTTTTTAAATAAATTAGATAAGATGCCCTCAATATTGAATGAATAAGAAAAGGCTGCATACAGTTGACAGAATAATGAGAACCATCAATCTGGTAAAACACTAAAATTTTTATGTATAAAAAATAAAATATATCTTGGCATGATTATATGTAAATTATAATCTAATTTCATAACCTTACTTTATATTTAAAATGAAGTCTATAATTGAGACGTTGGAAGGTCATGATCTCATGAACCAAGACAGCAATTAAACAAACAGATATCATCAAATGGGACCCTTCCTTTTTCTTTTTTTCTTTTTCCAGAAACTGAAAGAAAATTCTAATACAAAAATCCAGACACCTCATCAAAATTTTCCTTCCATTATTTGCTCTGGAAGAATAATCATCATTTATATATATATTTGCATCGCCATCAGCGTTAACACTTTTAGTTAGTGTATTGCTTACCTACCGAATCACAGTAGTTGATATATCAAACATTGTCTTAATAACCAGCAAACTGCAAATGATATATATGTATCTCCAATAATAATCACCTGATAATTATTTGTTTATTACAACATGTAACGACTGCAAACTTTACAGGCTTCCATGATTAACCAAAGAATTATGATATTCGATAATTTAAAGTTTTCATCTGATCATGATTCGAGCCAATTACAAATGGAGACCTGAAAGAAATATTGGAATCTGCAAACTGTGATTACTGCTTGAACTTATTTTAGTTAAAGAAGGTGGCAGCTGCATGCATGCCCACATATAATACTTGACCTAATCACTATTGTTTTTCAAATAATTAATAAATTGTTTTTTAAAAGCCAAAAGCAATCAACTCCTCACGTTACCTTTTTTTTTTTTTTTTTTCATATTTAATCTTATATAATATACTAACTTATGACAACACACTTTTAATTGCTCAACCATTTATAGCTTTCATCATAAATCATTTTTGTAGCGAACAATATTATTAAAACAAAACGTAGGATGAACGGTATTTTTTAAATTAAATTAAATTCATGATATATGCATAAAATTTAAATATGAGGTATCAAATTAACAATGAATATTTTCCACAAATAATCTGAGAGTAACGCACATTTTTGTTTTGTATAATTAAATTATTGTTTGGTTAAGATAAAAAGAAATTGATTCGCCGGCGGATTTGCTGAGGTGAGTGGAGATGTAATCAGAAAAGACATGAGATTAGATAAAAAGTGGGAAACGGTAGTTACGATCTATCAACCACCGGAAACCTAACCCTTGTTCGTTTATGATAATTGGATATTAATTTAATTAAATTAATGTATGAATGAATGAGCAACCAACCGATCGACTTTTAGTCAAAGCATCCGCCGAGTTTGTTAGTACTTGTCTTTGGAATTTAATTTTGGTCATTATTTTTGTCAAATAATTCAGAGTTTGTTACTCTTAAGAAAATTAAATTTTAAATTAATCATTAAATAAATTAAGGTAATAGTCTTTAATTTGTAGACTGCCAAATGCCGTAAATTCATGTTATAAATGATGAATCTAGATCAGTTAAAGTTGCTAAAAGTCATTGTATATAATATAGGTTAGCATTAATTGTCATAATTAATATTAATCTCATTCTCACGTTATATGTTCATGATGTGATGTATTCCTATACTATGGTTTTTCTTAACATAAAAATTTTTATGAATATGTAAAAACAAATTAATAAAAAAAAATGTAATCAAAGTCAACTGATAGATAATAAAAGTGTATGTAATTGACCCGTCTCTGCTAAATTACCATGGATGTCATGCGGCTGCGCCATCTTTGAATTATGATTTAAAAAAGAAAATATAAAGAAATACAAACCCTAGCTAATATATAAGATAAGATGGTGATAGATATAGATATAGATATATATAGCCTTCGACAAAGAAAATAAATTTAATAATTAATTAAGATCAAAATTAAGTTTTCAACTTTTTGGTTGGGACCATCTCATGGATCGCTTATCTTTGATTGAAGCAGGAGGACGACAAAATGCAGTTCAATTAAGAGAAATAATTAATTTTAATTAATTTTAAAAAAATGTGAAAGAGGTGGACAAAAAGAAAACGTCATCGCTTTAAGCTAAAATTGATAGGTCTTGCTTTTAGCATTGCATGCCTCTTGGCGTGTTACTTGATTTATGATATTATCATCGTTATCACCATATATAATAATCAAATTGGACCCACAAATTCAAAAGGATTTGATATTTGAAATGATTATGGTCATCGATTAATTTTGTTCATTTTTATATTTTATAATTGCTTTTTTACCCTTTTAATTTAGTACTAGATTTTAGATATGATTATGTTTTTAGTTAATTAAGTGTTGTAAATACTGCACCCACTTTGTTATTTTCAAATTTACATATTTTGAAAGTTCTTTCAATAAGACAATTAATCAACTCAAGATTTGAAAATTAATCCAACTTTTAATAAAGGAAAATTCTTTTATTAATATATTAAAATTCTTAATTTTTTAGTCTTAACAATTCTAAATGTACAAAGTTTATGTTCAATTTCTATTTTTTTTTTTAAAGAATAAGGACATAATTCACACCTAGTATTGTTTTATTATATTTATAAAATTATGTATATATTTTTTATTTTAACTACACGGCAATAAATCCCATAAGCATTAAGAATTTATTTTATATCTTTTAAGATGATTAAAAGCATATAAATTAATAAAAGGGAAAATAACGTGTATCTTCTGATATTTGACCTAATAGACAGATATTCCCTGACGTTTGAGAAAAAACATATACCCCGACGTTTGAATAAATAGACAGATATCTACTTTCATTTTTATTAGTTGTCCAGTTAGTTTATTATCATTTGTATATCTAATTTTTTATATAATAATAAGTAATATATATTTTATTTACTCATAATATTTTAGTCTTTATTTTAATGTTTTTCACAATATAATTTTTTTAAATATAACAATTTAATATTATATTTAATTTTATTTTACAATATACTCAAGACTAAATATATTTTTAATTTGTTATTTCAATAGAAAATTTGGAAAAGAAAATATTATAAAAAAAAAATTTTAAATAATGAGTTAGATTAAACTCATGTTAAAATATTTATAACTTTTTTTTGTAATAAATTTGATATTTAATTGTTAAAAAGTTATGAAACATATTTTAACGTTTTATTTTTATATTAATATTTTTATTTAAAAGATTATATTAAATTTATTATATTTTCTTGAGAAAAATTATGAAAATATAAATAAAAAAGTAAAAAAAAAAAAAAAAAAATTTAGTATCATTTGTTAATAGAATTAGTAATTAGATATATTTTATATTTTTATTAATTAATGTAATTTAATTTTAATTAAAAAATAGAAAAAGAAGAAAATTTTTTATTATTTTTATTTGTAATATATATAGCATATATTTATTATTTATATTTTTATATATTTTTAAAAAATATAATAAATTTAACATAATTTTTGAAATAAATATATTACATGTAAAAATAAAATATTAAAAAATATTTTAATTAAATTTTTTAATAATTAAATATTTATTTATTATTATAAAAAAAGTGAAAGTAAATGATTAGAAATATTTTACCATATTAGTGTGACTTAACTCATTATTTAAATTTTATTAGTAATTATATTTTTTAAATTTTTTTATTAAAATAATAAATTAAAAAATTTATTTATTGTTGAATATATTATGAAAAAATATTTAAAAATATATAAAAATATAAATAATAAATATATATTGTATATATATTACAAATAAAAAAAACAAAAATTTTTTTTTTTTTTCTATTTTTTTAATTAAAGTTAAATTATATTGATTAATAAGAATATAAAATATATTTAATTACTAATTCTATTAACACATGATACTAAATTTTTTTTTTTTTACTTTTTTATTTATATTTTTATAATTTTTCTCAAGAAAATATAATAAACTTAATATAATCTTTTAAATAAAAATATTAACATAAGAATAAAATGTTAAAATATGTTTTAAAATCTTTTTAACATTTAAATATCAAAATTTATTACAGCAAAAAAAAAGATATAAATATTTTAACATGAGTTTAATTTAACTCATTATTTAAATTTTTTTTTAATAATATTTTCTTTCCAAATTTTTTATTGAAATAACAAATTAAAAATATATTTAATTTTGAATATATTGTAAAAAAAATAAATATGAATTAAATTGTTATATTTAAAAAAATTATATCGTAAAAAATATTAAAATAGATAATAAAGTATTATAATTAAATAAAATATATATCATATTATTATTATATAAAAGATTAGAGATACAAATAATACTAATAACCACAAAAAAATATTTATTTATTTATCTAAATATTAAAAACTATTTATTTTTTCTCAAACTTTAAAAGATTGTCTGTCTATTAAACTAAATATAAAGAGTTACATGTGATTTTTCGTTAATAAAATGAACATCGGTTGGGTCTCTCGTTGGTCAACCCGCAGAATCTGGTAAAAATATTTGGTGCCCTTTTCTCGGCACCGGGTGTCACAGGTTTCCCGCGAAAAATGCCGAATTTTTAACGGTATAAACTAACCGAGCTCATTCCACTTAACATCTTTGCTCTCCTTTTCTTTTATCGGAATTACTTCTTTCTTGCCGACACTTTCTTCTCATGAATTCCACTCATCACCTTCTTATTAGTTTGTTCAATTTTTTATTTCATTTTTATAAGACAATCCCATTTGCCTATCTTTTCTTTTTCGTCAGCAAAGCACCCATCTCTTCAATCTTTGAATAATTTTTTTAAGTTTTTATAATTTATTATAATTTCGCAGCTTTTGAATATTAATTTCGGTAGGTAATGTGATGATATTTGGCGGCAATTTTCATTTTAAAAACATGCCAGTCTTAAAGGACTAATGGACACAAAATTTAGGTACATTTTCCATTGTCCTCACTTGTTTAACTTATTCTGGATTCAATATTTTTTTAACCCATAAGGAAAAATTCGTGCGAATTTTGGTGGGGTTTTTAAATTATTATGAGTTTGTGTTCTTATGAAGAATCTCTTGATGGGTATTACGCGTTTATGATTGCAAGTGGTGGCTTTTAGGCGTAGGGTTTATAGATTTCTTATTACAGAAAATGGAAATTTAAAAAATCAGGTTAGCGTTTTTGTTGCAGAAACTGCGATGATCATTTCAAGAAGTGGGAAAGTTTTTAAAGAGGATAGAAGCATTGAGTTTGTGGAAGTGAGTTAGTAGAAGAGACCAAGAAAATGCCGATGGAAGAAGAGATTAAGGCAGTTGATGAGATGAAGAAGAAGCATAAGAATGTGTTGGTTGGAATTCGAATTGATAGCTATAGCAGAGATCTTCTCAGCTGGGCTCTAGCGAAAGTTGCTGAACCTGGAGATTGTGTTGTTGCTATACATGTTTGTCGAAATTCTGGTAAATCCTTTTGCCAGTAGCTTCAGAAAAGCATGATTTTAACTTGGTTGTGATTACTGCTTGATTTCAAATTCTAATTCCCTTTATTGGGTATTTTCAGATGATGCTTCAAAAGACAAGTCCTTGTTGGATAGTTATTTAGAAGTATATGAAGGCCTGTGTTCTGTAAATAAGGTTTGTGATTATGTACTCTCTTACTCATATTATTGAAAATCATGGTGAATTCAGATGCGTGTTCTAATATCTGTGTTTTCAGGTAGGTCTCACAGGTCAGACTTTGGCAGGAAATTCGGTCAGAAGAATTTTGGTCAGAGAGGCAAGGAATTATGCTGCTGTAGCCATAGTTGTGGGGATAAGGAAGGGAAATGCTCTAGGGTAAGGGAAGCTAGAAAGTCCTAGTTGTTGGATTAGTTTGATTTTGTGTGATTCTTTTTTCTGATCACTCTAAACAGATTTCACTTTCAGAGGTAGATCTTCCACGGCACGATATTGCTCAAAGAGATTGCCACCAACAACTGATGTTATGGCTATCAACAATGGGAGAATTGTCTTCAGAAGGTGCAACAACAATCACCCACCAGGTTGAAAATGTTTGATAATTTGTTTGCTGACGAAAATTCTGACAACTAGACCCCCTCAAAAATGGTAAATAATAATGTGCTTGTGATTATGGCAGGAATCAAAGGAGATCCAAGACCAAGTCTAAGTCTAAGTGAAAATTATAGTTTTAAAGAAAGCCAATCTGAATTTGGTGATTCTGAGGCAGAGACTGAGAAATCTAGTTCAAGAGACAGTGATGCAGAAGCTAAAGATGGCAATATTACTCTTGTCAACGAATTTAAGAAGAGTTTATCTCGAACAACTTCTGTTTTATCAGGAGATATTTTGGATCATAAGCCCGGTTGGCCGCTGCAACTCAGAGCTAACTCAGTAACACCAGAAGCAATGCATGCAAGGAAGTTGTCTGTGGTGCAATGGGTTATGAGCTTGCCAAACCGTTCCCCGCAGCAAAGTCCTCGATGTTGTACTATTGAAGAAAAGCCATTGGAACGAGAGATGAGTGACATCGTGGATGAGAGTATTCAGAATAGTTCATTAGATGAACTAAGAAGTGGGTTGGAAATTCTGTTGAAAACAAGCTCATCCGGTTTGAAATGGTTCGGTTATGAGGTTCTGAGAACTGCTACTTCTCAATTCTCCTCAGGTTTTTACCTCTAATTTGTCCTTAACTTCACCAAGATTTTTGCACTTTTCTTTTTTTTGTTATTCTCTATGCATATTCTTTTTCTGACTTTGGGCTTTCCTCATTACAGAAAGTATCATCGGGAAAGGAGGATGTAACCGCGTTTACAAGGGAGTTCTTCCCGATGGTAGGCAAGTAGCAGTAAAAGTTATGCAGTCATCCAGAGAAGCCTGGAAGGATTTTGCCCATGAAGTTGATATAATCTCATCCTTGGCACACAAAGGCATAACGCCTCTGCTTGGTATCTGCATTGAAGATGATGATCTACTATCTGTTTACCATTTCTTGTCCAAAGGCAGCTTAGAAGAATACCTGCATGGTAAAGGCTTCAACAGATACATGTTCTGTTTTCCCCTGATAAATTTTGTCATAAACCTTGCTAACCTGAGATAACACACAGGTAACAACAAAGATAAACATGCATTGTCCTGGCAAGGGAGATTTAATATAGCTGTTGGAATTGCTGAAGCCTTATTTTACCTGCATAATGAATGTTCAAGGCCTGTAATTCATAGAGATGTCAAGTCCTCGAACATCCTTCTGTCAGACAAGTTTGAACCACAGGTACTAGTTATACCACCAAACCATTTCAGAAAGTGTTGGTAAATTTGGAATCTGCAACCAATTTATTACGTCTTATTATTGTTGTTTTAATGTTACAGCTATCTGATTTTGGCCTTGCAATTTGGGGACCGACAACTTCATCTTTTCTGACTGAAGGCCACGTGGTTGGAACATTTGGGTATCTTGCTCCTGAATATTTCATGTATGGTAAAGTAAGTGACAAGATTGATGTTTATGCTTTTGGTGTAGTTCTGCTTGAACTACTATCAGGAAGAAAACCTATTGGCTATGATACTCCCAAAGGCCAAGAGAGTTTAGTTTTGTGGGTAAGAATTATGACATAAATCTTCAACTTCTAATAGCAAATACTGTTGTGCAGGAATAACAATTGGATTACTTTTGGTTCAGGCAAAGAGAAAAATAGAAGTTGGGGATGTGAAAGGATTACTGGATCCTAATTTTGATGGAAATTTTGATGAGGTTCAAATGCAGAGAATGGTTCTTGCAGCTAATCTCTGCATCACAACGGCAGCTCGTCTTCGCCCTGAAATGAGAGAGGTAAAAGGATTACATTCTCAAAGATTTCAAACTGGGATAATGTTTTAGTTAGTATGAGAGTTAAATTTTTCTTGGCATTTTCATTTTTTCCAGATACTGAAGCTCCTGAGAGGGGATAAAGATTGTGAAAAGTGGTTGAATTCCCAAAACAAAGGAATTGAGGATTTGCATAACCAGGATGTTAATGACGATGAAGTTTATCCACATTCAAGTACAGAGTTACATTTGAGTCTAGCATTGCTTGACGTTGACGATGACTCCACATCGTTCAGTAGTGTGGAGCAAAGCAATCATGTTTCCATGGAGGAATACTTGAAAGGAAGATGGAGCAGATCGTCAAGCTTCAATTAGGTTCCCATCCACGCACACTTTTTCATTTTCTTCTAAAGTCAAATCTGTCAGCGAAATTTTAATTGTGTGACATTTGTATCTGTTGTTTCCTGTACATTAGAGAGAAAAAAGGAAATGTACCCAGTGTTTGAGGTGGTTTGTAGACATAGATTACATAAAAATCTCAAATAAAGTGATAAGATATCAAGGGAAATAAACCTTAAGCTTAACAGAAGCTCATTTTTGCAGTAGATGAGTGCAAAGAT
The DNA here is from genome assembly GCA_022749755.1 of Azadirachta indica. Taxonomy (NCBI): domain Eukaryota; kingdom Viridiplantae; phylum Streptophyta; class Magnoliopsida; order Sapindales; family Meliaceae; genus Azadirachta; species Azadirachta indica. Next base: position 17,106,124 of record CM040444.1, read on the forward strand.
GAGAAACCCAAAAAATGGATTATCTGAGGCTTGATATGTTTGCATTCTGAAGGATATTTCTGCAAAGTGCGTAACATATTTTCATACAGAAGTGAAATGAATGATCTGTTTAAAAACTCCTTTATAGTAACAGAAATTGGTTAATTATTTGAACTTTGAAGTGCTTCTAAATGCAAGAGCTAAAAACTAAATGAGTGATAAAAACTGCCATAAGGTCATTTTTATATGAATAAGTAATGATATTTTCATCATATTACAGATTCTACAGCAAATAATGATAGTAGAGAGCAGAAAGTCCGGTATATATATGGCTATTCTCGGGAAACACTAATAGAAAGATTTCAAATTTTCTTGTTCAAATCAGATAAGCAGATTTAGAATAACACTGTATACGGCAGAGCATAGATATCAGCTTGGTGCAAACATTGAGCACCTGGGTATAGAGAACACCTTCCATAACGCATATCATTGTGGCAAACATTAGATATTTCAGCTGGATATCTCCTGAAAAGCTTCATTTCAAAGAGCCAGTCTTGATCATCAAACTCAAGAGTTGTGCTCAATCTGAATGGGAGGAGGAACCCAATTCAGAAGTAGTTCTCTGTATCGTGATTCTAGCTGATACAAGCAACTTAAAGAGAAGGCGGAAGTTGAAGCTTTTTCAGCTTTCTCATCAGAAATCACCTCAGTTCTTTGCAAGGATGAATGCCGATCTGGTGTGCTATATAGAACTTGTGGATCCCTATGCTCTTGTGACAGTAAATCAACCTGAATTATGCTTCCTATAGTAGGCAAACCAATCTGTGAAAAGATGACAAAACCAACAACGATGCAAATATGCAAACATTTGAGGGAGGCGAAGGCACGCACCATGCTTACGGCAGCCATTGATAGACCAGCGATGTGCTTTTCCCTTAATGTTAGCTGTGTTACCAGAAGAGTCATACAGGCTATCAGATATGGGCTGTTAAAGCTCCTCGGTCAGACTGCTCCTATGCAACAATTGATTTTCATTTTCTCTACTCGCTCGACAGTCAGTTGTATCCCAACATTTCTTGATCTTCTTATGGTCGTGCCTACTTTTATTGTCCCTAATCTCTCCTCCGTCACATAATTCTTGCTTCTTTTTGTTTCTTCTCTTTTTCTCTTTCTTCCTCCTCTTCTGTGCAGCTGCTTTTTCTCTCCTGACCTTCGGAGTACAAAGAGGGGAAAAAATCAGTTTCAGGAAGGAAGACAGAAAGGCAACCAGAAGCAGAAAGTAGTACCATTAGAATCCGCAGTGGAAAACTAGTGAAGACAAGGAACAGATACATTTGCAAAATTCTTGAATCATAACCAACCTTTTGAGCAACTTTACGTACTTACATTAGTAATTTACAAAGATGAAAGTTATCTGTCTACTATGTCATCCAAATTCAAGGAATGATGCTGTTACAATTTGAACCCACTAGAGGTAAATTGTTCGAAATTAAGAGAAGTGAGTGACAAGAACATGAAGACATTATAATGTGAATCATTCTGTTAATGCTGAATCGCAATCACACCCAGTTCAAAAGTCACTCAAATATAAATTTCGATCCATTTTAATGAATAAAAATAGCAATGGACTTAAGTTTTTCCCCCAAATAACCAAACCATAAACCATCAAAAATGAAACCCTTCTGCGATTTTCTCTCTTCTCTTTGTACCAACCTTTATCAACTGCAAAAGAGTCCGCCGCTCAAACCATTCAGCACGAACTGCTGTGGAGGAAACGGCAAACACCTTGCCATCGTTTGTTTGTTCAACCCAACCTTCTTGTTTTCTTATTATCAGACAAAAGCTTAGAAAAACAAGACAAACACGCAAAAACAACCTTATAAAAATTCAGATTTCCTGTAATATATCAACGACAAATCACGATTGTGCTCTTTTTTCCTGTTCTTGGGTTCGATTTCCTGACGTTGTGACGGATAGTTTTAAAGAGCAGTATTAAATGAGATTAAATACATATGTATGTCAAACGTAAAGTTTAAGGAATGTAGGGAGAGTTTCCACTTAAAGATATGAAAATAATAAAACACATCGAAGGAGTGAATAAATTGAAGAGATTTTGTTAACTTATAGAAGCAACCGGCAAAAATCGTTGGCTTTCGCAGCAAATCCTGTTTCCTTCCTCGTACACTTCCCGCCTTTTTTTTTCTTCGTATCTCTGACCTAGTTTATTTATACATTTGATATTTACAATAAAGCAATTATTCTTTTTATTATTATTATTTTATTTTGAGGGTAAATGTATTTTAATGTTAAAAATGTTAAGAAAACACACACACGTTTAACTTAATTATTATATACTACTTATTAACAAAAAACAAACTGGCAGGCAAAAAATATATAGTTTTCCTTTGTTGTTTTTGTTTATATAAAATATGCATATTGGGTGGTGACAACATTAAAATGTTAAGCAATAATTTTATTTTAAGGTACATGATTTGATTTGTGATATTAAATATTGTTTTGATAGGAAGAAACATTACAAAATTGGTTGGTATTAAATATTAATTATTAGGACAGTGGAATGTAAGTGAACTTGAAGTTGCAAATGTGATCATACCAATACAATATTTGGTAAAACTTAAGGACTTTTATTTTAAGCGAATTCTTGTTATCCACTTATTGCCAATTAAAAAACCCAAAAGAAAATTATGCGCGTTTAAAATTTAATTTTAGTTTTTTTTTTTTGAAAAATTTATCAAATTAGGTTAAATATTTCATTATTTGTAGTTAGAATTCAATCTCTAATATAAAAAATATCAATTAATTGTTGACCCAAATGTCAATTAATTAAATTAAATCTTAAGAGAAGTGTAAAAAAAAGTACAAGAAAGAGTAATCAATTATTGATTAAGTATTTGTTTTGTCCTTTTAGCTTAAAATATGAATATAATTCAATTTCAGTCATTCAAATATTTTAAGGTGTTTATTTTTTAACTTCAATTCAATTATTTATTTTAAGTATTTATTTTTTGTTGCAATAAATAAAAATAAATATATTATTTAAAATTATTCAAATTTATTTATATTTCATAATCATATTAAAATTTAAATAAAATAACAAATAGGCCCTCAGTGTCATTAAGTCAAGTTATTATTTTGTAATTTACTCTCATTAGTCACACATGAATGGAATGTTGTGGGTCCTTGTTACTAGGAATGAAGTTGCCTTTTGCATTTTGCATCGGTTTTTTTTTCTTTGCAAAGCATGTGAAGACAATAGTTGATTAAGTGACACATGGAACATTTTTGTGGACCCACTACATCCTTTTCTCAACCTAAGTGGGGTCACTCATCAAAATCAATCAAGTCGTATCAGTTCCATTTTTCAATTTCTACTTCTAATTTCTATTGGCATGTTGACTTCTAAAGCAATTTTAAATAGATCAATTTTTTTTCTTTTTTTTGTCTTATCTATTTACTTTTATGAAAAAAATTAATTTTTTTAAAACTTTTAGAAAATTAAAAATATATAAATAATTAAATGCCATAACGCAAATAATTAAAAATGTAAGTTGTAAAACCATTTTTATGATATAACAAAATTACTAAGAAATTATATTTTTGTTATATAGAGCGGGTCCCACTAATTAAACTCTAACGAGGACAAACTTGATATTTTCAGAGGCATCAGACGTGGGGCCCAAAACAATTCATTATAGTAGCACAAACACCGAATAATTTCCCAGAATTATTTGTTTAATTTGCAGACAAGTCCCTCAAATACCTATAAATTGAAGGAAATCATGACATTTTTCTACCGACTTTGAGAAAAGTCTCTGGAATCTCTCTCTCTGAACCAATCGATCTGTCAGCAGTCTCTCTGGTAAGTCTATTGTTGTTTTCTAGCCATCCAATGTTGCCCATTGTATATTTCTGTAGCTTCCTTTTTAGGGTTTTTTAGTATTAATTGTATCTCCATTTGTATTTAAGTTCAAAACTTGCCTATATAACCGACTAATTTTTTCTAGGGTTTCAATCTCTCATACCAGACTTGAACTTTCATTGCATCGAATGGTTCTCGTAGCTTGGAGACTTCTTTTTCCCGTACAATTTACGGTTTTTGGAGGTAAGTCCTTTTTGTTTTTGGGGTTTAATCGAATTTTATGCAGGAAGCATGTTTTTTTTTTTAATTTGGTTGTTATCTGTGATTTGAAATCGCATCTGGGTTTTTACTGAATTTCTTAAATTCATCGCGTTTTCTTTTGTTCTTTGAGATTAGGGTTTTGATTGATTTATTGTTTTAGTTGATTAAAACCTTGTTTTGGTGCTCATTAAGGTTTCTATGTTCTCAATTTCTCATCAGGGTGCTGGTAAGATCAAATTACAGGAGAAATTGAGCTCAATTTACTATCCAGGCCTATTTCAAATAGCAAATTTATCTGTGTTGGGGTTCAGATTTTGATCTGAGTCAAGCTCAAATCACAAAGTTATCACCCTTTATTTCACTGGATTTGTGACTTTAAACACGTAATGGATGATGGGGAGGTTGATTTCTCTAACCAAGAAGTGTTTCCAAGTGCAAACATGGGTGATTTTCCCAGCTGCTCAATGGACAGTTTCTTCGAAGAAATTTTGAAGGATACTCATGCTTGCACTCATACACACACTTGCAACCCACCAGGACCCGATTCCTCACATACACACACCTGTTTCCATGTGCATACAAAAATTGTGGCTGCCCAGTCCGAGGATAAGGTGTCCACTGATGACACCGCAGAGTCTACTGAAACAAAAGCAAAGAAACGACCCTTGGGTAACAAAGAAGCTGTTAGAAAGTATAGGGAGAAGAAGAAGGCACGTGCTGCATCTTTAGAGGATGAGGTTGTGAGATTAAGGGCTGTGAATCAGCAGTTAATGAAGAGGTTGCAAGGTCAGGCAGCATTGGAGGCGGAAATTGCGAGGCTTAAATGTTTGCTTGTAGACATCCGTGGGAGGATTGAAGGGGAGATAGGAACTTTTCCTTATCAGAAATCAGTCAATAACTTGAATATGCCTAATCCACATTTATCTAGTGCATATGTGATGAATCCATGTAACATGCAGTGTAATGATCAAGTTTATTGCCTTCACTCAGGAGTGGAGGGTAAAAGTGGAGAAGACTTGGCATTGAATGGGCAAGCCTTTAATGGATGTGAGTTTGAGAACCTGCAATGTCTGGTAAATCAGAATTCAGGGGTCAAAGAGCTTTCTGGTTGTGGAGTCGGGGATGTAGCGACCAAGGTCAATTCTTCTGCTAATAAGAGGAAAGGTGAAGCTTAGACTGCTCTTTTGCCTTTTAGTTTGTGTACAGTATGGATGTAGGATAGGTTACTTGATTAATTGAGTGCTCTATTATGAGAATTGCGTCTCATTTTTTATCAGCTTTATGATCTATAAGTTGTTGCTTGTCTCATTTTAACATCTGTGTTGGTAATTGCATCCCAATAGCTGATACCTTTGACATGGTGAATTAGAAATTTCACTAACTTGGTAGAAATTTTTGTTTCTCTGAAGTGGTATGAAGTTTAATGTTGTGGATGTGCTTGAATGATTCTTGAGATTATTTGATATCATTGTAAATGAATCCTCCTTAGTTGCTACAAATACTTTTAGAATTTCTCAATGTGGTTGCTTTACTGTGAGGTGAGGTTGTGGAATGGGCACTTCTTTCATACACATACAATGTGGTGACTGACAAATTGTTGCTCTTTCAGATGCTGAGATTAGAATGATTGGGTGTGGAAGAATGGAAATTTGAGTTAGGAGGGAAAAAGGACCATTCATCTAAAAGAAAAAAATAAAATCAGGATCATTATCTATTACAGATGGTGACACCTCTATAGCTTTTCATAGCTCTGTTATGCATTTGTTTTAGTCATTCCTCATATCAAAAAAGGATAGTAACACTAACTGATACTCACATTGAAAGACATGCATGCAGTAAACTCATTGAGATTAAAACAGCTGGCTTGCTATCCTTTTTGTGGCTTTCCTTTCTTTATCTTTATTCTGTTATTTTTTCAGGAGGGGCTCGTGCAGCACCAAAAGGTTGAAAAGCTGATCAGATGGCATTGTCCTTTTCTGCAAGGGTACATATCATCTTACAATAAGTAGTTCTTTCAAGCTGCTGCATCAGCTTCCTTCAGGTTGCTTTGTGTTCTTTATGTTGAGCTCAACTTTAGGTTGATTTTTCGCAAGTCCGGTGTGTTTAGCTAGTTTGTGCTCCAAATCTAGAAATGTTTTGTAAAAGCGGGAATTGATGTGTGTGGAGCTAGTAGAATCTCCAAACAGATACCAGCTTTCTAGTTTTCTGTTATCTACAAGACTTTTAACTCAATTAAGCCTTGTCCTCTCTACTCTCTACAACTGCATGACTATGGTATAAATCATTTTAATTGCTTTTGTTAATGCATTATTATTTCCTTGATTCTTTTTCGACTTTGTTAATTGGTTATTTAAAATTCATTGACTAAAATTTGAATGGATTTGTGTTGCATTTTCTCCTTTTTTCTAAGCTATATTAGTTGTGGTTATACAGAAATTAGGGGAGGTGTGTTTGGAAATCTCTCAAGGGATATGTAAGCTTGCCTCGGAGAATTATGCATAATGAGGAAGCCTGCATTTTTTTATCAAGGAGGAAGCATAGCATAAATGCCAACTGGCCTGTGAAGTTAGCAAATGGGGGATCCCCTCGTGATATTGATAATTGGGGGAGATTTTTGTGTTGCCCTCAGGCTCAAACAAAATTTAAAGCGACGATGAGTTTTGTTTTGTTTTGCCATTTTTTTTTTTTTTTCATGTTCTGTTTAGGAACATCAGAGGATCAATTGCGTTTAGAGGTGGAAGGCGAAAGTGTCTTGATAGTTGAATTCATAAAATCTAAGTTGACATTGATCATTTGTGTCTTATTTATTTTTAAAAAATGTCAGTTGAATAAGATGCAGGATTATGAAGTTAGTAAATTGGTACAATGTTTGGGGGCATCTAAATATTCCAACATTTCTCTTTTGTTTTTTATTTCATTCGCCACCTCTCTTCTCTTGAGACAAAATTGCTTGAAGGCTTCCCAAATGGCAGAAGAAAATTCTACAGTCCCCAAGTCCCCTCTCCTCTCCCAAACCATCCCCCAGAAAATTATTTTACTTTTTTAACGCGGTGCTTCTCTTTTTCTTGTGTTTGTTTTCAACCTCCTCTTTTGTCTTCATGTTTGTTTAGAGAACAATATCCATAATGTCCACTCCAAAAACAGGAAAAACTCAGACAACAACCACATAGACAGACACAGGCGTCGTGTCAAGTTGTTGTAATAATTACAATAGAAAAAGAATACATCGCTTCTAAATTCTGTCAAAATAAATAATAATAATAATAATAATAATAATAATAATTATTATTATTAGGAATATAACTATATAAGATTTGTCTTTCAAGGGGTGGATAGCTTAGCTTAATAGGTTTGCATTCTTACCATGATAATAATAATAATAATAATAATAACAATATGTCAGGGAGGAAATCGCTCTCCCCCTGCTTCCGAGAATTCCCTTTAAAGCCATAAACAATGTACTCCTTAGGATTCTATATAGCCAGCAGGAATGAAGAAACATAATAATCATTTCTTAGCCGCAGGAAGATTCCATCACTATTTGGTCAACAATTAGTTTAGATTGATTTTTTGCAAAGAAATCTTGATGCAAAAATACAGACTTTGAACCTGCCCTACCTAGTATTACTAACGTACCATCCATGCGTCCATGCATATTTGACTGATTAATAATTTGAATTGAACGATACTTTGGTCAGCAAATTAATTAAAAAATCATCCTTCTAACTTCATTATTTATGTCTCTCGAAATTAATCCATTCAAAGTTTAAGATCTAATAAAAATTCTTTTTAATTTTCACCAAACATTGCAGGAATCTTATCCCCAATTTTCTGCTTTGCTTTCCCATCTCGCGTCAAAGTTATATTCTTTTAGTTTTCTCCTCTTCTTCAGAGAAATATAGCCCCAAAAAAAAGAAACATATTACGCGGCACATTGACTCATAAGACATGGGTATGAAGCCGTAATAATCATAAAATTTTTTAAAAACAAAAAAGAAAAAAGAAAAGCTTTCAATGGTTTGAAAACGGTAGATTAATATGTTATATTACAGAAACTACCAACAGCTCAATCCTCAAATGGGAGAAAACCGTTCATTCAGATGGGAAGGCAAGCCCAGATCTATGACTAGTCCTCGGCGGCTTGCAAATCATCATCGTCCCGGTAAATGCTCTCAGTCATCTGCCAGACCTGAACAGTGTTGTCGTCGGCTACACTTGAGATGACCCAGGGCTCATTTTTGTTCCATGAGAAATCTGATATCTTGGCCTTGTGACCTCCGTGAGAGAAAAGAAGCTCAGGAGGACCATCCTCTGCGTCTAACTCTAACTGCTCGTCTCCAATTCTGTAACCATGATTAAACGAGTTAGATCAAGTAAATTTGCATCCCTACTCCCCTGGGAGGGGATAAACCAATCAAATATCAATTGTCAGCAAATCCATAATTGCAACCCATAACTTGTTTATTTGCATATAGATGAGGTGACTTCAAATAGAAATACATCGTGACATAGTAATTTGGATGGATGCAGCTTGATTTGCAACATGCACAATGAGAATGGATTACACTAGATTTAAAGGTTAAACAATGTACTTCTATAATTTATTTTTCATTCTCCGCACTAATAAGTTGGTGGTACAATAGATCAGTAGCTTTATATTCCTATATGGCTAAAGGATATCAATTGAAGTAGTCTTTATGAAGCAGAAAACAAAATTTAGATTACAAAGTGAAATATGAAAGAATAAAAAGATGAATGCTATTGAAGGCATTTCTAGCATCAAAATCAATGACAAGTACCTGTTAAGGTCCCAAACCATCAGTCTTCTGTCATCAGCTGAAGAAGCAAGCACAGTTTCATGATTAGGATCCCATTCAACTTGGAACACTTCTTCTCTGTAAAATATAAATACAGAGTGAGGAATGTGTTTCATATACCCTCCTTTCAAATATATTTCAAAATAGAGATAATGAGATATTTTCAACTGATGTGCCAAAAATGTGGCAAATATTATTATGTTATCAGGCAGGAAAAAATTACAAAAATAGACTACGGGATGAAATTGAGATTTACAATGCGTTTAAGTACACCCGATTAGGCTAGATCCAAGTATCAACTTTTTCTTTTTTTTTTTTTTTTTTTTTTTGGTGGTTATTCACTTCTTTAGATCTACCGAATTTTCCATAGGAGAAAGATATTTCTCAATGGAATAGGTGGTGTGCCAGCTGAATCACATTGTTATCACTTCTTTTAACTACAGTCTAAATCTATCAAACAGGCAAAGGACATACGTGTGACTGCTTAAAATATGCAATGGCACAGTCAGCTTCCGTATATCAAACAAAGCAACAGTAGTGTCTGAAGATGCTGTTGCCAGAACCCACTCATTGTAGGGGTTAAAGGATAGATAATTAACCTGGAACAAGATAAGAAAACAAAAAAAAATGAAGGAGATGTCAGTAGAAATAAAACCATAAAAAATACAAAAGACAAATAAAAGATAAAAGCTGACACAGTCAAATGGATTTATGATCATGGTACAACATATACAGCAACTTCAAGTTTGCTTCACCTCTTTCTCATGAGCTTTTACATGCTGTTGGGTTTGATTTGTGCGCAAGTCCCAGATCATTAGTTGGCAATCATCACCAACGGACCCAAATAAATTCTCATTCTTCAAATGCCACGACACATCTTCAACCACACTTTCATGAGCCTAGGAAAAAGATTATTTAGCTCCGCAATCAAGCCTCAAACCAGCATGATGAGAAGTCCTACAATTTTGTTTTAACAAAGAATAGGAAGTCCAGAAATTACCTCATAGATATGCATTGCATCAAGCACCTTGTCTTGTGCCAAAGCAGAAACATCCCACAAGCATATCTTCTGATCATGAGAACCACTCACAAGATAACCTTCCTTAAAGGGACTCCAAGACAACCCATACCCTTCCTTGTCATGACCCCTCAACCTCAGATCAGGATCACAACCATCTTGCTGCTTTGCTGCCTGCTTGACATAATCAAACACATATACCTCACAACTGCTGGTCTTTGTACCAACAAGAATAGGATTCTGAGGCATACACCGTGCTCTGTTGACTTCACCATCAACACGTATCTTCTGTGATATTTCCACCTGCCCAATCAAACAAGTTCAGCCAGAAACCAGCTAATTTAAGTAATTTTAGCAAAAGTATCACCAAAAACTTGACACTGGGAACATATTCATTTAAAAGCAAAAAAGCTTCCAGCTAGAAACTTCAATGAAAAGGTAACCATCGTAATATATTCCCCAACAGCTGAGTCTTCAACATCCACTCCAATAGAAAAACACCGGCACTCTTTCAGCTAGTAATACTCATCAAAGATTTAGAATCCATAAAATTCTAACAAAAAAGTATGAACCAATTTGAGCAAGGAAATCTCCGAAGACAAATCTATTTGAACAGCCATCGAGTTCAGCAACTAATATCGTTGAACCACTAATGCCCACAAAGAAATATCACCTAAAATCAAACCCAAGTATTTATACAACAAATCTTATGAACTAGAAAGGTCTTAATTTCAGTACCAACAAAGCATTTCGTCAAGACAGCAGCTAAATTAAAATCTTCAGTCAGTAATTTCATCGAACATTTGATACCCACAAAACAACTCTCAAAACATCATCCCCAGTTCATGCACAACAAACCTTAGGGATAACAGGATTTTCATTTCTCCCATCGATGTTAGATTCTGACTCTTTCGTGGGCAGCACAGCATCAGCGATCATGAGAAAGTTGGGACAATCGTCGGAGGTGTGGGTCCCAAGCACGAGCTTGTGTACGGAGAATGTGGGGTCCACGGAATACGGTTGCGGAGACGATGGGACCCAGTGGACGGTGAGCGACGGCCACTCCAGTGGGTGAGAAACTATCAGATCGTACAGAAATGGCGTGTTCTTCTTCCATACTGTGAACTCCTCCTCCACCTGATCCAAACTCGCGTCCTGGTCATCCGCGGCCGCCGCCATTGTTTGTTTGTTTGCGTGCTGTGAATTTGTGAATCTATTTCTGTGTATGTGAAGGCTGTTGTACTTCTTGCAATTTCTTCCCGCCAAAATTACTATTTTCGCGCCAAAAATTTTTCTGACGAAGTTTAGGAAGAGGGAGAGTTTCGAAGGATTTTATTGTTGATGATGTGGCCGTTGTAGACGGTTTACTATGGTGTGGGTAATTATTTTTTGTTTGGGGATGAACCGCCATGACATGGGCCTGATAAATATGATGGGCTTTGGAGTAATAAATTTTGATGGACCTTGGCATAATGAAGCCCGATTCATTTTGATGAAAATAGTCTATTTAAAAACTTTTTAAATAATTTAATAGTTTTATCTACAAAAATGTACGGGAATGATATATTTTCGAAATTTGTTCAATAGTAAGTTATTGTGTACTTAAAGAAAACACTTTGAATATTGTGTTTAGAATAAAACCCAAGTAAGGTCCACAAAAAGAAGTTGAAGCATATAGAATTAAGAGAAAAAAAAGTTGATAGTTAAGATTCTTTTGAATGCAAAGTAAAACTAAAATTAAAAAGCATGCTACCGCCAATAATTTTTTCCTAAATATCATAGTATTGCTGTATTAAAAAAAAAAATACATGGACTAGTACAATTAACAAGTGTATAATATTAATGAAATAAATTACTTATATAAGTTCATTCGTATAATTTGATTTGTCACGTAAATTTCTAATATATATTTTGTATTTTTAATAATACAGATAATTTGGTATGAATATACAAGGACGTATCACATAGAAAATTCAGAAGAATATGCTTTTTAAATTCCTTGGACGAGCAGAAGTTAGTCATTGGTTGCTGGGAACTTTTGAAACTTGAAGCCTCTTTTTGCCCGCAAAATAAGATTAACGATTTGAGTTTTAGTAGTTGATTATGAGTCTACGACAGTGACAGTTACTGTTTTCATTTTTATTTGCAATTTCCAGGAAACGAAAGCGATATTTGGAGGCAGGAGGCGAATATAAGGTCGTTGGATTTGGGCGGCGTTCGGATAACCACAACTACAATTCTAAGATTATCTTTTGTTATGCTTCTCCTTCTTATTATCTTACAATAGGTTAAAGTTCGTTGTGACTGATGGTTGTGTTTGATTTTTTTTTAAGGATGTTTGCATTTGAGTTTGATTGTGTGGAAAAATCTCAGCAATTTTCAAAACCTTATTATCCACTCGATAAATTTCACATCATTAACTTGGGACATAATTTTTAATAAAATCTTGGATATATAATTGGTTAAATTTTTTATACTGATAAAACTATAAATATACTTTAAATTTAATAATGCCAAATTTATAAAATATATTATAATCAATGTAATATCAACCAATAATTGTCTCATATATATTAAGAAGTATTGATACTAATTTTGTCCCTCCTTTTAGCTATCAATTTTTTTGTAAAAAAAAAGAGTTAGTGAATCGTTTTAGAGTTTTCTTTTAAAGGGATAGTTTGATAATATAATAATAAAGTAAAAAAATGTGCTCACCATTGTAAAAGTTCGTGGCGATTTTTTATAGGACATTAATAAACCGTTAAACATTTGGATCAAATCTACTTTTATTTGTGAATTAATGCTGTTATCTGTTAGCTGCTGATCAAGTCATAATGTTCTTTCTGGATAAAACAGTTACTTATGTTATCGAGTTAAAATAGTACCTACAGTGTTATCGAATTAGAATAATACTACGGCGATCATATATAACTATCCTTAGGTCAAGTATGCTAGCTCTTATATGATGTTAAATTCCAACCACAAGTAGTTTTTACACCTTTGATACTATTATTAGTGTATTTTATATAATTTAATTAATGAGCAGAAGAATCATAATTTTTTGTATATACATCGTTAATCTTATAAATTTATGAGTACGTAAATTATATTACCACTTTTTTTAAAAAAGAAATAGTAGTAGTATTAGTAAACTGATATTAGTATCAACTTAATTTTCTATTTATTACGTGGATGTAATCACGATTAATTGGATCAACTCAACAATATTATTATATAATTGCATGAAAGAAAACGTGAAGGTTACACATTGGATGAGAATTGAATAGGCTAATATGATGATATCCCATAAAACATTAGTATGATTATTTTAAGCATTCATAGCTTTAGACATCTACACAACATGTCAATCTAAGATTTTAAAATTAACAATCATATATTAAATAATTCACTCTTGTTGCCACGCTCCAAACATTATTAGCCAAAATTAGAAATTTGTTAATAATAGTGCCGAGTACAAACCTTGCTAAGCCAATTACTGGGGGCCCATTATTACAAACCCAATGAAGAATCTCTTCTCTCTTTCGACTGCCACGGCTTGCTTTCTCGTATACCCGTAGAATGGAATCTGATATGCGCCATACCTTTATCCAATCACAGATCCTCATATGGGACCCACCTATGATCCAACGGCAGTTTTAGCTCTCAAAACAGTGGGACCCAACTCAAAAGCACCAGTGGACCACCACCTCAACTTCATTAATTCCCCTTCCTCGCGCGTGTAAATTCACCTCCCATTTCGCGGTAAACTAAGAGTGGGTCCCACACGGCCCATGCGGTCGGTGGCCATGCAGAGTATGGGTATTTCCGTTACTATTATGGGAGGGCTAACTCGGGACACGTGGCAAAAAACGATGGGGTTCGCTTGCAAACCAAATAGAAAAGAAATTCAACGACCAGATTTCGAGAAGGGCGTTTGGGATAGTGAGCCGTTCCTGTATATAAATGGACGACCCATCTCAGAGTCGAATTCCACTATAATTGTCACTCACTCTCTAAAGCAAAAACTCCTGTGGGATATTTTTCCCTTATTCTTATCTTAATCTATAGATACCGATAAATCTGCTTCTTCTCTGTAAAGTAGCTACGTTTGGATAGGGAGAAAATATGGGTGTTGTGGATCATTTTTCCGATCTCTTTGACTGCTCCAGTGGCGGCTCCAAGCACAAAAAACGCAAGCAATTGCAGGTAATAACATTTACTTTCTCTCTTTTGCTTCCATTAATTTTCAGCTGTCAGCAAAAGCACTTATATGCATGTAAAGTGCTTATTTGTTACTAGATCAACTTGTTTTAGATCCGCCAAACGAGTTATTGTAACTGTCTACATTCTTTTGTTGTTTTGCTTAACTCGAAGGGAAGAAATCTACTTAGATTTGATCTTCCATAGCCCAAATTCAGAGATTTAGTACAGATAAATTATATTTTTTTTTTATCGAAGTCTTAGTTTTTAATTATAGTTCTTTTTGGCAGCGTTTCGCCAATTTTTTTTTTTTTTTTTTTAAAATTCTCTGTAAGTTGTCCATATCCCAAGTTAACCCTTTTCTTTATATAAGCGCTTCCTGTGGAAACGCTTCAGCCACTTCCCTCCGGAAAATCAAGGGCATTTTGGTCATTTAAAGGCATGTATGACAAAGTTACTTCAGACATAACTTCCAGCGGTATATTAACATGTCCCGGTAGATCCTTTCTGGAGTCGGTCAGAGTTTCCTAAGTGTATACAGCCAATAGCTCATTACCACGTTAATCTGATTTCCTGATATTTGTCATTTTATGTGATCAGACAGTGGAGATCAAGGTCCGGATAGACTGCGAAGGATGCGAGCGGAAGGTAAAACGCGCCGTAGAGGGAATGAAGGGAGTAAAGCAAGTTGACGTAGAGCGGAAAGCCAACAAAGTGACGGTCGTCGGATATGTAGACCCATCAAAAGTTGTGGCGCGTATCGCGCATCGGACGGGCAAGAAAGCAGAGCTCTGGCCCTACGTCCCGTACGACGTCGTTGCACACCCTTACGCCCCTGGTGTATACGACAAGAAAGCGCCGGCAGGGTACGTGCGAAGAGCGGACGACCCACAAATGCACCAGCTCGCACGTGCGAGTTCCACCGAAGTTAGGTACACCACCGCTTTCAGTGATGAGAACACACAAGCTTGTTCTATCATGTGATGAAGACACGTGTTTCTTTATTAATATTTGCGCAACAATATTTTTCTTTGTTATTATTATTTTTTATATTGTTGAGAATTGAATCTATCAAGTGGTGTAATGTGTAGTTTGTTGAGTTGGATTGTAAATGGTATTTGATCAAATTATGTAGTTATAAATATTTGAGTTTAATTGAAAACATGTTGTAGAAATTAAGTGTTTAGTGCACTAAACAATTTTGTTTAGTGCACCAAATTTTCTGGTGGCGAGGCAATTTTAAACGCGTAGTGATTAAATCATGTGGTAATCTGGTGTAGTATGGAAAAATGTAGAAAGTAAGGTTGAAAGGAGTTAAAATATAAAATTATTTATTGGTCATTTGCTTTGTTAACACACATTTAAGAATTGAGATTGTGATGTGAACAATGGAATCGATAAATAAGACAGAAGGGAGTCCTTTTCGTGGTTGGAAATAATGAGAAAAATGGAATGATTTGATCATTGAAAATTATGTGTATGTGGTGGGAATCATGATTCATGATATGCTTAAGTGATCCACTTATTTAATTCTCTTATTGTAATGTGAAAACAAAGGCCCACCTCCATGTGCATTGTATTGTTGTATTGAGCGTGCTCTTTACCACAAATGTTTAATCAATCCATGCATGTCATGTGATGTTGTTAAATCACTTCATCATCATAAATGGTTAGGGTTTGTGCAACCTAAACCCTTGATGAAAAAAAAAAAAAAAAAAAAGGAAACTTAATGGTACTGCTTAATGTATGTTAGGTATTGTGTTGAAAAAAATTTCTTGATAAACATCAAAATTTTTACGAGATTCATCGATTTTTTAAATAATATTTAACATTTAAAATTTTTACTTTATAGTAATTATAATTTTAAAACTATAATATCTCAATTTCAATCATTGTATATTATAAAATAAAATTTAGTAATTAATAAACATTAAATACTTTGTTTTAGGTACTTTGTTTGAGATTGATTGAAGGTATTATAATTGTAGTTTAAAACCATACTTCTTTAAATTGAATTATTGAATATTTCCACCAAATTTGACACTTTTTGAATATTTTAAATATTAAAATTATAAAAAAAATTAAATAAAAGTACAACGACATTAAACATAAACGTAATCATAATTTACGATCTTAGTACTAACACAATGAAGCGAGTCTTTTACATTATATTATTTCTTTCGATAAGTACCGACTGCGGATCCGAAGGCCCGATCACTTTTGCTACGCTGTTCAAATAATTAATTAATGAGTCAGTAGTATGTGTACACATACGAGCATACGAGCAAAGTCAATTATAATAATTTATTGGCTTGTGTTTTTTTTAAAAAAAAATTATATGACTTTTAAATGGGATAATAAAACAATAGAGCTGGTGTATTACAACTTTGCTGTTATTCTATAATATCGTAATTTATAATAACACATTAGAATAATTAATTGAATGATTGTAACAGTTATAGTGACTTGATTGTATGGTTTAAAATTCCATTCTTTGAATCAAAGCAATATGGAATTATTTATTTCTTGATGTTCAAATTGCTCATAATGAGATGTCAGTTTTTCTTATAAATATGGTGCGCTATCTATTTTTGTCTTGTTCCTGCGCGCAACAAGTTTATCTATCAACTTCACAAGTCGCCGTGAATATGGAGTGGGCCTGATTGAGCCCCATCAACAATGTTTCAAAAGTTTGAATTGCGTGGCCCATGATATCACTGGGCCCAATTTAGTGTTGAAACTTTAGATTCTGGCATTAGAAGAGAATTCTATTTCTGCAAACACACAATTAGTATAAAATTCATTTTTTAATTCAAAAAATATTTATATTATACCGATAAATCAGAAGGAAAGAGGTAAAACATTAATACAAATAACACTTCAAAGTTAGAACAAACGCAAAGACATTAATAACAAAATTTTCGGCGTTTGAATTGCTTGTTTAGACCCAAATTCAATTCAAAAGCTCAATTAATTAATTAATATGGTCTTATCGTAGACCTATTGAACTTCTAGATTCCCTGACAAAATTATGATCTAATTCTTACCCCCATAACCTTTGTTTTACTCGCACACATAAACTACTACTAATAATATATATTATATTTTATTACCTTTCATGCGACAATGTATATAAATTTCAACAACCAACTTTAAATTGTGACCACGAAGAAGACTTACCTAAAAATGCATATATAATAATAATAATAATAATAATAATAATAATAATAATAATAATAATAAATGGATATCATATTAACGCAGAACCGATGCATATATACACATAAATGTTATGTGTCAAAAGACGAAAAGACCCCAACGGAACACGTAATTGCACTTTGGTTAATTTATGGTGTATGAGCGTAACCAAGTCAAACTTAAAAAAAAAAGAAAAAGCAGATTTGACGAAAGTGAAGTGCAGTGCAGTGAGATGAATGCTAGCTTCTAAATTAAAGAAGATTAAAAGCCATAAAGATTAAGGCATATATAGTGATGCACGCATGGGTTGGTTGCGAATGCCCATATTCCATTGCCTTATAATTTCAAAAGAAAGCCAAAAAAAAGGTATGGTCCCTAGCTATATATGTAATGTACAGTCAAAGTTGCACGAGAAGAAGCAAGAGAAAACCATTTTTCAATAATAAAAATAAAGTTATAGTTATAGTCATAGTCATAATACTCACCTTGCTCTTCTTTCATCTTCATCTTCATCTTCATCTTCCCACCATTAATTATTAATGCGAAAGCACTTACTTTCTCACACGACTTGCGTGCGTCGATGGCTTTGCATTTTGTAGACGAATGTGAAATCATCTGACATGTAAACATATAATTATTGCTAGCTGCATGCCTAAACCTGTTGCCTCACATTAACCAACTTATCCCTTCTTCCTTTCTTTATATTAATTAATTAATTTTTGATATTGAATTCATTAGTTTAGCTTATTTTAGTCATCGATCCTCAGAACTAGCTAATATTAATAATTCTTACAAAAAAATTCAATTATGATTTAGTATTATTATTATTATTATTATTAGTATCATCTTAAAGTCATAATAAATCGTAATACATGGCGTAAAATTTGCTGCCAAAACAAGTAACGCATTTCACAAGGAAAATATAGTACAACTCTAGCTCCAATATATATATATATATATATATATATATATACAGTCATCTACCTTGGGAGAATCTTTGATTTTTTCCAAAAGGGTTCCTTCCCTCTGTCCATGCGTTGATTCTCTTTTTCTTTTCTTTTTTTTTTTTTTTAAATCTTTTGTTATTTTCTCTTCATATGGTTCTTGAATTGGCATGCATATATAAAGTTATTTGCCTTGTCATAAAGTTTTTATATGTCACGATGCAATCTACTTTTCTACATTAGTTATTTATTTATTGAGATTCAATCATCAATGTCAATTTAAAATAAATATATAATTCATATTATAACTGGAAACTAAGGTATATGTTTAATTAATTAAGTCATACTTCATAAATGATTTTAAAAGATTAAGTTGAAAATCTCCAAGTATAAATATTGTTTTATTTTAATATCTATCCAAATATATTAGTTTTGTAGATGCATGAATGGAATACAATAATTGGTGTAGTGAGGTAATAATGTCCATATATGTATCATAACTTCCACTACATAATACATCCAAAATTTTTTATTATATATATATATATATATATATGCAAGTCTTTCTGATATATATTCATATATGCTTCCACCTCTCACATATGTTTCCACGTGTATTGCAGCCATGCAAAGATACTAAATGAGCCTGAATTAATCTTATTTTTTTAATTAATTTCCCAAAAAAAAAAAAGAAACTAAGCATTATGTCTGCATGCATGGAACAAATAATAATAATAAATAAATGAAAAGGAAAAAACAAAGCAACTTCTTCTTCTCGTGAACATAAATCAAAATAGTTAAATAAAATCAAAAGCACCTCCAGTCAAGCTGAATTTGTACGCATTCATTAATTGATTCGAATAGCATCATCAGAGAGAGTGTTGGACTTGACTTTTTCTTCCTTTGTTATTCGTTAATCAACCAATTTCTTTATGATGAAGTACTGACGACGAAATAATTTCGAATTTCAATCCTATCGAGAATTCACGAACATGGTCGACGTCGTGAACCCCATATGGGCGTCAGCTGCTTTTCAGGTGGCCCGACGACTGCCATTGGTCTGGCTGTAACGTTGTTTTGTCGAGACATTCAATTCAAAATCAAAAAAATCCATTAATTGGTGGGTCGTTTTCCTTTTTATCGATTTTGGCCTTGATTCTTCCACGTTTCTCGACAAAATTTTTATTCGTTTTGTTTTGTTTTGTTTGCTTTGCATTTGTGATCACACGGTAACTTCCTAATTCCACCGTTGCCTTCTCGTCTCTTTAAAAGTCTTCACATGCATGCATTCTTTTCAAACTCTTATTTACAACACAAATTCCTAACATGTACATCCAGTTTTTCGATTTTCCTTTAAATATTTCTCTAAATGTTTTAAATTTTGTATTCATGAATATATATATATATATATATATTGACTCCTAATCGAATTTTTTGAAATTCAAGTGTGAAAGAAATCATCATTTTATCGACCTACTAATAATTGACGTATGATCACATCTTGTAGAAATTAAGAATTGTTATTAATTAATGGTTCTCTCTGATAGCTGCTAGACTAAATAATATTACGATAACTAAATATTTAGTATATAATGCGGGGAAGAAATTAAAGTGAATAATGTATTGACCCATATATATATATATATATGTTAATGTGATAATGTAATTTAACAAAATCTTTTTTTAAAATTATATTTGAAAATTTTTAATGTTTAATTTGCGTTGTAGAAATCTCTTAATTAATTATAATAATATTCTCGTAGCACACCAAATTGATTTATATTTAAATATTATTTTTTTAATGAATTAGTTCTTTGAATTCGGTCGGCTGTGCATGAAAGTTTTGTCAAAGAATTAGGTTAAGACAGTGATTAAGGGAAACTTCAAAGAAAATAAATGTGATTTGTAATCATATATAAGTAAGCACTAGATATAGACAGCCTTTACATATCTTTAATTATTATTATAATTAAGTAAATAAATTGATCGAGATTTAATAATCATATCTTATAGTCTCAATTTGGACAACTTTTAGTTCAATTCAGAAAACAACAGCTAGAGACTGAATTATATATATATATATATATATTAATTAATCATTAATGCTAGTAGTAGATCAAATCTCGTCTGGGGTAGTTCAGGAATTGCATAATTGTGGAGTTAATTTACAATCACACCGATTATTAATTAAACTTTTCAATTAACAAACACATGATCCTTAACTTGACCATATATTCATCTCCCTAAACGATGGGCGAGTTAAAACTAAAAGTTCAACGAATCACACTAACGAAATAATAAAATTGAAAAGATTAAGATATATTTTTACATATCTTATATCTTTTTAAATTAAATTATAAAATTTTGTCAAACTATATCATACACTGGCTCATGTTTTTATGATTACTTATAAGATTGGTTTTATAAAAACGTTTAATAAAATTTTGTTACGTTTACGTTACTTTGTATATTTGTCAAAATTTACCTGCAAAATTAAAGTGAATGGAAGAGTGTGTAACCTTTTATCATTACATACATGGCAATTACACGTTTCAAGTTGTACATTTTCTACAACAATCACCAATAAATTAATTAGGGTAAAAAATCATTGCTGGAAAAGAAAAGTAAAAAAGAGAAACTTGGAAAAACTGCATAAAATTTTCTTTTTAACCCCACCACAATAGATGCAATATGGAAAAAGTTTAGGGTTTGTGGGGATGCGTTATTAATGGGAAGTAAGACCTAGATAGGCATACATGCATATTCTGGGTATGACTTTTCCAAAAGCGAAAAAACAAAGAGAAGTTGTTGGGAAGTTGCATTGAGGCAAAGTGCTTTTGCACCAAATACGAGATTAATACATCTGCATGGGCCTTGGATTTTTGCACACCATGCAACGCTCCCACCACCTTTCACATCTTTTTTTTTTAATTATTATTTTTTTAGAAAAATAATTAATGGTAATGGTTACACACTGGTAAGTCAAGAAGTAAGAGAGAAGTATGTGCGTGTTTTTGATAAAAGTTTTCAGAAAGTACTTCCTCAATCACATGGATTGCACCATTGAATTTCAGTTTTCAGAAGCAGAGAAGATGGTTCATTGAGTCATGGTTGGTGGGCAGCACATGGGGCCACACCCCGACCCCCACTAATATACGTGCTATCGGTTTTGCTTTCTTCGTGGCCCATGTTTCCTTCGTCCTCCTTCCTTCTTCCTTCTTACCCCTTTTATCAATTTCGGACCAAACCAAAAACCCATCTTCATTTTCAACAAAAGATTGCGACCCTTTTACCTTATTTCCTATATATATGTATAGATATATATATATATATATATACATTTTCATGTCAAATTTTATGTAAGAATTGAAAGAAAAAGACCTAGGGAAGTATTGTTTTCTTGGACTTTGTTTGCAGTTGTGGACCCTAGAATCTTAGCTTACATGGACAAGTCTCCGTGATTTAGGATCCAAATTTTATGTATTTTCAATTTTTTCAACCGTCCAAAGTGGGGGATGTGTTTGATCTTCATCATATCGTTCGAGATATTTGTTGCTTTTCCATTGGTTTCTTATACTTTCTATATGCATAAGCTATTGCCACTCCAAAACGACATATCATCTACTTTGATTGATTCTTTCTTTTAATTAATTTCTAGATAAGATTCACAAGTTTAATTTATATCTCATACCCAACAAATTAAATTTGAACAAATATAATCACGAAGAAGAACAAGAAAAATTAATTAAAAAAAAAAAGAAAAAAGAAAAAAGACGTCAATGAAATTGAATACATATTTGATGATTCATTTGACATAATTAATCAAGTGGGGTAGAGTCAACAATTTTAGTCTATAAATAGAGTCCTCGAATGAACTTGATCTCTAGACTTTACCCATTTCGTTCAATTGTTGGTAGGTTTCAATTACTATAATATTAGATTTTATAATTATGTCTCTATTAATTGGAGCATGGAAAACACCATACACATTAGACTTTTTTCTTTTATAAGATTTAAATCCAATGTTAATGAAAGTGATTGATAGATAATCTACATTAAGATTGGAACTTTCATGTATATGGGCAATTAGTTAAGAAATAGATAAACCATTTATGAATGACATATATGGTTGGCTGTTTCTAGTCGCAATATTGGACTTGTTTGTATTGTACGTGTTAAGCATGATTAGTTATCATGATAGAAAAAATAAATAAATTAATTAACTAATGACCATTTCTTCTCTCCTTTTAGGTACATACGTCTATAAGATATATTAGAAAATGGTAGAGACGCGTTTGATTTTGGACCTATAATTGATCAACTCATAATCGACCTTTTGGAAATTTAAAGATATAATGATAATTCAAGAGAAGTTAGGAGTTGGCTTTTACCAATATTAATATTAAATATATGTGCGTTTATGGAGTAGAATAAATAGGGTATATTAAAGAGATAAGTCTTATACAAAAATAAACCTCATAGCATATTAATGTCGAATGTTAATGGGTGGTTGACATTAATTATAAAATAAAATGGTATATTTATTAAATACATTAATTATTGTACTTGAAAATTTAGTTGAAATATTATAAATTAATCCTTATTTAATTTAAGGAAGAAAGATAAGAGAGATAGACATAATATGCATGCCTTTATTTAGTGGTTTAATGGAGCTCAAATATGAGAGGTGAGACATAAGCACCATTATCTTTTGTGCTACGAGCAATAGCAATTAATTACAATTAATTTTAATTATATATAGCTCTGACTGAGCACATGGTTGGGATACTTAAAAAAGACTTTGAATTGTACTTAAATAGCTAAGCAAGCCAAATAAAAACAAATAATTACATTTTATAAGTTGGAAACAATTCATTTTGTAGTGCATATTGACTGTATCTTAATGGCTCTTCATGCACTAATTACTTACTTAAGGTTGGTTTATTTAATTGGAATTATTGATTAAGATAATGGTGTCAAAACAAAGCAATAATTACTTTAAAACCGGCCAAAAATGACAACATCTATTTAAAAACAAAATGGCTTATGCAAATACTTCCAACTATTAGCTTCCAATCTTTGCTTTCAATGCATGCAATGAAGCTAGCTTTTATATTTATTAATTCTCAATTAATTACGATTCGTATTCCCTTTGTGGGTATGGATTAATTATCAAATTTAAGAATGAATTCTATTAATTTCAAAAGAAAATAAATTTAATTGTGAATTTAATTTTACCAGAAATAGAAAAATCTTCATACTAAAAGTGTAAACTATATAAAATTGTAGTTTATTATTCCTAAATGAATTTTGATTGTTATGCGAGATAGCATTATATATGTAACGTAAGATGATACAAAGAATTCTTAAATTCAATGTTTCGTTCCAGTGTTTTCAAAAATAATTAAATATATATTTTTTTAGAATTTTAGTTCAATTTCAAACCCATTTTAAGTATGACTTAAATAGCTACATTATATTTTTCAAAAACTAATTTTAAATCGCAAACAAAACAAATCCTAATTTGATTTCTTTGCAAACAATAATCTGGTTGGTCAAAATTGACAGCCTATGAAGTAAGCAACTACTTATAGGAATGCTTAATAATAGTATATTATTATTAAAACTATATTATTAGTAAAATAAAATTTAAATGTTTATATTCCCAAAATATTAATACGATATAACATATAATTGTAATAATAATAGTTAATAAATTTATAGTCCCCAAAAAAAGAATAAAAATTAAAAAAAAATCCTATTCTTCAGGCTTTCCAGATGACGGAACTGACAAATCTCTGATTCTTTCCCACTTTCTCTTTATTATTAAATTTTTTTCTGTGTCTCCGAAATAAGAACTGACTGATTCTCATTCATTACCTTACCGACTTGGAATTAAAAAAAAAAGAAAAAAAAGAAAAGAAAACAGAAAAAAAAAAAAAAAAAAAAACAAAAACAAACGCCTCTGATATCTCTGACCCGATAGTATAGTCACAAAATCTGCATGTGTACGTTGTTGCTTTGCTTACTGCTTCCCATACATCTACCTATTTATCTTTAACGCTTACACGATAAATTAGAGAGAAAAAACAGAGAGACACCACAACGCCATAAATAAAGCTAAGAGATAGAAACAGAAACAAGTCTAAAATATTTGTTTATATATTCACACCTCCACTCAACATCACCACCTCTCATATAAATACACACGCATCGTCCCCCCTCCAACCTCTGCTCATTTTCTTTTTATATGTTCGTCAAACTCACAACATTATAGCACAGGAGATCACAAAAACATTGAGAAACAGATTTTTGAAGTTTTATAGAGTTGATGAAGCAGACCCATCTGGTGTTCTTCTTGGGTTGTTGAGGTTCAGATATTACAAGATCAACGGGTTTTGTTCTGGGTTTTGGTTTTTGGTTTTTGGTTTGAAGATAAATGGCTATCCAAGCGCAGTCGTATTCCAATAATACTATTGGTATAGGATTTGGAATTGGCGTTCCAGTACGCGGTGGTTCTCAGGATGTGATTATGGAGAATGGAAGTTGCGGTTTTGGTTTTAATGGGTTTAATCAGTTTTGTTTCAATGTACAACAAAAACAGCATCAACAGCAGCAACAAGAAATAATGAGAGAACAGTTACAAAATCAAAATCAGCAGCAGAGAAATCAAAATCAAAGTTCGTGTTTTGGCAACAACAACAGTAACAATGGTTTCGGTACTAGTTTGAAAAACAACACCAACGAGAGTTTTGCTCTATCAATGCCGATTTCGCAAAGTCTAGCTCTTGAAGCTGAGAAGCAAAGACAAGAAATTGATCACTATATCAGATCACAGGTTAGAATTCAGAAAAAAATTAAGACATTGTTTTTGAACTATTTTCTATTCAAAATCCTTGCTTTTTGTTGTATATCCGATTGATTTTTGTTTTTGTTTTTGTTTTTGTTTTGTGGAAACAGAATGAGAGGTTGAGATTATTATTACAGGAGCAAAGAAAGCAACAACTTGAAATGCTGCTAAAGAAGGTAGAGCTAAAAACATCAACTTTGTTGAGGCAAAAAGATCAAGAGATAGCTAAAGCAACAAGCAGAACAATGGAGTTAGAGATGTTGGTAAACAAATTGGAGATGGAAAGCCAAGCTTGGCAGAGGATAGCCCAGGAAAACGAAGCATTGGTATTCTCTCTAAACAACGCATTGGAACAACTGAAAGAAAACGCTTCTTGTTGCTTCAACAATGGGGCAGAAGATGCAGAATCGTGCTGTGATATAGAAGAAGAAAGGGAAACAGAGGAAGAACGCAGAGCAATTGGTATTGGTTTTCGTGAAATTAAAGCAGCGGCAGAAACAGAAGAAGAACAGAGAAACAACGGAAATATTTCGATGGTTTGCAAAGGCTGCAACGCTAGGGATTCGTGCGTTTTGTTCCTTCCTTGTAGGCACCTTTGTTCATGCAAAGCTTGTGAAACTTTTCTTGAATCTTGTCCCGTTTGTTTAACACCAAAGAAGGCCACTATAGAGGCCTTAATTTTCTAGGAAAGTGGCAAGATTTTCCAGGAAATGAACAGGTTTCATCAATACATCAATGCTATTATTAGATTTTAGATTTAGTTTTAGGCTTTGTAGGCTCTTTCTTTGTTTTCAGACCAAACTTCTCAAACAAATGAATGAAATGAACAGAGAAACTTGAACAGTATATAGCAAGGAGCGTCATTTCCTTTGGTGGGTATTCTTGCTTTTTTTTTATTTTTATTTTTTCAGATTTGATTTGATTTGATTTGATTTTTCATTTCAGATTTTTTTTTCCTTGCCAATAATCTTGGCCTTGGCAGAATTTTAACAGTGACAAGGGAGACTGTGTCAGACTTAAACATGTCAGTGTTCACACAGCTTCCATTATTAATACCCTGACATGTTCATTATTAATACTCTGTTCTTTCCTAGACTAGGAAGGCTACAAGAAAATTCATGGGGACGATTATTTATCCTTTTTTCCTCAGATCTTTTTACTAATTTGCTTGATTCTGCCAAGCAAATATGGGCATAGAACAAACAGAGAACCATAATTGCATGCCTTAAAAGGACCAAATTTTGCCTCTTTTGAGTGCAATTGTTTTCATTCATTGACTATACTTTTAGAGCCCTTAATCCCAGCAGGGTACATGTATTTGCCAACCTATTGATTCACTAATTTACCGCCACCCTTTTTTCTTGTGTTCTTTTTAGGCAAATAATAATAATAATAATCATAATAATAATGAAACACTTGGACCACAACAGCTGAGCTTAGGCTTAGCGATTGTTCAAATTTTGAATGTCAATACAATGCATAATACAACGTAAGATTGAGATGTTCTTATTTGACTTTTAAAAACAAAATTTTGTTTGCTTTAGTTTCTTGTATTATGATAATTAGCCACCAACACCCACACCAACTAATAAATATTTAAAAAAATAAAAAGAAAAACTATGTTTATGAAACATTATTTTAAAGCCAAATCATCAACAAATGTGATGCATTGGTGGATCCAGTGGCGGAGAAAAATGTGGGGGAAGGCGGTAATTTGGCATTACCGTATCTTTTTTACTCCCATACAGAGGTTGATGATGACGACGACGTGGACATTTGACTAATTGGGCCTTTCTTCTTTGACCCAACAAATCCCCGGTTTTTAATGAAATATCACTTGCATTATTAATACGACGACATTTCAGTGAGTATCAGTCATAGTCACGCACGTACGACGTACGTACGATTACCATCACGATGCAAATCACAAACCACGCGAAAATATTGGTGTCTGTTTGGACTCAGATTCATCGTTATCCGCATTTATAATACCGAGGTGAGGATAAGCATCCTTATCCTTACATGTACTCTGTTCGGTTGGTTGCACTGGATAAGACTTCTTTCCTCTTGGGCCGGGTTTGGGCTTGCATTTCAATTTAATTGGTGACCAGATACAAAAAGCCTTTTTTATTCGCATCTTTTCATAAACTTACATTAAATTTAGCAGACAATATATTAAAAATTTTAATTCAGAAAACGGAATCTAATTCTTTTTTATGATTAATATTACACATTTTTTTAGTAATTTTTCTTTTTTCAATGACTACTTAAAGTTCTATTATAATTAAAATATTTTATATATATCTTTTTTTTTTCCAAAAAACTAAATTCATATTATAATTATGAAATAAACTTTTTTGTAGAAAAAAAAATCCTTTTTGAGAGATTAACATTGTAACACTTGATCTCTCATAAGGAGTTTAGAGAGTTAGAATGATAATCGTTATAAAAAGAAAAAAATTAATGTATGTTGGGACTTGGGATAATGATATTATCATAATATAGAAATTAGATTTCTTAATTAGCGGCATAATCTAAAAGATCTTTATCTAAACATTTTTAGTTTGAATAACACAATGAATTTACTGCAAGTACAAACTTACTATGTATAAAGAATATTTTTATCAAAATTAATTTTCGAATAAAAATATCGGAAATGTATATATATTTAAAACTACCAAATATTATAAGAAAAACATGTGGCCAATAGGCCCACTAATATACAGGTACAACTGTATATATTATTTCAAACTCATATTTTTATAGATTAGCCCAATCCTGAATTAGCCACGTCACTCCGGATTGCTTTTTTTTTTTCAAAAACAAAAAGAAATTTATTAAATCACGCACAAACTTAAAGCATATCGTCTCAGCCGAAGTATTCTACTTCTGATTTGTTTAATGATATAATTAAAACACGATTAACAAGTTGGATTAAATTAAAGAAAGAAATTCCAGAAGGGAAATCAGAAAGAATCATGCACAGTCGAAACAGGAACAAATAGAAGAAGAAGAAACGAATCTGAACTGCAAAAACTTTGTTCTTGGGCAAAAAGGGATTTTCTTGCGAAGTTTCTTCTGCTATATATCAGGTTTATTTCTTGATTTAGGTTTCGATTTCGGTTTCTTTTTGCATACAGATCGCGCCACATCAGCACCGGTTTTTTGGGTCCCATCTGATATGGCGCGGGATCTTGTTAACTGAGACAAAGACATTTTCCGAACTCATGTTTCAGTTAGTTGTTGTTATAAATACGTGTTATGCAGGAGTTGTGATAGTTTATCAGTAGCTTCAATGGCGAATACTTCGAAAAAACCAGCCCCAAGACTCGGAAAATTATCAGTGTATCTTTACATTCCGAATATAATTGGTGGGTATATATTTTCTTGGTCGTTGATTACCGAGAAAGACATCTTTTTTGTTAGTAAAAGTAGGAACTTGTTGTTTAATTGGTGCAGTATGTTGCTGGTTTCATGGGTTTGATGATTTATTTATTGTATGTTGTGAACTTTAGGATATGCAAGAGTTCTCTTGAATTGCTTTGCATTTGCCATTTGTTTCTCTGACAAAAGGCTTTTCTCTGTTCTTTACTTTGTCAGGTGAGAACCTATATTAGAAATTCGTTTTGTTTTCATTGTAGGTTTTGATGTTGTAGTATTAAGAGTGTAATGTGATTATTTGGGTTTCAGCTTTGTATGTGACGCTGTGGATGGTTGGTGTGCTCGCAAATTCAATCAAGGTATGAAATAATCTAGTTTCATGTTTTAATTTCATCTTATAACTTTAAGAATTGAAGCTAGTTAATTTGCTAAATGTATGCATTTTGAATGTATGTGGTTTGTGTGAATTTGGAGTTCTTTCCGTTTGTTTCAAACAAAGTAAATATGGGCTCCTTGCACGTTGACCATTATCAGGGTAATGTCGATATGCATGATCCAAAATTATAGTATTTGTTGAAAAATTATTGTTTGCGATATAACCCTTTTTCGTATCTTAGTCCATGCCGGACCATGGCTACTTTTAAATTGTGTGATGTGGGCCACTGTCTTTTGCTTTGCAACATTGAATAATAGCCATTGTGGTCTTGTTATTTGGTTCAGTGACTTGTATTTGAATTTCACGATCATATTTTTTATGGCTATGCTCAACTGAATTGAATGAAAGCTGAAGGTACGTTCTTTTTCTCTTAGAAAACTCAGTATAATGCTAATTGCTAATGGCAGGCCTTCTTATGTGAAAAAGATTTGAGTCATTTTTACTAGGGCTGAAGCCTTCTTCTTCTTCCATATATTGGAAGTTAACATGTTCATGCAATTCTGTTCTCAGTTTTATGAATCCCATTTGACCATCAGGTTGTTTATTGTTCCTAATGTTTTATAGCATAAGTGATTTCATTTTCCAGTGGAGAAATTAGTAGCTAGTAAAACAAAATGCTTAAGACCTATTTATGTTCTTATTATTTCAGTTTCGACTTTTGGAGCTGTATTGGACATGGTAACAGATAGGTAATCTGTCTGTCTGTCTGTCTATCTCTCTTTTTCAGATGCCTACAATGTTAAAATTTATCATTTACTGTTGTTCCATTTTCAGTTGTAATAGAAACTTATAGAACTTTAGATTATGTGGTTGTGCCCTGTACACACACTTATTAATAATGTTCTGCTTGTCAGGATTAGCACAGCTTGTCTACTGGTAATTCTCTCCCAAGTATATAGGTAAGAGTTCATAAGATGGTTTATTGTCCAATTCAATGTTTTAAATGCAGACATAACGGAGCCATTTGATTGGATTTTTATGCAGGCCTGGCTTGGTTTTTGTGTCACTGCTTGCTCTAGATATTGGTAGCCACTGGCTGCAGATGTATAGGTAACTTGAAATTATGGATGAATTTAGTTTTTTCGCTGAAAAAGTGTTTCTTTTGTTGCTAAATATATCTACCCTTCTGGATCTCTGTTGCAGTACCTTCTTGTCGGGCAAAACTAGTCATAAAGATGTAAAAGACAGCACAAATTGGCTTTTCAAGGCCTACTATGGGAACCGAATGTTTATGGGTTATTGCTGTGTGGCCTGTGAGGTAATTTTGAAGCTTTTGCGTGTCATTTGTCTCATTGATAATGTTTCTCTTTTAAACTTTTCAATTGTTAACTTGTTACTTGATCCAATTTTTCAAACTCTGTAGGTTCTTTACTTGATCCTGTTTCTTATTGCAGAGAGTCAGAATGAAAATCTGGTAGAAGTAAGTCCTCATTTTGGTACTTAAAGTTTATTGAACATGTGTGTCTAGATTTCTGAATTATTTCTTCTTTCAGGTTATAGTGAGTTCTGTGCAACAGGGTTCACCTCTTTCCTTTTTACTTGCTTTGAGTTTATTTGGATGGGCAATCAAGCAAACAATCAATGTTATACAGGTAACCACTAGGACTCAAACTGTGATAGAACTAATGTTCCAGAAGCTCTTTGACCATAAAAAATTTCTGTCTTCTGTTTTGACAAATGACTGAAGCTTCCTTCTGTGTGGTAAAATTGAAATTATGGCATTGTGGATCCCTGAAGTTGATCGGTCTGTATGCTTGAGGTGCCAATTTTTTGTCACCTTCACTTAGTTTAATTTAGTTCATTTTAAACTAGTCGTAATCATTTAAGTGTAAAAAAAAAAAAAAAAAACGTGGTGAGGTTAATGAAGTTGAAAGGTATATTGTTAGGGATTGCTTTTATTAGGGAACTGACCATACTGCAACTGACTGTAGTGGAGATGAACTAATGCTGTTGGGAATAAGGCAATATGAATCTGCAATTTTATATGGATTTCTATGAATTAATACCTTGTGAATCATGTTAAGGGATGATTATTTTATTCTTAATACCTTGTGAATTATGTTAAGGGGTGATCATTTTATTCTTAATACCTTGAGGGATGATGATCATTTTATTCTTAATACCTTGAGGGATGATTATTCTATTCTTGCATGCAAGTGTAAACTTTTTCACCCATAACCAAACCATCTAATTCTTAGTGGATTTTTAAGTGATTTAGAGAGAATTGGCTGATCTTGGGTTTGTTCCACACGTGACCTATTTTGTTATCTTGACTGATTTGAACTTGATTTCTTGGTTTTCAGATGAAGACAGCTGCAGATGTATGTGTGCTTTACGACATCGAGAAAAAGCAAAAGCCTTAGATCCACCAACTTTTTCTATTTGGGAAGAATCCCTGAGTAATTATCCTCAAGTGCCTACTATTTGGCTTTCAAGCACATATGTTTAGAGTGGTAGATGGAAACGCTGAATTATATTCAATTAATTTGATGCTTCTCTAAAGGACTGTGCATACTTTGGTAACTCGGGTTTCCCTTCTGGTTTGCATCAAGTTGCGTGCATTCCATGAATCGTTTAACTTCGGCCACTTGCATGACGGTAACTCTAACAATGATTGAAAATATTATGATTAAACATTTTTCTCGGGGAATTGTCATTTGTTCTTTATTTTTCCCCTCTCTGGGTGGCCTAGGGTTGTTTTTTTTTGTTTTTTTGGCAGTAATTACTTATTTTGCTTGTGTCCTAAAACAGTTAACCAGTAGTAACAGAGATATTCTTGAACTACAAATTCTCTGTGCATCAGTGTATCATCTCTTGAGAGATGTCGAACTGGAAATAGCTTTGTAAATTGCATTGAATCAAGAACTAGCAGAAGACCAAATTCTATTACAGACTTCTCAAAGAGCATAACATTTTCCTTACAAGTTACAACCTTTAAAAGCAGAATAAGATAATAAGGATGTGCGTAGTTGATTCTTGCTCTCATAAGATGCTGGGGAAATGAACTCTGCTTGTAAATAATTTGAATAATCCTTTCTAAGATCTTTCTAATGCTAAAAAGATGCTTGCAAAATGCAAATCTTGATACTTTAAGTCAGAGGCATCAATCAGTACAAGCTATATCCAAAAAATTGGCTAATGAGAATAGCAAATCCCAGAGCAATTGCCACAAGAGAAGATGCCCAAGTGAGTTTCTCAGTAATTCTGGGTACCCTATCCTTTAAAGCCTGACTACATGAACCTATGAATACTGTATAGCTTCCCATTGCAACTACCGTTCCAAGTAAGAACATGAGGAGAAATGCAGCACCTGCCAAGCGAGAAGGCAAGGCAAGTGCAGGCAAGACCATCATCAGTGCATCTGGTTGCAACCCATGAACAATTCCAGTGGCAAATGTAGCAAAACCAACCTTCTTTTTTCCAGCTGTAGGATTTTCAAGTGCCTCATAGACACTGACGTCACACTCACCATTTTCTAGGGCAACACATGGAGTAGGGACTTCTGAAGCCTCCCTAATACCCATAGCACCGATTACAAGCAGAGTTAATCCTACCACTCTTGTGCCCCAAGTTCGAATCACTTCAATGTGGAGCCTATCTTTCAGGAGTAGAAAGAGTAGTCCAAAAATAATCTGACCAGCATCATGTCCACAGCCCCAAAGAGCTCCGACAGCAGCACTTTCCATTCGAGTACGCCCAATTGAGAGCGGAGCCAAAGCAGCAAGGTGATCAGGACCTGAAAGCGTGTGTAAGCAACCAGCAAAGAAACCAGTCCAAGCACTACTTAGTAATTCAGTCCGAACCAATCTGCTCCCAACTGCAGCAGCTGCAGGACCCCCAGTCTTAGCAGCAGTTTGAAATGTTGCAAAAGCAGCTGGGGCAAAGACTGGCTGGGTCAAGAAAACAATGATAACAGAGAGAGCTATAAATGTTCCAGTACCAATTGCCTGAAAAATAACCAGACAATACAGTGAGTTTTAAAAACTTTGACTGAATAAAAAGAATTCACTGAACAACTTTACGGTACATCACGTCAAACTATGGGACCAAATTAAAAATTGATCTCAATTCAACCATCAACACGTAGGAGGACATCAAAATGTTCAAATAATGGCTCAACATCTCCAAAAGGATGAAGGTAAGATTTACAGCATGAACATACCATGCAAATTGACCTTCTAAGTACACTACAGTTTAACTTGTTTACTACAGAAAATAGCAGTTAGTCGAGACACAATATTCATGGTTCAACAAAAGAAGTATGAAATACAACAAGTTGGTAGGGCTATCATATAGTATTGGCACACTAGTCACACATAGGAAATTATGAAAGATAATTGCAACAATGTAGGTGCTATAATTCATTTTCAACATCAAGTTGGCCCTAAATACATCTGTTAAGAAAGATGATCCCTCAATCACTGAAGCAACAATATCTAAGTAGTTTCCTCTAATTTTTTCTAGAAACAAACAGTGGTATGGGCATCCAGAATCCATTGACATACCCGCAAGTACTTCAATGTTTAAGATTTTTTGTGCTTAACTAACAAAAAATTCCAATTGTATGAAAAAATGGTTCATATTTACAAATCTTAGAAGCTATACACTGATATTGATGCAGAAAGGATTAAAATTTCTACCACATTTAAGCTTCATTTGCTGCTTTACATAGACCAGTTACTGCCCAATTCTATAACTTTAGATTTCATTAATATGTTTTTGCTCGACCGACTTGCAAAGAACAAAAAATCAAAGGCTCTAAATTTAATTTTCCACCTTCTGTTTTCCTACCAGCCAAAAGGCCCATACACACCAACCAATTGTCTCAACAGGCAGTTCGAGACAAAGCCACATAATTCTGTAAAAATAAAGTCAATCAACATAAAATTCAAATTCAACTACCCAGACCGATGCACCACATCATCATTTAATTCATTTCCACGAAAAAAAATTTCTGCGAACAAAAATTTGGCATTAGACAATACCTTTTTTTGCTCAACAGCTCCTGTGGCGATCTGCTTGAGAAAAGGAGAACGGGATATTGACTCATTCGGCGGCTCAACACTAGAAGTAACCCCAAAATGGGAATTGTTCAACTTGGACGAAGATGGATGATAAAAGTGAGATGGGTTTTCGTTCTTGCAAGAAACGGAGGCGACACGCTTCAACTCGGGCGGTGATGAACGGAAAATACGGGTTTTTGGAGAGTCGATTCGGGGCAGTTTAGGAAGGAGAGGAGAAAACTTGATATGGGGTTTGTTGAAATGGGTCGGAGAAGACGAATACATAAGCCTTTCCATGGCTTCTTGGGCAAATTTCGGAAGAGAAGGAGATGGGGAATTTGGGGGAGTGGATAAAGTTTTGACACAGAGAGAAGGAAGAGAAGGGTTAACTGAAAATTGAAAATTGCAATTATATTATTGATTTATTTTGATGATTTAATCTCTAACCCTAGATTAATTGCTTATAAATTATAATAAGAAAGAAAATGGAAAAAATGTTTTGAAATCAAAGAAGCATTTTTTAAGTACTAATTATCTTTTTCTCAACTACTATCCAACTAATTGATTATTGTTGAAGCAAACAAATGAAATTTTAATGATTTTTTGTTAATAGAATTTCATCTTCTATTATCTTACATATATATTTTAAAAAGGCATTTAGTTTGGTCTCAATTAGACAGAGTCCATACGGTTGTACTCCATTATTTTGATTGACTTGTCTAATATAAATTTGAGGACTAATTTTGCCCACAACACTTCCCTTGACCTTAGCATAACGAGCCTTCATGTCTCACAATCTCTAATGTTACTTGCATTTTGCAAACGAGAAAACTACCTATCATATGTTTTGAAAAAAATCAATTGTTTATTAATTAATTTGATAAGTTGCTATCAAAACTTGTTTGTAAGAAATAGTCCATAAATTTAGGTTGACAGAAAGACATTTACTGTCATATATAAGGAAAAAAAAAAGGTGAATAATTTGAATGAAAATTTTTAAAATAAATTTAATAAAACAAGATGTGAATAAATTTAATTTGCTAGCATTATAAATAATTAAAAACACTATCTAGTATATAAACTCTTGAACTTGGAACCAATATATATATATATATATATATATGAACATATGCTAAAGTAAAAAGAAAATGGCGGGGCTAGCTATAAAGAAGAAAGAAACAATGGGGGGTGCAAATGGGGTGGTTGGGGGATTTGTCAATCTCCATTTCAAAGTGTCTGTGAATGTGGTTCGAGCAAAGTAGGTGAAATTGGCAGTCATGGATTTCGAGAGAATTTTGGAAGTACTTAGATTAAAACACACACTTCGATCCTTGCGTTTTTTTATAATAAAATATAAAGTTTTTGTTTGATTTGGGGATGAAATCATAAAGTCCATTTTTGACACCTCAAATCCCTCTCCAGTCTCCACAACGCGCCCTACGCTTGCGCTCGCGTACAAACCTCGCGCTGGCATGCGCTCGCCACATGCAAATTTAACACAACACCAGAAGCTATTCCGTCAATTACACTATTTACGTATGCCCAAGGCCCAAGCCTGACCTAACTGAAAGGGCCAACTTTCAAGCCCAATCCATTACAGATCTTTTTATGAAAATTGTCGTTTCTTAATACACCAAGCGTACGTTTCTAATTACACTCATTTCATCAAGCTAACTCTCCCCATTTCATTCTATTTGATAATTGTCTTATTATTGGAAAACATAGTGCGCCTCTAGTAGTCCTCCTGATGAAATGCTTGATGTGTAGTGTTAATTGATTTCTGAACGAAAATTAAACGAGCTTATCACCGAACTTTAATACGAATTAAAATGGATATAAAACTTATTGAATCAAAATAAAAAATTATTTAACTAGATAGGAATTTACGTACATCTCTAATTTCACATCCTATTTTATTTGTTTCACGAAGCTGATGATCTCGGTGGGTGTACTTAGGAAACCTAAAAATCAATCATTGGGCAACGCATGATCTGGTAAATGGCCGGTTGCGTTGCAAATTTGCAACGAGACAAATAGATGTGAAAGTTCTCAAATCCAATCGTCTTCGTCCAATCTCAGACGGGTAAATTTGTCATTTGAGAAAAAGGATAGACGCGCCATGCGTGTCATCCAATTATGATGCCACGTCGCCTTTATCCGTTATAAATTGGGAGGTCCAGAAACTCCAGGCAACAATGCCCTCTAATTCAACTAACCTCATCCTACGACCACTGAAACCCACCGTATTACTCTGCATCCTCGAAGATCAACCGTTCATCCGTACCCAAATATTTACACTCTCTTAAGATAAAAATCATTAAGATAGAATCTGTGAAATATCAATGGTTTCAAAAGTGGTTGCTATAGTTAATATGATGCGGTGCATCACAGCCTATAATTGCCCTCGAGTACATTTGAAAACGGAATACATAAAAACTTATGCTTCATTTTTCCGAAGCAGACTGTTTTTTAGCGCTTGAACTGCCAGCCTTGCTTCCATGGCGAAGCCGGTATCAATCGAAGTGTGGAACCCAAATGGAAAATACAGAGTTGTTAGCACCAAATCCATGCCTGGAACTCGCTGGATCAATCTCTTAATCGAGCAAGATTGTCGTGTTGAAGTAATTAATCTCTCTTCTCCTGTTTCTATTCAGTTTCTGGATTCTTAACGTAAATTTGATCTTTTTTTTTTTCTTTTTTCATTTTTAGATATGCACCCAGAAGAAAACTATCCTCTCTGTTGAAGACATCATTGCTTTGATTGGTGATAAGTGCGATGGAGTCATTGGACAGGTAGTTCAGTTTATTTTTAACAAGCAACTTTTATTTATTTATTTATTTTTGGTTTCTGTCGCCAAAAATACAGATTTTTAACAACGAAATGATGTCTTCAACAACTTTTATTTATTTAACAACGAAATACAGATTTTTAATTCCGGTAATTGAATTTTTTTTGTCTATCAGTTGACAGAGGACTGGGGAGAAGCTTTGTTTGCGGCATTAAGTCGAGCAGGTGGAAAAGCTTTTGGTAACATGGCTGTTGGTTACAACAACGTTGATGTCAATGCTGCAAACAAATATGGTGTTGCTGTTGGAAACACTCCTGTAAGTTTTGTTTTATTTTCATGAGTTCCTGATTTCATGTTTGTTTCGTTCAATTTTTTATTATAAACAATTGGTGATATATGCTTGTAGTTTTGGTTTATTCTCGTTTCATTCATTATTTATATCATTAGGGAGTACTCACAGAAACAACAGCAGAGTTAGCAGCCGCGCTTTCTGTTGC
This sequence comes from Azadirachta indica, assembly GCA_022749755.1. Classification (NCBI taxonomy): domain Eukaryota; kingdom Viridiplantae; phylum Streptophyta; class Magnoliopsida; order Sapindales; family Meliaceae; genus Azadirachta; species Azadirachta indica. The sequence continues at coordinate 17,143,377 of CM040444.1, forward strand.
AGCTGCCAGAAGAATTGTTGAAGCAGATGAGTTCATGAGAGCAGGCTTATATGATGGATGGCTTCCACATCTGTATGACTATTCTTTGCTTGCTTCGTCTACTTTTAATAGATATATGATTTACTCTGAATGTTCTTAGAAGCTTAGTATGTGATTCGGCTGTTGTTTTCCGATAGGTTTGTGGGGAACTTACTCAAAGGACAGACTGTTGGTGTGATTGGAGCTGGTCGTATTGGATCCGCTTATGCCAGAATGATGGTGAGCTTTTGCTTAGTGAATATGGCATCCATTTTCTAACTTTAGCTTATTCCTTAAATTGTTTTGGATGCTAACAGTTTGATCAATCAATGCATTGTTGACTTGCATACTTTAGCACAAGTATATCGAATTGTAGTGAGTTTTGTATGAAATTCTAGTCTACAGAACACGACTTCCTGAAACACAATTGTTTTCTAACTGGATGGATTAGTACTATATAGGAACTTTTTCTTACCTCAATCCTTGCTGGTTATTAATCTTTATTATGCTGGTCTCATTCTGGTTGATATTTTTCCTTGCTGAGAACAATACTGGATGTAGTATTTTTACTGAATTCAGGGTAGTAATTCTATTTATCTGTTATTTGACAGGTTGAAGGGTTCAAAATGAACCTGATTTACTATGATCTTTACCAAGCTACACGCTTGGAAAAGTTTGTCACAGGCATGTCTTAATCCATCCATCAGAACTAATCAATATCCTGAAACCCTATGTGCTTATGCTTCTGTGTTGTTCAATTGCAGCTTATGCCGCATTTCTAAAGGCCAATGGCGAACGACCTGTTACTTGGAGAAGAGCCTCATCCATGGACGAAGTGCTTCGGGAAGCAGATGTTGTAAGAATCTTTTGTGAAAACTTAATTGTGTGTTTTCTGAGTTGACATCTGAACTTCTAGTTGCAATTGAGTTTTATCTTTCATTTGATGCGGTTTGTAGATAAGTCTTCATCCAGTCTTGGATAAAACCACTTACCATTTGGTCAACAAAGAAAGGCTTGTGATGATGAAGAAGGTGATGTTTAATGAAAGTGCTTTTGCTGTTGAATGCACGTGTGCATTGCTTACTATCTATAAAATGTAATCATTTGTGTAGGAAGCAATTCTTATCAACTGCAGTAGAGGTCCAGTAATTGATGAAGTAGCTCTAGTGGAGCATTTGAAGCAAAATCCAATGTTTCGTGTTGGTCTTGATGTGTTTGAGGTGACATATATGTCTCAGCTTTTCTTAATCTCAAATGCATGTATCTACCACAGCAACTAACCATATCCCAACTTAATAGATGATTCTAAACTTGTGATCATTGATGTTATATTAGGATGAGCCTTACATGAAACCCGGGCTGGCTGACATGAAGAACGCCATTGTGGTGCCTCACATTGCATCCGCTTCTAAGGTGACCTTAATGGAAAATTCTATTTGAATTTTGAAAGCAAAGACTTCCCAATGGTGTTATGGAAGATGGTAACATTTTTCCATCATGCTTAATGCAGTGGACTCGTGAAGGCATGGCAACACTAGCTGCTCTAAATGTGCTGGTAACCATTTCTGCAATTAGCATTTGGTTTGCAATTAATTGTCACATTCTAACTAATCTTGCCCTTTTGATCTCGTCTAATACTATAGGGAAAGATTAAAGGATATCCGGTGTGGGGAGATCCAAACCGAGTAGAACCATTCTTGAACGAGAATGCTCCACCTCCGGCTGCCTGTCCCAGCATTGTGAATGCAAAAGCCTTAAGTAATATCCACATTTCTGATCTTATCAGATTTGCCTCAGCATTTAGGGAGCATTTGATCTTATGATTCTTGTTTTCTTCCGCAGGTTTACCGGTTTCAAAGCTTTAAGCTCCAAAGATCCATCACATTCGTCGCTTTAATGAATGTTGCAATAGAGTATTTAGTGAAAAATTTTAGGAGTTTATATATGCTCCAATTGGTTTTCATGGACAGCTCTCTATATGCTTATGAGCTAGCTGTTCTGTGTATACTATATCTACTGTCTTGTGTTAACTGGCTTGCCTTCATAATGTTGCCCTAATTTTCCCTGTCAAATTCTTTTGGGTTTTCCACTCTTCCTTGCACTGTTTGCTTCCATAGAAAATTCTCTTTTTTTCTAGAACTGAAAGAATTATCGTTATATGTAAATCTCATCAACGATTGATAACCTCAGGGCCTATTTTTTAAAAACTGATTGAATAATATCTTTTTTCATTCTTTCATCAGACTTCATGAAATATTTATTAATGCTCTGTTTATTAATATACGTACGTTTACAAGTTCTCATAATATAAAATTCAATTAACTAAACAAACATAACTAATAAAATATAATGTTATTCTAAATAAATATTATTGTCCCACCACCCCCCCCAAAAAAAAGAAAAAAAAATTATGTAACTATTAAAATAATATTGTATTGCGGAGACCTCCGGTGAAACGTTTTGTTAGTTTGAACGGTTTATTAACGGACAACGGGAGGCTGCGCGGGTCCCACAACTGTCCGAACAGGAATTCGACTGATGTATAAACACTAAAATCATTTCCTTTACTCATCATAAGTTTCACGATTTCTGATTCTCAAAAAAGAAAGCTCAAAATCCCTCACCGAATCCACCACTAACAACAAAGACAATGTCGTCGGGCAGCGCTGAGAAGAAGCTAATTTTGAAGAGTTTGGACGGTGAGACATTCGAGGTGGAGGAGACTGTGGCCGTGGCGTCGACGACGATTAAGCAAATGTTGGAACTCGACTGTGTCCACACCGTGGTCCCGTTGCTGAACGTGACGAGTGTGATTCTGGCGAAGGTAATCGAGTACTGTAAGTGGCACGCGGAGGCCAGATAGCAGAAGAAGGACGACGAGATGTGGGAGGATGAACTCAGAAGGTGGGACCTTGATTTCGTCGATGCTGATGAGGAAACCCTCATTGACCTCATCATGGTATGCACACCATTCCACACTCTATTTTATGTCTATTTTTGTATTTTTGTCAGTGATGATGTTAAAAGGATATGATTTTTTAGATTTTTTTTCTTTTTTTGGTTTCTTAAGCATGGAGTTTTGGTGTTTGTGCTTGATTTGTTGTTGATATTTTAGTAGTTGATAATGGGTTTGTAGGACTTTGTGTTGTTATTTGTTGACTCCCTTTTTAGATATAATCGCTTTAGGTGCTTTTGGTATTGTTTGGTTGATAAGAATGTGAAATTGTGAATGAGAAGTTGTGTTCACTATAAAACATGGGAAAAAACAAAGTTTACTCTGCAACAGGGTCGGCATTGTGTCGCATTACAGATCGATGATATTATCTCCCATGGCTTTCGCTGTGTATATGATAATGGTTGTTGGGTTTTGATGGTGTAATTTTTCAGGCTGCCAATTATCTGAACATCAGGAGTTTGATAGACTTGACAACTGGAGCCATGGCCGCATACTTGGGCGCCCGGAAGACTGGGGGAGGAGAGCGAGTGGCGTTGTACGCTAGAGGAAGAAGAGGAGATCGATGTAAGGAATCTGCAAGGGAAGTGAAGTGAGACGACCAATGGGCATTTGACCCTTTATTATTATTTTTTTTTGAAGTGTTTGTTATTGGATGGATTCCTCATTCATGTATATAATTAGTATGATGCTGCTCTTTCTTATCATTATTATATAAAATATATGTTGTGTAAGTTTGGTGATGTCGTTGAATCTTCTTCCTTTATCATCGCAATATATTAGATACAAAATTTTTAACTTTATTAAAAATCGTAATTTTTTTTCAATGTTACTTTGTTTTCTTAACCAAACTTTTGTCAGCTTTATAAGGGGGGATAATTTTCAATTTACCCCATTTAATATTAACAATCTGTAATCTGACTCTAAACTTTATGAAAATTATTATATCATTCTCACATATTAACTTTCTTCCTTCAACAACTGAAAAAGTAAAATTGTAATTAATAAAAAAATATTTTTATTTTTTCTTCTTCCTTATCTTTCTCTTCTATTTTTTTCCTTCTTCTTCTGTCGTCTTCTCTTCTCTCTCCTTTTCTTTTAAACTGTCAGAGATTGAAATTACAATTAGATTTTGTTCATAGAGAGAAGATTTTTGAATTTGAGTTCTTGTTATAAGTTTTAATCAATTTATTTGATTGTTAAAATTATGAAATTGATTTTGATTTATAAGCTTATAAATCAATCTAATTTGAATAAATTAATTTTACTGTGTATTTTTTTTAAAAAAAAATTGAGAATATCAAATAATTAATTTTAATTTGTTTTAATTTTATTGCAATTTTTTCTTGATAAAAAAATAATGAGAGGAAAAAGAGATGGGGACAAAAACGAAGAAAGAAAGGAAAGAAATAGAAGAAAGAGAGGAGCAGGAAAAAGAAAAATATATAATTAATTAACTAATTTTATAAATTCATAATTTTATCTTTTTAATTGTTAAAAATGAGGGTTAAAATTTCCGTGGATGATGTGATGGCTTTTATAAATTTTAGAGTTGAATTTAAAATTATTAACGTTATTGAATTAAATTAAAAATTACTTTATCTTACTAACCGCTGAAAACAAATATAAGTTTAATTAAGAAGCTAACTAACATTGGTTGAAATAATTTACACTTAAATGATAATTTTTAATAAAATTTGAAACTTTTTATTTAATATGTGAAATATGTCAACCAAAGTGATATTTTTTCATGATCAAAATAAAATTATTCCTATAAATATGAGATAACATAATATGTAATAAAATTATATGCATATTTATGTTAAAATAAATATTTTTATAAAAAGATTTTGTTGAATAATAGTTTGATTTGTATTTAAGAATTCTAAAAAAACTAACTGGTAGAGGATGGTATTAAGCGATATTAAATTGTTAATGAATTTAATTTCAGTCATAATCAAATTGATCTGAGATAACGAGAATCAACATTAATTGATAAATAAACAAATAAAATATTTTTTTAATTTTGTTGATGAAGTATAAGACTAAAAGGTAACTTTACCTTATTTTTATTTTTAATATTTATTTATTTATTTTCTCTCTTCCCTTTTCCCAATCGACGCATGAATCTGAATCCTACACGGAAACGGCACCGTTGCCTTTTCTTCTTCCGTCTTCACAAAAGACAAATCCTTTTCCAAAACGGTATCGTATTCACAATACCAAAACTCCCCTATATAAACCCTAAGCCCATCGCCTTTCCCTCATAAAGCAACATATCGCTCGCACGATATCTCAAAACTCCAAAATTCCCAAACGCTACCAACGCAATGTCGTCGGCCGGCGTTGAGAAGAAGATTACTTTGAAGAGTTCGGACGGTGAAACCTTCGAGGTGGACGAGACGGTGGCTCTGGAGTCGCAGACCATCAAACACATGGTGGAAGACGACTGTGCCAACACCGTGATCCCGTTGCCGAACGTAACAAGTACGATTCTCTCGAAAGTCATCGAGTATTGTAAGAAGCACGTGGATTCTCGAGGGGAGAAGAAGGACGACAAGGCCTCCGAGGATGATCTAAAAAATTGGGACGCTGATTTCGTCAAAGTTGACCAGAATACCCTGTTCGATCTCATCTTGGTAATGCTCTTCTCGTTGTTTGAAAGTTTTTGTCTTTAAATTTTTTTCAGTGTTGCTGTTATTATCACTGTGGTTTTAAGCATGATATGTTGGTTTTGCGATTGTTTTGTTGTTAATAGTTGGTATTGCTAATGGGTTCGACTGTGGTTTTAAGCATGATATGTTGGTTTTGCGATTGTTTTGTTGTTAATAGTTGGTATTGCTAATGGGTTCGTCTGATTTTGTCGTTGTTTCATATCGAAACCGTTTTCCTTTAGGGCTTTTTTTGACACGGGAATTAATAAATTACTTTGGTTTTGCGTCACAGATTTATGATTATATTTCTGAGTTTGGTTCTTTTGGTTGATGAGAAAAGGAGGGAAAATTAGAGAAAACAAAGATTTGGGTCTTTTTTAAGTCCTATGATTTATTTGCTTGACATAAACAGAGTATTTGGTCTGTATTCTTAGTTTCTCCCTCTTTCTAGTAGCCATACTTAAAATCTTGTGGTTTATTGATGAGAACGGTCTTCTAAGAAAATTTTATTGTATATAACTTCCATGGCTATCTCTGAGTGTTTTGATGTTGTTGTATTTGCTTGGTTTGCATCTTCTTCTCATGCTTGGAATTGTGGGGTTCTTTTTGATGTTGGGCTTTATGGTTTGTTGTTGATGTTGTTCTTAGGACTCCATAGTTACCGATTCTGTTTTGATTTGTGTAATTTCAGGCAGCAAATTATCTCGACATCAAGAGTTTGCTGGACTTGACCTGTCAAACTGTTGCTGACATGATCAAGGGCAAGACTCCGGAGGAAATCCGCAAGACCTTCAACATCAAAAACGATTTCACTCCCGAGGAAGAAGAGGAGGTTCGAAGGGAGAACCAATGGGCATTTGAGTAAACAGAGTGGAATAATGCTCCTCATTATTATTATTATATAGTAATGTCGACAATATATAATAGGGTGCTCTTTCGATTATGTTTCCTACTAGGTTTTCTAGGATTTGTGAACAATTGTCTTTCCTCTTTCTGGTGAATTTGTGAATGCTTTTATGTTGAACCTTCTTCTTCTTTATCTCAATATATTTGAGTTTACATATCTGGTGCTGGTGCTGGTGCTGTTTTGTTTTTTCTATTAAACTTAAGATGATGATGATGATGATGGGGACATGGAATCGTGGGAATTTTTCAAATTGAGATTTGTCTCTTTCATAACTTGCTGTTCATATTGCCGTGGCCGGGTGGTCGGCTCTATCTATGTGCTAGTAGCATGCTTACAGATTTAGGGTCCATTTGATAGGATTTGAAATTTATTGTCCATTTGCGATAATATTTTAATATTAATATTTTTTAATAAGTAGAGAAGTAATACCAAATATTGATTAGTAACCCTAATTCTTAATATTATTTAATGGTAATTTGTGAACCCTGATTATTTCATATTTAAGAGAGATCAGATCTAACAAATTTGACTAAGATTGGTGTTCAGTTCAAACTCGGTAATTATGCAATCGGATTCAAATTTTGACGACTAGTATATATAATTATTGTTACATTTATAAGGGTGTTTGATGAAAACTTTTGATTAATGTAATAAACAAACATATTTAAATTTGACTCTACTTATTTCATATTTACGATCGTGCAATGAATTAGATTCGGTGGATCTAATATATAATATGCAATTAGATTTATATTTGACCTATTTATTTCACATTTAGAGTTGCATAATTGATTAATAAAATGCAATCGGATACAAATAATTATGCTATTTATCTTACATCTATGGGTGTGTTGAATTTCATATTTGACCTTATTTATTTTATATCTAAAAGGTATTTAGCGGATCATATTTTACAAATATTTTCATAAACATATTTTGAAAATATAAATAAAATAAATTTGTGATTAACAATATGTAATTCGATCCTATTTATTCCATATTTAAAGTTGTTCTACAGATTCAGATTTAGTATCAATATACTAGTAATTGTAATTGAGTTGTTTAAAGAATACGTACATCTAAGACATAAAATAGGGTACCATATTAATGCAACAAGATAAACTTGCTCTTTTAATTTTTTTAATTATTATTTTATAATTTCAGTAATGTTAAGAGTATGATAAACGTGATATAGTGATGATTCATTTAGTGAAACACAGTAATAATATTTTTGTATTGTCTCTTAAGTTTTAAAAAAATAACAAGTGGAATACAATTTACCTAATTTCTAATTAAACATATTAAATTAGATCGAATTATATAGGAACAAACCTGTCCATATCCCTAATCTATCAAATTTTTAGAGTTAAAACTCAATAAAGAGGCAAGTCCAAGTTCAAACGGATTTTTGCCTAGTCGCGTTAATGAGTATGACATTTTACTACATTAATATAGTTTAAATCCCAAAATCTAAAAAAAATATTATAACATTAAGTCACCCCGTTAACATTATACAATTACACATCCGATAGATTACTAATATCTAAAGAAAGTAAAAAAATCGTGACAGTCACCGTTAGTTATTTCTGTTAACATCAAAACAATCATACATTCAATATTTATCACATTTTTTTAAGAAAAAAAGAAAAAAAAGACAATATTTTGATTGAAGAGATGTTGAAATGATAAGTTAGGCATCTTTTCGTAACATCGGGCTGGCTAGGTGGATTTGACACTACCACTTGCTTCTGCTTGCTAACTCATCTCTCTCTTCTCTTCTCTTGGCCCCGCCCCTATTTTGAGATAGTGCTAACGGTTGTGTTTTTGTCACATTTCTATAAGCACATAAAAATCTGTCTGTTTTATATATATATATATATATTCTCAAATTTTGTGCTAAAGTGATTCAAAATGTGCAATATATTATTTTTAACTTTTTAAAATTTTTTTTATTTTAACTCTCAATAGTTTGTGTAATTTCTACTTTTTTTATTTTTAAATATATAACTTAAAAGTAGATTTTATACGCCATAGAATGATATATACTACAAGGAATCAAACTCAGATCAAATATACTCAATTTTGAGACTGGAATAATAACAATTTTGTTCCTTAACTTAGACAAAATAACAAATTACATATTTATATCCTATTGCTGTTTAACTGTGATCTTTATTTTAATAACTTTTTTATTAAATATTTAATACCAAATTAGCGTAGCCGCCTAGCTAATTGAATTATGTGAATATGGGTAAAATTATACATTTTGTTATTAATAATTCATAAGCTATCCAATCATCTAATTGATTAATACAGAAAATCTTTGCCACGATTAGCTATAGTGACTAGTGATCAGTGTGTACGTGTGTGTGCTGCTGCTGGAGTTCGGGATCCTTACCAGGACCCTGCTGCTGGATTGCCTGGTTCAGTGGTGGCTCATTCTCAAGTTTGGGATCCTTACCACCTTCTTCTTTCAGAGTTTCAGGATTCGACTGCTGTATTTCCTGGTTCAGTGGTGGCTCATTCTCAAGTTCGGGTTCATTTTCATCGCGATCAGAATCAGGATTTTCCTCCCCATCTTCGCTAAAATCCTGTAGATTAATTGATTGTTAAAGGAGATTGAACTAGAGCGTATAACTCTGAGAGGAAATTAATGAAATGAGAAGGGCAACTTACAGTCCCATAAGTAATGTAATGATATTTCTTGTAAGCAAGCGCCAGAAAACCCGACAAATCGTTAACCTTAAAATGGAACGTACACATGTTGATACATTAGTCTTCTCTCGAAATCAAATCATCGAAACAAATTTAAACATATACTGCATTCCCTCTTTAAGATTCTATAAATTAAGTTTTGAGTTTGTGCACAAAAGAACTGGGAACTAAACCTACCTAAAAAGCATTAAATTAAAAGAAGGATTCAAATAACTTGCTAGATAAAATTTTCTGTGTCCAACCATATTTTATTAATTAGCTCTCCCATGAACGAAATGAGGGAGAAGTCGCTCATTCTAAATACAAATTTTCGTTGTATATGAAGTTTTCAAAAGTACTGTTGAAGTCTTCAACATTACATTATAAGTAATGCTACGTGTTTTTATTCAAAAATTTTCATCCCAAATAATATCACATCATATCATCTTATGATTTAGAAAGAATTTGGAATAAGATTTCCCCTATATATATATATATATATATATATATAAAAGAATTGCTTGCCATGTTAATACTAAAAAAACCATTTTTTTATTGATGCGAATATTAAAATTTTGATCCATCAAAGATATATATATATATATATATATAAAATTAAGAAAGCGAATTGCAAAGCATGCATATTTGTAAAAATCGAAAAGTAAGTAAATGAGAAAATTAATATAAACTACTCACTTGCTCGAAAATAGATTTGATCAAAAGCATGTTGGTGAAAAGATACAAAGGCAGCCGCAATCTTCCCAAAAATCGAAACTTCAAAGCAATAACACAATGCAGCAAAGACGAACGCAACTCGCTCACAGTAAAACACCAAATCATAAATTCATACTCCTGCACCCAAAAAAATATGTATCAAAAACATCGGTGGCAATGAAAACTTGATTTTATTAGTAAAATAAGTACATATAAATATAATTTATGTGAATTGAATAAAAAATAAAAACTTGCATCCTAATTTTATTTTATACAATCCACGTAAATTATATTTGTATGTATTTATTTTACTAATAAAATCATATGAAGTTGTTTATAATACTCCAAATCATGATTGCATCTTTTTTTTTTGGGACAAAAAAGAACCAATGACATCTAATCTTTATAGCTTTTTCGCCGTTCCCATGTGCAATAACATGGGACGAAGATTAATAAGGCATCCATATCTTATTATTTGCTTTGTCCTAATAATTTTATACGGAGAATTTTAGCATCGTTTTTATATGGAGAATTTACACCCCAGCTTTTTTTAAATAATTACTGTTTACAGACGTTTTTAAAAATGTACGGCTCATAATTTTATGGACAAAATTATCCTTAATTAATGTCTAACATGTCTTTGTTCACTTATTTTTTTATTGAAAAATTTTTAAAATAATTTTAAATTTTTTGAAGTTTACGTAAATAATCTCTTATAAAAAAATTTTCAAAATAAATCTACAAGTGCAGAAAATTTCGGGACCAATGCATCCCGAAAAATGAGTACTTTTCGGACAACAATTGTTACCTAAGAAATGACCCATTTCGAAACAAATACATCCTGAAAATGAAAATAGGTCTTTTAATTGTTGCCCGAAAGAGAACCCATTTTTGGGATGCATTTGTCATGAAATGGGTCCCTTTGTAGGCCCCTAATAAAGAAAAATACAATAAAATAATAATTAATAATATTATATGAAATTATTATTTAATAACAGTATTAATAGTAAATTAATAATTATATTTTTAATTATTCAATAATAATCAATAAAAATAATTAGTAATAATATAATAGTAAATAATTAATAATAATAAATAATAGTAGTAGCAATAATTATTAATAATAATCAATAATAATGTGAGGTGTAATCATAATTTATTAATAATAATAACTAATTCATAATAATATTATGAGATATAATAATAATAATAATAATAATAATAATAATAATAATAATAATAATAATAATAATAATAATAATAATAAGAGATGTAATAATAATATTGATTAGTAATAATTAATAATAATAAATAAATAAATAAGAATAGTAATAATAATAAAATAATAGTAATAATAATTATTACTAATAATATGAAATGTAATAAATATACATTTCATTTGATTAATACATATGGATGGGCAGAGCCTATTAGAAAGGTTGTATTACATAGTTAGGATTTTGTGGGGTTCCATTTTTCATAAGGATGTGGGGATATATACATATTGTCACAAGCATATATCATCTCTATGTTATGCAATCGTATTTAACTTTTTTGTTGGCAATAAATATAGGGAGCCTGTATTTTTCTAACGTATAGTAAACTTTGTTGATAATAATTAAAGGAAAATTATAATTTGATATAATAAATAATATCAATAATAATAATAATAATAATAATAATAATAATAATAATAATAGAGAGATGTAATAATAATAAATTAATAATTATATTTTTAATTATTCAATAATAATCAATAAAATAATTAATAATAATATAATAGTAAATAATCAATAATAATAAATAATAGTAGTAATAATTATTATTATTAATAATTAATAATAATGTGAGGTGTAATAATAATTTATTAATAATAATAACTAATTAATAATAATAATAATAATAATAATAATAATAATAATAATAATAATAATAATAATAATAATAATAATAGGAGATGTAATATTAATATGCTGCTGAAATAATTAATAATAATAAAATAATAGTAATAATAAGTATTACTAATAATATGAGATGTAATAATAATAATTAATAAATTAATATTATTGGTAACAATAGTAATAATTAATTAATTAATAATCATAAAATAATAATGGTAATAACTAATGGTTTATTATAATAATAAAAAATAAAAGTAACAATAATAATTAATTAATAACGATAATAAAAATATTTATATCATTACCTTGTAATTTTCTTTTAAAATTGTTCTAATAATTTATTAATATATATATATATATAAATTAATAAAATCATGAATGAATTTACATTTTCTTAAGTGCATAATTATTTTATTACGATTACATTATATTTTAGCATCAATACTGTATTTAATAATATATTTAATTTAATTTTTCAGATTAAAGGAAATAGTTAAGTTAATTAGGAGATTAAAGATTAATTCCGCCGATCATTTTCACGGCGTTCCCACATCACTATTTGAACTACAAATAGTGGACACAATTCGGAAGAAGCTCACCCCTAGACAAGTTGAGCTTTCCAGAGAGATATATATGAGACATTTTATAAACTTTGATGACCTTCGCTTCTCCAGTAACTTGACCCATTATATATTGTTGTAGGAGGTATACACACGGGGTGCCCAAGACGAAACATCTATTTAGGATAGTTAGGGGGAGCAACCATTTAAAGGTCCAATATTTTGGTAGTAAAAGTAACATTAAATTGTCTCAGTTAACCACGATCTACGAGAGCTTTGATTTTTCACAAATTAATGATTATGATACTGTAAAGTTATCGTTGTTTCTTTTTATGAAGCGTCTTATATTTAGGAGGGTCCATCGTAATTATATAGATACATGGTTGTTATGAATACTAAATGATTTGAATGAATTTAACCAGTATCCTTGGGGTACTGCTGTTGGATGCTAGGTAACGGAGTAGGGTTGATAACGAAGAAAATTCGAAGTGTACATACAATCTCGAGCTTCTAAACATTGCTTTCTAGATACGTAGTTCTATTATTTGTTTATGCGGACCATATAATATCTCACTTAATATTCATATTATTACTAATTAACAATTAACATTACTGTTATAAATATGGATTTATGAGGTAATTTTGTTTGCTAGTCGTACGTTTGGACAAATAGTGAATAATAAAATACCTTGAATTGTTAATTGGAGTACAAAGAAAAAAAATTTGACAGTTGAATTAGTAAAGAAAAAATTATTTAACGATGCATATGTAAGAAAATGAAGTTCATTTTTTTGTTCGAAAATTTAGTTATTTTATTAATTTTATGTAATGGATATCGTTGTATTGTTTCTACAGCCTCTTGACGTTGTCCGTATATTAGAGCCATTTACGAATGAGTTAATGTGCTCATATATAAAAAAAGTTACTTGTACCCTTTAATGCTACTGGCGAGGGTGAGTACAATGGTAATCTATTTTCTGATAATATGCTGATTAACGCACGCACTAATATCGAGGATGAGCTCGAACACGTAGTGAATCAGGGTTCAATACAGAAAGCTGTACGACGGGATAAGGCAGGCATATGATGGTTATTTAGCACATAAATTATACACATGTACATACATGCATAATGTTGTAAATTATACACATGTCCACTTGGATAATGTGGATTACACGACCACCCTATTTTAGAGTGCCTACTTCAATTGACACCCCTTATAAGACCTAGGCAGTGCATGACAGGGATTGTTTTTGTGATACTCAATTGATGTAAGAAGAATTCACTTGAAATATCACAACATTAAAAGAAGAGCTCACTCGAGATTTCTTATCGTTGAGTAATAATATCACCCGAAAAATTGATGGCTTGAGTGTTAATATAAAGGTTTGAATGGATGCCTAGCAGACAGAGATTACATAGTTCATAGATGCACAACGAATAGAGATGACCCAGTTTATGTTAAAGTGAGAGGATTTGATGCAAAAGTATCCGTTTTATGATAACTTTCAGGGTATTCACAATGAGGACGAGGGGTTTGAATGGGTAGCCCCTACAACTGTTAAGCAGGTAAATATAAATTATGAAATTTAAATATATAAATTTGTCTTGATGAATATGGTCTAGTGTATGAGTATTACACCTATTAGTTGATTTATATAGCCTAATATATGAGTATTACAACTATTGGTTGATTTTTATTTAGTCACACCACATACACCAAATAGATTTTTTTGATGTAGGAAATAAGCAGGCATGAATAGTTTACGGAGCGCTATACAGATGGTGGCTGCATTCCACCAAGAGATAGGCTAAGGCTCGTGAAGGCCGAAACACTTAGTTTGTACGGTCGATCATATGGATCGGGTTGATACGAACAGAGCCTGTATATGATATGGCGTAGGCCTCGACAACGGCCTGCTTCACAATATAGACCACGTCCGCGATACAGTCACGGACATGTCATTGAGCTGCTTGCGCTTGTTTTAGAGCAAAGATATGCGATTATGTTGTAGTGGATTGAGGGTACCAGCTTGCGAATTGAAACAAAGCATATCACCATTATGCTTGATTGGCTCCGTGGGATTATAGACTAGAACGCGTGGCTAGAAGACACTAAGTTATATTTGCAGTTTTCAGTTTCTTTTCATTTTTTTTCCTCTTTGTTTTTTGTTAAATCCAAAAACTATGTGTGTCTTTTTTTCACTAACATATTTGTAGTATAACTTAGCATGTTGACGAGTTTTTAAACATAGTCATACATCGACAGCTAGCCATGCCTTGGGCGGTCTCTCAAGAGTGGATCATTGCATCCGCGTAGCTTTATGCATGCATTATAATGTGAATATGTTAGATTGTATAAATAATTGTTGTAATTGATATAAAAGGGTCTTATGTTTATCATTGTTTGTGTTGTAAGCCACCCTTGAAGCAATATGGCGAGATGTGGTTAGTGGCTGACGAAACGGAAATGCGAAAATAAACAAAATTAAAGTTTCAAAAGTTTTTGAATGAAATTTTATTGAAAGAAAAGGTGTCTAAACAATAGTGTAAGCTCTCTATTTATAATAAAGAAAACCTATACCTACTTAAATAAGGAAAAAAAAAACTCTTACCAAAAACAAAGGAAGCTAAATACTAAAAATAAAAATTAAAAAAAATAATTTGAATAAAATAAAAAAATACTAGTTAGGTCGTCCTACATCAGTAGCACTAAACAGTTGGGATTATGTTTTGACGGTGTTGATGTTACGGAGTATGTGGCTGAAGACAATGAGGGTGTCCGTAGAAATTGGGAGATAGTCGCTGTTATTTACATTCTAGTCACATGTGAGGGTGATCATTGGGTTGCATGTACTGTAAAATTTTCGGATTGTCACATCACGATGTATGACTCATCACCTTTATCATACTCAGACATCGCGATAGAAGGGCAAATGAGACCTTTGTGTCGACTACTACTTTATCTTATACACCATGTTGGGATATATAAGGCGAGGCCAGATTTTGGGAATAACATAGAACCTTTCACATTTAAGCGAGAGACGTCGGGTGTGCCAAGACAGCACCTAAAGAGTGGTCATTGTGGGGTGTTCATGTGCAAGTTTATTGAGTTGTTTGGATTGGTTCGTTCATTTGACTTTAACCCTAATTACAGTGTTTTATTAAGGCGTAAGATTGCACTGGACTTATTCATAGGCAAATTATTATAGGATATTAATATATTATACTTTTCTATATATTGTCAATATGATATATGACAAATACGTGTATATGAAAATATTTATATTTTCATAAAATTAAATTAGTCTAAAATAGTGTACATGGAACATGATGAAGTAAAAAAATATTCTAATGATCGACAAAAGAAATTAATGAGAGACATAATAATAATAATATATTTCAACAATTTTTAAGATAATACGACCAATTCGTGATAACCAACCAATTATATTATGATAAACGAACACTCATATTAGGTACCCTTAATTAAAAAGTACATTACCCTAAAGATTGTATTTAAACAGAAATGTTCGTATATATGAAATTTTAATGTGAGAGTGGTTTATGTATTGTTGTGCTGCGGGGCTATTTATTTTTTATTTTTATGGGGTTGATATTTTAAAGAAATATTTTTTTCTTTATATTTTTGGGAAATATTCCCATTTTCTTTTTATTTTTTAGGGTGTTGTGTGATTTTACCGGAAAATATTTTTTTAGGGGGGATTTTGGGTAATTGTGGTTTGTCCATACTGAACAATTTGTAAACTGTGCATTCATTTGCAAAGTGAAATATAATGCACGTGTATAATTTTTAAAGGATATTTAGATTTGTTTTAGACCAATAAAACTGGCAGAATATTAATTTATAGCCTTATAGGTTTCTCACTTATGTAAGAAAGCATGCTGTTTCTTAATGCATTGGTATTTTTAAATTTTAATACTAACTGAATAGCCTTCTTGAAATTTATGGCGTAATTGGATAAGTTGCTTAATTGCAGTTTGGACGCCTTGAAGACGGTAGGAATGCTTTGAATTTGAATGGACAACTGGAGATTGCCGGCCGGGCAATTAAGGTAATGCCACTGCAAGCTATTTGTGCTGAATGTCCTGATTCTGTCTTGATTTTATTCCTCTTATATGATCTCTAGCTGCAGAGGTTCTACATTGTTATAATGTGCGAAAATATGTTGGTTGTTAAAGTCGATATCATGGATCTTCCAACTTGGAGCATTTCCCTTTCTATGATATTTATTAGGTGTCAGCTGTTCCTGATCAAAATGGAGGGCAAGATGTTGGGGCAAATACTGGAGATATTGATGATGATGAACGTGGTGGTCTGGTTAGTAGTACATTATTTACCCACCCTCTTATCTGTTTATAAATGAGGCCCTCTAGATATGAGGTGATTATCTAGAAAGGTACAGGCTATCTAGTAACAGATGTGTCTTGTAAAAAAGAGAGTAACTTCTCTGATATTGAAAATTTAAAACCAAAAGAAGAAAGAGAACTTCTAGCAATTGTTTGCAACCACTCTAGACCTCTATCTTGAAACCTGGATCCTCCTTTTGGCTTGTTCTTTTATACTGTCATCTAGTGACTTTTATTTTGTTGTATCTTCAACTCAAGTTAAATTATATCCTTATTTATTTACTTCCGTCCTCATCATTGGTAGTGATCTCATTTCCTCTATTCCTTTTTTCTGAAATCTTTTCTGATTTTGATTGTTAAGAGTGCTTGCTTTTGACATCTCAAGGAAATGCATAGTTGTTTATATATGTATAATTGTGGGAATATTGCATATGCTTGGATCTGTTTTGCATTTCTCTTAGTAGTTACCAATTGTGGGAATATATGTGTTCTCTGACAGAATAATATGCAGACACATATTTCCTGTGCAGTTCAACCTGTATATTTATGGGAAAGAAATTGCGTACATGTTATCTGAAAGAATCATACATTTATTCACAGCCTTTGGCCAATGCCTGTTGTTTAACTTATACGTTATGCTGTTTAACGGTGATGTTTTGAGCAGCTTTATTTTTATGCAGTCTGACATGACTTTGAAAAAGGGTGGTTGCAAAGAAGTTAGGTTCTTGGGGAAAATTGTAAGTCACTTAACACTATATTCCCATTTTCTTTTATCCATGCCTATGCAAAACGCTGAAATTATGTTGAGGGGGAAAAAAATTGACAGCTATGAAAAAAACGTGAGTCACCTAACAGACGTTTGCTGATGAAACTAGATTTCAACACCCTCATTGGTTTTGTAAGTTTTAAAACCCAACCCGTGTGTCAACTAGTTAACTTTTACGGGTCATAAACAACCTATGAATTAATCCTTATGACTGTTTCTTCAAGAATAATGCAAGAATTGGAAAAGTAACTTTCAATGGTTATGTTGTGATGTTAATAAGACCATAGTGCATTGGCAAGTAGGATGGAGAAAAAATGTTATTTTAACCACTGCTTCTGTTTTAGGAGCAAAAAGATCTGAAGATGAAGGCAGACACGGTCAAAAGATTGATGGACTGGGGTTACAGGGTGAAGGTACTTTATCATATCCTCTAAAGGGCTTTTCCAAAATTAAATGATTTCTTATAGTGTCTTGTTATTGGGTGCTTTCTATGTTGCGTGAAATATGTGGTTTATAATGACTTGTTTAATTATTTCTGGTGAAACACACAGCAGAATTTTCTGAGCCTTGCATGCGTCTTTGTTTTATCTGATTCATGTAAAATGCCATAGATTAAGTTCTCAGTTTAATGAATGCATGTGATATGTGTATATATATTGATTCATCTAAGTTTGTGCCCTGTTATGCGTCTACGCATGAATAAGCCCACAATAGTTGTCCTATTTATGCATCCACTGGAATTGCATTGTTTTGCTGAATGTGTTGAATGTATGTGCCTCAAATTGAGGTTATTATAGTTGACTGGATCTGTTCTGAAATTAGTTGAACTTTCTTTTCTGGTTCTGAACAGTGTATGGCCTTACCTATCGGGAAAAAAGAAGAAGCTGAGGACTTGGGAGGATACTTATCTCGCCTCACTGCTTTGGTACTGCCATATATCTTCATGTTTCTGTTAGTTTTGTTCTCCTGAGTTGCTGCGTTTTGTTTTGTCTTTCCTCTCTTACCTCTTTCACGAACAACTGCAGATTGAAGATATATCTATTGTAGAAAGTGGACCGCATGTGGAGAGAAAACAAGCATATGTTATAATCAGGCATGTCAAATTTGGCCCGTCAAAGAAAGGTGGTGGAAAAAAATTGAAGGCTGTTGGAGATAGGAGTGGTGTCAGTAAGACTACAACTCGGCCTGCATTTTCTGAAGATGATTCTGCAGAATTTGGCATGGAAAGCGAAGATGAGACACTTGGTGATGAAGTTGACCTGCGTTCATCCCCCCCAACAGTAACGCAGGATAATGATATTGGGAAAAACAATACTGCATGGTCAGCTTCAAACTCACGTGATGATTTCAACGAACTATTTGACCTTGCTGATGATACAAAAAGGGTGAAAGTAATCAATGCTGCAGCAGAAACAGCTCACCATGCTGTGAATTTGGATGCTTCAAACTTTTCACGTCCCAAACCAGTGGTTGGTTTTTCAAGAGCAGAAACACTTCAATCTACCCCACCAGAGTCTTTCTCGGGAACTGAAAATAGATACATAAGAAGTGAACCAATGAATCAGATCCTGCAAAAATCAATCAGTAATAGGGGGCCGGGTGTGAGAGATTCCTTCAGGCTAGAACCTGAATTTCCCAACCAAAGAAGACAACCACCGCCAAATATGAACACCTCTCCGTCAATGGGACAAAATAAGCATGTTGGAACTGGTGCTTCTGTTTTTAGGAATCCAAACCTTTCTAATTGCATGCCAAAGCAAGAGCCATCACATCCAGATGTTCCCAGCACCCAAGCACCTGGTTATGGAATTTTCAGCAACAGAAAAGCAAATGCTCCTCCAAAGCAAGGGAACCCTTCTGGTTCTGTTAGGAATCCTGGCACTGCAGGAGCTGGAGATAATCAAAACATTCCTGGTTTAAAATCTGACGGTAGGCAAAGGCCAGGTTATGATAATGGTGGACGGGGGAAATGGGGAATATTCAGTAAATAGAACTCTAATACAGTACCCAAAATCCAGAGCAAAGTAGGGTTCACTGAACAATGGAGATAATTAATGATTCTGCCCACTTATAGCCGGTGCCAACATTTTTGATAAAATTTCCCATTTATCATTCATGAATCAGTTCTTCAATCATCACCCATCTTCTCTGCCTCTGCTATTTATCCCTAGTTTTAAGGGCTGTGGATTTTTTTTTTTTATTTGAATGCATTACCGATTATTCTTTGGGAGATGAGGAATTGCATTGTATTGATATCCTGCATAATTAATAACAATTCTGGGATTATATTCTCAGTTGGGAGATGACACACACATATCAATAATAAATCTCAGTTTCTTCATTCTGTTGTTTCCATACCAGTCCTTGTGAAAGGCTACATGGAGCAGCATGTTATTTTCACTTTGGTGGTGTGAAATCTATCACTTTGTTTTAAGAGGTATCATTCAATTTATAAACGTTCATCCAATCGCTTTATATATTAAAAGCTTTGGTGGAGTTTAATTTATGTTTATATAATTTATAAATGTAAAATTTTATTGAAAATGTGAAAGTTTCGTTGTATTCTACTTAAAACGACGTCGCTGCTTTAGAACTTGTTCTAAAATGCTCCAGATTCAGGACCCGACTTCAAAATCCGACCCGACGTCACTGCTTTGGTGGAGTGTAATTCACATGACGCCCACGTCGTTGTCGTTGGAATTTGGGAGATTTTCTAAGGGTAACCAAATTAGGACTTTAATTATTTAAAATAATTATTATTTAAATATATTTTTAATTATCTAAAATAACTAACATTTAAAATATATTTAAAACATATTTTTAATTGTCTAAAATAATTATTATTTAAAACACATCTTTATTTTAAAAAAAATTTTAACAATAATAATTATTAATTATAAATTTTTTAAATGACTACTATATAATATATATTATAAAAATAATTAATTTAGATCAAAATATTTTCATAAAAATTTTTTAAAAATATTATTAAATATATTTACGTAAATATATTTTAATCTAAATAAATTTAAAATAATTATTTTTTAAAAATATTTTAAATAATAATTATTACCGAAAATTCACCGACACTGTTGTCATTTTCGTTAAATTTAATTGTTTGGTTTTAATTGCGCAGCGGAAGCGCGAGAGTGTGAAAGGTTCAGGTTTCACCTTTGATTTCTGATTCTCTTCAATCCCTCACCGCATCCACCACTAAAAACAAAGACAATGTCGTCGGGCAGCGCTGAGAAGAAGCTAATTTTGAAGAGTATGGACGGTGAGACATTCGAGTTGGAGGAGACTGTGGCCGTGGCGTCGATGACGATTAAGCATATGTTGGAACTCGACTGTGTCCACACCATGGTCCCGTTGCCGAACGTGACGAGTATGACTCTGGCGAAGGCAATCGAGTACTGTAAGAGGCACGCGGAGGCCAAATCGCAGAAGAAGGACGACGAGATGTGGGAGGATGAACTCAGAAGGTGGGACCTTGATTTCGTTGCTGTTGGTGAGGAAACCCTTGTTGACCTCATCATGGTATGCACACCATTCCACACTCTATTTTATGTCTATTTTTGTTTTTTGGTTAGTGATGATGTTAAAAGGTTATGGTTTCATAGAATTTTTTTTTCTTTTGTTTCTCAACCATGGAATTTTGGAGTTTGTGCTTGATTTGTTGTTGATATTTTAGTAGTTGATAATGGGTTTGTAGGACTTTCTGTTGTTATTTATTGACTTCCTTTTTAGGTATAATTGCTTTAGGCACTTTTGGAATTGTTTGGTTGATAAGAATGTGAAATTGTGAATGAGTTGTCTTCACCATAAAACATGGGAAGAAACAAAGTTTACTCTGCAACAGGGTGCATTGTGTCGCATTAAAGATCGATCATATTATCTCCTATGGCTTTCACTGTGTATATGATAATGGTTGTTGGGTTTTGATGGTGTAATTTTTCAGGCTGCCAATTATCTGAACATCAGGAGTTTGATAGACTTGACAACTGGAGCCATGGCCGTGTACTTGTATATAACTTGTATATAACTTCCATGGCTATCTCTGAGTGCTTTGATGTTGTTGTATTTGCTGGATTTGCATCTTCTTCTCATGCCTGGAATTGTGGGGTCCTGTTTGATGTTGGGCTTTATGGTTTGTTGTTGGTATTGTTCTTAGGACTCCATAGTTACCCATTCTGTTTTGATTTGTGTAATTTCAGGCGGCAGATTATCTCAACATCGAGAGTTTGCTGGACTTGACCTGTGGCTACGGAAAGCTAAAATTCCCAAACGCTAGCATTGAGAAGAAAATTACTCTGAAGAGTTCAGACGGCAAAACCTTCGAGGTGGACGAGACGGTGGCTGTGGAGTCGCAGACCATCAAACACATGGTGGAAGACGACTGTGCCAACACTGTGATCCCGTTGCTGAACGTAACAAGTACGATTCTCTCGAAAGTCATCGAGTATTGTAAGAAGCACGTGGATTCTCGAGGGGAGAAGAAGGACGACAAGGCCTCCGAGGATGATCTCAAAAATTGGGACGCTGATTTTGTCAAAGTTGACTAGAATACCCGGTTCAACCTCATCTTGGTAATGCTCTTTACACTCTCTTCTCGCTGTTTGAAAGTTTTTGTTTTTAAATTTTTTTCAGTGTTGCTGTTATTATCACTGTGGTTTTAAGCATGATATGTTGGTTTTGCGATTGTTTTGTTGTTAATAGTTGGTATTGGTAATGGGTTCGTCTGATTTTGTTGTTGTTTGTTATTGAAACCGTTTTCCTTTAGGGCTTTTTTGGACAAGGGAATTAATAAATTACTTTGGTTTTGCGTCACAGATTTATAATTATATTTCTGAGTTTGGTTCTTGTGGTTGACAAGAAAACGAGGGAAAATTAGAGAAAACAAAGATTTGGGTCCTTTTTGAGTCCTATGATTTATTAGCTTGACATAAAGAGAGTATTTGGTCTGTGTTATTAGTACTGCAAGGAGCGCGTGGATGCTCGAGGGGAGAAAAAGGACTACAATGCCTCCGAGGATGATCTCAAAAACTGGGACGCTGATTTCGTCAAAGTTGACCGCAATACCCTGTTCAACCACATCTTGGTATGCTCTTTTCACTCTCTTCTCGTTGTTTGAAAGTTTTTGTCTTTAAATTTTTTTCAGTGTTGCTGTTATTATCACTGTGGTTTTAAGCATGTTACGTTGGTTTTGCGATTGTTTTGTTGTTAATAGTTGGTATTGGTAATGGGTTTGTCTGATTTTTTTGTTGTTTGTTATCGAAACCGTTTTCCTTTAGGGCTTTTTTGGACAAAGGAATTAATAAATTACTTTGGTTTTGCGTCACAGGTTTATGATTATATTTCTGAGTTTGGTTCTTTTGGTTGGTGAGAAAACGAGGGAAAATTAGAGAAAACAAAGATTTGGATCTTTTTTGAGTCCTATGATTTATTTGCTTGACACAGACAGAGTGTTTGGTCTGTATTATTAGTTTCTCCCTCTTTCTAGGAGCCATACTTAAAATCTTGTGGTTTATTGATTAGAATGGTCTTCTAAGAAAATTTTATTGTATATAACTTCCATGGCTATCTCTGAGTGTTTTGATGTTGTTGTATTTGCTGGGTTTGCATCTTCTTCTCATGCTTGGAATTGTGGGGTTCTGTTTGATGTTAGGCTTTATGGTTTGTTGTTGATGTTGTTCTTAGGACTCCATAGTTACCGATTCTGTTTTGATTTGTGTAATTTCAGGCAGCAAATTATCTCGACATCGAGAGTTTGCTGGACTTGACCTGTCAAACTGTTGCTGACGTGATCAAGGGCAAGACTCCGGAGGAAATCTGCAAGACCTTCAACATCAAAAACAATTTCACTCCCGAGGAAGAAGAGGAGGTTCGAAAGGAGAACCAATGGGCATTTGAGTAAACAGAGTGGAATAATGGTCCTCATTATTATTATTATATAGGAATGTCGATAATATATAATAGGGTGCTCTTTTGATTATGTTTCCTACTAGGTTTTCTAGGATTTGTGAACAATTGTCTTTCCTCTTTCTGGTGAATTTGTGAATGCTTTTATGTTGAACCTTCTTCTTCTTTATCTCAATATATTTGAGTTTACATATTTGGTGCTGGTGCTGTTTTGTTTTTTCTATTAAACTTAAGATGATGATGATGATGATGATGATGATGATGGGGACAAGGAATCGTGGGAATTTTTCGACTTGAGATTTGTCTCTTTCATAACTTGCTGTTCATATTGCCGTGGCCGGGTGGTTGGCTCTATCTATGTGCTATGAGCATGCTTACAGATTTAGGGTCCATTTGATAGTTTTTTTTATTTTAATAAGTAGAGAAGTAATACCAAATATTGATTAATAACCTTAATTCTTAATATTATTTAATGGTAATTTGTGAACCCTGATTATTTCATATTTAAGAGAGATCAGATCTAATAAGTTTGACTGAGATTGGTGTTCAGTTCAAACTCAGTAATTACGCAATTAGATTCAAATTTTGACGACTAGTATATATGCTTATTATTACATTTATAGGGGTGTTCGATGAAAACTTTTGATTAATATAATAAACAAACATATTTAAATTTGACCCCACTTATTTCCTATTTATGGTTATGCGACGAATCAGATTCGGTAGATTTAATATAAAATATGCAATTAGATTTATATTTGACCTATTTATTCTATATTTAGAGTTGCATATTTGATTTATAAAATGCAGTCGGATACAAATAATTACGCTATTTATCTTATATTTATTGGTGTGTTGAATTTCTTATTTGACCTTATTTATTTTATATTTAAAAGGTATTTAGCGGATCATATTTTATAAATGTTTTCATAAACATATTTTGTAAATGTAAATAAAATAGATTTGTGATTAACAATATGTAATTCGATTCATATAATCCTACTTATTCCATATTTAAAGTTGTTTTATAGATTCAGATTCAGTATCAATACATTAGTAATTGTAATCGAGTTGTTTAAAGAATACGTACACCTAAGACAAATAAAATGGGTTACCATGTTAATGCAATAAGACAAAGTTGCTCTTTTAATTTTTTTAATTATTATTTTATAATTTCAGTAATGTTAAGAGTATGATAAACGTGATATAGTGATGATTCATTTAGTGAAATACAGTAATAATATTTTTGTATTGTCCCTTAAGTTTTAGGAAAATAACAAATAAAATACAATTTACTTAATTTCTAATTAAACATATTAAATTAGATCGAATTATATATGAACAAACCTGTCCATATCCCTAATCTATCAAATTTTTAGAGTTAAAACTCAATAAAGAGGCAAGTCCAAGTTCAAACGGATTCTTGCTTAGTCACGATAATGAGTATGACATTTTACTACATTAATCTAATTTAAATCCCAAAATCTAAAAAAATATATATATATATATTATAACATTAAGTCACCCCGTTAACATTATACAATTACACATCCGATAGTTTACTGATATTTAAAGAAACTAAAAAAATCGTGACAGTTACCGTTAGTTATTTCTGTTAACATCAAAACAATCGTACATTCAATATTTATCACATTTAAAAAAAAAAAAAGGATAAAAAAGACAATATTTTGATTGAAGGGATGTTGAAATGATAAGTTAGGCATCTTTTCGTAACATCGGGCTGGCTAGGTGGATTTGACACTACCACTTGCTTCTGCTTGCTAACTCATCTCTCTCTTCTCTTCTCTTGGCCCCGCCCCTATTTTGAGATAGTGCTAACGGTTGTGTTTTTGTCACATTTCTATAAGCACATAAAAATCTGTAATTAATTAATATATATATATATATATATTCTCAAATTTTGTGCTAAAGTGATTCAAAATGTGCAATATATTATTTTTAACTTTTTAAAATTTTTTTTATTTTAACTCTCAATAGTTTGTGTAATTTCTTTTTTTTTTTATTTTTTAAATATATAACTTAAAAGTAGATTTTATACGCCATAGAATGATATATACTACAAGGAATCAAACTCAGATCAAATATCCTCAATTTTGAGATTGGGATAATAACAATTTTGTTCCTCAACTTTGACAAAATAACAAATTACATATTTATATGCTATTGCTGTTTAAGTGTGATCTTTATTTTAATAACTTTTTTATTAAATATTTAATACCAAATTAGCGTAGCCGCCTAGCTAATTGAATTATGTGAATATGGGTAAAATTATACATTTTGTTATTAATAATTCATAAGCTATCCAATCATCTAATTGATTAATACAGAAAAACCTTGCGACGATTAGCTATAGTGACTAGTGAGTCTGAGTGTGTGTGTGTGTGTGTGTGTGTACAAGAGTAAGGTAGTATTTTTTTATTTTGAATTTTAAATGATAAATTTATATATTTAAATATCTGTATTTTTAGTCAAATTTTTTGGTATTCACTAAAAAATACCTTTAAAATATTTGATTCAAAAATAAAATTATATACAAATTTTGAAAAGAAAAAAGAAATATTTTCTCAATCTTTTAGGTAACAAGATTACATGCATGGCATTTAAAAATTAGGTCACATATATATATATATATATATATATATATTGAGTATTGATTATTAAAGTTGTGTATGTTTTTTTTTTCATTACCAATATTTTTCTACAAATCAATGATCTATTATTGTAGCTTGTTATTAAATAATTAAAGGTGGTAGCAATCGAAGGCTTTAGTCTGGGAGTAGGACTCAGATTGTTCAAATAGAAATCTTGAATTTGAATCCCTCTCGAGTGTACCCTCGCATTCGGGCAGAGTAGAGTATATAATTCACATCCCATTACAAGCGATTTCTATTTTCTAATATTTTAGGGAAAATTCCACCTGACTTATTGGGAAATTAATTAAAAAAATATTGTCATTATAAGAAATTTTAAAAAAAAAAGGGCACAAAAGAAAATCATAAAATTATGAAAGCTGAAACCAACTCAATCTAGCAAGCAAACATCCAAGTCATGCAAATAGCTACGGTAAAGTGCAGACGCAGCTTTGGCCGCACAAAGCTTAGTCACAAGTTCATTCTTCTCATCCTCCAGCTTTCTCTTCTTCTCCTCCAACTCATGCACTAGATTATGGTAACGTTCAGCAGACGATGCTTCAGCAAAAAGCTTTGCAGATATATTACCATTTTCTTCCCTCAGTTTCCTGCATTCTTCGTCAGAATCATCCAAGCAAGCTTTGTAAAACTCAGCTGATGCATTTGCAGAATGCAGCTTAACTGACAAATCGTTTCTCTCTGCAAGCAAATTGTGATTCTGCAACTGATAATCGTAAGTTGCCAGAACATAGTATTGATACCATGACAGTGTTGCTGAGAGTTTCGCGTTCAGTTCGTTTCTTTCCTGCTCCCATTTGAGACGTTTTTCTTCTGATTCATTCATGGAGTTTTGGTACATAGTTTGATAATCGTATAGAGATGCTCTGGCTGAAGCAAGACTTGCGCGCAACTGAAGTGTTGATTCATCTACTCCTGCAGCAGCAGCAGCATTGGCAACCGTAGAATTGTTGAAAATATGTTCATGCACTATGTGTTGGTAATGCTTCAAGGTGTCGACGTTTTCCTCGAGTTTCGCAACAAGTTCTCTTTTCTCTTTGTCACACATGATCTGATGTTCGAAATATACTTTCTGAATTCCGCGGTAAAGTTCCACGGATTCTGTGAGCTTCAGAGTTAGATCATTTTTTTCTTCCTCCAATTTCAGGCATTGCTGTTCGTATTCATCGTTCAGAAGCTCAAGAATATTCTTTTCGTAACCTTTGGCGTTCTTCTCGTTATCAGCTTCTTCTTCTTCGTCTAATATAAAATCATAAATCGTATCCGGATCCTTACCATCTTCTTCTTTCAGAGCTCCAGGATTCTGCTGCGGGATTGCCTGGTTCAGTGGTGGCTCATTCTCAAGTTCGGGATCCTTACCCGGATCCTGCTGCTGGAGTTCGGGATCCTTACCAGGATCCTGCTGCTGGATTTCCTGGTTCAGTGGTGACTCATTCTCAAGTTCGGGATCCTTACCACCTTCTTCTTTCAGAGTTTCAGGATTCGACTGCTGTATTTCCTGGTTCAGTGGTGGCTCATTCTCAAGTTCGGGTTCATTTTCATCGCGATCAGAATCAGGATTTTCCTCCTCATCTTCGCTAAAATCCTGTAGATTAATTGATTGTTAAGGGAGATTGAACTAGAGCGTATAGCTCTGAGAGGAAATTAATGAAATGAGAAGGGCAACTTACAGTCCCATAAGTAATGTAATGATATTTCTTGTAAGCAAGCGCCAGAAAACCCGACAAATCGTTAACCTTAAAATGGAATGTACACATGTTGATACATTAGTCTTCTCTCGAAATAAAATCATCAAAACAAATTTAAACATATACTGTATTCCAGGCTCCAACATCTTTAAGATTCTATAAATTAAGTTTTGAGTTTGCACACAAAAGAATTGGGAACTAAACCTACCTAAAAAGCATTAAATTAAAAGAAGGATTCAAATAACTTGCTAGATAAAATTTTCTGTGTCCAACCATATTTTATTAATTAGCTCTGCCATGTACGAAATGAGGGAGAAGTCGCTCATTCTAAATACAAATTTTCGTTGTATATGAAGTTTTCAAAAGTACTGTTGAAGTAACGTTGCATAATAATAAGTAATGCTACGTGTTTTTATTCAAAAATTTTCATCCCAAATAATATCACATCATATCATCTTATGATTTAGAAAGAATTTGGAATAAGATTTCCCCTATATATATATATATATATATATATATATATATATAAAAGAATTGCTTGCCACGTTAATACTAAAAAAACCATTTTTTTTATTGACGCGAATATTAAAATTTTGATCCATCAAAGATATAGATATAATTAAGAAAGCGAATAGCAAAGCATGCATATTTATAAAAATCGAAAAGTAGATCAATGATAAAATTAATATAAACTACTTACTTGATCGAAAATAGATTTGATCAAAAGCATGTTGGTGAAAAGATACAAAACAGCTGCAATCTTCCCAAAAATCAAAACTTCAAAGCAATAACACAATGCAGCAAAGACGAACGCAACTCGCTCACAGTAAAACACCAAATCATAATCCTGCACCCAAAAAAATATATATCAAAAACATCGGTGGCAAAAAGCGCTTTTTCAAAAAGTAATACTTTGCAAAAACGCTTCCGAATAAAAAATATATATATACTTACGAAGATGTCTTCACCGCACAGCAGTAATCTACCTGCGAAGAACACTGCGTGAGCAGTGTTAGATGCACCGAGAGCCTCAAAAGCAAACCGCCGACAGGACCGGAATCGAGAAAAAAAGATCAGAAGATATGTTGGAATTCGATCTGCCAGCATCACAAATTCCTCCACTGGACGAAGATTGTCTCTTGAAAATTCTTTTTCCTGCACTTCTTTCGCAGTCTTTTTAGCCACAGCATCTGTCAAATCATCAGCCTCAGCCGCAGCAGTCGCCATTGTTGATTGATGATGATCACTCATTGAGAGAATGGAAGCATAATTTACGTACGTATTAGGGGTTTTGTAATTAGCGTTTGCAAATATATAGTTTATAGAGAGATCTATGATTTTTTTTTTTAATAATTAAATTATAAATCCAAGATTGGATTTGATAGGAGATAGTTTGTTTTGAGGTGTTAGGAGTGCGAAGAAAAGGATCCATGCATATCTAATCTAATTTATCATTAATTAGGATAGAGTTCTGGTGCAGAGAGTTCTATCAAGGTAGGTGAAGTTAAATCCAATCATATTTTGCCACGTTAGCATAAAAAAGAAGATTGGTATGTGATTGTTGTGTGTGGTCTACTCCATCTAGGGTTATGATTGGATGACTTGTATTTCATGTGCATTGGCTACGTCTACTAATTTTGTGAGCTTCCCTAATCTAATATTCAAATTATATATTGAATAGTTGAATTTTGATTTGATAGGATTCATGATTTATTGAAACCGATTTTATGTTTTTTAAAGTGGATATTGTAATTAATTAATTACAACTTGATTATTCCTCTTATACATCCCAAGAAAAATTAACATTAGTCTTAGTCTTTGTAACTTGTTATTAAGTCTAAGCTTAATTTCGTACATTTTTTTTTTTTTAATAAAATGATACCACGAAACGAAACTTTGTAATAAGCATTCTTATTTGATTAAGAGATAGAAAATAAAATAAAGAGACTCATGGCCATGCATCTTTACCATATTAATTAATTATCATACCACAAATCAAGTATAATTATTTAACTAAATTAATACAATTTTTCTGCACACAATACAACAGTAATTTATGGTATGGTGATTATATATGCATTTCGGCATACATTAATATATATTTTAATTTTTTTTTCTTTCGGTTCGTAATTTTATTGCATAGATAGTTTTATATATGGAACAGGAGTATAACAAATGTAGAATTTTTTTTCTACATAGAGTGGTTAATATGCGTTGGTCTCATCATCTAAGACTGATATTGATAAATTAAAAGAATTAATGAGAATATAATAGAAAAATAGCAATCAAATATATGATATGGATGATAAATATTACTTTAAAA
This sequence comes from Azadirachta indica, assembly GCA_022749755.1. Lineage (NCBI taxonomy): Eukaryota > Viridiplantae > Streptophyta > Magnoliopsida > Sapindales > Meliaceae > Azadirachta > Azadirachta indica. The sequence continues at coordinate 17,173,514 of CM040444.1, forward strand.
AATAAAAGAAAAGAACGAGGGGGAGAATATTCTTTGTCTAATCTAATTAATTAGATTGTTATTTGTGTGGATCGATCTCTTCATCATCAGCAAGTGAAGTAATTTGTATGAAAACAGGCAATCTTCGTTTCCCAATTCTTTCTCCGTATAAAGTAAAGTGGATGAGTTCCTCAATTTCTTTCTTCTCCTTCTCGGTCCTTGGCATCTCGATTATATTATCGTCCCACGGTGCCCACGGTGCCCACGTTCCACTATTATTATTACTGCTACTGCTACTGCTACTGCTACTGCTACTGCTACTGCTACTGCTGCTGCTGATCTCTTCCTCTTCTTTTTTTGTCGTCGTTTCGGCTTTGCTATTTTCGTTCTTCCTTTGCGGCTCCATTTCAATTCCCTTTTTCTGCTACTTTTTCCTTATATATATTAATTAATTATATTCTGGACATACAAGAAATAATTAATGCAGATATTATATAATACTTCTTATTATAAAATCATTGTTAAAAACATAATCATAAATCCAACTACAAAACTTAAATTATCAGCTAATTAATTAATAACAAAAACTCATTATAGAAGTTGCTTCTTCACATCAATTAATTCCCTAGCTAGCAAGCTCAACGCGAATTGTTTTGTATCTATGCTAAATTGAAACAAAATATGATCCAAAATATATAAATAAATAAAAGCAAATGGGATGTATAGTAATCGTTCAAACTTAAGAGCAACAAGCTTTCAAAGCGATAATGCAGGGATTTATGTATACCTTACCGTAATTTGAATCCACACCAAAGGAAAGGGAGGTTCCGAAGCTAGGGTTTGTCTCTCTGCACACACACACATAAATAAATATATATATATATATATTAATCACAGAAGTAATTTTTAATTCTAAGAGGAAACGAATAACTATGAATGTTTCCTGGTTGACTTGGAATTCTATCCATTATTAATAACTGGTCCCAAAATTATCTTTTAAAAAAAAAAAAAAACGAAAAATTCGGAGGCCTCGATTTTAGTGTTTATGTTTTAAGGTTAGCAATTAATACTTTGGGTTGGCTTTTAAAATATTCTCTATGGTTTCTGGTGCTTTTGTTGTCCGTGTTTTCCCAAGCAGATCTTCGTATTTGCAGTATTGCCAATGGTCAGGTTTATGCATGGAGAATTTCATTTGCAAAGATGGGCAAGTGTTTCAACAAGAGATATATGGATGGACCTGCCCAAGCCCAGACTTGATGAATTGGGCTCCTTGTTGGATTAATTCTTGGTTTGCTAACCTAAATTTGATCTATCAGTTAATTAATTAATTAATAATCATTAATGATTAAGAAGAAAAGCCAAACACCAATCCATCATCAGCATTTTAATTATAAGTTCATTTTGAGTAATTGATCAATCAATTAATCAAAGTTTTAAAGTTTTCTGGAAAGGGGGAAACATTCCAGGTGGATTATTCCTTGTAAAAATTTCAACAACCCATTAAATCAAGAGATTTGCATGATTCACTGTTTGATTAATAATATTATATTATTAGTCTCCATGACAACATGAAACTTCCAATTTCCTCTTCGGGTGGGACCATGAAATCTTCTAGTTCTCGTGCTATAAAAAATAAAGTGTCCCAATGCCAAATAAATTAAGAATATTGACACCGGTTTCACATTCATTTCATGTGGCCAGTCAAATGTTCTAAATTTATGATGCATGTAGAAATCATGAACGAACAACGTTGCATGATCAACAATTAATTCGAATGTATTTAAATAGTGTTGAATTAGATAGGAGTAGACTTGAATTAGTCTTAACGTTGTCAAGTTAATACATATCTCGTCACTTAATAAATTTTTAATTTAAAGAACGTTTGTAAATTGGTATAAATTAATCTTAATAAATTTTACATGAATCAAAGTCGATTTACACTGAATTTGTATTTTAAAATATACAATAATTATCACGTAATTAAAAAGATTGATAAATATAACCAAGTTGATGTATGTTTACAAGGAATTTCGTTTGTTTTATCTGATGGGATCAAAAAGACAATATCAACTTTTCTGATAATAAAAATAATAGTACATGCTGCCATCTTTTGTACTTTATATAATTTGTAAAAATTGCGGTATGATCATCCTCGTGTATAATGATGTTTCCTTTTTTTTTTTTTTTTTATATATATATATATATATATATGTACCAAAAACAAAAAGTTTAATATAAAAACGATATTAACTCACGTCACTGTTTGTTTACATATTTAACCCAAAAAGTAATCAAAGAATTAAAGTTGTATATGATGTAAAATCTTGTTGTTTTCTATTAAAAAGAATTACACATAACATGTCTATCAATTCTTCATTGAAAAAAATTATTAGGACATAATAAACAATAAGATATGGATGCATTATTAATCTTTGTCCTATGTTATTGCACATGGGAATGGCAAAAAGGCTATAAAGATTAGATGTCATTGGTTCTTTTTTGTCAAAAAAGAAAAAAAAAAGATACAATCATAATTTGGAGTATTATAAACAACTTCATATGATTTTATTAGTAAAATAAATACATATAAATATAATTTATGTGAATTGAATAAAAAAATAAAAACTTGCATCCTAATTTTATTGATAGATGAATTTTTTTGGCCAGAAAAGATTCTGAGAATAGAGGTGGAAATAAATTTAGAAATGGGTTCACAATAAAATATTAAGAAAAACAAGGAGGACCAAAATCATTATAGAAAAATTTGGCATTTTCTTTTTCCTAACGTTTTTTCTCACCAACCAAACAAACAGAAGCAAAAATGTCTGCGGGTGCTAGTGGGTTAAATGTGAGGTCATTTTCAGTCACATGAAAATGGGAAAATGCCCTTGACCCCCTAAGGTTTGAACTAAATACTCGTTCTTCCTGTTATTTCAAAAATGCCCTTTACCCCCTAATTTGAATTTTTTTTTTTATTCGACACTTATGAATTGAAGTTGAATCAGTTCAATTTTAAATCGGTTTGAAATCAAATACAATTCGAACACAAGAATTGAATTTTAAAATTCTACTTACTTACCACTACACCAACATCTTTATTATTAAAAATGTTGATATTGATATTAATATATATCTTATCAAATATGTATAAAAATTTTTTTGAAATTTTTATCTTCTTATAAAATAATTAATATACTTAAACTATATTTTTAAAATCAATTTAAAATTAACTTTTATTTTCATTAATAATTATACATTATTATTAATTTAAAACTATTTTTATTGTAAATTTTTTTACTTTATTTTTTAAAATTAGTTCTTTTAAATTTTTTTTAAAAAAATTAGTTTATTAATTTTTATAATTATTAATAAGTAAAAAAAATATTATAATAATAATAATGAAATTTGAATTATTTTAAATTATGGATGATTATACAGTAATAATTAAATTATAAGATTTTTATATTAATAATAATTATTTAAAAATAAAATAAGTATGTTTATAATAAAAATAATGTTACTAAAATTAATATATTACATAGATTTATTGTTGTAAAAATAATTTTAAAGATAACAATAAAATATTATAATTAATAATAAAATCATATATGATTACTAAAGAAAATAAAATTTAATTTTAAATTAATCTTAAAAATATAATTTAAGCATATTAATTGTTTTTATAAAAAGAGAAAATTTAAAAGAAAAACTTTTAACATATATCTGATAAGATATGTATTAATATTGATATGAATATTTTTATTAGTAAAGATGTTGGTGTAGTGATAAATAGGTGGAATTTTGAAACTAAAGTTCGGTGTTTGAATCATAATAATGTCTCTTATTTTTTAAAGCTTTTCAGAAAATCGGTTCCGATTCAGCTTAAATTAATAAGGGTAGAACTGGAAAAAATTTAAAATCAGGGGGGATGAAGGGCATTTTAAAATAACGGGGGGAGATGGGTATTTCGTTCAAATCCTAAGGGGGTCAATGGTATTTTACCCATGAAAACTAACAAAACTTTAAAATTAAAATTAAAAAATAAATAAAAAGGTTCGTAATATCTCATAAATAATTGCGGGCTACGCTTGAATCAAAGCAATGGAATCTAATTCTGTCTTTGGAAAATGGCGTGTCATTTTCTAAAGGCTGCGTGGGCCCCGTTAGTTGACGTGCTTCTTCAGCCACAGTTACAGCCACGCAATATTTAACATAATATTCAAAAAAAAAAAACCCAAATAAATGGAAAATTAAATAATTTGACCGTTTGATGACGGAACAGATTTTAAGCCAAGACCAACAACGCCAACGGTTACATTTAGAAGGATCTGGAAACATCGCGGTGGTTTTGAGACACGGAACGCGTGGGTTGATGTGATCGATCATGTGGACAAAATAAAATATGATAATTGATTTTGAAGTAACTTCTGTTATAAGTCGGCCGATGTATGGTAAAATCGCAAAACGAACCGAAATAAGCAAGCCCAATATGTAAACAAACAAAAGGCCAAGACGTGGTGGGCCCCCACATGAATAGGGCTGACCTGGACAGAATATAAGGTGGGGACGGTGACGTGGACATGTAGGAGGCGATAAAGATGAGAGTAAATGGTGAAGGATGAAGGATGAAGGATGAAGGGAGGGGACCTCCAACGAGCGAATGTGCGACAGCATCAAAGGCGATGCTTACTTTTGACAGCTGGCGTCCACGTGCTCTTTGATTAGATCATTAGCTAAATTTGATCATGATGTCCCTACACTAACCGTAAAACAGCAAACAGTCTTTGTTGTTTCAGTGAAGGTCTGCACCTGCTCCGGTAAACCTAACACCCCTAACCCCACTATAAGTCATATCCCATTAAAATTGGCATCTTTTTTTTTTTTTTTAAATAATAATATATTAAAGTATATTTAAATAGTTTTTTTTGTTGAGATTGTTTAGTGATGGTTATAATTACGGATAATCTTACACTTACAAAGATGAGATGTAAAGTTGTTAGTCGTACAACCAGGTCAGAGAATTTCATAAATTGAAAAGTACGATAAAATAAATAATAACTTAAAACGTGATATGCACTATTATGATATTATTGGCAACATCAATTAAAGATGTTTATCGTAAAGGTAGTATCAATTAGCCAACTTGAGAGTAAGCGCATTTTTACTTATTTGATAGAGTGTGCCTGTGCCTCCTATTAAAATCAAGAAGTTTCTTATTAGGATAATTTGAGTTTTTTTAATTACAAATTTCATTAAGATTTTCACTCCTATTCTTTTTTTTTTAACCATTTTTTCTTCTCTTTTTGGGATTCATTTATTCCAAAAAAAATGACTTGGTATTTATTTAATCAAATTCTAAAACAAAGAAAAAATCAGGAATAATATTTCAATAGTACGAAACATAAACATGGTGTAAGAAATTCATTAAGAACATTTTATAAGTCCAGAAAATAGAACAAATTCTTCCACCATATTTCCAAAATATTAGTGTAAAAAATATTGTTGGACTATTTTTTACCAATATTCGAATTAAGTAGATTTTATTTGTATAATAACTCGATAAAATAGTTATTTAAATCTATATTAAAAAAAGAGTTTTATGAAAGAAATCTTATTTTATTTAAATTAAACGTACATTAAAATTCTTTAATTATCTATTAAAATTTCATCCATATTAATATTATAATAAATTAAAAAATTAACAAGTATATAATAAAATAAAATGAGAGAAAATAAAATTTTTTCTTTTACGTATAAATAAATTTACTCATCGGTAAGAAATGACAAAAAGTGATATTAATAAATATTTTCACTCAAAAATTATTTTTAAAATATATTTTCAAACGCATGCACAGAATTTTCAAGGTAAAATTAAACATCTTGCTTTCAAACGCATTCTATGGAACACAATTTATCGAGCCACACAAAGAATTCAGGTAAGCATAATTTACTATGTGTAAAATGACAAATTTATCCTTCGAGATTCCACCTAAGCATTTGTGCCCTGGGTCCTTTTGGGAGGAAAAGGAAAACACAGGAGGAGACAGATTTTGTTTTATGTTGTGGAGCCTAGAAATGAAATATTGTAGGCTTTGTTGTTGGATGAGGGCAGGAATGCAATCAATAATAGAAGCCAGGCTGAAAGACGCTTTGGAGATTAATGATTTTTTCTATCTAATAAATAAATTGATAACTTTCCAAAGCCAAATAATAGAAGACTACAAAAAGTAATTAAAACATTAATAAAAAAGATCCCGGTTTAATTTTGTGTATAATGATGCGAATTAAGAATCAAAATTTGTGTGTAATCATTAAGAGAATTAATGCAATGGAGTGGGCAATGTTTTTTTATTTCGTAATTAATGTATTTATTCTTTAAATGGTTGTACCTAGTTGACATATATTCTTGGATTAATTGAATTAAAGTTATGGGACCACGTTAAATTTGTTTTAATTGCAATTTTTATAATGTTTGTATTTATGGTCATGGGTATTGAAAATGGTAATTGCAACAAATTTCACCTATATAATAATATTTTTATTTTAACGTACATCTATAAAACTTATCCGTTTTACAAAATGAAATGGACAATGAAGCTATTACTATTTGTAACAACATTAGCAATGCTGACATTGATGATATATAGGTAATCCACAGCGAGAATATTATCGTAGGATAATTATAAAAATTTAGAATAACATCGGTGTACAAAATTAAAATAATAAAATCTGTAATTCAATTAATTTCAGATGAGTTATTTGACAAATAAGGTATCATTCATTTATTACTAGACGATAAAAATAATATTTAACATTAATAATTCTCACAATAAATATTTACATACGTATAATTGACATAAGAAAGAATATTTCAACACACACACACATACAGATGATGAATAAATTATATATTCGTTTGCTAAGTGGTTTTAGCAGATTTACTCATACAGAACAGGAATCTTCACTTATTATTTTAGTTATAAAACATAAATAAAATTTAAAAACTTTATTATAGGCTAAAGCCAGGCCAACACAACCAACGTGAATTGAATACGTTCTCTAATCTCATATATAATATAATGTTTAATAATTAAACAGCGGATGATTATTAAGAATGTAAATTATTAAAAATAAAAGTTTGTGCCATATAATAATAACTTTCTTGTTAAGAATCCAAACCCTAATGCACACATGAAAAGTAGGCCCACCCAAAAGAAATTCACCAGCATTGAAAAGGTAAAGAAAAAAGAAAAAAAACAATATAATAATAATAGTAATAATAATTGTGGGTCGAGTGGGGTCAAGAGAAACAGATAAAAGTTTTCCGGGAAAGAGAAAAAGTTGAAGGACAGAGACAAGAAGATATAACCGTTGTTGTTGTAGCAAGCGTAGGTTATAAGCAATACAATATTTGATTCACTCGCTCACTCGCTGGAGAGTGAAGCGTTGGATGACAGAGAGGCAAGGCCGTGCCAGATCAGCATGATTAGCACTCGCATGGTTACTCTTCTTCTACCACGTCTCTCTCTTCGTCCTCTCCCACCCCCTTCTTCTCTGTACACCTCTTCTTTTATATTAACGCAATACTCTCTCTCTCTCTCTGTATCTCTCCAGAATTTTCTGCTAATTTTATTTTTGGGATTAACTTCAATATTTTTAATGAATTTCATTTACAACAATTACATGATGTTTAAAAGAGAAATATTGATATCTTTATATAAAAATTAAAAATATTAAAAATTCTGAAAACCTGATTATTTTTTTAATAAAATTACATCATAATAAACTTTTTTTTTTTTCAGAAGCGATTTTTGTAATGGATTTGGAAGTTACTCCAATGTTTCTGTTTTTGACTAAATTATGAGATAAGTGACATCTATGTATATTTACATAATAAAAAGGTGTTATTCCAACACATAAATAATATTTTATTCTAAAAAAATAGAAATTATTTTATACCCAGAATGCCCTTGGCTTATCCAAAAATGCACCACCTTTCTTATTTAAAAGGAGTAACCTAACAGCAAAAGAGAGACACAAGCGCACTTCACAATAGAGAAAACTTTGCTCAATTTATTGTTCTAGGCAGCAAAAATCCAGTGTTTTTTCTGAAGAAGAAGAAGTAGAAACAAGATGTCAAAGGAAGTTAGTGAAGAAGGACAAACCCACCACAGAAAAGATTACGTGGACCCACCGCCGGCACCGCTTCTCGACCTGGGAGAGCTCAAGCTCTGGTCTTTCTACAGAGCTCTCATAGCCGAGTTTGTCGCCACTCTCCTCTTCCTCTATGTCACGGTTGCCACTGTCATCGGCCACAAGAAACAAAGAGATGCATGCGACGGTGTTGGCCTTTTGGGTATTGCATGGGCTTTCGGTGGCATGATTTTCATCCTTGTCTACTGCACTGCCGGCATTTCTGGTAAACAAACCCTAAAATTTAAACTCTTTTTCATGTTTTTTAAGTAAAGATGTAAGCTTTGCAACAAAAGTTACCGTTCTTGAGTGTTTTTGCTAATGGCGTTTTGTTGTTTTTGTTGCAGGTGGTCACATTAACCCTGCTGTGACTTTCGGTCTGTTTTTGGCCAGGAAGGTGTCTCTGATCAGAGCCGTAGGTTACATGGTGGCTCAATGTTTGGGCGCCATTTGCGGTGTTGGGTTGGTCAAAGCTTTCATGAAGCCCGAGTACAACTCTCTCGGCGGCGGTGCTAACTCTGTTGCCTCCGGCTACAGCACCGGCACAGCTTTGGGTGCCGAGATTATTGGCACCTTCGTGCTTGTCTACACAGTTTTCTCTGCTACTGACCCCAAGAGAAGCGCTCGTGACTCTCATGTCCCTGTATGTAGCTAGCAGCCCTAAAAATTGCCACATTTCCAAATCTTGTTGCTATATTTGGCCATTGCTTAATTTGTTTTCTTTGTTTTCATTCAGGTTTTGGCTCCACTCCCAATTGGGTTTGCTGTGTTCATGGTTCACTTGGCCACAATTCCCATCACAGGAACTGGTATCAACCCAGCGAGGAGTTTTGGTGCTGCTGTTATCTTCAACAACGAAAAAGTCTGGGATGATCATGTATGTAAACCAATTTGTTTTACAAACTTTCTGTTTTGTTCTTGAAATGTTATGAGATGTTGACCTGTTGTTTTTGAAATGATCTGAGCAGTGGATTTTCTGGGTTGGTCCTTTTGTTGGAGCGCTGGCCGCAGCCGCATACCACCAGTACGTACTGAGAGCAGCTGCTATCAAAGCTTTGGGATCATTCCGTAGCAACCCCACCAACTAAGCCAATTACCATAACTATTCTTGTTATTATTATGAAACCACCAACCCAAAATCATTTTCTCTGTCTTATTTAATTGTTCGTTTGTGTGCATGATTCAGAGGATGTTGATTTCTTTCTTCTTCATTTTTCCTTTTAAATTATAATTTTTTTTTTTCTCTTTGATTGTAGTTTGTCTCTGTGAATCATTGTTAATGAGTAGTAGTGGTGGTGTTTTGCTTTTCTTCCATCTTTCTCTCTATTAATTGTTGTTGTTGATCTCATCTTCTTCTCCTCAAAACTCCTTTAGCATAAACTGATACTAGGATTAACAATTATACGGCAAAACCAGACAAACAGATGGTAAAAAAAAAAAAAAAAAAAAAAAAAAAAAAAAAAAGAATTTTGATCGGGTGAAATGTACCAACCATCCTTCAGATGCAAGTTAATGCATGCCTAGTTTCTTTGGAAGAAACACCTGGAAAGTTGCAAAGATGCTTTCCCAAGGTTAGGTAAACAAAATTTGGTTACAAATTAAATGATCCCCCATGCTTTTTTCACTCAGCTGGAAAGTTCTCTCTTTGGCGAATGGGAAAACTTTTGGACTCTTCAAGTCTAGTCCAAACAAAGGAAAGGGGTAAAAAGAAAGAAAAAGAATCTGTCAAAAACTGCTAGCTCAGATGCTGCCACGTGTGATGATTTTATGGGGTTGCATGTTGTGGCAATCACATGGGTGGGGTAAGGGTAATTGGGCCTACCATTTTATCCATTAACGGTTTACTTACTTATCATACGGAACCAGACTAAAGACAGGTGATTTTTTTCTTTTTTAGTTTATCAAAATTTTATGGGATTGTTAATTGTTTAAAGGCGGAGGAATCATGATATGTATATCGATCTTCTCTTCTTTTAACGAAAGTAATTTTCCTGCCGATTGTCTTTACAACGGTTTATCAGACTCAAGACAGTGTGGTCCTGATAAAAGGGGTCAAAATCAGTGGTCCACCATACCATGCCTTCTGGTGGTCCACTGTGTAACAGATCTTCACGAGCATACCCCAGCCTAGCCTTACCCTTTAAACGGCTCAATTATGTGTGGTTCTAAATAAATTGTTCATTACCTTTAGCTTACTCTATACTATTATACAAATTTGGTGTATAATATAATATAATCTCCCACTCTTTCATTTAAAATTTAAAATTTATGTATATTAATTATAATTTTTAAAATTTTAAATCAAACCATTGAAACCAAAAAAAAAAAAAAAAAGATTGAAACATGGCATGGCAATGGTCTGAAAAAGTAATAGAATATTTTATCGAGTAAATTTCGACCAGCACAAAAGGCTTAACAATTTGAATACTGTTTCAAAAAGACGCTGGTGAAATAGACGTGTAAATGAAGCTGTAGGCATCTGTTTATCTTGCACATGGGAAAGCGATACTGTTTCCTGAGAACGGCCTTTTCTTGGCGTATCCCGTGCAAGTGCAGCTTAGATGTCACTCGCTCTACTAGAACTAGAATTCTTCTAGCCTGATAATATTAAATAGTATGATTGAGCGTATTATAACGCAGCGCACATTAAATGGGGTTCTCATTCTCTCTGTCTTAAAGTGTATTAACGACCGTACTGCTATCTAACAGTTAGCTCATTCATCAATCACAATTTAGTCCTGCTGTTATAAAATATCTGACTGTTCGGTCTACACTCCACAGTCAGTTATATACACTATATTATATTAAAGCCTTTGTACCCCGTCGGTTAATAAAGATAGCACTCCCTGCGGTGACTCCCGGGTCAATTTCTGCACGAGTCATTTCAGACATACGCCATGGACTTTGTTGATATTATCCACAGATGATTCCGGTTCCTCGTTGACCGCGAATATATTTTCCTACCCAGACTTAACTGACATTTATCAGGTGGTTAATTACATTATGTCCCCGAGGCAGGCAGAGCCATATGATTGAATTTTTAAGTGCATTACATCAAAACCCCTCTGGAAACAATACTTTTACAGTTAATTACATGATACCCGCTGCCAATTGGATTAAAACCATTAGATAAACTGCTACTTGGGTAGGACCTGAACCCCCCACCATCACATTCATCTTTACTTGATCATAATTGAACATGAAAAATTAAGTCTCTTGACAACTAATAACCCATACAGACTGGTAAATCTACGAACGCGGGCAGGAGTCATTATGGAAATATAAGCCTCCATGTATTTCAGAGGTTTTCTTTGCGCAAAGCAAAAATGTCTTCAAGTTCACAACAAGACGGCATCAGAGCTGTGCCGAGTACCTTAGTCGGGTAAGGCAGTTCCTCGTTCAAGATTGTTTTTAATCTCCAGTGTGTATTTACCAAATGCTCGCTCAATCTTCTTGTTGAAATGCTCATTGCGGTCATTGATTGAGTCAATATCTTTCTCTTCGTGGAATCTCCTTCTCCTGCTAAACGAAGTGCGTTTCTCCTCCCTATCTTTGAGTTCCTTCACCATTCTCTCAATTTTATCCTCAGAGGTCTTTGGTGCCTACCCAAACAAGAGAACAAAAAGCTCATGGATTAAGGCATCTAACCTTTTAGCCAAATCTATGAAAAAGAAACTGATTTTGCCAACAAAACCGTACCTTCCCATACTGGAGGCTTGAAGCTTCACGGTAGAACTCTGGATCAGCTTCTTTCATTTTGTTATATTCCTCTAGGTCAACCTCAACATTCTTGGTCCGCTTTTTGTACGCGTTGTACAATGTCTTCTGATTGAAAACTGTAAAAACAATGTCAACCATTGATATCTGTAATCTAGGGCACCTTCCAGTATCAAAATACCCAAAAATATTAAATTGTACACTTAGTTTCAAAAATCAAACATATCCAAATACCAGCAAGAGAAAAAAAAAAACATGGAAATGACTTTTCTACTACATCTATAATGTTCATCAAATTCATTCATAAAGACATATCATCTTTTTAGGGCTACAAGCTGAGCAGCGGAATTTTTTGGATCCAGCCTAAAATAGCATCTCTGTAGATCTTTCATACAGATCACAAAGGGAAGCGTTTCAATTCGTGTTCACTGACATGTAAATTCAAGTTTATTTGTGAAGATCATGTCATGCATTCCAATTTACCCACTGTGCAAACACTTCCATTATCTAATTTGAGGGAGCAAGTACACAATTACAATGAACCTTGATAATCCACTGAGCTAAAACTAAAAGCCCAAAACCAATCAAAAGTTGGATAGTTCTTGATGTGATTCTAGTATACTCATGCTTGTACATAAAACAGAAGCAAATCAAATGTGGGAGCATAAGCAAGTTAATCCATGAAGATATGAGAAAAGGAATGAGTACAAGTAAATAAAATAAAGAGGTAATAAATAGAGACGCAAACATACCATCCCAACCAAATGGAGCAGGATCCTTCTCCCATTTCTTATATTTTGCCTCTGCAGCCTCTTGTGTATCTAGCATATATGCCTTGGTCATATCCAAACCATTTGCATCTAACAGTTTTCCGATCTTTCTCTTCCTATCCTCAAGCCATTTTTGTTTTGAGATGCCCCTGGACTCTGGTGGAGCTTCCATTCTTTTCTTTTCAGCAACCATTGCTGTTTGATTTGCTTTTCTTGCCTCATTCTGCAAATATCCGGGCACCAGCCATCATTAACGATAAAAGTAAACACAAAACAGAAAATCACAATCATCTCAAAAGCATGTCATTTGTAGCTAGAGATGAAAACCCACCATTTTAAGCCTCAACTCAAACAATTTTTTCTGTCTTCCTGTAAGGTTTGTAAAATTCCCTTCCACATTCTCCTCAGCTGGTTTTTCATCATCACTATCCAAATCCTCCTCAAGTTTAGGTCTCTCATCATGTAGATCTTCAGCCACATCAGGAGCAGATGTGTTGGGTTGATCATAGCCACCACTAGCTTGAACAGCTTCTGAAATTGTGTAAAACGTGAGATTTAAGTGTCGAAAGAAAACTAAACATAACGCAAATGATTGAATACATAACAGAATAATCCAATACCACTTTTATAGTCTGATATACATTTTACTTGTATTAGACAGGGGAAGCAAGTTGGAACATGGTTTAGCTATAAGCAAAGAACTTTAGATAAGAAAAGAGAAGTTTTTGGATGTAGAGAGTAAACAATACAAGTCCCAAGTTGATCAAATGCGAGAATATGTATGGTAAATTAACATTGACAATTGACAAACAAGGACATCCCATAAAACATCTAAGCATATTTTCAGGATGACAGTGTATTGTTGTGCTGCCTATTTTGTACGATCTAATGGAGTAAAAAGTTTCTCGCAAACAATAAATTGATCGGCAGAAAAGGCCTTGCTTTCCAACAAAATACCATGCCTCAATTGGAAAACTATAACTAACTAACAAACAAGCAACTAAAGAAACAAAGAAACCAAGGATACAAACCTAAGAGAATCTAAAAAAATCATAATTGCAAACTGGAAACCGATATTGCTGCTTCAGATAATACAAAGAGAACTAAGAGCGAAGAACTACCTGTTTCTTTTTCAATCATTCGTGCTTTTGCTTCAGCGATTTTTCTGAAGCAATACTCCACGCATTCGTGGTAAGGATTTGATGCATTGATACAGTCAGGGTGCACTCTTCTGTCTTCCTCCATCTTTTCACTAATTTCACCTCTTTCTAAATGTACTTTAATTTCCCGAACAACACACTACAATAATTAACTCTCCCTTCAAGACTCCAGAAACAAAACCTCAAATACCACAAATTAACAAAAAGATTTGCCTTTCTTTTTATATATATATATATATATTTTAACTCTAGTTCGAACAACTTCAAAAATTTTTATCACTCACGAACTTCAAAAGTCCAATTCAATCAATATCAATTGAAATCAAACAATTCATAACCCTAAAATTTGATTTTATGAATAAGAAGATTTCTGATGCTCAGCTCAACAAGCGTTTAGCAACTAACAAGCAATTGAAATCAACTTTACTCTTGCTCCATTAAACCTAAAATAAAAGACGTAATTTTCCGGTTCTTCATTTTTTAAAATTTTTTTTATCTCACTCCTTGAGTTTCTAAGCAATCAAACACATACGACAGCCCGCGAATCTTAAAAATCACACGAAAAACTGAAAAGATTACATGGAACTAACCTGTGAAGAAGTTGCTTTGATTGCTATGCTATCCCTCGAAAGTTATGTTTGGCTAAAGATAAGGGCAAATTGGAGATCGAAGCCTGAATCGAATAGCGATTTGGGGAAGTCCCTTCCCTTTTTTAATTTTTAATTTTTAATTCTTTTTTTTAATGTTTTTATTTTGTCTCCTGTCGGTTCAAACATTGGGTCGGATTCGGGATCTGAATAATAAAATTAAGAAACTATTTTAAAGTTAAAAATTGTGGAAAATATTTTTATAAAAACTTTTTTTAAAAAAATTGCAATTTAATTTGTTATTTGTTTATTTTCACGATTTAAATTATTTTTTTTTGGATTATATTTAAGAATACAATTTGAAATGTTCTAATTAATAAAATGGGAGACATGAAGAAATAAATTTGTAGTTGGTTTTTGACTAGGAAATTAATTTTTGATAATAATGAAAAGAAAATATTTTGAAAATAATTTAGTTTTATTGGATTTTAAATTTTAAGATGGTATTTTCTTTATCTAAACTTTTTGCTTAAAAATATTATCTTTATATCTCTTATATTTTAACATTTAAAGAAAAATAGTAATTATTTACATATTCTTTATTATTAAGAAGTTAGAATTACATCCAATTTTATAGGTCAAATTAAACTTAAACAAACATTTCATATAGCAAATAATAATAAAAAAATTTAATTAGCCCAATTAATAAATTTTTTTAAAGTGATCTTGATGTAAGAGATCTGAACTTAAAATTTCCTGCACACTAAAATTAAAAAATTGTTTAATTTACATTGATGTAATATTGTTTTTTAATAAAAAAACTTGATGTAATATTGTTTTTTCAATAAAAAAACTATCCATGAAATTCATAGAGGTATGCCCAAGCGGCAGTAAATTTGAACTTTTTTTTTTTTTTGAGTTCTGATCATAATTTATTACAAACCCAAATCAATAATCCTATGACTTAATATAAATATTTACGTTCCAATACTACAATATCTACTCTATATTTTCTACCCCTGTACGAACGCAGAGGATGTAAGCTCAACTGTGGGTGATTTCTAGAATATAAGTAAGGCAAGAAGACTCAAACAAGCATAAGCATACAAGATTGATTTATAATACAGTCTCACAATCCTTTGCACATTTCTTAGTCCTTTCTGACCAACTGCAACTACAGGAATGTTTTTAACCAGTTCAATAGTACTAAAAACAAAGCCTACGACCAATCAATTACATCGTTGCCTTATTTGCATCAACAACCGTAAAACAATAATTAAAAAAAAAAAAAGGACTCTAATGAGCTGACCCTTAATATGGCTTACTTTTCATATTTCATTATAATAGCTCATCTGCCAGTGATTTGTGGCTAAATTTCTCAACCTTGGATTGTGTGGACTGAATACTCTGCTCCAAGTGAGTAGATTCGAATTCGAGCTCACTTAAACGAGCTTTTGTTTCATACACAAGTGCTTTGAGCTCGGCAGCTTCTTTTTCCTTGAGAGCTAACTCTTTCATCTGAGATTCTAGCTCTTTCCTTGTCGCTTCAAGCAGATTATCACAGTTGGCTTTTGCTGCTTCAATTGTCTGATGATGACCAGTGAAATCAATGGCTTCTGAGATATCATTGAGAATGTTGCGTAGCCAGCCAACCTCAATTTGTGCAGATTCTACATCTTTAAGGACAGCCAGCATTTCTTTGACTTTGGCTTTGGTCATCTGGGGGAATGAAATAGATTGCAACTCTTGTACCACAGAGCATAGGCACTCTAAATAGTATGCGCGCATCGAATTTGATTCCAGTTTGCAGTTTGCTGCTATATCTCCATATTTGTTGAGGATTGATTGCAGGGTTGAAGAAACATTTGCTCTCACATGGTATTTTCCTACTGACACACAGGAATCAGAAATAACAGATTGCGCCTCTTCCTCATCACTGTCTCTGGGAGTAAGGTCCATGCCTGAGAAACTAAAGTGCCTAGACCCAGCAACTGGACTAACAATACTTTCTCTAACATCCTCACTGTCATGATGTACTTCGAGGGAAGCTTGAGGCTTGTCATCCTTTTCATTTTTGGTTAGCGGTGCACTAATAGGGGACGTAACATTCTCTTTTGGAGGGTCTTTGGGCTTATCAGTCTGTCAAACAAAGAGAAGACAAGTTAGAAAAATAAATGCTAAAAATAGAAAAACAACATTATATTAAGAGTGAGAGATGCACCATCTTTATATTCCCAGATTGAGGCACTGATTGGGTGGACTGAACTTGCTCCTTTTTGAAAGAATGATCTTCAGAATGAATTTCTTTAGAATAATGTTCAGAAGAAGAAAAAGACTCATCGTTTGCAGATTCTGACTTTTTCTTAGTATGATTTTCAGCTCGAGCATGCCGAGCATCATTCTGCTGAACTCCAACAGCAACCTTGTCAACTGTCCGAGGAGAAGTTGGCTGAGAATCATATTCTTTCTTTTTCCTGCCGAAGCTCCAGGATCCTGTGGAAAAAATTCGCCGCGTTAGGAATCAAGCATCAGAGAGGTGACACATCCAGGATTGAGTAAACTACTGTTACCAAATATTGTCATAACAAAATCCAAATTGTTCAAAAATATATCAAGGTATGAGAATGTGCCTAAATTTGCAATTACTGATTAGTTTCTCTTATAAGTTTGTTCTCTTTTATAGAGATCTACTTGTGTTTATCTGCACTTTCTACGCTAATAGGGCAGAATCCTAACCTCCCCTCCCCCCGCACTGGGAAAGAAGAAGAAGAAGAAAATGAGAAAAGAAAAAACATTTTATGAGAAACAGAGTACATAAGAAAAAAAAAAAAAAAAAAAAAAACCTGATTCTTTTTTAACCCCACGAGGATCGGCCTCACCATTTCTTTTGGAGCAATGTTCACCACATTCATGAAAAGGATTAGACGCTTTAGGGCAAGTTGAGTGCACTTTCCTCTCTCCGTTCTTCTTTTTGCTAATTACATCTTCTTTTACACCATTGTGATAATCTAAAAGAAATGGAAAAATTTATACCTACTTTCAGTAAGTGTCAACAAAACCCATAAAGATTCAAACACTGTGTATTCTGACAATACACTAACTTCAATACCCCTCCATTTTTCGAGCTCATTATCATTTGATACCCATCCAGATGAAAGAAAATACAATGAAACAAACACGTCAAAATTACCAAAACTTAAATGAAACCTGATAAGTCATGAACAAGGCCATCCTTTAACAAATGATTTAGGTAATTCTTCAGATATCACTTATTTAAATATAATATACAAGGACAAGACAATTCATTAATAGGGTAAATACTTCAAACTTCAGATTAACAATTCCAGTAGTAACTAAAATCCAATTTTGAGAGTTATATGGAGACTTAGAGATGGCTGCCTGAGAGTATGGGAGTCTATATAACACCAACATAAACCCAGTGTGCGACACATTCACTTTCACTGTTTGAAGAACAAAAGGCCATATTGAAACTAAAATTGCAGCCTGTCAAGCAGGATGACAGATGTTGCAAAATGACAGGAACAGCATTCTATCTCTAATACGTAAAGAAATTCAGGAAATAAATGAGAGATTAACAAAATGACATCAGAAAGTCTCACAAATCAAATATTACAACAGAGAATTTACTGCTCTTTTATTTCCTCAAGGAAATGGTATTATCAAAGTAAAGTTTCTCATCATGAAAAAGGTAGAACCACAACAAATCCAAGCAACTTAAAGATAATTGATCAACTATAAACACCAGAAAGATTACTTGGATGAACTGAGAAGAAGGTTTAACATGCAGATTCAACTTTAAAATGTGAAACATAGCACAAAGGAAGAGAATTACCAAACTTCTTTTTCGGTTCCTTCTGTCCCTGTCCTTGAGCAATCTTTTCCAAGCAAGCCATACCACATTCATGATAGGGATTAGAAGCGTTAACGCAATTAGGGTGTACTCTTCCATTCTCAGTCGCCATATTTGCTCTGAGTTCACCCAAACCGCTGCTAATTCAATAGAGAATTACCACAACCTGTAGCAAATTGAGAAAACTTTATCAACCAAAAAAGACAATCAAATCATCTAATCAAACTCTGCAATTTCTTCAACATCTTTGACTTTTTTCACAAATTTCCAATCATATTATTCCCCACCAAACTTTAAGAAAGAAAAGTTAAAAAAAAAAAAGAAAACAAACAATTTTTTCTATATTGAATTAAAACTTATGTATGACAGAAAGCAAAGTTAGTGAAAAGAAAACAACACAGTGATTCAGAAATTTAGAAAAAAAACAAGCAACAATTTCTTGACTAATTGCATAAATTTCCCTTCTAATTAAAAAGAAAAGCCAATCATACATACCCTGCCTCTATGAAACCACAGGTGGTCATCAAAGAAATCAAAGCTTCATATATACAAGTACAAGTCAAAATCCACCCAAAAGCATCAAACAGTAAAGAACTGAAACAAAGAAAACAGTACCCAAATAAGCAGCAAAACTTAAAACTTCTTGCTGTGGACACAAAACGTTATCCTAAGAAACAAACAAATTTGTTTGATTGGGTATTGAAGCACTGGTTTTGATTACCCAGGTAAGCCTTCCTTTTTCCCAAACGATTTCCGGCTGTGACGTTGTGGTTGCAGCAGGCCTTTATTTTTTTCAGACTTTCTTTCCCACTTTCTCTCACTTACACTTTCTCTCACTTACGCCCCCTTTCTAGATGCAGTATATTATTGACCCATAGCATGTAGCTGCAAGGAAAATTCTAGTATGTAGTTCAATTTCAAAGCTCTTGGATTCTTCGCAAATATTTTGACCACCACCTGTGGTGGGAAACTTCCCAGTTAAGTTGTCCGAATTCTGGAAGTGCTGACGTGAATAATACGATTATTCCCCAATAATATAAATTGGAATATTAGCAATTACCCCCCTAAACTTAAGTCAAAGACTGAGACACCCTTGCTGTTTCAAGATAAACAAAAACCTCCCTAAAGTTTGGTCAAAAGGCGCATACCCCTAAAGTTATTATACAATCAATTATCTCTATATAAAATAATTATTGAACCCTTACCTATTTAAAATAATATTTTATTGATATTATTATTACATAATAACTAATATAATTTTTTAACTTTAGAATAACATAATGACAATTATATTCTTGATTTATTTCTTTTAAGAAGTATACTATTTATTTTTTTATAATTTTATTATAAATTATTATTTTTTAGATAATTTTATTCTTAATATATTAATTTATTGTACAAAAACTATTAAATATATTGCAAATAATATTAATTTAAGAAAAATTATGTTTTATTCACATGAAAATTAACATTACAAATTTACATAAATTGAGATAATTTTATTCTTAAAATATTAATTTATTGTACATAAATTATTAAATAAATTACAATAATATTAATTTAAGAAAAAATTGTTTCATTCTTATAAAAATTCAAATTTATTTGCAATATATTTGAAAGATTTATATACCATAAGTTAATATAAACAAAAACAAAAATTGTTTAATCTACAAAAAATTGATATATTAAAAATAAAATTGTTTAAACACTAATAAATTAGGATAAAATTATTAAAAAAAGGGTATATTTATTAAAGGAAATAAATTAAAGATATAATTCTTATTATATTATTTTAAAGTTAAAAAATTATATTAATTATTATGTATTAATAATAAGGATAAATAGTTTATTTATATGTATTTTGTATTTGTCTTTTGTCCAAATTTGAGCGGAGTTTTTGTTTAAGGGAGTTTCTGTCTTTGACTTAAGCTCTAGGGGGATAATTGTTAATATCCCACGTGAATTCGAACACGACAGAACAGAAAAAGATTAAAAAAAAAAAACTTCATCACACCTCATTAAATTTGCCGTTAGCAAATACAAATGGTGGCAGCATCTTTGCTGCAGCTTGGCCAACTGCAACAGGTTTGGCCCAACTTTCAGGGTATAAATTTCACTTTAATACTTAATCTTTTAAAAATTATATTTTGTATAATATGTTTAATATTATATCGCAAACATATCTAATGTAACTGTACATTTTTTCCTCTCGCTTTAATCCTTACTAATTTGGTTAATCTTATTCTAGTCATTTTTCCATTATATTTGTTAAATTAGATAGATAAAAAAAAATAGATTCTACATATCTCCTCCAACGCAAAACTCTATTGCTAAAAATAATTGCAAAAATTAAAATTTTACAACATCAATAAGAAAGTGATTCAAATATGTTGCAATAGTGGTTAAAATGTATAAAATAATTCATTCTAATCAATATAATTTAAATAAAATTCATTATATAGTAAGTACTGTTAGATTGATTGAATCAAATAAAATTTAATTTTAGAGACTAAAATAAGATAAAGAAAAATGTTAAAAGAAACCAAACTTGTTAACTAAAGTGTAAATTTTGTAAAATTAGAGGGTGGCAGTAAGTAGCTGCTTGCTGGGCTGCGGCTAGGCCACCAACAACTGGAGGCATAGGCCAACTGTCAGACGTATGGGGACAGAACACGTGAGGATATTGTGGACCACACATTCGGCCCTCCATTTTTATTTTTTGTTTTATTTTTTTGAAATCTTTTTTAAAGTAATTATTGCTTTTTATTGATTGTGATTTGCGAAATTGTGAATCAAAGTCAATCACGTGCTAAAGTGCTGTAATTTGATTTGCTTTCGACAAATGCAGTCAGAAAATTAGATTCTCCTACGGTGCATTAATTGCACCATACAATTTTTTTATTTTTATTACAAACAAAAAAAATATTTAAAAATTAAAACGAATTACTTAAGAAATTAATTATACAGCATTTCTAAAGTCATTACCGTTGGATTAAAAATTTTGAGAATCCACTATAGTATTTAGTTTTTTTTGTTATACGTGGATGGTCAAGAGGCCATGGGGCGATTTATGAATCAAAAACTAGATTATAGATTATAGATTATAGATTATATTAATTTAATTATAGGATATTCTATATGAAATTGAAAGAATTAAAACAATATGTGTACTAAGTGTACGTTTATTTGGATTTTTTTATAGTCAAAATAATTTTTTTAATAAAAAAAATCTTTTTCAAATTTGTTAACATCGTTCGTTTAGTTAACATTTTAAAAAAAATTTTTAAAAATTAAAAAAATTATTTTTTTTATTAAAAAAACTAAAATTTAAATTTTTACTAGTAAAATTTTTTTATTTTTTTAAAAAATAAAAAATATTTAAAATATTTTTATTTTATTTTAAAATTTTGCGTTATATATTTAAAATAAAATAATAAAAATTAGTTTATTAAAGTAATTATTTAATTTTTTTTTTAAAAATTATTTATAATAATTAAGCGATTAATAAAATTTTATAAAAAGTTTTATTTAAAAATTTTATGAATAAAAACTTTACTTTAAAAAATTTTATTTGAAAAGTTATATTAAATGAATCTTAACAGAGACAGAATTTATAATTTTTTTTTTTTTTCAATTTTTAGCATGTTTACAAATACTGTAAAATGCATCAATGTAAATGCATAAACTAAGAGAATCTATACTTTTAAAAATATACCAATAACAAATAGGTGAATAAGGTATAAATTAGAAATTTGAGAAGCTAAAATATTAATATTATTTATATAAATTAATTTTCTTTTACACTTTGCTATAACTTTATTCCTAAATGAATATAACATAAAAAAACTAAACTTCTTAATATGTACGTTAATGAATTTGTTAGTAAGACTTGAAATATATTTTTGTAGTATGAATCTGAATATTGGTTTCTTTATTTATTTTTCTATCTTACGTATTCTAAGATGCGTTTCGTGAAAGAGGATTAATCCATGGATGCCGTATGAAAATAAACCATTACTTTAACAGCATTGGTTAATTCAAATAAAATAAACATACAACAGAATTTTTCTTCAAATAAGAAATAATAAAAAAAAAAAAAGTCTGATTGTTGCAATATTTCTCAAGAAATAATTAATGGTTGAAATAAGGAAGAATATTCTAAATTAGGCATGAAAGAGGAATGGTTGGGAAAGGTCTAAAGCCATCAACCTTATTTTATATTTATAGATAACGTATTAATTGAATAAAAATGTGTCACACTGTATGGCCTCAATTCAAAGGAGTTAATTATTTACAATTACAGTATTCTTGCTTCATTTTATAACCTTGAAATTGGGTCACTCACATTCAAAAATATATATTAGATGTGTGCATACGTATATGCATGTATATAATTCTTGAATACGACGGATCAAATAACTTCAATGTAATAGAGCGTATATATTTAAACGTGAGATTAAAATATTGTCTATTTAAATTTATAATTGTAGCAATGATAAGTACAGTTGTTATTGTATTA
Source organism: Azadirachta indica (assembly GCA_022749755.1). NCBI lineage: Eukaryota > Viridiplantae > Streptophyta > Magnoliopsida > Sapindales > Meliaceae > Azadirachta > Azadirachta indica. The sequence continues at coordinate 17,196,310 of CM040444.1, forward strand.
TTATACATATTTACATCTGTGAGATTGAAATATGACGTCTTTAAAATTATAATTATACATTTATCGATCTTTAGAAGTTGTAAGATTTTTAATTAATAATATTTTGATTTTAATTCTCTGTATAATACATATTTTTTAAAAATAATAATTTCTTTCTCATATTGATATACTTTTTAACTTCTTATCATTGACATAAATAATGGAGTATAAATATGTGTGATAATTAATAAATATTATCTGTCGTGTAAAACAAAATATTTATTGAATATTTTAAATTTTAATAATTATTATAATGAATTAATTTTAGAATGAAAATATCTACGAAAAAGAAAATTTAATAAACAGACTTAACAATACTAGGTATAATTTCCATCTCACTTAAAAAATTTCCTTAAATAATTCTTGTCTTTTTCATAGGTCACAATATTTTGCGAGGACAAAATATTAGTTGACAAATGCTTTTTGTGAATGAGGTCAAATGCCACATTCTACACTTATGAAATGTAATATAAATTGATTTTAAAATTTTATGAATTGATAGATTTGTTTTCTAATATTGAGTTGATTGAATTATAAACCAAAAATAAATAAATTATGAGTAGTGCTCTGTAACAAATTTTACCTAATTGATGTGACTATATTATTAAGTCCTTATCATTTGTCCCACTTTTTCAATAAAATATAAAAATTAAATAATATAATACAATCACAGTAAATTTATACAAATAGAAATTCTTTTTTTTAATAATATATATATGTACAATTTAATTTAAGTAAATCTTGCTAATTGATGATAAAAATATAATAAAATTAGGATTTAGGTCAATTTGTATAAATTATTATTATTTTTTAATAATATACATATATGCATCGATATGTAATTTAAATTTGGTAAATCTCGCTAGTTTGGAAATTCTTTACCTGAAAATTGCCTTTGCTCTGTCAAGAAATACCATTGTAAAGTTAACTAGAAAATCAGACCTTTCCCCATTTGAAACCAGAATTAAGTATTTACCGTTACGCTATTAGTAGACTTTTGAATGATTCATCTTTAATCTTGATTGCTACAATAATTTTCAGTGTCATGGTTAGGTATTGTAGGACCAGATTGTGGGCTCATCGTGGCCCAAATCCATCATTTTTTATTTTATAAATATGCCCAAATCCATCATTAATTACCCTTTTTAATATCAATTTTGTCATACATTTAGTAGGTGTGAAATGCAATCTTATCTCTCGTGTTTTTTTTTATGCAATCTTATCTCTTAGTAATAATTGATTTGTTTAAAGTTTTTTTTTTTTTTTATAAAAAAATTCGATTTTATTTTGAGTGTTAAGATTTTAATAATAATAATATTTATTTATTTATTTTCTATTGCTATCTCCGTTTATTACTTCCGTAGCATTCTAGATGTTAAGACACAACACATTTAAATGAGATGCTTCAAATTCAAATCAGATGTAGCAAAGTAAGGGGCAAAATATTCACTATTGGAATATAAGAAAATCATAGTACATAATTATATATTTTAGAGATTTAAGTTGTGGGTTAGGGTTCCTTGAGACTCTGCTATAAGTTTGTTGTTAACGTATATATAATTTTGACTTACTACTAGCACACAACACACGTACACATTTAATTACTAAATATATTGATAGGGGTTGAATTAAACAGTCAAGTTCACATCCATAGTTACATTTAAATTAGTAAGAAATATAATATATAATATTTTAATTTTATGTTTTATTTCGTTTACTAAACACTTTCTACTGCTATATATTTTTTAAAAATTAAATAGAAATATAACAGTTTCAGTTACATCACACGCATACTCTTAGTAACATTAGAAATCTTGATTTATAATATACCAACAAATAAATCTTTGATTCTTTATTACATGATGAAGTATTTCGATCTCTTTGTTTCAACTTGGAAGAACAGTTAATCTTTCTTCAAAATGGGGAACAACCGATCGAGATTTGTTTCCATATTTTGCCATACAACTGCTGATGTGTAATACTTGTTTTGGTCCAAAGTTGCAGAGCAGTTGAGACATGAAAGAATATTTAACCTAAACGAAATCAATATCTTATAAGTTAGTTAGGGTTTTTCACGCCATCTTAGCTCATGCATTTTGTTCCTATATACCATCATTACTTACAACTCATTTATTAAATTTTTCTATATTTATTAATCCAAATATATCCCTCTTTTCTCATGCAACCATTGCATTTCACCTACTACAAATTAATATCAACCTGACTCTCCAAATATATATAGACTTTCATACATTTCCTTAATTTGTTTGCAAAAACTCCATAACCAGAACTCAAAGAATTTTTTTTTTTCGTTCATTTGCTAACATATATAGATATATATAAGTATGCTCTAAAATGATGATTTGATGTGAGCTTGGATGATTTGCCGCAGTTAGCAGTTCCTATCAACTGAAGTTTTTGTATGGATCTTTTCTGCTTAATTTTCTTCTCTCTTCTGTTTCTTTCTCCATTTTTCTTCTGCTCTTTCTGATCTTTTGATCATCAATCATTGCAGGTGAGTACAACATGGCCATTGTTCAAAATCTAATGGAAAGATTGAGGCCACTGGTGGGCTTGAAAGGCTGGGATTACTGTATTCTCTGGAAATTGAGTCATGATCAAAGGTTATATATGTAGATAACAAATTAAACTCATCTCTTCTTTCTCTTTTTTGTTCTTATATGAATACTTCGGATTTGTTACAGGTTTCTTGATTGGATAGATTGTTGCTGTGCTGGAATTGACAACACTCAGAATGGCGATGAAGAACTTCATTTTCCAGTGTCTCCTGTTCTTCCTTGCAGAGATGTCTTATTTCAGCATCCGAGAACCAAATTCTGTCAACTTCTCTCCCTACCTCCTTCTTCCATTCCTCTCGATTCTGGGTACGTATATATATATATATATATGTTCATCAATATTTTTCATTCCCTAATATTTATTTCTTCAGCTGGTTCTCTCATCATATATAATTCAATCATAATTTGTCAGGATTTATGCACAAACCTTGATATCAAACCAACCTCTCTGGTTAAACTTCTCTAACAGCTCGGATTTAGATGTTATAGAGGTGAGAACACATCATCTTCTTATTATCGAAGTGTGGAAAATTTTTGTCTTTGTCATCTATATAATTTGAAAATTTTAACTTTCCTTCGCAGGAAAGTCCAGTTTGGACTAGGGTTTTGCTTCCTGTGATGGGAGGACTAATTGAGTTGTTTGTTACTAAAGAAGTATGTAAACTTTTTTTCATTTAAAATTAATATATTATTACAGGAATTAAATTTGAGATATCTAATTCATTCCAATTTATGTATTGTATGTACAGGTACCTGAAGATCCCAGTATCATTGATTTTATCACTGCACAATGTAGCGTATCAGTGGAGCAGGAATCTATGATCACTAATACAACCAGTATTAATAATATGGATGTCAGCAGTTCCTCAGTTAATAATGTGCAAGCCAACAACAATTTCCCATCACAGGAATTGGAAAATATGAATGTTCCATACGACATTTCGGTTGATCGAATCCATATCTGCAATTCTCCGATGAATTTCCTGCAGCAATTTGGTTGCAGTACTACTACTCCTTCTGGAAGTACTAAACGTCCCAGAAATGATCATAAAGTGTTTTTCGAAGAATCGCAATTGCAAGATTCAAATGTAATTCAGAAAATGGATGCAGTGACTAATAATAACAATAGTAGTACTGCAAACATGCATGATCAGAAGGACTTGATCAAACCGGAGAAAAATGGACGATCTGATTCAGTGTCAGATTGTAGTGATCAGATTGACGATGACGATGATGTAGTAAAGTATCGGCGGAGAACCGGGAAAGGTTCTCAGGCAAAAAATCTTCATGCTGAAAGGAAGAGGAGGAAGAAGCTCAATGACAGAATGTACGCTCTTCGAGCTTTGGTTCCGATAATCACTAAAGTAATGGAAATAGTTAATTCTCTTTTTCGATCTCTCAAATATTTAAAATTTTCGAAATACATTCTTTGTTTTTCACATATCAAATACGTTTTACGTTTTGTTTTCCGTGTTTGCAGTTGGATAGGGCTACAATTATAGTGGATGCGATTGCTTACGTGAAGCAGCTCCAAAAACAAGCGCAGGAACTGCAAGAAGAGCTGGAAGAGAATTCGGATGATGATGAAGGGAAGAAAAATGGAAACATGGGCAACAATGGCAACAACCAAAACAATGTCAAATCAGAGAGTTTAACCCAAAATGGAATGGTAAAAACTGAACTTGATAAATCTTCAGATGTGTTTCGTATGGGTAATGGCAGTTTCCAGAAACAAGATCAAGCCTCAGGAAACACTAATGAGAAAGGACAACAAATGGAGGTAATGTAATATTCTTCAACACTCTCTTTTAGAATATTTTTTGTTTGCCTTATGAGGATAAACTTTCGATAAAATAAGGAAAATTTTAGTACTAATCTGAAAATGTGATGAGTTTTACCTCTCAAAATATGCCCAAAACAAGTACATCGAAGAGAAATTCTTAAAAAGAAAACAAGAAAAAAAATACATGAAATGAATCGTAAACCATATATAATGAATTAATAGAACTTCTATATTGAAAAACAAAGTGATTTCATTACAAGAAAAACCCAAATTAGCCATTATATTGCCAAAATTTCTTGAAATTAAACATCTTAACGTTTTTTGTGTGTTAACAATTCTCTCTGAAGAAATTGAATGAAATGATTGATTTGTAGCCGCAAGTGGAAGTTGCTCAACTAGATGGAAATGAGTTGTTTGTGAAGGTGTTTTGTGAACATAAGCCTGGCGGGTTTGTGAAACTAATGGAAGCTTTGAATTCTTTGGGTCTGGAAGTAACAAATGCAAACGTTACCACCTTCAGAGGACTTGTTTCCAATGTTTTCAAAGTAGAGGTAAACAATCAAATTCTCTTGGAAACAACTGAAAGATGATATCAATGACAAAATCTTGATCAGTACTTAATGCTTTAGTTTTTTAAATTTGGTGGCAGAAAAGAGATACCGAAATGGTTCAAGCTGATCATGTAAGGGATTCGTTGCTCGAGGTGACGCGAAATCCGGCAATTGGGTGGCCGGCAAATATGGCAAAAGCTTCTGAGAGTGTCAACAGTGGAATGGAATATCATCATCAGCAGCAGCATCATCTTCACACTCACCATATGAATTCCCACCACCACCACTATCTCCATCACCTTCATAATTAATTAGCTTAGGGTTTCACAGGATCAGAAAAAGATATCAACTATGATCACATGTTTTCATTTTCTTTCACGTATGATTTTGAATAAGGACTTGGATAGAGTAGGCTATGCTGGTCTGAGCTAATAATTATACATTAAATACTTTGCAGTTTTGCATCAGAAATAATAAACTGTATTTCTCGGAGAATTTCATAAAATGGAGAGAAATGTTATTGTATTAATATTTCCACTCGTATTTCCAAAAGTGGTATAAGCTTTTATAAAAAAATTGAATTTCAAAATAACAATTCATTTTTTTTATTCAAATCATTTATTAGCTTATCATGATAGACTATCGATGTGATTAGCATTTTGATTCTTAAAAGTTCGCTGATAAATTTTGAGACATGATTGTTGATATTGAGAAGCATTTTTGTGGTTGATACATCTTTAATTAATTTTTTAAAAATAAAACTTAGAATTTATGTAATAAAATAATTAAAGAGAGAACTAATTAATAACCCAAATTTCCATCAATAATATTACAATCAAGTAAGTAACAAAAGTAAACATGTAACAATGTAGATATCAATCCCAATCTTCCATCTTTGAAAATCAAAGCTTACAAAAGAACAAGATGGTTCCAACACTGGGGGCTGCTGCTTCGGCGGTGGTGCTGCAATAGCTACGGGATTGTTGTCAGAATTTTGTTTTACATCAATGCTGAATCTCATTCCTCCAAGGCAGTGACCTGCTACGTTACAAATAAACCAATATTTCTTTGCTTCTGTGAGTGTGATTTGATCGTTTCCACTCTCATATTTTGCTATCACTCCGTTGCTTGCATCGCATGATCTGTACGTGCTTTCTGTTACTTCATACACATTATGCTGCCCCTTTGTATATTTGAAGTCTACATTATTAAAGTTTAAATTATTAATTAACAAAATCTGCTTAGTTTGCAAGCTTTCAATTAAGGGACAAGCCACCACTGTAAGCATAATCTATGGATCAAAGCTACACAAATTAAGCAAAAACAAGACATAATTAAGGAAAGAGATGATTGATTCATACCAAGAACATCTTCAACACTGAAATTGTATTGCTGTGACCATGAATCAAAATTAGCCCCACTGTTCCAGTACTCATCGTCACCCACTGTATGAACTTCGGATTTGATGCCCTTCAGGAAGAAGAACTTGATCACGAGAATAACTGGGAAGCAAAAATATCTGAGGATCTTTTGATCTTCCATGGGGAATTCTGAAATTAAGACTAATACTGAAGATGGTGGTGGGGAAAAGTGTTTTGATAATCTTTTGAAGTAGTTTGTGTGTGAAGCAAAAGACTAATACTGAAGATGGTGGTGGGGAAATGTTACCATTTCTTTCTTGTTTTTTTTTTTGGGGTCCTGTTGTTTGGTTGGCAAGATTATTATATTGTTTAATTTATTAAATTTGGAACTTCCATTAGAGAGGAGTATATATAATATGAAATACAACTAGGTACAAATCGTTTGGTTGTAACTCTTAACCTTTCATTATAATTTCCAATATTTATATAGACAGAAAAATTATAAAATGATGCAATACATTTGAATGGACTGTAAAATGACCTTAAAATAAAATAGGAGAATGAGAAAATGTCAAATAGATAAAGATAAAATTTTTTGTAAATATATAATTGGAGACAATTTTCAAGTGAGAAAGGGAGCACCACCCACAAAGCTCAAAAGAGTTAAATTAATTTGTTTCTGAGTTCTAATTACCACCTCATGATTTCATCAACAGATACACATACCAGAGCAAATTCCCTTATCTTTCATCATTTGACATATATAACATGGGTGTGATTTGGATGGTGAATTATGAGATTTGAAATTCATCAATCAATGAGGGTTCAGTGAAGTTTATGGGCATTGATTGCATGTAATCCTGGCCATGGAGTAGTAAATATTGTACTCTCCAGCCTCAAAAGATGGTAAGCATTATATATATATATATATATATATATATATATATGGTGCCCAAAATGATGGTAGAGGAAACTTCAAAGGAAAGATAACCCCTTTCGGCTTTTGCTAGAAGCTAGACCTATACATGCCGTGCCCTATCATATGAAAGAAATGTCCATAGTAACAGTTTTCACGTCCTCATTTATTTATTTATTTATTTTTTGATTTGCTGGGTACTTACACATTCTATATAGATATATGTATATATTGCTTACAACTTATTTCGAAATCACTAAAACTATATATGAATAAATTCATTTGAAACCCAACTTAAAAATTATCCTATAACATATCAATATTTTATATTTAAATAAATAAAAAAATTGACTTCTATAAATACATGAAAAGAATATTTTAAGCTCAAGATTGAGACAGGAAGGGGAGCATCTCTAGGTTAAATGATGGTTTTCATATTTTGGTCCCTCACTTTTAAGTTATTTTATTTGAAATAATTTATTAGGGATTTATTTGATAAATTGAACAAACCATATGTTTATTTACAAAAAAGTATAAAATCAGGGGACTCGATGTAACTGGGCCAGTTTTCTCAAAGCATCCACCTGTTTCTGATTAAAGCCACACTCTTTAGCCCGACAGTGAAGGGCATTTATGCCCAGCTGCAATTTATTTTCAATTTTCCCCGAAAAAGCCGAAAAAGGAAAGCAAAATCTTTTTCAAAAAATCCACCTCATTTACTTTTTCGCTTGCTCTGGAACTCTGCAGCCAACTTTTACATACTAAAAAACCCTAAAACCCTGAAACCCACAGAACCACCGGGAAAACACCCGTAATCCATACTCTCCTCGCTCTCCACCTTCACGATTCCATCAATGGCGGCATTCACAGGAGGCCGATTCAAGGAGCTTCTGAAGAAGTACGGAAAAGTAGCGCTCGGGGTCCACTTTTCCGTCTCTGCCGCCTCGATCACCGGCCTCTACGTCGCCATCAAGAACAACGTCGACGTCGAATCTATCTTCGCCAAGTGGCACCTCCCAGGACTCTCCTCAAAAAACCCAGATGAGATTTCGTCATCCCAATCCGCCGACGGGTTCGTTCTAGAAAACCACCCAGATGTAAAAGATGTGAGTTTCAGTAGTAATAGTAGTAGTAAATCAACGATGGTGATTGGAGAGGAGGGGAAGAAAGAGAGGAATCGGACGGCCAGCTCGCAGCGTCGACCGGTGGAGCACTGGCTTTGGCTGTGCTCTGTAACAAAGCGCTTTTCCCGATAAGAGTGCCGATAACCATAGCGCTTACGCCTCCAGTTGCGAGATTCTTGGCCAGGAGGAGAATTATCAAGACCAGTGTATGAAAGGTTTTTTTGTTTTATTTGGTTCTGTTTTTGCCTTCTATGTATGTGGGCATTTGTTGTGTATGTTTATTTTAAGTAACGTCAAAAAGGAATTTTTGGAAAATATTTGGAAAATTGATTTAATAAATTTATAAATTTGCATACCAAATTGCGGGAATTTCTTGGTATTGTTATGTTTCTTATTGGTATTTAATTAAAAATATTTAAAATGAAATAGAGTAATTATATTTTTAATGGTTGGCTGCTAGTGGAGATGAAGGAGAGCAATAATTTGGGAATATGAACATTTCCTATACATTAAAACGGAGTTTCCCTTTTGGTAGACCTGAGAAAACTTGTTTTTATCTGTTATTCAAGAACCAAATGGAGAGCAATTGTTTGCAGCTCTGGAATTGTTTCATAGTTTTTTCATTTATGGTCTGCCCCTGGTGTCCAAGTGGTTAATTACCTTGAAAATGGATCAGGCGACCACCAATGTGGTAAAGCTGTTCTTCTTGTTCGTTTAGATGTGTTATTTGGAAGCCTTTTATCTTGTAATGCTGGAATCTGTGAACTTGGGTCATTGTGGTGGTGGATTCTTGCATACATAGGAAGGCATGAGTTTGTGCTTCCTGACGTAAGATGAGATGTTTGAATTTATTCCAGCTGAAGGTTTGGAAAACCAGAACAATTGCAGTTAGTTTAATATTTTGGGGAAACTTAATGTAGCTTAAGCAAGCGATATGGTCAAGTTTCTGTTGGAAGATTTGTATATGTTGTGAAACAGGAAAAATAAGAGTGTATTACCAATGACAATGGAGAACAGATGTTTCTGCAAGACAAAGGCAGTAGAACATGAAAAACATGTTGTGGACAGATGCTAATCGTGCATAGATGATTTTCTTTTGACAGAAAAGAGTATCACAATCAATTTTTGCTATGAAGAGTGACCGTGTCCTGTCAGTTTTTAGGTATCACAAAATGTAAAAATTGTTTCTTGTTTTACCTTGGCATAACAGATCCTTTGTTGCATACATTAAGGAAGTTGCTGGCAGCAATTGCTTTCTAGAATTAGTCAAGGATGAGGATGATTTGTGGGTTTTCGTACTCTTTTAAGTTTTCTTTGTCAAGGTATTAATAATTAAGCTGTCCATGGTTTTAAATTATTAGCAGGGCTAATTTGAGGCACATGTCGAAGGCAGTCCTGTTTGAAGCAAAAGGCTAGGTAGCCAAATAAGTTAAAGCTTGTGTTTTAAAGCATTCTTTGAAAATTTTTCTACTTGTGTCATAATACTTGTATAAAAAAATTTAATTGCAATTTCTATTGAGGACAAAGTGCTCACTTAGGTTTTCCTTTTCAATTTTTTCTATCATTAAGTTGTGAGATTATCAAGGATTAAAAAGTTTGTTTTATCCCAAGCTTAAAATTTGAATTTCTGTTATATTTTTTTCTTTGAAAAAAAATTAAATTGTTTGAAATATCTTTATTTTATTGTAAAGATTTTACTCATTTGTCTCCTAAGAGAACTTGTATATTAAAGTAATTACACAATTTTTGCTAAAAGATGTGCTCAAACAACATTAAAAACACTATTCATAAAGTCTCTTGCAGTAAAAATTTATTTAAAAATATTCTATTTGAAAAGTTAAACCAAACGAATTCTAACACTGATTGAAGTGTGAATTAAGGTAATCCCTTGAGGGTTACATTCATGAACACTCCAGATCATATAAAAACCCTGCTGCATAGTAACACTTTGTTTTACACATATTAATGGCTCACGAACCTTGATAACAAAAATAAAAGCAAACTTAGTGCAAGACAAATCTTGAACACAAAAAATTATAAAACTACAACGAAATGTCAAATAAGAATTCGTAGGATAATCTTTTCTCAAATTATAATTGATTCATAATCAGTAATAAAGTAGCATAGTAAAATAGTCAATCCAAAACTTTACTGCTTGCTTGATCCTAATTAAAATAGTATTAAGGCAATTTGTGAACACAAAAAGTTGGCAGCCAAAAAAACGAAAAACAAAAATTATTGTCGTGTTTGCTAAAAAAAACTTCCATATGAAAACCAAGATGAGACCGAGCAATTTGCTCCAACAAAACTGAGCTAATAAAATTCGCAAAGCTTCCAAACAAGAGTGAGGAATATTTCTAATCACAATTCATATGAACACAACATTTGTAAAACAAGAAAAGCCTTTACAGAAAATAGATTGCGAAAATTTGGAAATACTGGCAGCAACAAAAAAGACCTCACCAGCTCCAAGGAAATGCTGGGCAGTTGACACCTCAAAGCATGTACTATGACTGTTGCAAATTCTTAAATTCATCACAATCAGCTCCAACTTCATTAAGTGCTGATAAAAGCTTTGGTACAATTTTAGCTAGCATCAGCTTAAAGCCAACTGAGGTTGAATTTGTGTTATCCTTGTCACTTGCAGATGCATCTTTAGTGAGAGACCCAATTAAGCAGCCCTTCATGTATGCATCACAGGCCTTAAGAATGTAGTAACCACGCCTCCTGAAATGGTCTTTGACAAGCTCATCAAAGTCCTGCATTTATCATTCACATTGTGACAATATTACAGTTATTAGTAATTAAATTGTTGTTATTAAACAATTCCTGGACAGAGTAAAAGAGGACGTGTTTCTGCTTTCGATAAGATACCTAAACACCAAAGATATACAATGCCATGTCTCATGCATAGTAAACACACAAATAAATGAATATGTGGTTCATTCACTCTCTAACATAAAATGTGCTCTACTTATTCACTCAACTTTTACCATTGTACTTGAATATGTAACTGATTTTGAAACTTTTTTTTTGAAGGTTCAAGTAGTTCATAACTCAACTCTTAACTCAAATGAGAGAATGTGCGAATCTTGTTTCCACATATCACAAATTCCATACACCCTGCAGAACAATCACGCCAGGCACATATTTGCAAACATGGTTGACGCATATTCCAGGAAGGAGCATGTGGGGATGCTAAATGCCAAGTAAAACTAGCACCATAAACAATGATATTTTTATGAGTCAGACAATCTGACATGTAATGAAAAAGAAGAACCATTTTTTTTTTTTTTGAGCCACATGGTTTCTGCAGATGAATCTGAAACTTCTAACAATTAAAAGAGCTATATATGCCCCAATATTAACAACCTCATGACTGTCTAAACCCTGGAGATCACAAAAAACTGGAAGTAAAATTATAATCACCACCAAACAGATAGAAAAACTGGTAAGACAAGTGAGAGTAACAATCACCTTAGGAGGCCTCCGCATAAGATACATCATTGTCTTGCAGTTAAGCAAGAAAGTATTCTCATTGTAAGCCAAAGAGTTTTTCTCTCCTTCGGCTGTTCCAACCTGCTTATCATACCCAGCTTCATTAAAATATGGCTTAGAATTTAGCACCAATCCTTGGAGCGAAACCAGGACTTGAAGAATGCTAGATGAAGTTGGATCCCAGACTTCATTTCCTCTGCCAGTCCATGTATTCAGAAGGCTAAGGCATACATTGCCTTCCTCATATAAATTAGGATTTATCCTCCAACCACCAGAATGATAGTATGCTGACTGCAGCATCACAGACTTGGTCAGAAAAAAAGGATGAACACATCTACATTTTTCTTGTTCATCAAATTCAGAGGACAAAAAAATACTTGAGTTCGGTGAACATGATCAAAGTGTAGCTTCCGAACCAAAGATACTTGTGAACATCATTTCAGTATTTCTTACCGGTGGAACGTCAGGATACCCAGGAGGTAGATGAAAATCAAAGAAGAAGAGACCATCTTGATAAGGTGTTCCATATGCCCCAACTATTACTGCTCTTAAGAGATCCATTCGGTCTTCATAAACCCGTACATAGATCCCATCTGTTAAATATTAACAACACCTTAGACCAAAGAATGATATAACAGATGATGTTGCCAAGCTACCAGAAGATGTTATATAAGATACCAGCCTAATCCTTACCAGGCAGATTGTTCTGGAGGATGTTCCAACCTTGCTGGACCTTCTTCAACCACTTCCTTCCAGTATTAGTCTGCAATTGTAGTATTGATTAAGAAATATCAATGCTGAGGCAACACTAAATGGGCAAAGGTATAGACCCAATTGTCATGAAATGACAACATCCATGCCATGCTGATTAAAATATAAAAGACCTTCAAATTTTACAGAAAAAAAGAACATATTTGGTATTTCCTTAAACAATAATGTCATTTTCAAATTATCTTACTGCCCATGTAATTGCCTTCTTAGTTACTACACTATAATACAATAGGAGTTAGCTGGTGCCATATCATATGCTTAAAATTTTCTGCCTAATTAAATGCATATCATATGCTTAAAACAGAACACTAAGGAGGGAAAATCAGAAAAGAGATAAAGCTCATACAGTAAAATTGAGATAAAACAAATGATACCTGTTCACTTGTACCAAGAAAATTATGATCGAGAGGATCTTTAACTATATCAAAGCGCTTGAAACCCAAAAAGTCATCCCTGTGACAAGCTGGTTTCTCTGATTCTTCTTTCCTCAAGTTGAATGATGGTTGTGCTGCATCTGAAAATTCTGTTGCCTCATCATTGAAATTTTCCTCTTTCCCATGACTGCTTTCCACACCACAATTGTCAATCACCTCAGACCTTTGAGAGCTGGACTCAGTACCAGAATCTGTTCTCCTTGTTATCATTCCCTGGGATGGGAGTTCATTGTCAATTTTAGAATCCAAACAACCTGGATCTACATTTTTCCGTCCCCGTGAGAATATTCCAGATGCCAGTCTGGTAACAAACCCAAGTGCAGCTAACGGGAGAGACAAAGCAGCATTTCTTCCAGAATTATTTTCTACACTCTCTTCCACCTCAGAATTCATGCCAGTCGCATTTTGTGATCCAGTTTCCTGAACACCATAGACTGATGTCAATTACTCAACCAACACAAAAAGAAATATCTAAGGTATTAAATTTAAAAGGCGTTGTTCATCAACGAATTATCAATTTAATTGCAGCGATCATTGGAACTGACCACTTAATGGTTAAACATTCACAATATAAGCGAAGGGAAGCTGTTTCCCAATGAGTTGTCATCATTTAGGTCATCTAAAAGCATATCATTGTTTGTCAGAGACACAATTGAGAAGATAAACCATTTTTCCTGATCTAGACATCCCAGCATGAGGTTGCATACTGGTGACCTCCCTCTGATTGACGTGAAACATATTTTAATTTTTAAGAATAAAATTTTTAATTTGAGGACATCCACACAATTGTTTCAAACGAACCTCTTGAGCATTCTCAAGAGCATCCATCTCATCATCATTAACCGTTTCCCAACTAGCAGCATCATCACTTACATCACTCCCGGCAGCAACAGACTCATCATCATCGTCTCGACCAACAACATAAATTGCTTGAGGTCCAACCTAAAGACAAGACGAAGAATCAGTTCATCAAATCAACAACCATGCTGAATCTTTTCAAAGCAAAGAAAAGAAAGTAAATATCATATGACTAAAGACAATCACAGACTGCAGTAAGAACCATTCAATTTTATGCAGCAGCAGAAATCTCCTACAAGTTTTCCAAACTCAAATCTTACCTCCCCAAGGTTTACTTCACATCAGTAACATCCCACTCATGCTGCTTCGACCATTGAAAGCAGCTGATGGAGTTGTTAAATCCAATACCATAGTATCATCTAATGAGATATAGCAGCCAACATTTTTTTTTTTTTTTTTGGTGGGTATTAGTCTATTTCATGCATAAGTAAAAAAGAGTGAATTTCTAAGTTATTAAAACATAAAAGTCATAACAGTGACAGATCCACAATTAATGGAAACAAAAAGTACATTCCATGAAGACAACCAAACATATACTTCACGGAATGAAGGAGAGCAAACTTACCGTTGATACCATTCCATCAGCCCATGTAACTTCAATATCACCATTCTTGAGGCCGGTTATATTCCCAACCCAAGATAGATCAGTGAAGTCCATAGAAGCTTCATCGCCTGATACATCCTCAGCTTTTTTACATCCTGAGCGCTTTTTGGCATCCTGTTTAACCTCATTTGATCCAATCTTCTGCTTTGATTCCTCAACGGAGCCGGCTTTTTGAGCAAGGACTGAAACAGGGGACAAACGAACAACTACATCCCCATAACAATAATCATAATCTGAATGCCCCTCCAGCTCATACACACTTACAATCTCCTCCTTGTCAAACTCCCGAGGATCTTCTGCCCTAGCAACTGGCTTTAACCACCTTACACATGCTGTCCGCTCTTTTGCATTAACAGTTTTCACAACCCCAACACGCCTGTCTTCACAAGTATCATCATCACCATCAGCCGACTTCTCCACCACATACTGTTCTGGAACAAATTCATGATCGCCAGGACTATCAATAGGAATCAAAGTTGTCGCATTTAGTCCATGTTCTGTTGTTCCATCTTGCCATGCCACATTAACCCTTGTCCTAGTATTGACTATCAACAGGGCTTTTTCAAAATTTTCCTCTTTCTTTCGAGACTTCTTATCTCTCTTAATTACAACCTTACGGATCTTTTTCCGATGAACAGGCCAAGGTTCATGGCCAGGCTCCTTTGAAACAGATGATGAACGATTACGATAGCTAGATTCAGAAGAAGCTTTATTAAGAATAGTTCCACTGTTTCCATCAGACGAAGTCACTGAATCAAGATCCATGGATTCACAATTCTCATTTAGATCCTCAACTGCAACCTCTTCTGAATCACAACCGCTTCCCAGTTGATCATTATCTAACTCACTTTTGCTGGAATCATAAAGTTGCAATTTTGACAAACCCTTGTCTATTGGAATGGAGGATGATTTTGCCGAGGACGGAAAAAGACACCAGTCCCCAACTTGCCAATTTGCATGTGCAAAACAAGACAACAATTTTAAGTTCTTTGAGCTCTGTTCCTCAGCTGGGGGAGTAGAAGAATCAGGTCCATAGCCAGCAGATGCTATCCAATAAATAAACACAGATCCAGCAGTCACTTTAGTAACAGTACCTTCCAAACGATTAGCTTTCCACAAGCCAGATAACCACCTAGAATTCTTGAAAACAGATGAAGAGGTTGCCCTTACACGCTGTCCAGGGTAGTAAGGAAAATGGCCATCATCTTCAAGGGTAGTTTTTGGGGTTGGTTTGAGACGCATTGGCTCAGCCCTCATAACTTTACACACAGAACCATCATCAAATAATACAGTCACGTTGTCAAAGACATCATTAATTCTACCGAGCCAAGGACCAAGTACAACATAATCACCCACAGTGAATTCTCTCACACGTTGCAACTGTTTAGATGATACATCTTTTACAATAGATCCATCAGGAGCTAGCAAATCAACGGAAATATTGGCATCTACAACAACACCCACTTGCCCAGTTGGGTCTGAAGCAGCAGCAACATAATCCCCATGTAAGAATCCCCGATCAACAACTGTTACATCACTAATATTTTGGACTGGCTCAGTGTCATCCATCCAAAGTACTCGCACCTGTTCAGCTTGAAGAGAACCACACTTATAATTATCAGCACCACTGTTTCCATCACCATTCTCAACAGCATTATTATTGCTTTCATCATTGTCTTCATCCTCTTCTTCCCCATCTTCATCATCATCATCATCATCATCATCATCTTCCTCATCATCTTCCTCAGCACTTATGCTGCTATCAGAATCTGAGTCACCTGCAACTTCACTCACAATCCCAATCACACCACTCTTCTTACTTCTGACAACATCTTGTCTATATATATATGGAACAGTATGCAAGTTCCTAACAACTTCACTCAGTTTGTTAACTTCATTGCCTTTACTATTTACATTTGGTTCACAAACATACCCATTCATTGTAGAATAATCACGAGACAAGGAATTATTATCATGCACACTTGTTGTAGGCTCGTCAGCATTGGAAGCAGTCCCACATTGCTCAGACTCCATCTAAAGATAAAAGTTTAAATATTGTTAAGATCACTATTCTGAATCTTATCATTCAATCCAAACATATCATATATGACAAAGTATCAGTCAATGCGCAATACTATTCTCTCCCCTATCATTATCTTAATTAAGCTTTAAAACTCTTTAAGATTTTTCATTTTGTTTCACTAATATTGTTACTGAGAAAACCTATGAACACTCATCTTAATCAGGTCATTAAACATTGACCAATGTTGATCCCACCAAAGCTGGACTTTGAGAGGGTTGTTTTGGAGACAGTCCTACCCTTTAGTATATTTTCACTGGCAGCTCTTAATACACTTACCAATCAAATAGTTCCACCATTACACTAAGCCATGGCCCCTAAATCATGCAAACCCCTAGATAAATACATCTTAATCCATCCCAATCAATGTCAAATATGGGAAAACCCATCACCAACACCTCACATTCACATTTATCCAACTTTTCTCCGGTTTCTCAACAATTAAAACTCCAAGAACTTTTCAATAAAGAAACAAAATCCAAATAACCCACTGTAACAAATTAAACGATTGTCATAAAAGAATTAACATAAGCATTAATGTGCAATGATTGTTATAGCTAATTCCAGCTCATTATAACGGTACACTATTTCAAATCAATCAAACGTAAAACAATAAACAAAAAATAAACCAAAAAGAAAAGAAAAGCCCACTTAACAAAAACATTCATCCGTGCACACACAAACATTTACAAAGGGAAACGAGAATCAAACACGAGACAAAAAACCAACACACAAAAAAAATAATATGAAAATAAACAAAAGATTAAGCCAGCTGAAATAAACCCGAAAAAACAATCATTTAATTAATCACACAGAAAACACCAGCTCAAATCCTTGAAAAAACGACATTACATGAACATTAAGCTTCAAAAACAAATGAAAAGAAAATCGTCCACCTAATTGAACGAGATTTAATCGTGGGATTGCATAATGATCCGTAAAGAACTTACCTTTCAAAAAGAATCTGTAAAAAAAATTAGCAGAGCTGTGTGATTTTTTTCTTCTTTTGTTTGAATTTTTTCTATTCTGTTTTTCCCGTAGGGAAGAAGGAGAAACGCTATTGGGTGTTTTTTTGGATGGCCGTTCGAAGAAGAGAATATAAGGAAACAGGGAGGAGGGGCGAAATCGTAAATATGATGGTGGTGTAGGGGTATTTTGTAATTTAAAGCTGTCGAGACGTTTTTCCGTTGGGACTTATTTACCCTTGCTTAGTGGATGATGACGTGGCGGTGTCCAATAATTTGGTGATTCATATCCGCCGTTGGATTTGATGACTAAACCAAACGCTTGACCGAGATGCATGGAGAATTTGATTTTTGAAATTGAAATTTTGTGAAATCTTAAAGCAAAGAAATTGGATGATACCTTCTTTCTTATGGAAAATGGTAGAATAGTTGGAGAAGAAAATTTGTATTTTTTAATTTATACAAGCTTACACAGGTTTTCAAATCAAACATATTCCGATAATTCTTATCATTTAATACAATAGAAGATAACATGATACTATAATCAAATATCATGTACTACATCTACATAATTAAAATGCATTACTATTGTTTTATACTTTATATTTTTAATACCTTGAATTGAACTTGATTAAATTATTTATATGATTATGTTACTCATTTATCTTAGTTTTGCATACATTTTTTAAAAGTCACTGTTACGAACAGTTTAAATTGCATATTATTTATTTCAATATAATAATGACATTAATACTTTAAATATTACTTTTTTATTCAACATATATTATTAGATAATATAGAGCGTTTTATTTATTTTTTTAATTCAAAGATTAGGATTTAGGAATCTCATTAGTTGCTATCCAAATAAAACTTTTCTAATTTTAATCAGTATGAAATTAGCAGTAAACTAATAATTATGGAAAAACTATCCCCAATAATTACCCTTCATTTTTCAATTTTAGAAATAATAACAGTTCAAAATATTATTAAAAAATAAGTAATTTAATTTTTTTTTTTTTAAATAAGAATATATTATTTAAAAGTGTATTTTGTGTTCAAAGGTACAAACATAAAAAAAAAAAAAAATAAATTTTTTTTATATTTGAAAGTACACTTTTGAATCGAAGTGTATTTTAGAATAAGAATATATTTGTTAAAAAAAATTGGATTAATTATTTTTAAATAATATTTTAGACTATGATTATTTCTAAAATTGAAAAGTTGAACATGGTGTCTGTTAAAAATTTCCCTTAACAATATCCTCTTTTAATTAGAAGAGGGGGACTTTTTAGTGAATAGATGGGACTTGCTTACGGAGATAATAATATTTAGCTCCCTAATGTTTAACGTAATAACAAATAAAAAAACTGTGCCCAGAATAGTACATAGACACCTCATTATATGTTATTTCCTCCCTATTAAATCGAGCAGAGAAGCGATCGATCACCTTCTTCCCCACAGAGCACCCGGAGAAGTTGAGAAGATGATTGTGTGCGTCGCCGTTGTAGGGCATCAGGTGAACCATCGATTGAATGATTTCTTACTTCTTTCACCAGTGGAGAGAAATGTGATTTTTTTTTTTTATACTTTTGTTTCTTTCTTTTCAGAACAATCCGCTCTACATACAGAGCTTCACGGAGGCAGATGACGCCCTCAAGCTCCATCACATCGTTCACTGCTCCCTCGATGTCGTCGACGAGCGTGGTACGTAAACTTACACATACATGTACATGAAGTTACATCAATGTGTAAAATTTTGGATGATTTGATCGGAAAATTCCCGTGTGGATGTGATCTTGCTGGAGGTTAGATAAATGTTTGTTTTATGGATTGTTTGGTGTAATCTGAACTGGGCTTTTAAGTAAATGGTGTATTTTTTATGTTTTGCCTTTCGGGATATACTCAATTTGTTAAGAGTTTGTACATTTCGAGCCAGGTTCTAGGGCTTTTGCCAAATGTTGAGAAATGGTTTAGTTTGGATTCTAAATTGCAGATAGTTTGATTTGTTGCTTCAATTCACTATTGTTGTAATTGTAGTCCTATGAGTAGATCAAAAAGCTTTGTATGGCTTATTTAAAGTTGCAATTTCAAATTTTTTATGCCTAACTGTGAAGGTGATTATGTACAGTTAATAATCCCAAGAAATCTGGGCCGACTCTAAACGAGACATTCTTGGGTCTGCTCTATCCAACCGAAAACTATAAAGTGTAAGAAGTTTATTTTTGTTTGTATTAAAAACATATTACTGTATCCTATGTATTGATTTCCTTAGGCAATATGTCTTCTACAGGTATGGCTATTTGACTAACACAAAGGTGAAGTTTATCTTGGTGACCACAGATTTAGATGTCCGAGATGCAGATGTGAGAAATGTAAGTGTTATTGTTTGCATTCAAATTTTCGACAATCAGTAGGAATACATCAGAATTATTGTCTTGTGAGTATCCTACATTCCATGCTCTGCTAAGGTGGAATCACTTATCATGACTGCTGTCAGCAGATTTTCCTTTTTTTTTTTTTGAGCTTTATTTGATCAATTTGATTCGATTTAAATTATTTACATGAAAAGATCCGTGGTATCAGATTTCTGAGATTGGTTTTATTTACAAACAGTCAATAGGATCCCGGTTCTTTAATTGTTAGCTGACTGAAACATGAACTTGATGCTCGGAAATAACTTTTGTAAAAGCAAACAGGGCTTTATTCAATTTGAGGCATTAGATGCATCAGCTGCCATGGTATATTATTTATCTGATTTCCTGATCTGTCTTGATCTATAGTTAGATCTTGTAGATTTGGTAATTTTCTGTCTAGATTTGGAACTTTTGGAACTCATTTGGATTGTGACATTTGAAAGTAGTGATGTTTGCTATTTACATGTAATTCAGAATCTTCTTGACATGAAACAATTATACTACCTTGGATGGATCGGTATATTTTCCTGCCTTCATATTAATTATGACTGCTGGGTGCTTGTTTCTTCTGTTTGGTTCTAAATCATGCACCTTCCAGAATGTTTGTTTAAGTTAGCTTAAAGTTTCTTTTGCATTGAACTGCAGGTTTTCCTCCCCTCTACATTTTTATATACAGTGTGGTTGCTACCTCTTTTTCGGTTGTTGGTAAATGAAATTGGAATGGCGATTTAGGATCTTAGTTTCCTTTGTGAGTAATTGTAATAAAAGAAAAGACCTTGAAAGGTTTAAATATGTTTGCTTAATTCAAAAAGGAAACAAATGAAAGCATGAAAAGAAGAATAAGAAGAGTTTGAATATATGAGCATGCCCTTGTTCATGTGGCTTCTTTTGATTTAGATGTTAAATTCTATACTTCTGAGAGTCTGAGATTAGAGCATGGGATCTGACTTGTTCTTGCTCTTCTGTTTCAACCATTGTATAGTTCTTCAGGAGGTTCCATGCTGCGTATGTAGATGCAGTTTCAAACCCATTTCACGTGCCAGGTAAAAAGATTACATCCAGAACTTTTGCAGAAAGAGTAAGTACCATCGTCAAGTCATTTGGGTTGAGTTCAGCCACATAATTGCTGCCGGTGTAAGATTAAACCTGTTCGAGTTCCCTGCATTTGTCTTCATTACATTTTGTTTTCTCTGCTAGGAATTTGAACAATGTTTGTATCATTTAGTGACATTTTTACAGGAACTTGGATTCTTATTACATGTATCAAATATAGAGCAAGTGATTGTGTTCTTTCCTGTCTTCGTTTACTCCTAGTAACGTTATTCTTTATCCTGGTATTCTCTGCCATTGCATTATGTATATATCCATGTAACGGCAACATGATGCAGTTTTTGAATGTGTCAATGTCAGGATTTTGATAACTCGCAGAAAGAAGAAAAAGATATGTTCAAGTTTTATGGTTATACCATCAGCAATATATTGATTTCGTTGACATTGCCTTCAATCAGCATTTGCTGCGTAAAACAAAAGAATAATTGGAAACATGCATTTGTATAAAACTTGTTCAATGAAATCTTACCCCATGCAGATATTATCTAATATCTCTCAATAATAAGTGATGTAAGTACGGGAAGCGTATAAAGTGATCACATACTAGAATTGAGGAATAAAAATTGAGATACAGCAACCAGAAATTAGTTCAAAATAGTTATGCAGCGGTTGCTCAAATTTTACAAATAAGAGCTAAAGCATGAACTAGAAGCAAGATCAACCAGAAGATTCAAATCAGAATGCTTTAACCGGAGTATTTCCTAAGAAGATGCTGGACTTGATGAAAGCATTCCATGGTGCTAGCAAATGTGCTTGCAGATTACTACTCAATCAAAACTCGTCATCGTCCTCCTCAGCAATGTGTTTTGCAAGCTCTTGCTCTTGCTGTTGTCTCTCCCTCCTCTTCTCAGCACTCTCTTTTTCCTTGTGGGAATTTGGTGGGAAACGAAGTGCACGGACTGCCTCGTTATGCATATTGAGACAGAAGGCAATCCTTGAATTGAATGCAAGTTGAGGTTCATTTGTGGAGTAGATGTCTCCTGTCTCCTTTGATACCATCCATCCATTTGCATGATCCAGTGTAGCGTCAATTGCACCATCACGGATGGCCTTGGCAACAATACTCTCAGCATCAGCAACCGGATTAGCAGAGTCCAATCTCAGTTTCTTGGCAACATCAGCCAGTGAGATACGAGAATAAGAAATGCTGATGTTCCTTAGCCCAGTCCTTATGACATTATGCCGCAGCCTAACAATCAAGTTATTGGTTCTGTCTAAGCTGAAGGAGGTTGAAAACTTCTCAGCAACAGACTTAAAGAGCTCCAAATCCCCAATGCGGACAGCCTGAAATATTGATTCCACAAGGACTAATATATTTTAATATAACCAATGAGTGGAATTTTTAATTGCAAGAGGCCATCTATCAATCAGAGAGGAGAACAACAGAATCCTACTAAACCAGGCTCACAAGGTCATGAAGATTGCTTGTTTTAGGGAACACTTACTCCTATGAAATCTAGAAAAAGATAACCAATCAAGACACAACTATATTATAACCACACATGCAAGGTATTGCTTTTATAGTCGAATTAAAACGATTATGAATCTGAATTTATTAAATCTTGTTCATATTAAATTCAATGGCTCAAGTTCGAGAAAACCAAAACTCACATTCGTAAGCTCAAAATATGGCCTCAAAGCCTTCTCCATGCCTTTCTGCATAAATACAGTCCTCTCCGGAATTTCTCCTAGCAGCAATCTGACAATGATTGCCCACTTGTTGCATTGAACTCGAAAACCGAGGGCGGCAACAGGGGCTTTCCGAGCAGCTTGAAGGAGGGATTCTTTTGCATCTGTGTATTCCAACTGTATTGTCCTAATCTTTCCCAAGTAAAAAAGGTATCGACAAAACTGCAAGAGAAAATAGTTGGCACTGGTATATGAAGGCGAATAAGTAAAGCTTAGAATACTGGTGCCAGAGGGACCAATCATGCATCCGTAGCAAGCAAACATGAATGAAATTGTATAAGTGAGAGTAAGAAAGGCATGCACATCACTGGAAAGACATTTCATTTCAGAAAATCACATCGTTCCTTGCACTAGTATTTCCTCATAAAATAAAGGATGAATTGTACTACAAAATCAGTATTCAACATTAATATCAAGTTAATAAGCCACAATAACCTAATGTTTTCATTATTCAAATAAGCTAAAGCTAGTTTAAACATAAAGACATTGCAGAATGTAGTGTTGACTCAGTGAAAGAGATCCATCAAAAGACAAAGATGCAGAAAATGAAGAGTTACCTGCTGGTTTGAGTGAGCTTCAAATCGAGGTGCCTTTGACCTCAGTTTCTCAGCTTGATCATATAGGTTGTAATGGAGGTAATTGCGCAGTAGCAGATTGAGAAGTGTTTCCTGCATCACCATTGTTATAAAATATAAATACCCAGCAGTGTTATCCAACTATAAGACACAAGCAATATCATCAGAATTTTTTTGATAACTGAAAATTTACCTGACCCAGCTCGTCATGGCGCAGCGTTGCAATGCGGTGCAGTGCAAGGAGGTTCCTATTGCACAAACAAACATTCAAATTAGACCACATTGCAAACCTCTATTATTGCACTCCTTTTTTAGTTCCGTATGTGAACATAAATCACCATCTTCTCAAGATCACTAAATATAATGTTAACAGGTAACTCACCCTCTAATTTCAGCGAGATCACAGGTGAGTTCATAGCAAAGAGAGTAATAGAAGTAGAGTCTGGCAGCTAGAACATCAACAGTTCTCCTATTCACGTTTTTCAACCGTGCAATGCTTGCTGATGAACAAGATTTAGCCTGAAAACATCACAATCAATGCAAGTAATTAACATAACATACATAAATCAATGAAAAAAGAATAAATAAAATAAAATAAATTAACTGCTATACCTCATTGTATTTCTTATTATCAATCAAAAATATTAGCACAAGCAAGTAGCAGTAAATCTCTATCTCCGGTAACAAGTGTTTCGTAGGGGTTTGAGCCCCAGAAGATGCAGTATCAACTTCCATTTCATGTTCATCTTCCTATTGCCACAATTTTCACACACCAAAATTAAATTTTAAAAAAAATACCAAACAAAATTGGGTAAAACGGCAAGTTTTACGAACTTACCTTGGGAAGAAACGATAGCAAGCGACTGTGCGTCTCGGATCCCGGAGTCAGAACGAAGTTAAGAAAAGCGGAGAGTACAGGCGCCTTGAGTTTTCGTCTCAGAGCCATCGTCAGCCTCACCGCCCGCACTATCCGCCGCACTTCCCGCGCATGTGCGCCTGTCTCGATCAGTGTCGCTATCTCCTTCAAATCTGAACAAACAGAGAAAAGGAATTTAGAAAGAAAAAAAAATAATTCAATAAGAAATTAAAAAATGGATAATTGCGCAGAGCCGATGAACCGTACGTTGGAGAGTGGAAGGAGTGGAGGAGGAGGAAAGGGAATTGGAGGGGTTTTCTTTCATCTCGACGTCTTGAGTCATCTTCTTCAGTGACTGAAACAAAATTAGAGAAAATTATAGAAACTATTACAGAAAAATTAAAAATTTTGGATGAATTTTGAATAGTGAGCTAACTTCGTAGATTGCGAGAAAGAGTGTTGATCTGGGGAGAATTGAGAAAATGGAGATGCCAGCGCGCTAGGGTATCGATCAGACTGGTCGGTTTCCCTCTCCGCAAGTCAGAGAAAAAGGTCAAAGCGACGTCGGTTTGCTAGAGTTTTGATATAGTTGGACGGTCAGGTTGAAACGTCATCGTTTTGAGACGTGGAAAGTTCAGTTTTTTCTTTTTTTAATATAGCGAATAATCGTTTTTTTCCCTTTTTATTTGAAATTTGATTGGTTTTAAATTTATTTTAATAGAGTGATATGTTTTTTTTTTTTATTTTTTCATGAATACGTACTATTAAATATGTTTGTTTTTTAAATATCTCAATAATAATAATAATATATTATTATTATTATTATTATAGTGTAGAAAATATGTTTTATTATGAAAAAAATATTTCTATGAATTGGTATCACTTATATAATCTAATTCAGACAAAAATATATGGTAAATAAATATTAGGTCAAATAAATAAACAAATAAAAATATATGAATTATTGAATACAAAAAAGTTATAATCAAACGTCCACAAACAACCACCAATTAAAATACTGTAATTCTCCATTCTAGTGAGACTTTTTATTATAATTTATTCAAAAACAATACTTTCAAGCAGTTCTGTGGTTCATTTTCTCAACGATGGTCAAAAAGAAGTTTGCATTCAAGAAATGCAGAGCTTCCCACAATCGAAATCAGCTTTCTTTGTCAACAACCAAGCAAGGAATCCAGGCAAGATTTTATCTCTCAGGAAGGTCATCATCTTTCCTTCACTTTGTTGTATAGAACCAACCACATAAGCTGTGCTGACAAGCTCAAAGCTTCTCCGTCTCCTCTCTTTGGCATATCTTCTCAATCCCATTTCAATCCTCTCATCTTCTTCTCCAGCTCTCTCTTTAGTCTTTAAGGCTTCTGCAATACATCTGGCTAAAACAATCCCATCTTCCAAGGCTGCACAGCCACCTTGGCCGAGATCTGGAGTCATAGGATGAAGGGCATCTCCAGCTACACAGACATTGCCTTTGCTGATATTTGCCCACAGCAACTCCCATGGATTTCTGTATCGTAGGGGCGATGAAATAATGCTATCTAGTGCAGTGTTTTCTACAACAGCCTTAATTTGATCAGGCAAAGCATGAAACTTTCTCAGGACAAATTGTTTCATCTTAGCTGGGTTCTCTTCTAGCTCTTGATCATCTACATGAAATGAAGTTATAGCGACAACAATGTGGGAAAATGACAGAGCTTTGTAGCAAACAAGCAAAATGTACTAACTTTTCATTGAAAAAGAATTCATTATTACCTTGTCTGGAGGGAGTCCAAGTGAAAAACCAATAAATAGTCTGATCATCGCAAGGGATGAAACCAGATCGAACCCCTTTGCCAAAGAACTGCAGGAATTTAGGCTCAAAACCATGATTGCATTTGAAATCTGAGTAGCCCCTTATGGCAGATCTTCCTGCGAAAGCAGGATCCTTGAATCCAAGCCATTTTGCCACTACTGACTTCACTCCATCACACCCAATCAACACCTTTCATTCACAAAATGATGCAATCATAAAGATGTGAGAAACTAGACTAAAGAGCTCCATAAGATTCAGCTGCCTTTTTACCTTGGTCTTGAGGATAGTTCCATCAGCTAAATGCACCAGCTTAAAATCTCCCGATTCTTCTATAGAAACCACTTTTGAGGAGTACCTAA
This sequence comes from Azadirachta indica, assembly GCA_022749755.1. Classification (NCBI taxonomy): domain Eukaryota; kingdom Viridiplantae; phylum Streptophyta; class Magnoliopsida; order Sapindales; family Meliaceae; genus Azadirachta; species Azadirachta indica. The sequence continues at coordinate 17,222,683 of CM040444.1, forward strand.
CGGTGCCAGTTGGGAGCTCTTTTTCAATTGCTTCTAGCAACAACTTCCTTTTCACACATCGAACTTCACGTTCTCCGCTAAACGTCACAAACAAAAATGCGCCCTTTATCTTTTGATTAATTCATTAGGCGATATACATCATGGCCATGTGATAAACTTACTACCTTCCTTCAATGTTCTCTAATTGTCTCTCTGACAAGAGTTTTCCTGATACGGTGGAGGTAACCATTATGCTGCATCAGATCTCTTGAGGTCAGTTTCATGCAAAAAATATTTAGCTGTGACCATAATTTTTTATAGTTTACGCAAACTGTTGTCCGCATGTGCTAGAAAATTCTGCAAAAAATTGTTGAAAAATTCTATGAAAGCTATACAGTAGCAACCGGAATCAGCTTTTGAGTTGGGAATGTTTGGAATTAAAATATTATGGCTTTTAAGTAACAGTTGTGAAATAGAATAACTAGGCATCAAATATAAATGCAACATTGAATGGTTCACAATAGAAATTAATTTTTACCAACCACTTTTAATGATGATACTTTCAAAGTATAGAAGTGCAATGGTACCAAACATAGGGTTACCTATGGAGCTTCCGATGTTGTTGGCGAAGCGAGTCACCAATGCCGATAGTATCCAAGGCTTTCCACGCGTTACTCCACGTTGTAAATGCAAATCCTGTGACCCTCAAATTCTCTGATGATTCCAATACTAAGCTTCTGATTCCCAGCCTGCAGTGCAGCAATACAAGTCAAAAAGAATTGTAGATATTTACACATACAGGCCAGCTTTATGTTCCATAAATTTTGTTAAGACCTGTGAAGTCCCAAAGATGTTGTCAAGCCAGCAATTCCAGCTCCCAAAATCACAATATCTTCAATTGCTTCCATGATATCTTTGGCTCTAGATTCTTTCAACAAGTTAAGGGGCTTCAGGGTTTTGTAGATGTGAACCAATGATATTTGTCATTTTCTATGTTATATTCAGAACGATATATCGAGTTAATTGGAAAGAAGGATAAGAATAGATAAAATAATGCCAAAAACAGCTGAGATGACAGTGACCAAAGTAATCATGCTTGATGATGGAAGCCATGACGTATGCTCAAATACCAAATTGCATCAGTTATACCGAGCTTCTATAAAACACGATTTATTTATTTGGACGACAGAGGCAGACAAAATTGGTTTCTTGTATATTTTCAGGGCCACAGTAATCTTAAATAGTAAAAGTAAGTTACGGAGAAATGTTGCCTGCCCACATACTTTCTGAAGACGTTGAAAAGCATCAATCATTTAGAGAAAAGTAGAGTTCCATTGGCACCGCCTACAATCGAATCCTCAATAAGGGAGCAGAAATTGCCCAATTTTAATGTAAATTTTCGGGATATGCTATAACAGTGTTCCTACAAATTACTGATCCCTCCTATAGAATCCTGAAACTAGTATGTCAGTATTCATAAATTGAAAAAACATGTTTCTGGATGAGACAATTACGATGCAGGAACCAAGTTAGGTGACTATTTCCGGTTTGCGCAAAAGTTAGGAACATAACCAGTTCTGGTTCTTTAAGCTCGTATTTCTCATCATGGTCTACCTTTCGAAATTTGCAAACAATATAAAAGAAAACATCTGGTTTCTTAAAGCAAGAGTACCATGGCATAAAATTGTCAATACAAAGAACAGAACAACCAAATATAATTGATATTTCCCTGAAATATTAATCGCATTCGTATCTGAAAAAGCTTCAAAAGACTCCCAGTATTTAAGAACCAATCATTTTGACCTAACTGAAAAAGAAAAAAAATTGAGAAATGCTAGTTTCTTAAGCGAACAGATCATTAAAATCCAGTTTGTGAATTCCATTCCTCTACAGTTAGAGATCCCACAATATAACTTCTCGAGGTTGACAACAGATAGAGATCCCACAATATAACTTCTTGAGGTTGACAACTTCATCTTCTGAATTAGGATTGGTGAAGATGCAACATGAATTTCCCCTGAATAGACTAAAGAGGAGGAAAAAAGCAAGCAACTCAAAACTCATTTATTTTTAAGCATGTAATCCAGAGATCTTATTATTTAAAATAAACACATATGTACTTACCTTGGAAAAGTTCCATGATATTCTGATTGATTTCGAACGAGAGGACCTTTCAGCAATTCTTAGCATTTCAAGAGCATTATCTTGCTTCCATTCCTCTCCTTCTCCAGGATCGCCTGTTGGGAACATAAAAATTTTGATTTTGTCAAGAGCGGGGCATTCATCTGTGCTCAGTATTGGAAGAAACATTCCAGAAAAAGCAAAGTATTTGAGTTTTGGGGCAGATATCACACGCTTCGTCTCTGTTTCGTTTCTATCCTTAAAACTGGTATGGTTAAACTGGCGAGCAGTGGAGCAGATATTTTAAAGACCTCCATGTGAATCACACAGCATCTCTTTAAGATTAAGTTCTCCATATTCACACTAGAGAGATGCAAAGTTGTCAACCATGCCAAGTGAAATGGAAAACACATGCAAGTATTAACTCGTTGGAGAGTTCTCAGAGTTTCAAGCTCTGAAAGGTAAGGGAAAAACACATCATGAATTATTTCATCCTCCTCTACATTCCTAGAATTGGCATATCTTGAAATTTTCTTACTCATAGACGAGTGCCGAATGTGTAATCTGCTAAGAAAGCTCAGTTTACAGAGATTGAAGGCCTTGCGCCTACGCAATACAAAGCGTATAAATTTCTTAAATGCAATCATTTTCTTGAAGGATTCATAGTCAAAGTCGAGGCTATGGATTAGAGTCCAATGGCGCTTCCATTTTTTTGAGCCATTTCTCTCTTGTCGCCTGAAAGCTTCACATCACTGTTATTTGGAACTGTATGAATTAAAAAAAAAGGGTGAAATGCTTGTTAATTAAGCACTCAGTGTATGCAAATCAAGCTTGTACTACCTTTTTCTGTTGACAACTTCATTTTCTGTATCAGATTGCTGACAAACTGATATGAATTTCCTCTGACAAGGCTGACATGAAGGAAAATCTTACTATTCAAGATAATTGCATGCACTTATCTCAGAAGTTCCAAGACATTTCAAGTGATTTTGCATGGGAGAGCCTTTAATTTTAGACAGTTTGAGCATGTCCAAAAGATCCGCTCGCTTACATTATTCAGCTTCTTTACCATCATATAGTATTTATATGATACGTGGAGTTACAATATGAATTTGAGTCTTGGAGCGGAAATCAGAATCTCCCTTGTATCAAAATGATAATGATTGACGTCAGATATGAGCAAGCTGACCAACGGTGGAACATTCAAATTTGTTTAAAAATAGGCTCTTCAGATTTAAGCAGCTCGATAATAATTCAACTTAGCTTTCTTTAAAGCATAAATAGACTTCAGAGAGATGCAATGTTGTCAACGATGTATAGTGCAATGAACTGTCGATATAAGCACCGATAAAATAGGAGAGTTGTCAGACTTTGACATTCAGATACATAAACAAAGATCATGGGAATCAGTTTCAAGCTCTTCAACGTTCTTTGACTTGGCATAGTTTGTAATTCTGTTTCCAAGGTTTGAGCTCCGACCGCTTCTCCTATTAACTAAAATTCTACTTGACTTCAGACTACAGGGATTGAAGTGCTTGCATTTCCACAAGACGTGTGTATATTTCTCAAAAATTTATTTTTCATAAAAATTTATGCTGTTGAAAATGGGACTACGGATATTATTTGTCCAACGATGAGTCCATTTGTTGATAATGCATGCCTGCTGCACTGCATATTTGGTATTCATCAGGAAAAGATGGTGACGGATAATAGGGTCTGGAAGATTGCTGAGCCTATCACAATCCATTCTATTACAGTATTACTGCTCTGTATTTTCTTCTTGGAAGTTTGTGTCACTTCGTTTTCTCATTTCGACTGAATATACAGGCAGGCAGATTTTAAGGTTCCTTCCTCTCATTGATTTTATTGCTTGTTTGATGCAGCAAATGTTTTAATGTTAGCTCCAAAAACTATGCCAAATGAAGAGAATTAAAATCAAGGAATACAGATGGGCAACTTTTCATTAGCTAAATTGCAGCATTAATACTTGCAATACGAACAATTTTAAGTGTAATGAATCAGAGGAAATTCATCAGCTAGGCTCCTAGTTAGGGTTCCAGAATGCAATTGATCTGAAGGAATAAAAGCACGAAATGTGGATTTAACTATGGAATTTCAATTCTATCTGCGCAAACGTAATGCATGCAGGATGAAACATCTACGAGGCTGCAATAAATAAAAAAATTTCCAAAATAAAGCCTAGTTCCAGAGTTTAAATAAAAAAGACAGAGAAAAATAAATAAATAACCTAAAATTGGTATCTTTTAAAATTAATGAAATGGTCATGAAACAACAGAATTCATGACAATCTCTCTCCAAACTCCCAAACAGATTTTTGATCTGACCCTAGTTTCCAAATAAGAAAAACTATACAAATGAATTTTAACAGTGAATTTGGAGAAAGACTGACTAAATTACATTCAATAAAACACTAACACAACCCAAAATTTAAATTTTTTATGTAAAAGTTGAAAATTCTAACACAAAATTTGAAATTTAACTTAAATGTTAATACAAAACTTGGTTAAGTTTAATAAACAAATTTGAAAATTTGAATGTAAAGCAGTCGATCCGCCTGCAGTGAAGATAGTAACCTTTCAGGCTTTGATATTATCTCACCTCCATTACTTCAAGAAGAATCCTTCTTATCTTCTTGCATTTACTGTTCCTGCTCATCAATTCCATATATAGCAAAATTCCTCTGTTTGCTACTCCATCACTGGAAAAAAAGAGCAGACACGAATCACATTTATACAAATTACAAGCACCCATTTGGCCAAAGAGATCATGGAAGAAGTTTAAGACATAGTGATCGTGGGAGCTGGAGTTTACTGGGTTGGCAACATCTTTGGCACTTCACTGGCACTAACCAACTAATAGAAAGTAAAAAAATGTGAATTTATAGGCATAATACGTGTAAATATTTTTGGTTAGTGTTGCAGGCTGGGAATCACAAGGTTAGTATTGGAATCATCAGAGTTTGAGAGGGCTGCAGGGTTTGCGTTAACGACATGGACAAATGCTTGGAGGGCATTGGATGTAGTTGGCATTAGTGATTCTCTTAGTCACAACACATGCAGCTTAGAGGGTAATTCAAAGCTGATTTGCTAGACATTGATATAGTTTGTGGAAGTTTCCACTGTTTAACATTCTTGAAATTTTGGTTGCAATGTATTTATTAGGCTCAGCTATTGATAATTCTTCCAAATAAAGAAATATAATTGGCTTAGAATTGAGTAAAAATTCTTAATTATATGAATGCATTAACAGTATGAGCCAATTTTTTGATAGGTGTTGTTAAATTTGCTTGATTGAAAGTTGAAACTGAAGCGAAGAGATCCGGTGCAGGACAGCGGTTACCTCCACAAAGTCAGGCAAACCCTCATCAGAAAGATTAATAAAGACCAAGGGAAAACGGTAAGTTATCTCCTGACTTATCATTTTGTCTCAGAAAGAAAGTAAAAAGAAGTCATCAAATGGATCGTCTTCGCAATATTCCAGCCCCTGTTGGATACAAAATATGCTGCACAAACCTGCATTCTGTCAAAGAATTGGAAGTCCCATTGGACTCGAATCCAGAGTCTCCACTTTGACTACGGAACCTTCGGGACAGGACTAGTTTTTATAACTTCATCAGATTTGTGTTGCATAGGCAGGAGCTCTTGAAACTGTGTATACTGCTGTTTCGTCGCAGTGGCTGTAGGAAGTTATACTTGGAAGGCAGAATCTTAAGCTATGCCTTGTCACAGAGTATTCAAGTGCTTGTACTAATTTTGGTCCACTGCTTTTAGGCCTTCCTGAATTTCAGACACTGAGAACTCTAATACTGTTTGATAGCTGCATTAAACAATCATTCACTCTGCATCGCTGACAACTTTGCATCTATTTGAGTAGATTTTTTTTTTTCGGCTAATGAAAGATTAGATATCTTTCTGAGTTGCTGGAACCCGGAGAACCTATACATAATTGGACACTGCATGGAATGATTGGAGGTCTTTGAAAATATCTGCTCTACGGCTTGTTAGCTTAACCATAATATAATTTCGGTTTTTCCTACCTAACGCAGGTTAAGTTTGTGATATCTGCTTCAAGACTCTTGGGCATAAATGAATTTATTGTTCTTTAGGAGGTACAAATTCCTATGTTACAATCAGTTGTTTGCGAAGAAATTAATGGAAGAATGGATGCAAGAGCATGCTTTTGAAATGCTAAGAATGGCTGAAAGGTTATCTCATGCAAAATCCCTCAGAAATGGAACTTTTCTGACGTAAGTACATGTTTTCATATTGAGTAGTTATGTATTTGTATAACATGTTTAAAATGAATAACTTTAATGAAGTATTTAGGAAATTAATGAATGTATTACTTCAGTGGAATGTGTTTTGCAATATGGATGGTGATTAAGTGTGTAGGAAAATAATGAAGTATTTCTTAGTTTAAAATAGTTCACCATTGAATTGCTTCAGTCGGCTCATTCATGACTTTGGCTAGATATGATTATATGAGTATGAAATCTGAATTCCATGTTTCAATCGTCAACTGCAATTCTTGGCATACATGTATTCTAGCACATTTACAACTCAAAAAATACATTTTTATTATATTTTCAAAAGAAAAGTGATAAGAAACATGGGTTTAAAGAAGCAGAACTGGTGTTTTTATGTTCCACGATGACTAGTTTGGGAAATGATGAGCTTCCCACAATCAAAATCAGCAATCTTCCTCAACAAACTTCCTAGAAATACAGACAAAATTTTATCTCTTAACAAATTCACGATCATATTATCTTTTTGTTGTATAAAACCAACTACATAAGCTATGCTGATTAGCTGAAAGCTTCTCCATCTCCTTTCATCGGCAAATTTTTTCAATCCCATTTCAATCCTCATAAACTCCTCCTTTTCTTCACACGATTTCTCTTTGTTGTTTAATGTTTCTGTGATACACCTGGCTAAAACAATCCCATCTTCCAAAGCCGAACAAGCACCTTGACCAATGTCCGCAGTCATGGGGTGGAGTGCATCCCCTGCTACACAAACACTTCCCTTGCTAATATTTCCCCTTAAAATCTCCCATGGGTGCCTGAATCTTAGTGGTGATGCTGTAATGTAATCTAGCGGAGTATTTTCCACCACAGCTTTTACTTCCTCTGGCACCTTGCTCAACACAAATTGCTTGATTTTGACAGGGTTATCCTCTAGCTCTTCATCTACAAATAATGAATGTTTAGGGACAACAAAAAATGAGAAAATGCCAAAAACTGGGTAGAATACATACACTCTGTACAAATCGTTATCCCGTAATTAATATGTATGCATGCTAGACTAGATATACTTAGTTGAACTAAATCAGGTTGAGAATAAGGACAAATTACCTTGATTGGAATTAATCCATGTAAAATACCAATAAACAGTCTGATTATCGCAAGGGATGAAACCTGTTCGAATTCCTTTCCCAAAGTACTGCTGAAATTTGGGCTCAAAACCATGACTGCCCTTGTAATCTGCATATCCCCTAATGGCAGATCTTCCTACAAACTCTGGCTTCTTGAAGCCAAGCCATTTTGCCACCAGAGAGTTCACTCCATCACACCCTACTAGCACCTTTCAGTCACAAAAAATAGTAGAACGATAAGTTTCCGAGAAACAAGATTAAACTCAAATCCAACAATTTGAGACTCATTATCACATAATTGATATATTAACCACACAAAACTGTAACTTGAAAATCTGAAAATTTAAAAGTAAAGCCGTTTTCCATCTTCTTTACCTTGGTCTTGAGGATGGTTCCATCAGCTAGTTGCAGCAGCTTAAAGTGACCTGATTCCTCAATAGAAACAACTTTTGAGGAGAACCTGACGGTGCCACTTGGAAGTGCTTTTTCAAGAGCTTCCAACAAGAGCTTCCTTTTCACACATCGAAATTCATGGGTTGCCCTAAAAATCACGGAGTCACCAATACCAATAATAATCCACAACAAAATTTAAAAAAAAAAAAAAAAAATGCCTGCTCTGCATAACTTGGAAGGCAAGCATGAAATGAAATGCCAACTAATACAGGGACTATGGCATGCTATCAATGCAATAACTCACTGTTTTCCTTTGGTCTCCAACATTCTCTCTGTTACCTCTCCTGATATTATGGAGGTAACCTTTATCCTGCATCAGATATGTTCATAAAAGTTTCAGGCAAACATATTAAGAGCTAGCTCGGAAATTTTGTTGTGTGACACCACAATTAAAATGTTTGATAAACACCTTAGTTTTATTTAATAACAAATATTTCACTGAATCACACACTTATACTTTAAAGCTCGTTGAATATTCTATATTGTTCACGAGGGGGTCTCCCAATTGTTGATTTTATTTAAGAGCAATTGTGACTTTGAGCCGACCAGTACCAAACAGAGCCTAGCTAAGTTGTCCTGCAAATTCTATCAGTTTCAAGTTTGGTATTTCAGAAAACCCCCATCTAGAAATTGGCTTAATATCTCCATTGCAATTAGTAAAAATTTTCAACACTAACGTACCTTTGGATCAGCAGATGTTCTGGGCGAAGTAAGTCAGCGATGCCAACAGCATCCAAAGCTCTCCAAGCATTAGTCCAAGTGGTGAATGCAAATCCTGTGGCTCTCAAACTCTCTGACGATTCCAGTACCAAGCTTCTGATTCCCAGTCTGCAAATGCAAATAATAATAATAATTATTTAAAAATACACGAATATGGCTTCATTAAGTGTTGGCAATAATAATAATAATAATAATACTTATGAAGTCCTAAAGAAGTTGTCAAGCCAGCAATTCCAGCTCCAACTATCACAACATCTTCTTCAACTACTTCCATTTTTTTGCTTCTTTTCTAACTTAAAGCTTGAAGGAAAGATATTTTATTTTTGGCTAGCAATTAAAAGATGATATTTATAATAAGGAATATCAAGTAATTGAAAGAAAAGTTACAGTGATGGAGACAAGAATGGGATAAGGTTTGATTGAATGGGTCAGTAGTGCATACGTATGCTCTATCGTAATGCAAGATGTTGCTTGCAACTGTTGTCAATTATGAATTGGAGTTGTGTTATTTGGTAAGAATTTTGGAATTTAGTAATTGAGGCAGAAGGTTACTAAAATTTGGCTTCACAAGTTTGAAAGTAGCCGTTGTCAATTATGAATTAGAGTTGTTTTATTTGGAAACGGAATCTAAAGATTACTAAAGTTTGGTTCTCAAGTTTGAAACGTACCAAAATTATTATATTAATACTTGTATTTGCAGGTGTTCAACAGGCTTGTCTCGTAAAAATTTAAACCCATTCAAATTCGGTGCTAACACAAGCAGGATAGCGGGTGAGATAAAAATACCTTGTCGAATATCGAATTTCGTTCGATTTTTTAACGCAGTGAATTAGATAAAAATTCTAACGGACGGGATTAAATGTCGTTCTAACCCTAACGACTCGAAATACGAGTGTTAAGATAACAATCTCATAAGAGATTAAATCAAAAGAGAATATTTTATTGAATAAAAGATTGTTCCAAAACAATAATATAGGTTCTCTATATATAGTAAAAAATACCCAACATTATAAGTTAACTCAAATAAGAAAAAGAATTCATATTTAAATAAGAAAATTAAGAATTAAATAACAAATTAAATTGGTAAAAATAAAAGACATCATAAACTAATTAAATTCTAAAATTGTCTTACATCAGATTTCCCTTCTCTTTAAAAAACCTCGTCCTCGAGTTTTATTTTGTCTGGCGTATGAAATTTGTAATTCAACGTTAAATTTTCTTTTAACTTAAAATAGTAGCTATTCTCAGCAAGTTTTTTTGAATTTCGAAAGTATTCAAATTTTATCTTTTTCTTGCACTTGTGTGTGTCCCCTTGAAAAAATATGTACTTATAATAATAAATTACTTTCAAATTTCTCATAATTTTTTCCAAGTCTCGCTCAATGTACTCACCAATTAAACTTGTTTTCATGGCTAAATCTTTCTCAAGGAAAACCTATATGTCTTCAATATGAATAAGTAGAACTATGTCAATGATAGGCGGATCTTCGACTTGAATTTCTTGTACATGCTCAATTTTTAAATTAAGATCACATAAGACCTCTTCTTATATAATTTCTGGCATATTTTCAATTTTCTTTTGAAACTCATCTTCATACACTATCTTAAGGTCAACTTTAACTACGTTATCAGATATTTTCGATCTACATTATTAACAACATCTCTAATAAATCTATCAAAGTTAAGCTTTAGTTGCCTTTCGATTTCTCTGGCTAAGAAAATGACATATGATGGTGTATAAATAATATATAACGGTATTCGATCTATTATATCGGCATTGAGCCCTTCCAAAAATCTCTCAACTAAAAGTTCTTCACTCTCATAAAAAAATGAATGTTTATAAAAATTCCCAAACTTCATAACAAAAGAATGAATAGATCTCATATCTTGATGCGTCAAACAATAATCAAGAGGAATAAATTGTGATATCATCAATCGCTTTATATGATCCCATGATCGAACTTTATCTTTTTGGCTTGCAAGTTGTGACCTTTGTAACATATTTCATCAATATGATGCACTCTCTTTTAACAGAAAAGAAGTAACAAATTGTACTCGTTTTTCTTTAGGTATCTTTCAACTTCAAAGAATTTTTCGACATCTTTCAATCAAAATAAAAGTAATCTAAGACTGCATTTTCCGTTAAACAACAATGCATCATGCCTAACATGGTAAACCATGATTTTAATTTTTTTTGAAATTTTTTTTTTTGGGTAAAAAGAATGTATTTGTGAGTGTGGTTGTGTTTAGTGGTTAAGTAAAGCTCTGTCTGGTATATAGGTAGGCTCTGATACCAACTGACACATACGGATAGCAGTGGGATAAAAACACCTTGTCGAACGCCGAATCTCATTCGATTCTTTGACGCAATAAGTTAGATAAACGTTCTAACGGACAGGATTAGATGTCGTTCTAACTCTAACAACTCGAAATACGAGTGTTAAGATAACAATTTTATAAGGAACAAAATATAAAAGAAATATTTTATTGAATAAAAGATTGTTCCAAAATAATAACATAAGTTCTCTATATATAGTAAAGAAAACCCAACATTATAAGTCAACTCAAATAAGAAAAAGAATTCCTATTTAAATAAGAAAACTAAAAATTAAATAATAAATTAAATTGATAAGAATAAAAGACTTCTTGAATTAATTAAATTTTAAAATTATCCTGCATGAGGTGCTCAATTCGTTCTTCTTTTTCAATTCTTAAATATTTTATAAAAATCATTAATTAATTAATTAATTAAAATCACTCAAATATCACTAAAATTAGTAAATGTAATAAAATACATGTTATAGAAATAGATTACGTTTCATATATGTGCTGTTTCATAAAAATATTTAAATTAACTAATTTTTTCTTTCATGCTTACTAGTAAACTGGTCCGTTAAATTTTTATGTTTAAAATATGTTTCGCGTCCGCCAGCCTATATTTGCCATTACCATGCTTTCATTATGGCACAGGCTTTGTCTGGAATTACCTGCTCATATTTTATTATTTTCTTCGGAGCCATTTTGAAATAGATAAAAACATTTTTTAAGACCTTAGATTACATAAAGGCCCTTTTGATTGATGATAATAATGAATAAATTTAAATAAATCTGGCCAATGGTGAAATTTCAACTAGTGAGAAATCACTGAGTAGGGTAAATCAATCAAAACAAACAGAAAGAGAACATTCTGTATTGCAGAAAAATTATAAAATTTTGACTGCACACAACAAAATGGTACAGCAGCCAACTTTGCAAATACCAAAGGATTGAAACAAATACTATTAATATTCTAATAATTTGCAAGCTTTGGTGCTTTTACAAATTTAAAACGTTTGATTACTATGGATTATGGATTACCCTATTATATCTAAATGTAAGTGCCTATCTCTACCACTTGTTATTGCTTCAACTTCCACAAATTGGCTACATGAAACAAAAATGAAATACCATCACTTTTCTGCTTCTGATATATTCACAGTCAAAGTTACTCAAACTTTTCTGCAGAAAAGTACCCTCTAATGTAAACACCAACATCAACAATGCAGTATTGGCACAGGGTGTACCTACTGTTTCAAAATCTTAACTGCTATCAGGAAATTTAGCCTCATATGTCTCAGGAACCTGCATGCAAGGAAAAATTTGTGTGTTATTTCTTTCAACGCTTTGGAGACGTTGCAGCAATGGAATAAACAAAATAAACCCAAGGAAAATGTTTTATTACCATAAATGATGCAGTTATCATCTTCGCAGCAAACCATCTTCCATGGAGAGCACGCTGTGCAGCTATTGCAGATTGAGTATTTTCGAATCGCAAGTACACAAAACCAGCACTATCCCTGTTTATAAAAGAATTAAAAAATGAAAGCGAGCAATAATAGTTAAAACAATGAAAGTGAGCCATAATAAGTTAAGGATAGGATATGGATATGTTAGAGATAGGCAGAACTTCATAGAAGGTTACTTTGTAGTCTTTTCAGTATTAGATTTTATATTACATTACAGCCCTTTATTACAGGTTCAGAATAGACCATAGCATAATGAATGAGAAAACTGAACGTACTTCTCAACAAAAATATGTTTCAATTTTCCAAACTTTGAACACTCTCCTTCAACATCCTCTTTGATATCGACATCAAATTCTTCATACGTCTGCCAAAGATTCATATGTTAGTGACAGTAGATAGAGGGAAAAAACTGAACTTCCAGAAAAATAAAGCCCACCCACCTCATTGTTGGGATCAAACATATTTTTTAACAGCACACATTCACTTGGGACACCGATTGTATCAAAGGCAGGAATGCTAACAGTGGGAACTTGGAGACCACTGCCGAGTTGTCCAGGAAGAGTAGGAACAGCACCCTGCACAAGAGGAGGAACAAGGACAGAAGCTGCAGATGCAGCTCCAAGGATTGGTGCCGTCGATAAAGCAAGACCAGTGCTATTGACAGCAGTGGCTCCTACAGAACCAGCAACACTGAAGAAAAAGAAGCAAATTTTAAGTAACAGTCCAACTGCAAAAAGAGTAACACAAGCTTGCCATGGGCATACGTTGAAGCACTGCCACTACGATCCAACTTCTGCATAAGAAGTGCTCGAGAACGTGCATTTAGAGACTGCAAATTGTAAGAATATAGGTTAGCTTGACCAGAAAATCATTCATGTTCAAACTAGACCTAAACTTGATTCAATTAAAAGATAAATATATTGCATAGAGTTTGACTACTTTTCTTTTCATAGAAAATAGGAAAAACAGAACAAGGATAAACAAAGTACTGAACAAAAAGTCACAACAATAAGAACACCCACACAAATTGGTAACTACTAAGAGAAATGCAAAACAGATCCAAGCATATGCAATATTCCCACAATTATACATATATAAACAACTATGCATTTACTTGAGATGTAAAAAGCAAGCACTCTTAACAATCAAAATCAGAAAAGATTTCAGAAAAAAGGAATAGAGGAAATGAGATCACTACCAATGATGAGGACGGAAGTAAATAAATAAGGATACAATTTAACTTGAGTTGAAGATACAACAAAATAGAAGTCATTAGATGACAGTATAAGAGAACAAGCCAAAAGGAAAATCCAGGTTTCAAGATAGAGGTCTAGGGTGGTTGCAAACAATTGCAAGAAGTTCTCTTTCTTCTTTTGACTTTAAATTTTCAATATCAGAGAAGTTACTCTCTTTTTTACAAGACACATCTGTTACCAGATAGCCTGTACCATTCTAGATAATCACCTCATATCTAGAGGGCCTCATTTATAAACAGATAAGAGGGTGGGTAAATAATGTACTACTAACCAGACCACCACCTTCATCATCATCAAAATCTCCAGTATTTGCCCCAACATCTTGCCCTCCATTTTGATCAGTAACAGCTGACACCTAAAAAATATCACAGAAAGGGTAATGCTCCAAGTTGGAAGATCCATGATATCGGATCCATGATATCGACTTAACAACCAACATTTTCGCACATTATAACAATATACAACCTCTGCAGCTAGAAATCATATAAGAGGAATAAAATCAAGACAGAATCAGGACATTCAGCACAAATAGCTTACAGTGGCATTACCTTAATTGCCCGGCCGGCAATGTCCAGTTGTCCATTCAAATTCAAAGCATTCCTAGCATCTTCAAGGCGTCCAAACTGCAATTAAGCAACTTATCCAATTACGTCATAAATTTCAAGAGGGCTATTCAGGTAGTATTAAAATTTAAAAATACCAATGCATTAAGAAACAGCATACTTTCTTAAATAAGTGAGAAACCTATAAGGCTAGAATTAATATTCTGCCAGTTTTATTGGTCTAAAACAAATCTAAATATCCTTTAAAAATTATACAAGTGCATTATATTTCACTTTGCAAATGAATGCACAGTTTACAAATTCTTCAGTATGGACAAACCACAATTGCATTTTCAGGCAGCTATGAAAAGCATTAGAAGTCCTAAAAAGCCTCACCTGCACAAAACCAAAACCTTTGCAATGTCCAGTGTCATCAAGGGGCAGTTGTACAAGTTCCACAGTACCAAATGGTTCAAAAACCTGAGCATTCATGAAAGCAAATGTATCAAAAAATTACAGAAAAGATACGATGAACCATGTTTATAGGGATACCTCCATCCAAAATTGCCAATGCACCAGCCTCAAACTATAATTTTAGTCTGAACACTGAGTCAGTATCATACAAGAAGTGTTGCACTTTCCCCTGGTAAAAGTAAAAAAGCAAGAAGTACTTACTTGACGAAGCTGATCTTCTGTCATGTTAAAATGGAGATTGCCAACATACAATCTTCTAGCGCCCCCTGAATAGGGACCAATGAGTCCACCTGATGCTGCAGCCACAGATGAGGTTGACTGAACAAGATTCTTTTCAGCTTCTGATGGTTTAACCATCACTGGTTGACCAAGAAGAGGCTGCCCAGAGAGTGCTATTGCCATAGGAACTGACATTACATCATAAAACTCAACATACCTGCAAACATTAACATGTGTTATAATATATAAGATATAATCTAAAAGAATTGATAAAAACACATACAGATAAACACAACCATAAGTAGAAAGCAAGATAATATAAAATCAACATATCATAAGGCTAAATGTCCGTTTCTGCACATGCAATAAGAGGAGATAAAATATATCATACTATTCAGTCTACATAGTAAACCCCAAATAACTCATCGGTGCACAAGAGATTAAAAGAAGCCATATACTTAGCTTTAATGAACTAAGGGAGAGAGGCTGCAGCCTAAATCAGAAAATATTTTAAGTACCATTTTACTATAGAAATAACCATACTTTTCAAGTAATTAGACTTGACATGTTGAGATATATTCTTGGTAATCTACAGTTATCAATACGCGGTAGTAATATGTCTAAATGAAGTTCACTCCATCATAACTTTAAAATATAAATACTTCCGAAGTCCATTTATTATAATCAAGAGATTTAATAGTGCTAAAGGACTCACTTTTGGCTCAAATGGTTTTTCATAAATATACGACCATGACTTGGTATCTAGCTTGCAAAACCTTCATCCTGTATCCTCTCATGTTCCTCTAAAGGTAGGAGATATAAGCACTCCATGGTTTAAAGTTGAGAGCCAATTTCATTAAAACTGCTTGCTCACTTCAGAATCATTTTCGGTATGGAGATAATGACATAGATAAGTAAAACTAAGAGATAATGGCATACATAAGTAAAACTAAGTAAACATGCAAAAGTATGCAAAACTTACCCAACACCTTTGGATCGCCTTGAATTACGGTCCATTATGAGGCGTACATCTCGCACCTGAGTGTTGTAATACACAAGTGGCGGAAAAATAAGCATAAGAAATGTACTACTGTCAACTTTAAAGAAAATGCAATAAAAATAAGTTCTTCCTTGATAAATATAGTTTAAGAGCGATTTCTTACCACTCTAATAATTTAGAAACAAAAATGGAATTCTAATATTAAATTATTTATCCAAGATAAAGGTTTACAAATAACATGTTAACCATCCAACTGCAATATACAAAAACTAACTTTGCCAGCCCTTGAGAAAAACTCGTAAACATCTCTTTCATTAGCCTTCAAACAAATCTGTCAATTGTCACCAAAATTACTGGTCAGTGGCAGAAGAAACCAAGTCAATAGAAAAACTGAAAACAATACAATGCTTAAACCAATAGCATTTTTGTCACCTGATATGCAAACACTGTCCTCTGATCACGTTCAGGATCAACCTCTGGCTCCGCTGCTTCTTCTTTTTTCTCTTTATGTCGTCTACATGGAATGAAAATGTTAAATAGTCATAAATTTATATAGACAGATAAAATCTGCGAGTTAAAAATATTATTAAAATCAACAGACGAGAACAGTAAAAAAGCAATAGCGTTAAAAATATTTTTCTCACTGAATGTCACAACATATTTGACTTCTTCCTTAGATTATAAACTCAAAAAAGAAAAGGTATCCCCAAACAGCATGAAACATTTCTCCACTATGAGTAAAAAGTCTGAACCCATGTAACATAGCCCTGCAGGAAACTAAACAAGGTTAACATGGATGCATATGTGATATAATGAGACTGCCATCTAAAAAATTGATAATAACCATCCGTAGAATGATGTTGCATTGTGGAAAATGGGGACATTGATTCTAAACAGATAAGTATATGATCCAACAACAGATTTTGTCCTATTATAAACAACATACTCTTTTAAAAGTATTGTGTCATCATCGTGCGTGAAAATGGCAGTACCAAGAGACCTAATTGCATAATTTTTGGAACCTGTTAAAATCTTGTATTCCAGTTAAAATTAGTATGCTCGCAGAATGTTAATCAAGCACAAAATAATTGACAAGTTCACCATTCAAACGCTAACATCCATTGATGATGATTTGCATTATCATATCTTACAAAAGACTGTAACATACACTATACCTGTAATTAAGTTCATATGTGTGATAAGATGATGACATAAGCATCAGATTAAAAAATGCAAAATCACGCTGATATGCAAACAAACCAGAAATTACTGATAGTAACTGAGAAAAGGCTTGGACATTATCATCTCAGAATGAAAAAGCTTGATGGAAAAGAGATAATTAAGAGGCAAAGGATAAAGTGCACAAAGTTTACAAGTGTCTGTTGGTTTCTCAAGTATTTATAGAGAAAACACAAGAGAAGGCATACGCAGGAGATACAAGAAAAAAAATAATCGGATAGGATAATGCCTGAAATCTTTGGTTCCAAAAGTAAGTCCAACAAAAAATAGTCTTTGGAGGAATGATGTCTACCAAAACAACTACCAATCAATTCCATGGTCCAACTCCAGCGTAAGAAGGAATATGTAAAAACCTCGAAAAGAAATCAATTTAGAGCACTATGGTTTGCTAATGACCACTTCACGCCATGAAAGCAAACGAAATCTTATAAAAAATTATCCTGCAAAAAACTTTAAAAAAATAAAAACAAAAAAAGGCATGGCACATAGCCACTGGACATTGACTTTTCCACAAGCATCAGAAGACAAAGTGCTTCTCTTAAGCAAAGCCCATCACACCCTCGACAGCATTTCTGCAACAAAATAAATATAATTAAGCAGCTGATCCCAAAGGTGGATGATTGCAAAAATCATAACACGACATAACCACCCTGGTCAAAACCTCCAACACTGAAATCCTCAATCTTGCAATGGCAAGCCTTTAACTCTAGGAAGAAATATTTAAAACCCATGACCTGAGTTCTTGAGCCTGGCCCAATTGCCAGATGGACCATCTGAAGATTGCTCTAGCAGATCTGCGAGTTCCCAGAATCTAGCATTCAATAACCAGAATTTTTAAGACTGTTCAAATAGCACAAGTAACTGCAAGAAACTTAAGAATAACTATTCAGCATATTTATAACAGCATTACAACCATTTATGTGACCGAGAAATATGGTTGGAGGGAAAATGGAAGAAGCTATTTATGGTACAAATGAGGCGATTTATCTTCATATTGGATGTTCTCAGATCCAAGCAAGAACTTAAGTCCTATTGCGCTCAAACAGAGGCAACAAGATGAACAAATGTTAACTACCAACATTACAAAGCAAATAAACTTAAAAGGCATCAGCTTCACTAATTTAGACTGAACATCAACGCACTTCCAGATGCACCAGTAACATATGGTAAGGCTTCACAACTAGTAAAATTTCCAACTAGAAAATCTATGCAAATCATTGATCTGAGATGATGTAAACCAAAAGCTTCATAGACAACCAACCAAATTAATAACTTCACTGCAAAATTCCTAGCAACCTAACTCAAGGTCGTTTTAACACTGCAGAGCAACCAATCCCCAACAATACACAACCACCTATCCACAATGCTCACAAAAACACTGAACAGAGACACCCATCAAAACTATAACCAGCCTGTAATAATTGAAGAGGCCCTCAACCCAACCAAAGTTTGCCAACAACAGAAAGATGGAGACCTTTGAGATTGACAGGTACATATTATGAATTATCAAATTTGAGATATGGAAGACCATTTTTCTCCTGTTTCAATATTAATCTTTGAACCTCCAGCAAGCCCTAAAAGTTGCTTTTTCTATGTAATTTTCATCAAAAATGTACATTAAGTTTCTGAAGCCAGCCTGAAATGTAGATAATATGCATATGGTCAAATTAGTTACTAAAGTTAAATCTAGTTCATGCATAACATGGGAATGAAAAAAAAGCTCTGGTACCTTTTGGAAGCAATAACTAAGAAGAAAAAAACTTGGTTAAGGCTTCCTAAATGGTGTGGTACTATCTTCAAAAGCATACAAGTGAAAATAACATAAGTTCCTCTCAACTTGGAGGCAAGTCATTTCAATCAATGAAAAATTACGCAAGAATAGACAAATTTCTGTCAAATTACATGCATAATATTGATTAGCTATATCAAATATTAGACTAAGAACATCCACACAGTACAAATTTTCAGCAGAACAAGCATGTGATTTACGGAGTATTCCACCAAAGAAATCATAAGTTGGTCTTCTATTCTTTTGTAGCCACTCTGACGTAATATACGTTGTGCCATGAAGCTATGCAATCAACAATTTCACAGTTGCAACGTACCATACAGCAGATCATAATAAATTTAAATATTCCAGATAAAACATAACCTGCAGACAGCCATAAAAGAAACCATGCAAAGGCAGCAAAAATTTGCATTGATCATACTGCACAGCACCTAAACAGAACTCTCTAGCTATATTCAGTGGCATTAAAACTTTGTGCACTGATGATACATAAGAAGATGAAGTAGGATAGAAAAAATAAGAATACCTGCTTTCTCTATCTCGATCCCCCAACTCCCTCTCTTTTCCTCTTTCTCTGTATTCCCTGTCCCGACTCCTCTCTCTTTCATCACGATCATTTCGATGCCTATCTGACCAACTCCCACTTCGACGTGACTTCTCTCGCTCCCTATCCTTGTCCTTCTCCCTCTCTCTTTCACTGTCACGGTCTCGCTCTCTCCTGTCCCTGTCGCAACCACGATCTCTGTCTCTATCCCTCCCATTCCTCTCTTCTCTATCCCCATCCCTCTCTTTATTCCTATCCCTATGTTCCCAACTACTCCTGTGTCGATCCCGTCCTCCATCTCTAGACCTTGATCGATGACGGGATGAGCCCCTTTCTTTCTCTCGATCATGATTATGTGCCTCATCTCTATGTTTAGTATCCTTTGAGCGATGACCATTGTCATCATAATCATCAACCTTTTCATCACTTTTATGCTTTGAATACCGACTCCGTTCTCTATCTTCAGATTTCACATTTCCATCACCATTTTCCTTTCCCTTTGTTTTCAGGGGTTCTGGATTCTCAACCGTTTTCTCTAGGTATTCATACTCATCAAAATCCATTACAATATTATCTAACCAAGCAACTTATGGAACAAGCTCTGCCGCTGAAACCTATAACAAATAAGTAATATATTCTCAAAATACTAATTCAGCCATCACAACATGTACAAAAGTAAACTGAACAGCCCAAAAATACACAGTTCCATTTACATTCTAGTAAAACTTTTTGACTTGATTACAGCGTAATTTCATACTCTGCTACTTAAAACCCATCAAACAATGCATACAATAAAATTTTTCAATTATTCTAATAGCTTATCTATTCATCAGACATAAAATGCATACACAAAATGAGGCTCCATTCAGAATATCTCTAAAATTACACGATTTCAACATTTTAAGATGCTATAGATATTAGAAAACATCTTCCCTATCAATAGCCTAGCTTCCTCTAGCATTTTTCTCTGGAAAAAAACAGTTTCCACGAAAATTTAACTCCTCACAGTCAACCTAAGTGAGTAACCTTAAATGCAATTAACAGTTAAAAGAAAAGCAAGTTATATCCGGTTGAAATGCATACTAAAACAAAAATATACTTAAATATCAATAGATTCAAAGCTCCATTTCTACTTCCATCACATAATTAATATTGTTAGGGTTTCGAGAGATTTTAACCTCGAGCACGTGTTTGGCAGTGAGACGAATTCGGCTAGCGGAACGAAATAAGGCAAAACCAAGACGAGTAAGAGCTGAAATGAACTTCAAACGCATGGATTTAGAGAAACTTTAAGCTTTCACTCTCTCGTGCTCCCTCTAGGGCAGTCAAAAATTCCAAAGAAACGGGCCTCACGTGACTTTATAGTGTGGACGAACGGGTCGGATTTCGAAGTCGGGTCCACAACCGGAGCATTTAGTACAAGTTCTAAAGCAACGACGTCGTTTTAAGTAGAAAACAACGAAACTTTCACGCTTTAACAAAATTTTAAAGTTATAAATTATATAAACATAAATTAAACTCCACCAAAGCTTTTAATGTAGAAAGCGATTACATGAACATTTATAAATTGAATGATAACTCTGAAAAGAAAGTGATAGATTTCACACCACCAAAGTGAAAATAACATGCTGCTCCATGTAGCCTTTCACAAGGACTGGTATGGAAAGAACAGAACGAAGAAACTAAGATTTATTATTGATATGTGTGTGTCATCTCCCAACTCAGAATATAATCCCAAAATTGTTATTAATTATGCAGGATATCAATACAATGCAATTCCTCATCTCCAAAAGAATAATCGGTCATGCATTCAAAAAAAAAAAAAAATCCACAGCCCTTAAAACTAGGGATACATAGCAGAGGCACAGAAGATGAGTGATGATTGAAGAACTGATTCATGAATGATAAATGGGAAATTTTATCAAAAATGTTGGCACCGGCTATAAGTGGGCAGAATCATTAATTATCTCCATTGTTCAGTGAACCCTACTTTGCTCTGGATACTATATTAGAGTTCTATTTACTGAATATTCCCCATTTCCCCCGTCCACCATTATCATAGCCTGGCCTTTGGCTACCGTCAGATTTTAAACCAGGAATGTTTTGATTATCTCCAGCTCCTGCATTGCCAGGATTCCTAACAGAACCAGAAGGGTTCCCTTGCTTTGGAGGAGCATTTGCTTTTCTGTTGCTGAAAATTCCATAACCAGGCGCTTGGGTGCTGGGAACATCTGGATGTGATGGCTCTTGCTTTGGCATGCAATTAGAAAGGTTTGGATTCCTAAAACCAGAAGCACCAGTTCCAACATGCTTATTTTGTCCCATTGACGGAGAGGTGTTCATATTTGACGGTGGTTGTCTTCTTTGGTTGCGAAATTCAGGTTCTAGCCTGAAGGAATCTCTCACACCCGGCCCCCTATTACTGATTGATTTTTGCAGGATCTGATTCCTTGGTTCACTTATTATGTATCTATTTTCAGTTCCCGAGAAAGACTCTGGTGGGGTAGATTGAAGTGTTTCTGCTCTTGAAAAACCAACCGCTGGTTTGGGCCGTGAAAAGTTTGAAGCATCCAAATTCACAGCATGATGAGCTGTTTCTGCTGCAGCATTGATTACTTTCACCGTTTTTGTATCATCAGCAAGGTCAAATAGTTCGTTGAAATCATCACGTGAGTTTGAAGCTGACCATGCAGTATTGTTTTTTCCAATATCATTATCCTGCATTACTGTTGGGGGGGATGAATACAGGTCAACTTCATCACCAAGTGTCTCATCTTCACTTTCCATGCCAAATTCTGCAGAATCATCTTCAGAAAATGCAGGCCGAGTTGCAGTCTTACTGACACCACTCCTATCTCCAACAGCCTTCAATTTTTTTCCACCACCTTTCTTTGACGGGCCAAATTTGACATGCCTGATTACAACATATGCCTGTTTTCTCTCCACATGCGGTCCACTTTCTACAATAGATATATCTTCAATCTGCAGTTGTTCGTAAAAGAGGTAAAACAGGAAAGACAAAAGAAAAGGCAGCAACTCAGGAGAACAAAACTAACAGAAACATGAAGATATATGGCAGTACCAAAGCAGTGAGGCGAGATAAGTATCCTCCCAAGTCCTCAGCTTCTTCTTTTTTCCCGACAGGCAAGGCCATACACTGTTCAGAACCAGAAAAGAAAGTTTAACTAATTTCAGAACAGATCCAGTCAACTATAATAACCTCAATTTGAGGCACATACATTCAACACATTCAGCAAAACAATGCAATTCCAGTGGATGCATAAATAGGACAACTATTGTGTGCTTATGCATGCGTAGACGCACAACAGGGCACAAACTTAGATGAATCAATATATATACACATATCAGATGCATTCACTAAACTGAGAACTTAATCTATGGCATGTTACATGAATCAGATAAAACAAAGACGCATGCAAGGCTCAGAAAATTCTGCTCTGTGTTTCACCAGAAATAATGAAACAAGTCATTATAAACCACATATTGCACGCAACATAGAAAGCACCCAATAACAAGCAAATTACACTATAAGAAATCATTTAATTTTAGAAAAGCCCTTTAGGGGATAAGATAAAGTACCTTCACCCGGTAACCCCGCTCCATCAATCTTTTGACTGTGTCTGCTTTCATCTTCAGATCTTTTTGCTCCTAAAACAGAAGCAGTGGTTAAAATAACATTTTTTCTCCATACGACTTGCCAATGCACCATGGTCTTATTAACATCACAACATAACCATTGAAGGTTACTTTTCCAATTCTTGCATTATTCTTGAAGAAACAGTCATATGGATTAATTCATAGGTTGTTTATGACCCGTAAAAGTTAACTAGTTGACACACGGGTTGGGTTTTAAAACTTACAAAACCAATGAGGGTGTTGAAATCTAGTTTCATCAGCAAACATCTGTTAGGTGACTCATGTATTTTTCATAGCTTTCAATTTCTTTCCCCTTCAACATAATTTCAGCATTTTCCATAGGCATGGATAAAAGAAAATTCGAATATAGTGTTAAGTGACTTACAATTTTCCCCGAGAACCTAACTTCTTTGCAACACCCCTTTTTCAAAGTCATGTCAGACTGCATAAAAATAAAGCTGCTCAAAACATCACCGTTAAACATCATAACATATAAGTTAAACAACAGGCATTGGCCAAAGGCTCTGAATAAGTGTATGATTCTTTCAGATAACATGTACGCAATTTCTTTCCCATAAATATACAGGTTGAACTGCACAGGAAATATATATGTGTGTGTGTGTGTATGTGTGTGTTAAACCACAGGAAAGCCAAATGCTATCAACCAAATTTATATACAATTGTTAAAGCTCACAAACTCTGCCATAAATTTAGAACTATCATTTACACACTCACTAAATTGAAGAAAGGAAGTATATTGCAGAACAAGCATTCACATCTGCATCCTCAATTAAATATGTATATAAACACACACAGAAGCATATATATAGACATGGAGAGAGAGAGAGAGAGAGAAATAATCTCTCCTCATAAGTGTTGGATATCCTCCAAATGAACTGCCTTGCATTCCACATTTTATAAAAAGCATAGTACAAAAAAACTTCCAACATTTACATTATTGGATCACCCATACAATCAAAACTGACTAGAAAAAACTCTTGACAATTAAGAAAATGAGGTACAATATCAACATTATTGTTCTCATGCAGAGCATTGGCTTCAACATTTAAGCAACCGAAATTAAAGAAATAATCCACAATTTTCCCACCTTGGCTTTTGCACGATCCTTTTCCTTCACTTCTTTTTTGTACTTCTCTTTATGGAAATCCATGATTTTACAGACAGGAGGATCAGCATTTCTTTGAACCTGTAAAACATAAGGCACATTTTTTAGGGCCCTAAGGTCAGCTAAACTAAAGATAACATTGAGCAGCTTGGAGCATGCTACAAGATCTAATAGCACAATGAAAATGGAAGTGATAGATGTCATCAAAACCAATTACATTATTTGACCCCAGAAAAAAAAAACATAAAAACTTGTTCCAACCACACAGAACTTCCACTTGTGGCTATTCTCCTATCATTTTCTGTGGAAAGCATGATGCAGTATGCCTGCTAAGAGTAAAATGACCACAGCATTAAAAAGCATTACCTCAACCAAATCAAGTTTGAGTTTCCTAGCAAGTGTGAGTGCTTCATGCCTTGAGACAACCTTATGCCCTGTTTCAAAGATATTGAGAATTATGAAATTGTATTTCTCTCCTTTACAGTACATAGGATCTTGCCTTTATAGGCAAAAAAAACTAAGGAAAGAATCAAGAGAATCAAGATGTATACAACAATATATCTCAAAAAAGGAAGCTAATCAAAACAGCCTATAATTAATACACCAATTAAATCAACCTAAAATCAGAGCAAAAACAGAAACTTATATTTTCCCAATTTATTTCACCAATCACATAAATTACTCCTAAATTATCCTACACACCTACATCTTCCAACACTCCCCCTCAAGCTGGGAGATAGATATTTTCCATTCCCAGCTTGATAATAACTTGTTGAAACGTATGGCTGGCTAACCCTTTTGTTAACACATCTGCTAGTTGTCCTTTTGTTGAGACATATGGTGTACAAATTAGTCCACTCTCAAGTTTTTCTTTTATGAAGTGACGATCAACTTCCACATGCTTGGTACGTTTATGTTGCACTGGATTATGTGCAATGTTGATGGCTGACTTGTTATCACAATACAACCTCATTGGATGCTCTACCGAGACCTTGAGATCTTTCAAAATTATTCTTAGCCATAGTAACTCACAAACTCCTAAAGCCATGGCACGAAACTCAGCTTCTGCACTTGACCTTGCAACTACTGGCTGCTTTTTACTCTTCCATGTAACCAAGTCCCCACCAAGAAAGGCACAATAACCCGAGGTTGACCTCCTATCCGAAATGGATCCAGCGTAGTCTGAATCTGTATACACTTCCAAGCTTATATTTGATCCTTTCTTGAAAAGTAAGCCCCGGCCTGGACTTGACTTAAGGTATTGTAGGATTCTATACACAACTTGGAGGTGAATTTCTTTTGGATTATGCATGAATTGGCTCACTATGCTAACTGCATAGGCTATATCCGGCCTGGTGTGAGACAAGTAGATTAACCTTCTAACAAGTCTCTGATACATTCCTTTATCCACTAATATGTCATCTACTGCTTCTCCGAGCTTGTGATTTAGCTCAATAGGTGTCTCCACTGGCCTACAACCTGTTTTTCCCGTTTCTTCCAATAAGTCAATCACATACTTTTGTTGTGAGATGAAAATTCCTCTCTTTGAGTGAGCCACTTCAATTCCTAAGAAGTATTTTAGCTTGCCAAGATCTTTTATTTCAAATTCCTTAGCCAACCTAGTTTTCAGCACTTCCCTTTCTATTTGATCATTGCCAGTAATAATGATGTCGTCTACGTATACAATAAGTGCTGTGACTCCCCCTGAAGCAGACTGTTTGATGAACAAAGTGTGATCACCTTGGCTTTGTTTGTAATCCATTGCTAACATTGCTCTTGCAAACCTACCAAACCAAGCTCTAGGAGACTGCTTTAACCCGTATAATGCCTTTCTTAGCTTGCACACCAAATTTTTCTGACCGACACCAAATCCTGGTGGAACTTCCATATAAATTTCTTCTTCAAGATCTCCATGTAAGAATGCATTCTTAACATCGAACTGCTGTAAAGTCCAATCAAAATTAGTAGCTAGAGATAATAAAATTCTCACCGTATTCATTTTTGCCACTGGGGCAAAGGTCTCCTGGTAGTCAACACCGAAGGTCTGAGTGTAACCTTTTGCTACTAGTCTCGCTTTGTACCGTTCAAGAGACCCATCTGCATTGTATTTTATTGAGAACACCCATTTGCATCCTACTGGCCTTTTTCCTTTTGGCAACTCAACCAATTCCCATGTTTCGTTTTTCTGAAGTGCATCCATTTCAACTTTCACAGCTTGCTTCCACTCTTTACTGCTTAGTGCTTCAGATATTGTCTTAGGAATGGCTACTGAGCTCAAGTGAGTTAGGAAGGTTTTATATGAGAGAGATATTCTTTCAAAAGAGACAAAGTGTGAGAGTGGATGTTGTGTGCATTGTCGAGTGCCTTTTCGAATTGCAATAGGTAAATCTAATTCAGTTTTATCAATTTCACAGGCAAGGGTATTTACCTGGGTTTTATCTTGGCTCTGAGTAGTTTGTTTCCCGAGCATAGGTTCTGACTCTTGGGCTTGCTTCAGATCAGTCCTGTACTCATTCCTTCTTGAATAGACTTGAAGTGGTTTAGCGGCTGTTGTGTTGGGTGGTTCTCTTGGCAAAATTTTAAAGGGCTGTTCAAATTGTGATTGAGATTCTTGAGGTATTATAGAGACAATGCACAAGTCTGAGTAGTTTTTAGAGACAATGGCAGAACCGGAACTAAGTGATGGAGGTGGCTATTTAGGCACTTGAGGTTGAGACTGTGGAAGATTAGATATGAAGTCTAGAACATTATTATCCTTCTCATCAAGAGATACTGTCATCTCCCCCTGAGGAGAAGGATGATGGAAGAAACTTTCATGTTCAACAAATGTGACATCAATGGAAGTGTAAGTTTTGTGAGTAGATGGATGATAACATCTGTAGCCTTTTTGAGTTGAAGAGTATCCTATGAATATACACTTAAGTGCCCGAGGATCAAGCTTACTTCGATGGTGAGCATGAATATGTACAAAGACAACACACCCAAACACTCGAGGAGGTAATCTGTTTGGGGTTTTAAAATCTGGAAAGTATTGTGAAAGTTTTCTCCAAGGACTTTTGAAGCCTAAGACGCTAGATGGTAATTGATTAATAAGATGGGTTGCAGTAAGAACAGCTTCTCCCCAAAAATGTTTTGGAACTTTCCTTTGAAAAAGAAGGGCTCGAGTAGTTTCAAGTAGGTGTCCATTCTTTCTTTCTGCTAATCCATTTTGTTGGGGTGTATCAGTACATGAAGATTCATGAATTATCCCCTCATTATTGAAAAAGGGTGATAAAATTTGATTGAAAAACTCTCTTCCATTGTCTGTCCTTATTTTTTTAATTCTCACCCCGAATTGTGTTTTTATCATATTATGAAAAACTGGAAAAATATTGGCTACATCAGATTTTTGTTTCATAAGGAAGACCCATGTAACCCTTGTGCAATCATCAATAAATGTGACAAACCAACGTGCCCCAGAAACATTAGCCACCTTTGATGGACCCCAAACATCACTGTGTATTAAATGAAAGGGAAATAGCGATTTATTATTACTTAGAGGAAAAGAAACACGTTTGTGTTTGGCAAATTCACAAATTTCACAATGGAGTTGTTTTAACTCAATATTTTTAAACAAAGAAGGAAACATAAGACTTAGAGTTTTAAAGGAAGGATGACCAAGTTGCAGATGATAGAGAAAAATTTGGTCTTTATTTGTGCAAGATTCTGACAGTAGCAGAGATGGATTACCAAACCTAACATTCACTTTCCTACTCAAAGGCTCAAGGCAGTAGAGACCATCCTTTTCTTTAGCATGCCCAATCATCTTCCCCGTAGCTCGGTCCCGAAATACACATGAGTGTTTTGAGAAAATGAGATTGCAGTCCATATCTTTAGTAATTTGTGTGACAGATATAAGGTTGGTTGACAATTTAGGCACATGTAAGACATTTTTCAAAGACAAGGATTGTCCCAGTGATATATTCCCCTAACCTGCTACAGTCACTAATGATCCATCAGTTATGGTGATCTTTTTATTACTAGGGCAGGGATTGTAAGTAGAAAAAATATAGGGTAAATAGGTCATATGGTCTGTTGCTCCTGAATCAATGATCCATGAGTGGGTTGAGACATTATCCGAGACACAAAGAGCATGTGAGTCAGAAAGCATACCAAAAAGTACCAATGAAGAAGAACCTGAAGGCTTCTTAAGTGAGTCAAGAAGAGACCTGAGACGGTCAATGTCCTCCTTTTTGAATTCTTTGCCACTGGAATTTAATTGATCATTGATATTGTTTGTGCTTGTCTGTGCAACATGAGCTTGTCCCTTTTGTTGCCAATTTTTTCCTCCCCAATTCCGGTTGGACTGATTAGGATTGTGTGGCCTCCCATGTAACTTCCAGCAATTTTCCTTCGTATGGCCAGTTTTCTTGCAGTAGTTGCATACAAGATTTCCTTTATTCATCCCTTTCGAGTCAAGCTTTTTATTATCTGTACTTGTAGCAGAACCCTTTTCTGAGACTTGCTCATTCAAACCAGTTATGAGTAATGCAGATCCTTCCAATGGTTGTACATCCAACATGACTCCTCTCCTACTTTCTTCAGCACGAATGATCGCGATTGCTTCATTCAGTGAGGGTAGTTCTTTTCCCAAAATCTGAACTCTTACAGGTCGAATTCTGCATTGAGGCCTGCCAAAAAATCATACGTTCTGTCTTTCTCTATGAATGCCTTTAGCACAACTGCATCGTCAGCGTTTTTTATCTCGAGAACCTGATAGTAATCCAACTCGTGCCACAAACTCTTTAGATGGTTTGCATATTCCGTTACTGATCTGTTTCCCTGTTTCGCAGCAGCTATCTTTGTCTTGATCTCATATACTTGGGCTGCATCATCAACCTTTGAATAGGTTTGTCTGATTGCTTCCCAGATTTCTTGAGCAGTAGTTAAAAACATGACAGTATCACTAATCTCAGGTGCCATTGCATTCCAAAGCCATGACATGACCATGGAGTTTTCTTCGTCCCAAGCAGCAAACTTTGGGTCTCCTTTATTGGGCCCTGTTCCAAGGATATGGCTGAGTTTGCCTCTTCCCTTTAAAAAAGTTCGAACAAACTGGGACCACTTCAAGTAGTTTGTTCCATTCAACTTGTACACCGCTTGAATATTCTGCAGATCTCCAGAATTCTGTTGGACTGTAAACTCCTCCACTTGGTTACTGGTTTGTGAGACTTCAGACATCTTGACCGTTTGAGCAGCGTTGTCAACACTTATCGTGATGGAGAAATAATAATAATTTTTTTCTCAGACGAAAAAAAAAACCTAGGGCTCTGATACCATGTCAAAGATATTGAGAATTATGAAATTGTATTTCTCTCCTTTACAGTACATAGGATCTTGCCTTTATAGGCAAAAAAAACTAAGGAAAGAATCAAGAGAATCAAGATGTATACAACAATATATCTCAAAAAAGGAAGCTAATCAAAACAGCCTATAATTAATACACCAATTAAATCAACCTAAAATCAGAGCAAAAACAGAAACTTATATTTTCCCAATTTATTTCACCAATCACAGAAATTACTCCTAAATTATCCTACACACCTACATCTTCCAACACCCTGCATACCATACATACGTAATCATCAATAACTTTCCACCACTTTCCACATGTGAAGCCAAATGAAACACAAGCTTCACAACCAGTGATAAGTTCATACTATAAGTGCTGCGTATAGCTAATCATTTCATTAAAGCCAACCGCTAGAAATAAAAAACTGGAACGCCCATCCATGACTGCTTTTCTTCTAGATTGATCATCTACTCTTCCTCCTAGCTCTACATTAGCTTCTACACACTCACATTCTTCAACATATACCACACTTCAGAAAACTTAAAACACAGTCTCAATCATAACAAACACACCATCATCAGTCACAAGACGAATGAACTGAGCTTTGATTTGATCATTTAAACGTGGGCCACTAGCATCCTTCTCTTCCTTCTTCTGCTGAGCCTGAAATTAACGAATACATAACAAACAATGCACAAAATATCAAGACAACATACAAAAATTCAACAAGAAGAAAACAAATAACCCCAATCACCAAAGTTCAAATTCAATGGCACAGAGCCAACGATACACAGAAATAACATAAATTAATAAATAAATGAATAAAACTATGCCCAGAAAACAAACAATACCAGAATAACAAATATCACTGCCCAAAAAAAAACACAGATCAAACAAGAAACTAACAAAAACATAGCCAGGAATAATTTCATGAATTCAATTGATTCCAATACCCCCAACCGAAAGATCCCACAAAACATGCAAGACCGAGAAAATAAATTCCGAAAAGAAAAGGAGATAATTACCTGAAATGAAGTGGCAAAAAATCTGACATTGTTGCAAAAATCAGTAGGTCTTTTAACAGTGCCCGAAAATGGGATCTCTGCCGCACGAATCTTTGGGTGTGCAGCACTGTAGCTAAACGAAGGAACTTGAGTGTAATATCTTTTCAATTGAGGGGTTACGTGTTTCAACCTTGATTGATTGATTCTATACCAAAACGCCATCTCCTTTTAGCCGATTGTATAACAATTTAACATTATTTGCAAGTAAATTTCGGAAATTTTTTGAGTGAATAAAAACCCTAGTTAAGCCATTTCATTTTGGAATTCAGAGAAAGACGTGCAGTAAAGTGCAGGGTGTTGTGAGCCGCCACGATAACATGATTTCTGGACCGTTGGATCTTAAATGTAATTTTGTGGTTTCCGTCGACGGCGGATATGGTAGAAAACGAAATAAGCCCATGATAGGGCGTATTTAGATTGCCGTATGGAAATAGTTGGACTTTCGGTAAGTTCGAAAAGAAGTCCAAGCTCCATTTGTATTGCCCAGCCCATGAGAAGAGAATTAACAATACAAGATTATTCTATAAATTAAAAAAAAAAAAAGGAGAATTACCAATACAAGATTATTCTATTAATACAAAAAGAATTCATATTTTAGTTTGATTTATTAAATACCTGAAAAAAAAAACTTCTTGCCAACCAAAATACGATATGAATGTAATAAAAAATTTATTATTAATTATGTTAATATAGGATTAAAAAAAAACAGAGAGAGAGAGAAAGATACATATAATCATATATAATAATAAAATGTCTTTTTACTCCAAACCTTATCTTATATGACAAGTGAAAATATTAAATTAACTCTGAGAATAATCAATCTTATCTTCATTGGTATTATACAAAATCTTGATGTTGAACTCTGTTGAGTTTACTAGGACAATTAATGTAATTAGAAATATAATCAATCATCTTATGACAAATATAATAGTCTAAGCAGATATTCGGCACGTATTCTCTTAACCACGTTTATAATTTAGTCCAATCACTTTTTATGTAGGGTGTGATAAGATTGGAGAATTATATATATATATATATATATATTTTTCAGTCACTTTGAAATGCAGGTAAGGCATGAATCTCTCAAACTCAGGGTTCAACGCCTAACAAAATTAATGTAATTAGAAAATCAAATTACGAACAGGTTCTTGGCCACTACAAGCAATCGAGAGGTTTATAGAAAATTAGACATTAATAATTATTATTGAAAGCTAAGAGAAATAATTAAATAATTGAGAGATAGAGTGAGCCCGCAATATGAGAATGAGACACATTACCGGTTGAGAATTACATGGAATTTCTTCATTGAATATGCCCCAAGACTTTGGATGACATTCACTTCACTCACTGTATTAATAATTAGTGTTATTCTTCAAACAAAACAATTAGCGAATGGTAGATGTTAGTATCATTCAATTGTCTTTCTCATTCTTCTTTTTATTAAATATTAATATTGCCTCAATATTGTAAGAAAAAAAAATTGTTATATCTTAAAATTAAATATATCCTATAAAAACTGAAAATTCAGGGAAAATATAACGTATCATAATTAAGTCGGCAATATGTTAGTCATATATGTAGCATCCATGAACTTTGAAGGACATATATATCTTGGTTTCATCAATGCAAAGTTCAAAAATAAAGAGAGTCAAGATGACGTAAAAGTTAGCCTAATTTATGATAAGACTCCAATCAGAATACACCATTAATGTTGCCTAGTTATTTTGAAAAGTGAAAGAGAAAGATAGATAATGACTTTTCGCCTTGCAATAATCCACCATTAATTACTATGAAATTATTTAGATTCTAACCCACCCTCGATCTTTGCTTAGTGATTATAAAGTTATAATTGTTGTATATTGTTAGACTGGTTGAACAATTTTGATGGTCCAAAATTGAAATACAAATTCAATCAAGTAACAATCATGATGATGAAATGCATCCATGCAATTAACATTTGTAAGTTAAATTTTGAAATTAAAGCAAATTGCAAGACATGACTTTTTATGTTTTTTTTTTTTTTCAAATTCTGATTTGAAATTCATAGTACCCATTTTTCAATTTTCAAAATTGTTATCTTTTAACTTCCAAAAAAGCATGTGGTACCTATATTTGACAAAAGCAAAAAATAATAATAATAATAATAATAATAATAATAATAATAATAATAATAATCAAAAGTCCATTATATTCACCGTCCCCAAAAACAATGATGTATATCATTTTATTATTATTATATAACAGCAATTACATTAACACCACCAAACCTTTTTATAATGTTTAATTTGTAAGTTATTACTATACATATCCTAATTTTTTTATTGAATTTTTTTCCACGTTATATCTCATTTGTTAAAAAAGAATTAGACAATTATAACCTATGAAATTTTAAAACTTGAATAAAAAAAGATAAACAGTTGTATTGTAGCTTTTTCTTCTTAATAATTGACCAGATATGATAATAGAACAGAAGAGGTGCATGAGGTATTCAAGCAGCAAACCAAATCCTTGAAAGTCAAAATTGGACCTACTTTCAGATTCATGGCATCTTTGCTTGGATCAAATCTGAGATTCAATATGTCAAGTAATTTGACTCTATTTTTTTAAAAGAATAAATATAAAAAAATAAAAATATTCTGGGATAATATTCTTCCTAATTAAATTCCCATTTTAGATACATCACAGCATACATCATCCTCAATTTGTTTTCGATTTTTATGGGGATTTCATATGAAAAATGCCCAAAACTTAGCTTTCTAATTTATGCAATTATGCATGTATGCATGTACACAATTCCAAGTCAATGGTCAGCTAATATGACAATGAATTATAAGGATAGTAACCCTAATTAATAGGACCCCAAATAAAACCTCTACGTCTTATTTGTTTAATTTCAATGGAAATATTTCTTTACCCCTTCTAGAATTTTAATTAAAATATGATATCCTTTTGAAGTTATCCTTCTGAAGTTATATTTTATTATCACATGTTTTCAAATTATTTATCTTTTATTTCTATAAAAATATACTACTACATATCTGTTTATATAGGTAAAGTTCAAATTGTAAAACTATAAAATATCTTTTCATTATTAAATAGACAATACAATAATACTAGAGATATAGAGTATAGTTATATAAATTAATGAGATTTTATTCTATCGACAGCACATTATTTATATAAATTAATTTGTATGAAAGTTGTGTATACTACTAGTCAAAACTTCAAAAGAAGTCTCTCATAAAAACTATGCACCACGCACAATGTTTACAAAAATTCCCAAGAAATTAAGTTTGTTCCGAGGTAGGTCTTTCTTAGCCAAGCTATCAATTAGAAAACTTCATTGAGGAAACATAAAAATTCAACAATATTTAAATTAAAATAATTATTATTATAGAACAAAACCATATGTAATTCTTCTCCTTCTTCCTCTTCTTCATAATTGTTTATGTAGTAAATAAAATAAAATAAAATAAAAGGGGGAGGGGGGCCATATCCATAAATGTATCAGAACCTAGACTGGACTAAGTACATTGTTTTCATCTGAGACAAGACTTGTTCTTAGATTTGATGAGTTGAAGATGCATACATACATACATTAATATCCGAATTGTCAATTTCTTTCTTCTAGATCTCTAGTGGTTAAGATAAGGCAGGCAGGCAGGCAGGTGGATAGATTGATAGAAAATAAAAGAACAGAAAAGAAAAGAAACAGATATGATAATGATCCGCGCGCAGCTTTTCATTTTGCAATCAATTTTTCAGTTTTGTATGTATACTCTTCTTCAATTATGAATCTCTATGTGGCCTACTTCTTGCACTGCATATATGCGTTGTTGCAATATTAATGTGATTTATGATACTCTACCCACCACAGCAGCAATCAACCCTTTTCACTGGACATGACATTTCCCCAAATATTTCATACTCATCTTAATCTGTTTTCATGTTGATTCTTAAATGCATAGGATTTGTATATCAAGTGATGTTGTAGCCACAAATCATCTTTTAATGTTTAAACATGAAATCATGAAATACAAATTAACTTATATAACATTACACATTTATATAATTTTTTCAAAACTACAGATAACATTTTTTTTTTTAAAATAAAAGGTGGACTTCAAAGCAATACAATTTTGTTTTAGTAAGGAAGAATACCCCTTTTTTTTAAGTCAATACCCCATTATCTCATATATTTTTTCTAATATCCATCACTTTCCTGACTCTTTTTTTTTTTTTTTCGGTTTTACCCTTCGATTCAATTAGTTCATATTCCAATTACAAAATAGTAAAATAAAAAATATTTGAATTATTAAACAGTAAAATCGAAATTTAAGAGAGTGATTGAGTATTAAAAAAAATATAAGAGGGTAAAATAACGTTAGTTCACAAATCAGAGAGAATCGGGTATTCTCATTTAGTAATAATCCAATTCTATATCTCGTAAATTTTGATATTTATATAGAAAACTAACTATATATGTAATCAAAATAATATATAAATGTTTTCCTATCGTCCTAGTTCAATTTCATATTTTTTGTAAGCTGATGTTTACATCAAAACTACTTAGATTTTCTTTTAAATACCCATTATTCTATATATTTTTTTTAATATCCATCACCCTCTTAACTCTTATTTTTTTTCAGTTTTACCTTTTAGTTCAATTAGATTCATATTTTAATTAAAAAATGATAAAATCAAAAATATTTAAATTATTAAAAAGTAAAATCAAAATTTAAGAAAGTGATGGGTATTAAAAAAAATATAGAAGAGTAAAAGAACATTAGTTCAAAAATCAGAGAGAATTGGATATTCCTCCTTTTTGTAATAATCCAATTTTATATCTCATAAATTTTAACGTTTATCTAGGGAACTAAGTGCATATGTACTCGAAATAATATATGTTTTCCTATTGTCCTAGTGCTGATGTTTATATGGAAACTACTTAGATTTTCTTTTATTTTTCGATTCCAACGAAAACTAATCTCAAATCTTTAGTACTGTTCTAAGAAATTTGATATATTGAAAAAAAATAATGGTAACATCAAGGTCATACAAAAAACTAAAAAACAAATTCATTAATTCTAAAATGGCTTTTAGTGCAAAATTTTTAGAGAATCATAATATTTATAGTTTTGATGATGGTCCCAAGATACATGATCATTGTACTCATTTGTCTTGTGGATTAGAAATCAATAAGCAGGACCCAAATCTACCCAGGTCCCAAATTATTTGCAGAGCTAGCTAGCTGTTCACTTGGCCTTTCTTTTTTTCTTAATTATTTTCTTTTTCATCACTTTCTTCTTTCTTCGCGAATTTGGATATTGGCATAATATCATTGAGATTCCTGCCTTTTTTAAAATTGTAATTATAATTCCATATCTTTTTATAACCACCCCAATTCATATAACCAAATCAAATAATCCTTAGAATATTGCGTATAAGGAATAGAGATGTTGCTATAGTTGATGTGGAATAGAACTACAAAGTGTTAAATATTAGTGAAAGAGTCAATAGCTTATTAAAAGTTGGTGTTTACGAATAAATTTTTAATTATATTTTCAAATGTTTCACATAATCCCTATCTTAACACTAACAAATATTTCAATTATTTTAATAAGATAAAAAACTCGAGAACTCAGATGTTATTATTGCATTTGGAATTATTTGCAATCTCTGCTGCACACCCACCATATGAAATGAATTGAAAAAATGAGAAAATTATAGGGTTTCTTTCATATTATTATTGTTATTGTCTTCACGTTGCGAAGTTTAGGCTTCAGAGTTCAAAGAATACCAATAATTTTATGAATATAGTACGGTCTCTGTTTTGCCCCACCACCATTTTTTCTGTTTTCATTTTCAGTTTCTGATTGCAGATGCAAACACAAAAAGGAAGGCTACTAGCTAGCTTTGAACAGAGAATGAGAAATACAAAAAAGTCTTCCAAATAATTAATTTTAAAGAGGACACATTTCATCGAAAACGTTAGGTAAAGGGACATATCTTAATGTTATATCTCTTTCCTACTGCCCCTTTATCAAACTTTTTATGTATTGAATATTTTCCTTCATGAATCATGCCTCTCACTCACGATTAATACTTTGTTGCAATAAAACTGTTTTCACAAAACATATATGTGCATTCAGCAGGAGATTTGAGAATTGCCTAACTTTCTCATTTCTCAAAGTGCATGAATGGTAGAAAAACAATATTACCATTAAAACAAAAGAAGAAAAAAAATGAAAAAGTGGGTTTGAAAGTTTTGCCAAGTATCATATATTAATTTAAAAATAAATGTCATTATTCATATTATGATAAATGATATTTATTGCATATGATAGAATCGTAAACAAATTTGTGAAGTATAGGTGAAAGAATTGTGAATATATATCACTAACCGCTTTAATTCAATCTTTTGATCGCAATAAAGTAAAAGCATAAGATTTTATATATATATATATATATATATAGGAATTAAATGCATTGATGTAAATACAAAATATACGTGGTCCTCCCCCATCTCAAAGTAGCTTCGAGGTAAAGCTTAATGTCGTTCTATTTATTTTACCGTATAGCGCTTTCTTTCAATTATTTTTTTTCCATTCAAAGAAAAGGGCAAACGGGTAAGAACAAGAACATGATCCACAATTTCAGCTGTTGACAAGTTGGCATTAACCTTAATGATAAGGCAAAGAAAATGAAAGGTCTATATGACATGTTCCTATACTAGCCTAACTTTAATTTTTTTTTTTTTTATTTTTACCTGTTTAAGTTTTTAAATTTACTGAGGCAGGCAAGGCAAGGCAATGAATTTGAAGAAAATTAAAATAAAAAAGAAAAAAAAAAAAAAAAAAAAAAAGTCCCCACATTGACGAGTGCCTTTCAGATTATGCAATGAATGTGGTGGTGCTTTTTATTTTCACAATCCATTTTCTTTCTTTTCAAACCTAACAGACATGAAACAGAGCAGAACATTAGAACATCACACATGAAACAAAAATGGTTTTTGCATCAGATCTATCTTCACTTCATAATCTCCATATATTGTCAATTTGATCTGATTTTTTAACTGCTGATTTATTATAAGTGCACTAGCTAATATATTTAATACGTAAAACTTAAATGACAAATATAATATTTACCAATTATTTTTTTTATGTTTAACAGCTAGTTATTAAAAAAAAAAATTATCCTAATATACCCTTAATTTCTACCATAGAGAATTTACAACAATAAGTATAAATTATTTACATCTCAGACAGTCAAACTGTCTTATATAAGATAGATTTATAGTGACCATCTTTAATCAACACAAGTAAACTATAAAAAAAATCCCCCTGAAATGCACATGGAAAATGCAAGAAAATTTTCAAATACGAGTGGAGAAAAATAAGTTTGAAATATTTGTAGGCTCTTAAGAGCACGTCGCCTAGAAATTAGTCGAATCCAATAAGGAGAATGGAAGGAAAGAAACCGTAATTATGACATGGACCTGACAAACGATTCCACCATTTTCAGACCAAACAAACATACATTATTGTCTAGTTGTGAATCATAATCCATCTTATCTTCTTACCTAAGTCTTTGACAATGCTCTTTGCCAAATCATTAGAATTTTTGCTTTAAAAAAAAGAAAAATAGATTACATCATGGAAACTTACTTGCATTTTGAAGAATTTTGCCAAATATCACGGTTAAAAAAATAATTATGCAACCAGATGAAATGATAATTTGTGGTATTTTCTTTTGTAATGATATAAATTTTGAAAAGGGGTTTACTTCAATAAATTTTCTGTTTTAAGAAAAAATATATTTTTTTAAATTTTTGAAAATTTATGTTAGAAAAATTAGGTATATACTAACAATTTCTAAAATTAGTAAACAATTTAAAATTTATTTAAAAAATTACATAAAAACTTTAATTAGTAAAACTATCGTGGTGTTATAAAAAAGTTAATGGAATTCTACTTGCATCAAAATCAAAGAGATATTTGGAGTTGAATGATATATCATTTAAAAAGTAGAAAAAAGAAAGGGAGACATAGTCTAAAAAGCCAACCATTAGACGTTCATTAAAAGTCGGCGGTTCATGGAAGCGTCCAAAATAGCAAAAAGTTTCAATGAGCTGTTGAGCAGG
The DNA here is from genome assembly GCA_022749755.1 of Azadirachta indica. Lineage (NCBI taxonomy): Eukaryota > Viridiplantae > Streptophyta > Magnoliopsida > Sapindales > Meliaceae > Azadirachta > Azadirachta indica. Next base: position 17,261,520 of record CM040444.1, read on the forward strand.
CCCTTGATCTTGAGGAGCCTATGACCTATAATAATAATAATAAATAATAATAATAATAATAATAAATAATAATAATAATAATAATAACAATAACAATACTATTATTATTATTATTATTAAATGAAACATAAAATAATAATAACTCCCTTTATTATAATTATTATTAATATTTATATTGACTAGGAATTTATAATTTGATTTTTAATGCATGTACAGTAAGCTAAAGCTAAGCTTGAGAAGTTTCCAAGATCTTTCCTTTAAATCCACAGAAATTCCCCTGAATTTCTTTTCATTTTTTTTTCTTCGGTCAAAAACACCCTTCATTATTCCTTAATAATGCCCCTAATTATTGTTTATTAATTTTTTTCTCAAAGCCCATTAAACTTTTCCTTCTTTTCTTTTTTAGAACCACAATTTAAAAAATCAAATGATAAATGTTAACACGGGCAATCATTTACAAGTCTTAAATATTAAGGGTCCGTTTCATATTTTTTTTAAATAAAATTTTTTAAAATAGACATTTTACTAATAAAATTTTTGTAGGTAAGTTTTTTAATAAAAATTTATTAATTATTTGATTATTATAAATAAATTTTTAAAATATATTAAAAGAAAATAATATAAAATAGTTAAATAAAAATAAAAATATTTTAAACAATTTAATCTTTTAACAAAGTTAAAATATTTTATTGTAAAAAATTTAAATTTTAAGTTTTTTTTATAGAAAAAAAAATATTTTTTTTTAATTTTAAAATTTTTTTTTTACTATTATCAACTCTACGGTACCAAAAAAATTAAAAAGAAATTTTAACATTAAAAACTTAGAAACAAAAACTAAATAAGCTTGAAAAAATTATTGGAATGAAAAAAAAATCACCAAAACTCCTATTATTAGTCATCAAACTTATTTTATTTTAATAAATTTATTACAACACATTTCAAAAACTTGTTTTTGCATGCACAATTTTTACTAACAATTTTTAAAAAGAATTTTCAAATTATTAACTAGTTATCCGGATTATTAGTAAATATTTTTTAAAATTTAAAATCGATAAAAACTTTAACTCATTTAACTACCAAACGCCTATTAGATATAAATAACAAATTTTCAATAATTTTTCACGTGATTGATATTTTCTTCAATAATTTTATGAGTTTTAGTATACTTCTTCAATAGAATACAGCGTCTTATAATTCGTTTTATATTTCACCTTTTTATTATTAAACTTTGATAATATTATTAGTCTTGGGAAAATTTTTTTGACCATTTTTTTCATATATAAACGTAACAATTTAGAATAATCTAATCTCCATAGTACAATTAAGATCTTATGCTACTGTTATCTAGTACTACTTATCATTAGTATTATGTTTTTTTGGTAATTTTTTAATGTAAAATACGTAAAATTAGTAATTATTTTGTCGAAAAAAGGTAAAAAAATTAATAATCCAGCAAACTATCATCACTTTTTTCTGACCTAATTTATCAACTAATTATTATACAAGAAATCTTCCAAAGTTCCAACTAGATCTCTAATTATTCAGACAGAGCAGAACAGTTTTGTTTTGTTTTGTTTTGGGGTCTGCACTGCAGCAGTGTCAATCATTTATTGGTCCACGTGTCCTTACATGAACCTTATTATTACAGAACAAAATAATAATATCATTGTCCAAAAAAATTTAAAGAAAAAAATAACTTCAATCTCATTGACTCTTCTCTCTCTTATGCATTTTCTCTCTCTAGTTTCTCTCTCTGTTACACCATTAGACCAAAGTTTTGTGTGGAGCCCAAAACTGGACCTCTGCTTTGCTGGCTTCAAGCTCCTCCATTGTTGCTCCTTTATGGGTCTTGTCTGCATAAGTTTACTAAGGGAAAAGTTTCAATTTTTTTTCCTCACATAAAGATTTCTCTCCTAGCTGAAAAAAAAAAAAAGCTGCTTTTGTGTTGTTGAATACTTTCATCATCCTTTGTTGAGACAGAGCCCAAAAACAAACCAAACCTATTTTCAGTTTTTCTCTCTTGATTTGATTGATCCATAGATCTAATGCTTTGATGATGATAATACCCACATGAAATTTTCTCCTTGTAGATCCTCTTCTTGTTCGTCAACAACTTTGTTAAAGTAGTCAAACTTCACGGTAAGCTTTACTTTTTTTGGTAGTTAAAAAAAAGTTCGAAGTTTTGTGATTAATGAATTTGTGTGTGGGGATTTCTGAAATTCAATGTGAAATGGTAGGCCTTCTGGATATCTTAATAGCTTTGATATTTAAAGAGAAAAAGTGGGGGCTTTGACCATTTTTTTTCCAAGTTCCTGTTTATATTGTGTGTGTTTGAGTTTTTTTTTTTTCCCATTTTCAGCGGCCGTGTTTTGGTCATTTCCTGTTTCTGTATTAAGAAGACTTCCCTCTGTTTTGGTGTAACTCATACCTGAAAAGGAGGCCTCTTTACATCATATCTTTGATCTGCTTGTTCCCAATATAACATTGTTACTTTCTGTGCACTTCAGTAGTTGATGCTATTGCTATAGTGTGAACTTATTGTGTTCAGTTAAAAATTTATGAGTGGGATATTATAGAGGCAGGTACAATTAACAGTTAGGTCATAGTTGTCTTGATTCCTTTTGTGCAAGCACTAATATTGTGTATTTTGTTGTGTTGTTGCTGTAGAGCGGTTTTGAGAAAGAGCATATATTTTAGCAGGTGGAATATTTGTTCAGTGTTGTTTTTGAGTGGTTATTAGATGTGGAGAATTCCGAGGGTTGTCTGGATGAGATGAGGGATGTTATCGGAGTTGATGAATTATTTGAGGGCCTGTTTTCGGCCAAGGTCCGGTCGATATCACTCGAATTCGGATTCCGTGGGTCGTCAAGATGGGTTGTTATGGTACAAAGATAGTGGACACCATGCAAATGGTGAATTTTCAATGGCTGTAGTTCAGGCCAACAATTTACTCGAGGATCAAAGTCAGATTGAGTCTTTTAGTTTGAGCTCTCACGAATCTGGGCCTTATGGTACCTTTGTGGGTATTTATGATGGGCATGGAGGACCTGAGACTTCACGCTATATCAATGATCACCTCTTAGAACATCTCAAGAGTAAGTGACTTCAACTTCAAATTTCTCTATATTCACCTTTGTTCGGTTTTGCGGGACAGTTGAACAAAGAATGTGTCTGATGGAGGATATAGTTGTAGATAGAATGGAGAGGAAGACATGGGTTCATGTAGTGCATTTTTGGTAATTGAGATTGAAGATTTTGTTAACTTGAATTGGAAAAAGATTATGAAATTAATAACAACACGTTTCAATGTCTTTTGTGAACAACTGAAGGAGCAATAATTTCTTGAACTTTATTGAGATGGTAGCACCTACTTTAATGTTATTTCACATTTGTGGATACTTTTGGTATTGGAGATCTATTACTGGTTTCTGACCTTTTATGTTGCTATTTTTTATTGCTATTTTCAGGGTTTACTTCGGAGCAACAGTCAATGTCAGTGGATGTGATTCGGAAGGCATATCAAGCAACAGAAGAAGGTTTTATGTCTCTTGTAACATCGCAGTGGCTTATGAAACCTCAAATTGCAGCAGTTGGATCATGCTGCCTGGTCGGAGTTATTTGTAATGGAACACTTTATATTGCAAACCTTGGTGATTCCTGTGCTGTTTTGGGGAGAGCTGTGAAGGCAACTGGGGAAGTGCTGGCCATTCAACTGTCAGCGGAGCATAACGTATGTATAGAGTCTGTGAGACAGGAGCTGCAATCATTGCACCCTGATGACTCGCACATAGTAGTTTTAAAACATAACGTATGGCGGGTAAAGGGCCTTATACAGGTAAGTTATTTGCAGTGCAGAGATTGTTGCTGTCATGACTTCTCTGTTTCTGTATGTTGTAAATGTTCTGGAGTTTGGGATACTTCTGGGTTGTTGCCTTTATGAGCTCAGATCAAAATTATTCAGTAAATTGATGGGATTGAGTTGCTATGCTGTTAGCTTGATCAGCCTTAACAATCAAAAGATCATTCTAAATGATTTTGCAGTTCCATTTACCTGGTAGCCATGTAAAGGAATGAAGAATATATAGCTTTCTTAAAGTGAAATTTTTGAGTTCCATCAAACATGATTTAGCATTCTTTTTGCTGGCTTTTTCCTGATGCATCTTCACTTCCAACCTTTTTGCTGTTTGCTGATGGAAAGAATTTTTGAACTTTCAGGTTTCCAGATCTATCGGTGATGTATATCTGAAAAAGGCTGAGTTCAATCGGGAGCCATTATATGCCAAGTTTCGCCTCCGCGAACCTCTAAAAAGGCCTATATTGAGTGCAGATCCATCAATTTCTGTGCACCAGCTGCAACCTCATGATCAGTTTGTCATATTTGCATCTGATGGGCTCTGGGAGCACCTAAGCAACCAGGAAGCAGTCAATATAGTTCAAAATCATCCACGCAATGTAAGATTCTTAACCCTATGCTTAATATCGTGCAGCAAAATTTTTATTGTTCCCTTCTGGAAACCTTCATTGGATTTATAAAGTCTAGTTCTAGTTGGCTCATGTTACTTCTGAAGTTTAGATTGTTCATGAATTTTGTTGCTGGTTGTCTTGAGATCAAAACACTCTTTTCTTTCTATCTTGTTTATCACATATTGTTGATGTACCATGAGCACATCGCTGATTATCTTTCATGAACCTAACTATTTGGTGCTGGAAAATGTTTGGAGTGTTTTGGTTCACAGATTTGATTTTGTGTATTCTTAATGCATTCTTGTGTTTTGGTCCTTAACGACTTTGGTTCTTTGATGGTCTTAAGAATGTTCCAAAAATATGAAGATAATGTGGCTATTACCATTTTAAGCGAGTGATTTCTTGTATCTTTTAATACAAAAGCTCTCCAATTTGTTTTTGGTGGTTTCAATGTCCAAATTCACCTATTGAACTGGAGCTGTTATGTGAATTACATAACGAAGTTGCAGTGAAGAGTCTAGAATTCTTTCGCAAGTCAAATATTTTTGGATGCTGTCATTTTCATGCATGTGCCATTGCATTCTTCAGTTAACTTGCTCTCTAATTTTGTGCCAGAATCTTGTCCGGATACGTTAATGCTAACACCCATGCCCTAACATTCATGCAGGGAAGTGCAAAAAGGCTGGTGAAAGTTGCTCTGCAGGAAGCAGCCAAGAAGAGAGAAATGAGATATTCCGACCTGAAGAAAATTGACCGCGGTGTCCGCCGGCATTTCCACGATGACATCACGGTAATAGTTGTGTTTCTTAACTCAAATCTCATCAGTAGGGCTAGCTCAGTCAAGTCGCCGAACATATCAGTCAGAGGGGGTGGAATCAACTTGCCCTCTAACACTTTAGCTCCTTGCACTACGCCAACAGAAGCTGGCAGTACCTGAAAATGATTATTACTATTATTATGATGTAATCTCGTCATGTTTCCATATGTTGTTGTATCATTTCTCTTGTGTGAATAGCCAGGTAGCTTCCCAGAAGAGATAAAAAGAGGAGCAACCCTTCAATTCTTTAATGTACACTGTAACTTTTACCCAAGACCTGATACTTGCATTTAGCTTCTGTGCCCCTAAAAGAACATTTCTGAAGAGGAGTATAAATTGACAATTGTTATAGTTAGCATTTGGGACTGTGTCCTTGCATCTTTCCCCTTTCTTTTTTCATCTTCGCTTCAACTGGTGCTATTGCTAACATGGAGGAAGATCAAATTGTTGTAATAGTTTCAGACAACTCATTATTTGCAGAAACGGTCGGATTTCTAATGGGGAAACAGTTAAAAAAAAAAAAAAGTTGTTTCAGCAACGGCTAATCCCATGAATTAATACTTTATTTAAATTAGAGACGTGTCAGTCCAGCTAATATCGCCACAGCTCGTCAGTCCAGTCCGTTAAATTCGTTTTGTTTTGTGTTGTCTTTTTCATTATACGTTGACGTGATCATGCATTGCCACATCAAAATTTCATCTCCTACTTATCCTGTTTTCATGCAACACGAAACTGATTTTGTGTTTCGACGTTAACATCACAATAATCTTCAACTACGTTTTCGCCTTCGGGCTTTTAGTTTCTGAAAGTGTTTTCTTACGAAGTGTTTGTTGAAAAACAAAGGTCTATTCAAAATTCTTAGAATGTGTCCTCTTCGAATGAATTTTCTTGTAGGAAAGAACAAATCAAAGTTGGATCTCTTACAATTCAATTTCAAGCCAAGTTATCTCAAGATCTTGAACACATGTTTATGACCAACTCCTAGTTGTTCAACACAAGTAATTCAATGATAATCCAAATACCTTTTCAATATTTTTCCAGCTGTATATAATTTTAGAGATCATTTTCATAGCTTTCTTTTTCCCTTCTCAGGAAAAACTCTTACATGAAATGCATAACTTTTTTTTTTTAAAAAAATTACTAATAAATTGCAACTAAAAAGTGTAGTAACTATAAATTCTAATATTGTACCATTGCTTTACCTGTATTACAAAAAGCCATTAGCTATAAAAATTTTCTCTTTGAGAAAGAAAGAAAGATTGATTTAAGCACAACAATTTTAACAAAATTATTCGATAAATATGTGCAATAGGTTTTACGTTCTTATTATCATTGGTAAATAAAAATTCACTGAAAGCAAAGCAGGTACGAGTACTGTTTCTTACCATATACTTTATCTTCCCGTGTGTTATACGGTGATGAGACTATTTTGGCCACAAGTACAATCCTTGAGATTTAGTAATAAATTTTCAAACATTGTTCAAATTGAATATTGAAAAGAAAGAGGAAGTGGGGATTCCGAGAAAAGCAGAAGAGGAAAAAGTAGTAAATATTTTTTAATTTTTTATTTTTCAGGCTTTTGTCAGGCGTATTCTCAGTAACCCACAACCTGTGCTCTACTACAATGGAATGGACGGACCGGACCCTTTGGTATGTTTCATGTTTTTTATTTTTTAAAAATTATTTTATGGAAACACTTTCAAGTTTTAACCCTAGAAAATTGGCTCAGTTTCGAAGCCAACTTGCCACCACAGCAGCACAACTGTGCTGCTTCAAGGTACAAAGGTTCAGTAGAAAAAGAATAATGCTTAATATTAAAAAGTTTAAAACACTGGGGACCTCCTTGAAAATGACGAACCAAAACACTAAAAATTTAGGTGTTATTATTATTATTATTATTATTATGTCTTTTTGAACACATTGATTATAAACTTAATATTTTTATAAAATTTGCTACAATATCCACCTAAGCTTTCACGAATTGTACTTCTAATTACATTTGCTAAGTGGATTTACTACAGTACGACAATACCTCAAGGTATTGTTATATAAATCTGTTTTTTTTTTTAAAGTTTTTTCAGTTTTAATTTTTATGTTAATATTTAAAATTTTCAAAATTTAAAATTTATCTTAAATTTCAACTTTTACCTTAAAGTTTTAATTTCTAGATAATATGTTTTAAAATTACAAGTCATATATGATAAAATAGAAAAGAAAATTTTAATTTCTTTAGAAAATAATATACAAATATAAAATGACCATTATTTTTTAACATACATAAGCAGATTTGGAATATTAAACTTTTATACTACTTTTAATTGTATTATTTGTGGAATTACATGTTTTTTTTTTATCAAGTAACAAAAGCATTTTTGTTTCTGTATTTAGAAAACAGATAACAAAAACTCAGTACTTTTTATTGAGGTTCAAGCAAAGCACTTTTCTTTTCTTCACTTAATTTTTTTTCTTTCCCTTATTAACACATAATAAGGGGGAAGGAGGAAAAGAGCAAAAGAAGAGTTGGTAGCCAATAAATTTATTCTCAAATTCAGTGCTTAAAACATTAAATGGAGATAAGTGGTGAAATTAATTGTACTTGCAGTGAAAATGGAATTAATTTAATAAGAGTTTAGTAGTTTCACTTAGAAGTTTGAATCTTTTTTATTTTAAATTTTAATGTTAAAACTATAAGATAATGATATTACTTAAAAAAAAAAAATCTTCTGAAAGTTGATATGTGTATTACTATAACACTCTTAGGAAAAATTTACATCTAAATTAAGCTCACTATTTAAGATAAATTTACTCCTACCACGAAATTACTGGTGAGTGCTCACTTTGAAATTTAAACTTATTAACCCCGTTTTGACTTAAAATGAAATGTTAATGGTTTACTGTTTGTGCAGTATAAACTGTTAATGAGATCCTCTACATAGTATGTGTACATCTTTGGGCATTTTTCTTTTTAGATTCTGTAAGCACCAAGAGGAGGGACTGAGCAATTGGGTGAGGGGAGGAAGGAGGCAAAAATGGAAATGAATTACATTCATACACAGCATGCATGAGCAAAGAAAATGGCAGTCATTACTTGATAAAATACATACTAAATTAGAACAGGTAAACCAGTGTTAAGTTTAAGCAGCAGCACAATTATACATCCATTATTACAAGTTGTAAAAGATAACAGTCCAAGAAGATCAAAGATTAAAGAAAGAAACATGAATGCCCACCAAAGACGAGACAAATCAAAACCAACTCTCTTTCTTCTCTTTCTCGTCTCTTTCTCTGCAGGGTTGTGTTGTCTGGTCACCATCGTTTTTACCCACTTGTTTATTATTATTTACAGTGAGTTTGTGTTTGACTCCTCTTTTTACTCACAACTCTGTCCGTTGTCCATCTGTCTTTTCCCAAAAAATCTCCCACTAAATTTAGCACTTCTTTCTTTTCACCTTTTTTTAAATTTTTTTATTTTATTTTTTCCGAGCTCAGATTTCAGAAAGAAATTCAGAAATGGATCGCTTTGCTCTTGTTGTACGCCAACTCTGTATATGAAATGAAATGACCAAACACTATACACAGTTGTTTTTGCTTCTCTCTCTCTCTCTCTCTCTCTTTCTCTTTCTCGAGCCCCCTACCTTCTGCTATCTTCATCTCTCTTACCCTCTCTCTTTCACTCTGTGTTCTCTGATAAAAGAGCTTAGCTCAAGCCAGCTGTACGTTGTGAGTTGTAGGTTTTGAGTAGTTAAGAGAGAGAGAGAAGGAAAAACTCTCCAATGGGTACAGTGAGAGAGGGAGAGATGAAATGGTTAGTTCTGATAGTATTTCTTGAACTTCATTCCTCGCAAAACTGAGCTTTTTTAACCAAAATATGTAATGGATTGCTGTATAACTTTTTGAAAAGCTACATTTTCCTTCTTCTCTTAAAACCCTTGTAAAATCTTAAGCCTTTTACATTTTGGTACAAGCTCACTTTCTTTTTATCGCCGAAGAATACAGACGTTCCTCCAAAAACCAGCTTTCTCATTTTACCGCAGAAGAGATGGGTTGTGTTGCATCTAAACTTGAGGAAGCAGAAGTTGTGGCCATTTGTAGGGAAAGGAAACGTCAGCTGAAGTTAGCGGTGGAGAGAAGAGATGCTTTATCAGAAGCACATTGTAAATATTGTCAAGCTTTATTTGCTGTATCAGCAGCCATTAAGCTGTTTGTTGCTAGACATTCTTCACCTGCTTCTCCATATCTCATTACTTTTCCTCCTGCCGATGGTTCTCCTTCACCACCACCAAACCCTGACCAAAAAGTAATAAACAACCCAATGTTTCTTGAACAAAGGCCAACTGAAGCTAAGCATGAAACCGTTGCTTGCGAGTCATGTGGTTCTTCAACAACTTCAGATTCTTGTGATGAAGAAGAAGAGACTAAAGAAGAACAAGTGGTTAGAGAAGAGCAGACTTGTATGTATTATAATTACATGCAAATGCCACCACCAATGCCACCACCGCAGATAGATTTTGGGTGGGATTTCTTCAACCCATTTGATGGTGTAAGACCAGAAGTTGTGAGCGGTTACAGAAGGATTTCTGATGATGAGTTGAGGGCCGTGAGAGAAGAGGAAGGGATTCCAGAGTTAGAAGAGGAAGGGGACAAAGAAGAAGAAGAGAAGAGAAATGTTGTGATGGCTGAAGAAAATGTTCACAAAGAACCTGAGAAGAGTGGTGAATCTGGTGCTGTAGAAGTAGTGGATGGCGCAAATGTGAGTCCAGGAGAGCCAAAAGGACTCACAGTTATTGATAACCAAGAAAAAGGAAGAGAACTCCTTGAAGCATTGAAGGATATTGAGGATCATTTCATGAGGGCTTATGACTCTGGCAAAGATGTTTCCAGGATGCTAGAGGTTAAAAAATTTCATTTGCTATCTAATGTGGAGGGAATAAAAGGTAAGAATGGTTTTTAATAATTATTTTTCTGTTATTTTTGTGTTTAATATTTAAATGTGCATGAAGCATGAATCTTACTTGGACGTTGCATTCTAAGAAAATCTCCAACCTAGCTTAAACATTGACTTAAAACTTCATCTTTATTCTTCTCTGTTATCTTTGTTTAAAAACGGAAAACCTTCTCTTAATTGCTCTGTGAATCCTTTTCTTGAAAAGTTTCCAAAGATCCCTCTTTCTGCTTTCTAAACTAATTAAAATGTTGTTAGAGAAGAATATCCTTCATTGTTTTTGCTTTTCTTTTGGGTTTTCTTTTTCTTGTTCCACTATTGTGGCTTTTTCTTCCTCTAATCTTTTCAAAAGAGTTCACATTGTGGGGTTGTTTTGTTAACTTTGTTTCTCTGTATTTAGTGAAAAACTTTTAACTTCTCAAGAAGTTTTAACCTTTTCTTTTCTGTCTGTATAAGAATCCACAGTGAGCATTGCCTTTTCATTTCCAGCATGATTTTTTATTTCACAAGCATGTCAGAGAAATAATTTATATTGTAATTTTACCCGCAGCACTGTTAATAATACAGTTTACCGAACACTTGCGTGCTCTTTGCAGCTGAAGTAGATTAAATATGGGACATTTTCTACAGTAACCAAAATTAGGATTCAATTTTCTCAAATAAGCTTCAGTAGTACCATATTGACCGTCTTTGAATTTCCTATTTCCTAGCAGTACAAAGATTTCAACTAAATCTCTTCCTGTTTGTGAGACTATAAAATCAAAACTCAAATGATTCCTTTGTGTAAAAGCTGATAGTTCTTTTGAATTATTCTCTACTTTTACCGAAGTGGGTCTAAGATCCAATTGATCAATTTTCATGATTACACCATGAATGACTCTATTCTTTGCAACATTTCTCAAATTCTGCTTAGACCTCACTTTGTGTTGCACTAGAGCACATATCAATATTTGACTCATGAAACTTTCCGTAACTTGTATCATTTGATGCAGAGAACTCAACAAAACTTATGCAACAAGCTATTACATGGCACCGTTCCACTTCATCCAAGCCTTCATCCTGTAAAAGCCTCGTAGTATCGAGTTCTAGAGACTCTTTAACATGGAAAGAGTTCAACAATTATCTCTTTGATGAATGTGGGGTGATGGATTCTGGTAGCCATTCTTCAACGTTAGATCGGCTGTATGCCTGGGAGAAGAAGCTTTATGAGCAAGTTAAGGTAAATATTACTGATAATTTAATGAAAGTAATCTATGCAACTTCTGGGATGATTTAGCGTTGAATAATTCAATTAAAGAATGAAGACAAGGAATCCCAAAATGCGGGTAGTTTCGTTTCACTGATGTCAGTATGGTATTTGACTTTTTTCTTTGCTTTAGGCTGGAGATGATATAAGGCAACTCTATGAGAGAAAATGTTCACGATTGAGAAACCTGGACGTCAGAGGAGATGGCGAACTCTCTACTAGCAAAACTAGAGCATCCATAAAAGATTTATATGCTCAGATCTTGGTTGCAATTCGGAGCGCTGAGTCTATCTCAGAGAGAATTGACAAAATCAGGGAAGAGGAATTACAGCCTCAAGTTATTGAACTGTTGAAAGGGTAAGGAACTCAACCTATGGGAACCAACAAAATTGCATATTGATTTACATTCCTAAATTTTCCTCCTTTTTTTAATCTTCAGTTTTACCGTGTGCAGCCAAACAAGTACATGGAAAATTATGATGGAATGCCATGAAAACCAGAACAAGATTATTTCTGAAGTGAAAACTTTGGCATGTCCCACATATGGGAAATTCTGCAATGACTCTCACAGGCTAGCCACACTTCAGCTTGAGGCTGAGCTTCTAAACTGGCGAACATGCTTTACAGAATATGTTGCAGCACAGAAAGGATATGTTGAAGCTCTACACACTTGGCTAACCAAATTCCTTGTCCCTGAAGTTGAATTCTGCTCTAGGAGTAGGAGCAACTCGCCTGCACCATATCGACTTGATGGGCCGCCTTTGCTTGTCATCTGCCGTGATTGGCTGGCTTCCATGGATAAATTACCAGATAAGTCGGTAGCCAATGCGTTGAGAAGTTTTTCAAAGGGGATGAGAGCGTTGTGGCATCAACAGGGTGAGGAACAGCATCAAAAGAGGAAAGTAGATAGTATTGCTAAAGAACTGGATAGAAGGACTTTGGCATTCCAGAAAACAGAGACCAGGTTCCTCGAGTCAAAGATCATGGAAATGAAGTCATCTTCGGGGGCAGAGACAGTGCCAAAGGAACATCAAAATGAGTACTTGACAGAGAAAAAGGATCAGTTGGACATGTTTAAGAGTAAACTGGAAGCTGAGAAGGAGAAACACCAAAACTGTATGCAAGAAACACAAAGGATCACAGTGAACGGAATTCGGAATGGGTTTTCTACAGTTTTTGGATCATTGGTAGAATTCTCCAAGATTTCTCTGATAATGTATAATGACCTTCTGACTTACAGTGAGACTGGCAGAAAAGATGGGAACCAGTCATACATAGCAGGCTCGCAGGTTGAAGAAAACGGCAGCAGTTGATCCCAGATTTCCCCGTGTGTGTGTATTTCTATAAAGTCAAAGCATCTCGCTGAGACTAAGTTTATCCATTATCCATTACTAGTGTAGGGGTTTCTTTTAGAAGGATTGCTAATTGTTTGCTTTAATGGTTGCCCAAATTTTGTTACGACATTGTATATTCCTGCCTAAGCTCATTCTTGGCATGGTAGACAAGTGTGAAGGAAGGTAAATGGGCAACCTTTTGTAAGTAGTTAAAAACTTAGGTGATGAACAGGGGATTTCCATTTGTTATTTGGCAATGGGTTTCCTTTATCTATGACTAGATAATTAAACCGGCTATTAAATTTCTTTATGCTCAGGAAAACTTTGCTACCATTTAGAAGGGCATCAATATATCTGATTGAATAATGTCAAATGCCCCACATGTAACTCAATTTATCATACAAAATGATGCATATTCTAAGTAGATAGCGTGATAAATAAATTTGAAACGTCCATCTCATGCCACATGAATATTTGGGACATGGAGCAACACTTGACTGTAAAAGTACCGTGGAAAGTAGAAAGATGGGCAGCAGACTGCTACACAATAAAAAGATGGGCAATGCGCACGGGTAACTCTTCATCCCTTTTCAAAGATTGGTAGGAAATCAGAAAAGCTATCAGAAAAGTTCCTTCTAGCATGCTTTTTCTGTATTAAATTTCATGCAACAAGCATAGCAGCAAAGTTTTTTTCAAATGAAATTCACTGTTGCACCATGATAGCATATCCAACTTAACATATCATTAGGTTTTCGAAAATAGACAAACAAATGAAGGATAGAAAGTGCTTTCTACTCCCACAACTGAAATTATAAGGGATTGAATGCATTGGCGAGAATGTAAAAAAATGCACATATTAATAGTTTCACTACAAAGCAGAATTTGAAAATATAAGTTTCACTACATTGTATTAGTAGTTTTGTACAATATGCAATGATACACATCCTAAAAAAGCTTGGCTATGATCATGCAGATGAATAATTACAGGTTTTACAACTCAAAGCTAAAATTACAATTTCCTCTTATCGTTCTATCGTAAGTATAGGGAAACCAAGAACTGAGAGAAAAGTACAAATTCACTAACTACAGCAGCAGGCGAATGTATGCCAAGAAATGGGACAATGTCTACCTGCAACCAGTTCTCCACTGCAGAGCCCACCACAGCGCCAGCCACAAGTCCCCCTATAGTAATTACAGTGGCTTTCCCTGCATCAATAAGAGAGAATCAGTTGAGATACTTCTTTGCCAGCTGAAGCAAAAGGAAATTACAGCTCATACAACCTAAATAATTTGATGTACTGACATCCTCATTCCACCGTTTCAGGGCAACCTTGTTTATTATGTCAATTATTTTGATCAGCATTAACCCAATATTGACAACAAATAGTAACAAAATGCTTAACAGTTTAAAATGATAAATTGGAGCAATCACTTTGAAGGGATAAAAACTAATGTCAACTGAGATTGTAGAAGTTCACGTTGGACCTCACGATATTTGAATAATATGTTGTGACCATTCTGTTTGCTTCATCATCAAACAATACATTTTTTACGTGGGGCAACAGGGGCATATAATTGCAATATTTTATTAAGCATACCGAGTTCCCTTTCATGTCACTCTTTCTTATCATTATCAACTCAAGATGCAGAACCAACCTGAATAAGCAATTGCAGGATTTACATGTCGGTGGAACCACATGAAATCTCACTGTTTCTGGTGACAGAATATTGTTTGGTCATGTCTGGACCTAAGCCTTAGCCCACCACACTCCTAGCCACCCAAGGAAAAGCCAAAGAGCTCCAAATCTCAAACTTCTTTCCAAGATGTTTCTTCTAATCTTCATAAACCATTCTATTAAGTCCAAATATAGAATACGTTCCCCAGCATAAATGGCCCTCTTAATCCCATTTCTCCTTCCCACCATTATCAACTCAAGACAAGATCAAACCTAAAAAACCTAACCTCATCTAAAGAAACATGAAAACTGACACTGTAAAATGAAGACAATGACTTACTGTATAACAATTCTACCAAACGAGGAAAAAGCTCAAACTTTTGAACGGGAAACTCCATCAAACAAGAAAAGAACCATGAAGAAAGCTCTAAATAGCAGACAGCTCATTACCTAACTTAACATTCTTCCTGGTCATGAAGTATAAGGAAGCCCCAAAGCTGCTCGCCAAGATCAGCCCAGGAACGTCAGCCCCAGCATAAGGTGCAAGAGATGGCATAGAAGTGCCATTAACATAAGTTAAAACCATCAAAGCTCCATATACGCCAGCTTGAATGCCCAAATCTCCAGTTGATGGGGTTTCTACTGCAACAGTTGACTTCTTCAAAGTAGTCTGCAGCCACTGAGGCACTGATCCCATTCCTGGTGTCCCCACAGGATTAACATCCGCATACCGGATGCTACTATCCACAACTTTCCCTGCTCGACGCTGAGTCAAGCTTCGCATAAGCAACATGTCATATGCAGCCTCAACCTAAATGGCAATCCAACCATAGTTGTTATGAGAAAATAGCAATAATTGGCAGTGTAATTACAGTAAAAGCTACTGGTGAAATTATAAATGCCTGCTGTCTAATAAACAAAAAAGCTAGAATTCAACATTGTCCTAGTAATGATGTCAGCCACCAGAAGGACCTCACCCAGAAACCATCATAATTGAATGTGAACTCCAATCAGTAAACCATATCACGTGCCTTTAAATCAACCCTTAGTTCATCCTATCAAAATCAAAATATCCACTGTAATAAAAACTGAATCATGTGTACTAAACTACAAAACACAAGTTCATGTCAGTCAATGCATAGGTCTCATAAACCGCAGGCCATAAAGAGCTAAATCCTTGAGCTTCTCTGTGAAAATGGGGTAATTACAAGCCCATGACACATCGAATTCAATGCTTAACACAATAAGCACCTAACAAAAAGCTGCAAAATTACATAGCAAAAATTGATACAATAGCCAAATTGTTTGTTCAACAAGCTCAAAATTCAAACTTTGACATTTTAGTCTTGATAAGTACCAAAATTACATCTTGCATGCAACACATCACACAAAACTGAAAAACCCAAAACCCAAAATCACACGATTCTACAGGGCTAAAATTTGATCTTTTCAACAGAACCGCAAGCAAAATAGAAAAAATAAATTGCATAGCTAAATTCACATAATTTACAATAACCATACACCAAAATAAAAAAAATTCACCGATCTCCCACAATTGTTATGCAAAAAAACGAAAAGAAAAATGCGGGATAAAACTTACCTGTGCAATTGCCTCTTGGTCGTCTTTACAGTTGGCGAGAATCGAGTTTTTGGCGCGAAGTATGTCATCAAACGATGCAGTTTCAGACACTCCCAGAAGCTTCAGCGCGTTCTCCACCGACATCTCGAACGGAGCTGAGTCATCGGCTCTGGACCCGGCTCTAGCTATCCCCGCAGCTGCTAACGTGCGACGGGACAAAGAAGTTAAGCCTCTCCAGAGGTCTGTTCTAGTGGGCTTTAATGAGGGAGAAGAAGAGTAATTGGTGGGATTGAGGAGGTGAACCGGTAGCGGCCGAGGGATGCATGAACCGGGAGAGAGGCGGTTGGGCCGGACGGAGAGAGTGGCAGCCATTTTGCGAAGAAAATGTGAGGCTGTGTTGCGATTTTTGGCTTGTGTGTTGAAGAATTGAGTGAGAAACAAGAAACGGTTAAATCTATGATATTCCGGGGGTGATGTGGAGTACGTCTACCCAACTCGTGATAACATTAGGACAAAATTCAATATTATAGATGAGGATAATAACATCTGAATCCTTAAGATTTTGACTTTTCATAAATAAGAATATAGTTTGTCCATGTCTAATCAATAGATCTCTAACTTAATAGCGATGGGAATTTTCCCCCGAGCCCGTGGGTTCCCGCCTATCCTGCCTCATTTAGGAAGGTTTAGGACTTATTTTTTTTTTTCCTTAAAACAATTTTAGGTTCTGATTTAGAGTTTAAAAATCTAACTTGTTTAAAATTAGGGGCGAGTTTGAAAATTATACATTTCGTCTCGCCTCGTCCTGCTTCATTTACACCTATACATAACTAAATACAAAATCTTAATTTCATTTTTTTAACACCAATTTCACATCACCAATTGCAATCACCTCTCAAACAATTAAAACATGATTTATGATTCAAAGAAATCAATTTGATACAAAATTCTCTAACTCGCTTGTCGTTGTCGTTGTTTTCATGTGCCTGTTGTTATCACTCTTTCAACTTGTGTCCCGTCGTTGCTTCTACTGCCATCACCCTAAATTATATTTGTATCGAATTGATTGGTTATTTAAAAGTTTTTATTTTTACTCAAAATTCAATTATATAGAGAATTTTGCCAAAATTATCATTTAAACAAGTATAATTGGGGGCCTATTTGTTATAATTGAAAAAAATTATGTCTTGATTGTAAAATATATAGCCGAATGTTAAAATTCGTTACCAATTTATTTAAATGGTTGATGAACGGATTTAGTATTTCTTAGCTTAAATTTGTGGCCATTTATCAAAATCTATTCAATGATACGATAATTGTTGAGTTAATAATAGTAAATAAAATATTTTTTATATAAAACATATTAAATATTTTTTAGTCAATTTATACAATTACATTCCTCAAATAAGAATGTATTTTTTAATAAAATTATAATTTATATTGAACTCCCCTTCTTCGTACGGTCTTCTTTCGTTAATAATTGATCATCATCTTGCGAGTTCTGCAAGTTACTCCTTTAATGTGTGTCGTTTGTTACACAACACGCCTCATGAATATTGGAAAAATAATAAATAAATTATATTTGTGGTCAAGGAAAATGAAATGAAAGGGAAATGAAAAAAAAAAAATATCTGGGTTGGTTCTTGGTTGATGAGTAGTCGTTGGAAGAAGTCGTTTACAGTTAAGCTGTTGGAAAAATGCTGGCTTCTTGGAGAATTACTCCTCCAGCACTATGCTTATCAAATGGAAACAGAAGTGGGTTCTGTTGCAGAGCTTCTTCTCTTCAAAGCCACGAAAACAGCGGCCAAAACAACGACAGAAAGAGCAAGAAGAAGAAGTTAGTCATCGTTGGGTCTGGTTGGGCTGGCCTGGGCGCTGCTCACCATCTTTCCAAGCAGGTGCTTTAATTTCACTTTCTGCAACAATTTTGTATTCCTGGTATTATTCTATCTGATATTGTCAAGTTTGTGTGTAACTTTTCATCGTGTGAATTTAATACCGGTGGCATTTTGTTGTAGGGTTTTGATATCACTGTTCTTGATGGTGGGAATGGTTTTGGCAGTCCTGATGATGTCTGTATGCAAGGTAATTAAGTTTTGTGAATCTTACAAAAGGTTGGTGTTGTTAAGAAATAAAATAGAACTATCTTTTGAACCCTAATATCCAAAATTTCATTTTATTTTGTAGGTTTCTGGTATCCATACCAAAATATATTTAGCCTTGTTGATGAGCTGGGTATCAACCCCTTCACCCCTTGGATCAAATCTGCACAATATTCAGAGGAGGGATTGGAGGTAAGCAATGTTATTTAGCACTACTTCAAGAGATCAAAACTAAAAATGTGATTCTTTTACCCTTCTTGCCAATTGGTTGAAAGTAGTATTGAGTGAAAATTTTAGTCTGTAAAGTATTTTTAACAGCGGAGTACCATTTTGCAGGTTGAATTTCCAATATTTCAAGATCTTTCTCAGTTGCCGACTCCACTAGGAACCTTGTTTTATTCTCAAGTATGCCTTGCATACTTTCTTAATCCTCTGGGAAAAGTTTCTTTGTTGAGGCTTGTGTAAACTGATCTTCATCGCACCATGTGCAGTTTTCTCGGCTACCATTGGTGGATAGGTTAACAACACTCCCTCTAATGGCTGCAGGTATTTGTTTGTTTCCTTTTATCAACTTCATCAAAACCTCACAATTAATTTGGCTTTAAGTGCTTTAAATACCTTGCATTTGCAGTAATTGACTTTGACAACACTGATACAGCTTGGAGAAAATACGATTCAAGTAAGGATGCTAACAGATTTTTTACTGTTACCTCTATTGAAGATGATTGTGGAAGTGTCTTATTCTGAGGATTGACATGCAGTTACTGCAAGGGAACTTTTTAAACAGTTTGGGTGCTCAGAAAGGCTTTATGGAGATGTTATTGGTCCGATGCTTCAAGTGGGTCTGTTTGCTCCTGCAGAGCAATGTAGTGCTGCCGCAACTTTGGGAATTCTGTACTACATCATCCTTGCCCATCAGGTTTGATAGATACATTTCCTTTATAGACAATACTGAATTTCATGACGAGGAAAAAAAAAGAAAAAAAATACTAGATCAATCTATCTAAGATCAAATGAAACATGCTTCACTGGGATAGAGTTTCATGATGTCTTGTTTTTCTTTTGGGAGTATACTAAGTCTATGATTGCAAAAAATTATTGATAACAAAGCTTTTGGAATTTTACTTGTCTCTCTCTTTGTTTTTCTAACTATCATTTCTTTGTAAATATCTCACTCTTCTGCATCATTATCACTTACTTTTCTTATCTGTCTATTGAGGGTTCATTTTGCTTGTGGAAACAGAAAAATTTTGATGTGCTATGGTGTCGGGGGACACTTAGAGAGAAGATTTTTGAGCCATGGATTGACTCCATGAGGGTTAGAGGTTGTGAATTTCTGGATGGTAGAAGAGTGACAGGCCTATCATATGACAAAGAAACAGATTGCATCTCAGAAGTAGTTTGTGGCAAGGAGACATATAATGCTGATGCAGTTATATTGGCAGTTGGAATCTCCACACTTCAAGAACTTATTATGAATAGGTATGCATCCTCAAACTTCGAACACACTAAATTCTCTTGCATTCATGATATTAATTACTTGTGCTTATCATATCCTGTTTTGACTGGCATTTGTTCTATATAGTGAAGTATTGTGTACCAGGGAGGAGTTTCTGAAGGTTTTGAACCTAGCCGGCGTTGATGTAGTTGCTGTTAAACTTCGGTTTGACAGGCAGGTGTGTGCAAAAATCCCCGTTACCTTGTCCTTTGCAAGGCTCGGCAAAGAAATAGTTATCTTATAGCTTGTCATATAACCAGGTTACAATTCCAAATGCAAGCAATGCTTGTTCTGGATTTGGTGGTTCATTTGCTTGGACTTTCTTTGATTTGAACCAAATTTATGACGAACACAAAGATGATTCTGTAACAGTTATACAAGCTGATTTTGTGAGTATTACATCCTTGCTTTAATCTATCCAAGGAAGCTTTCAGCCGCGAGAACTAATTTCTTTCTGTTCCGAAATATCCATGCGTAGTATCATGCTAATGAGTTATTACCGCTGAACAATGAACAAGTAATTGCAAAAGCCATGTCGAATCTCTCGAAGTGCATCAAGGACTTCAACACTGCCACTGTGATTGATCAGGAAATCAGAAGATCTCCAAGATCTCTGACTCATTTTTTTCCAGGTATCCTTGAGCTAAGTATGCTTGTTGCTGTGATATGTATGCATCCTAAGCTCGGACTATTTCTCTGCATTTTAATGCAATCATGGAAATTAACTTGTGTATTCCCTTCTCAAAAGGTTCATACAAGTACATGATGCGGGGGTCTACATCTTTTCCAAACTTGTTCATGGCAGGAGATTGGATTACAAGCCGACATGGTTCATGGTCACAGGTCATGTTCAACCGTTTTCCCTTGCATTCTTTGATCGCTAGAACTGATTAAAGCAGCAAACTCAAAATTTTCTTTATACTTTCTTGACAGGAGAGATCCTATGTCACTGGACTTGAAGCAGCCAACCGGGTGGTGGACTATCTTGAAGATGGAAGCCTTGCTAAAATAATACCAGTTGAGGAAGATGAACCTCACATTGAAGCACTACGCAGCCTAAACAGAAGATTGAATGAGTTCAGAACCCAGATCCCATTATCTGATTACTTCCTGCAATAAACTTGGCATTACCTATTTAAGTTTGTTGGCCGCTGCTGCAATGTGAATGCTCTT
Organism: Azadirachta indica; assembly: GCA_022749755.1. Taxonomy (NCBI): domain Eukaryota; kingdom Viridiplantae; phylum Streptophyta; class Magnoliopsida; order Sapindales; family Meliaceae; genus Azadirachta; species Azadirachta indica. Next base: position 17,282,351 of record CM040444.1, read on the forward strand.
TCAAAGTTTTGCTTTCATTGTTATTTTGTCATTTACCGAGCAACATTAAGTTGCAGACTCAAGACTATTGACAACCAAAGATTGAGAAAGAAATCATCGATTATGGAATACAAAATCCACCCTTATACAGCAATGTAGTTCATCAAACACACATTGTTTTTTTAACAGTTATTATTTCTTCGTTACAATAAAAATTGATTATTTTAGAAGCCACAGTGTCCTAACTCAAAACTCAAGTCACCAGTAAATACGATTCATTTTGCATAACATTAACACGGCGTTCAATAACAATAATTTTTTATATTTTCCTATTCATTCCAAGATATCTCGTTTTTTTTTTTTAAGTTCTCTTAAATGTAATTAAAATTTAAAATGTATTCTAATTTTTAACACATCGTTACTATGATTGTACTCGTGACAAAATCTTAACTAAAAAAATCACTTTTTTAGAAACTTACATTACCAATTTACTGTAAACACTATTGTATTGTATTTCTACGTTAATCGGAAAATTTATTCGTGGGACCCTATTTGCCTACACAACCCCACACGTGTCACCATCTCCGCCAGTCACAGTAACAGACACACTCGACTCTGTAAAACCCTTCACTAATCCTGCCTACTCCAGTCCAATCCCCCGTCGCCACGTTATATATTCAACTCCGCGATTATACATTTGTTTCCCTGTATTTCTACCATATTACCTGCACTTGCCATTGATAATTTAAATAATAATAGATCTCATCTCAGTTTTGTTCTATTATAGTTCTTGCCTTCCCTTTGCCCTTCCTCCCTTCACACAGAGATCGGGGAAAAAAAAAAAAGGTACGGCTCTTTTTAGATCTCATTCTCAAATTCTTATCTAAAATTTTCAATTTTTTTTGGATTTAATTAAGTTTAATTTAACTGGAATTATCAAATCCAGGCGTAAGTTCGGTAGATCGTTTGACTGATCAGCAGTTAGGTCACTATCAATTTTTGTTTTTGGTTTTGAATTTTTTGCTGCTATTGAGTCGAGATTTTTAGTTGTTTTTCTTGTTTGGTTACTGGGAAAATACGGGAAAACAAAAGGGATTAGAAGTTTGAATTTCTAGTTGACGTTTTCTGTGACCAGTTGGAGGTTGAATTCGAGTAGGTTAGCTTAATTTAGTCAGCCAATTGTTATATGATTCAATTGACGCGTTGGTTGGTAGATTCATGAAGAGGAAGTTATGTGCTTTTTAGGCTTTTGGATCATTGGGTTAATTATGCAGTTTTGAGGTCAATCTAGTGCTTGGTGCTGATTAACCAACTTTAATGATGCAATGGCTTAATCTGTCGTTGTACTTTTTAATTTTCTTCCTTTACTAAATTTACATTTATTGTTAAATATGAATCTGCTTTTGTTTGGCACGTATGATGACTTGCCTGTTTTCCTCTTCCTTTCTTAGGCAAAACTTGAAAATGGGTGTGCCAGAAAACAATCATGACTTGGATGAGGGATTGGAAGTCGCCTTGGGTATTTACTCATAGTATTTATTGATTATTTTTTCTATTCTAAGCACACAGTTACTTGGTGAAAAATCCTGTATTCACATTCCCATAGCAAGAAGGATTTTGCTAACACCATTGTGGATAAATCTTTTGGAGTTAAGTTGTTTTAGTGACAGTGGCATTCTTTAAATTGTTACCGAGTATTCTTATGTTTTTGGGTGTTGCAGAGTACAGAACAATTTGTGGTGTTGCCGGGCCTCTGGTCATCCTCGACAAAGTCAAGGTAGGTTACGTTCTAGTCTTCCACCAGATCATTAACTGCTGTTTGTTTTATTTTCTTCTCTTTGAAGTTATCTTATTTTTGTGCTATGTGATTGATTGTCTTAGGGACCCAAATATGAAGAGATTGTTAATATTCGCTTAGGGGATGGAACATTGAGACGTGGTAAGGTCCTAGAGGTTGATGGAGAGAAGGCTGTAGTTCAGGTAATTTCATTTTTATGTTCTTCATTTTGTCAACAAGAGGTTCCATAATGTGCACTTCTGTGTAGCTTCCAAAAGTCGGTGAACTTTCATATTTGGACTGAGTTGCCTTTCTCCTTTTTTTTCTTTGTGAAGAATAATTCTGTTTAGGGCGATTTTTCTCCTATAAATTAACAAGAAACACTTATTGCCTATATAATTCTTTTATTTGGTGTCTTGTTGCCAGGTTTTTGAAGGAACGTCGGGAATTGACAACAAATTTACAACCGTGCAGTTTACTGGAGAGGTATGGAAACAGGATTTATATTCTTTACTCATAGATGTCCAATTAATTTGGAGTTATGTTTCTAGAGTTGTTTGTTAATGAAGGACTCTGTTAGAGGGTAGAATATTGCCTGGTCAGGTTGGCAGAAATATCATTGGAAAAAGCTAGTAGTTGTTTCTGTGCTGGATGATATAACCATTATATTAGCTTATAATTATTCCTCTGCAAGAGATTTTCTTCGGGGCTTAAGTGTTACCTTTTGGCCCCTTTTGCTGAAGACCAATAACAGAAGAGAGCAGGATTGTTTATCCTCCACTGGTTTCTGTTCTTTTGGAATTGTCTTTTGTATGAAAAAATATCTTGGTGATGTTTTGCAGGTTCTGAAAGCTCCTGTCTCGGTGGATATGCTTGGACGTATTTTTAATGGTTCTGGGAAGCCCATTGATAATGGTCCCCCAATCTTGCCCGAAACTTACTTGGATATATTTGGTAAGTTAGTAAAAGCTTTTATGAAACGCATTATTGCTTTATGAAAATTAAGAAGATAAAGTTTGGTTTGAAAGTTGTTTAAGCTGTTAATTTATGTCATCCATTCACTTGTGATTTTGTTTTCCTTTTGTCTTCTTCTCAGGAGCCTCTATCAACCCTAGTGAGAGAACCTATCCTGAAGAGATGATACAGACAGGGATTTCTACTATTGATGTCATGAACTCCATTGCTAGGGGACAAAAGATTCCTCTTTTTTCTGCTGCTGGTCTTCCCCATAATGAAATTGCTGCTCAGATTTGTCGTCAGGCAGGTTTGGTCAAGCGATTGGAGAAGTCTGATAATCTTCTTGAGGTATATTATTACACTAATTATTATTGGCTTGTACATGGTACATTTATTAGTCTGATGCATGTTTTGACAATGTTCTGTAATCTGCTATCCTTATTCCTATTTTTACTCTTTTTTCCTTGTTCAACATTCAACATACTGGAATCTGTATGCCACAATTTAGTGGTAAAGCCAAAATATCAGGACAGTCGGCTCTCTGTGCTGAAATATTTTTTTAATCAGCATCAATATAATATTACAAGTCCTATTAAGTAACCTTTTTTCCCAGGGAATTTTAGGTGAAATGAATATGTACTTGAAGATAGTCTTGTTAACTGAGTACTATGGCATATGTGGAATTGAGTAGTTAGTGCTTGACAAAAATGCACTATGCGGTACTTTAAAGCATTACATCTTTTTCTCTCCAAATGTGCAAGTAATTTTGTTTGCCTGATATTGAGTTGTCATGGAGATTTCCATTTAGAATATTATCTTTGTCCTTGATTCTCCTTGTTGATGTCTAGTTTTCAGTTCTTTCAACTGTGCCATTTAGAATACTACCTTTGTCCTTGATTCTCCTTGTTGATGTCCAGTTTTTCAGTTCTTTCAACTGTGCTCATAACTGGTTGAATGCTTGCTGACTTATTTCTATGATTCTCCAGGATGGGGCAGAGGACAACTTTGCCATTGTGTTTGCAGCTATGGGTGTAAACATGGAGACTGCACAGTTTTTTAAACGTGATTTTGAGGAAAATGGATCAATGGAGAGAGTGACCCTTTTTCTGAATCTGGTATACATATAGATTGACATATTAGCCTTTTTTCTGTATTGGTTCTAACAAATTGATTTTTCATTTTGTCATGGGACATATTTCTTATGCATCATGCTAGTATCTTGCACCTAAAGTTTGTTTTTGCCATTATTTGTGCAGGCAAATGACCCTACAATTGAACGTATTATCACTCCTCGTCTTGCTCTTACTACTGCAGAATATTTGGCATATGAATGCGGGAAGCACGTTCTTGTCATTCTGACAGACATGAGTTCTTATGCTGATGCTCTTCGTGAGGTATAAAGAACATCTCTCATTCTAGGAATTATGTGAATTGCAATTGATGCAAATACTCAGCCTGGAAATTTTTATAGAATATCCCTGTAAATGTGTTACTGATTGCTTATGGATATTCCAGATCTTTGCAGACGGACATAGTCCTTTGTGGACTAGTAGAAAGTTTAAACCTTGTTGTCTTTTTTTTTCCAATTGGAAAAAAAAAAAAATCAATTGAATACTTTTATAGAAAATTTTCCATGACAAACTACTGATTGTTACTGCAGATCTCTGCTGCCCGTGAGGAAGTACCTGGAAGGAGAGGTTATCCTGGGTATATGTATACTGATTTGTCCCAAATTTATGAGCGTGCTGGACGAATCGAGGGCCGAAAAGGTTCCATCACCCAAATTCCAATATTAACTATGCCAAATGATGGTAAATTCTCAGACCATGTTAGCTGGCTTGCATAACACTCCTTGCTTTGGCTGGGAATAGTTATATGATTGTTTTTATTTTTTTGGCCAGATATTACCCATCCTACTCCAGATCTTACGGGTTATATTACTGAGGGGCAGATATACATTGACAGGCAGCTTTACAACAGACAGGTAAAGTTGAGAGTTTGTTTTGCGAAATTTATCAATTGAGTACCTTGGTATTATGATGGGAAATGTTGCTTGGGATAGTCTTTGGTGTCAGGTGATCTTTGGTATATGGTAACTTCTGCACCCTTTTATGTGCACAATGTCAACATGTGAGAATTTTATGATTGTATCCTATAATTGGCATGCTTTATACTGAATTTTGCAGAATCATTGGCATGCTGCTCCATGAATGAGAACTGTAGTCTCGTTGCCATAGACATTTTGAGATATTTTGAATTTCTCACACATGTGGACTGAAATTAATCTGAAATTATAGATTCAGACTAAGCAAGAATGGTTAAATTTTAGTTGGATTGATATAGAATTTCAGTGTTGGTTTTGATGCATTAAGAATCCTGGTCTCTAATCCTTAGAAACAACTTTCCAGTAAATCTATTAATAAAGTTGATTATAATGTGGAGCTTATAAATGCTTAAGAAACTAAAGATTTGTCATTCTGAATTGTGCAGATATATCCACCGATCAATGTCCTCCCATCTCTGTCTCGTCTGATGAAGGTAAGAATACATCTCTTACCTGTTTGAACTCTGAATTTGCTTGGAGGGGTGCCAAGTTATCAATCAAGACAAGTCCATTATGGAGGCTTTATTTTAACACTATAACCTATAATTTTTGCAGAGTGCCATTGGTGAGGGGATGACTCGCAGGGACCATGCCGATGTGTCTAACCAGGTTTGATTGGATAATCATAACATCATTTAATCCTGTGTATTGTTTTACCTCCAGTCATTTAACCATTTCATTCATTGCTTACCGCCTGACTCTTTAACGTTCAGCTGTATGCAAATTATGCCATTGGGAAGGATGTCCAGGCAATGAAAGCTGTGGTCGGAGAGGAAGCACTTTCTTCTGAGGATCTGGTCTCTTTTTTTACCACTTTACCATGTAGTCTATCATCAAGCGAAGTAATTTCTTGCTATAGAACTCACAAGATTTTCTTGTCTGTAACAGCTATACTTGGAATTCTTGGATAAGTTTGAGAAGAAATTTGTTTCACAAGGAGCTTATGATACCAGGAGTATCTTCCAATCTCTTGATTTGGCATGGACACTTCTTCGTATCTTCCCTCGTGAGCTTCTCAACCGTATACCTGCGAAGACCCTTGACCAGTTCTACAGTCGCGATGCAGCTAATTGATGAAGAAAACATGCTCATAGAGACATACACCTCGCCTGCTGCTGCTTTGCTGTTTTCCAGTCTGCAGTTTGTTTATTCGCGAGCTTTTCCATACTAGGTTGCATAGCAACTGTCATTCATTGACCAGTAATAATAAAGTTTGTGTAGTTCCAGCTGAGACCCCCTGCAAAGCTGTCCGGCTAGTCAGACTCTTTAGATCTTGTAATTCCTGTACCTTCTATTTGTTAGTGTGTTATCCAGACTCTGGTTTGGTGATACAGCTACTCAAATTTAAATCAGGGCTAGCGAGTATTATGAGGCCCTTGTTTTATCGTCCTTTTTATTTTGTAAGTTTATCTCTGCGGGATTATTTTATTGTGGTCCAGAAAATACACTTTCGTGTTTTCTGAAATTGTCAGCTTATGTTAAAAATTTTTTGTAATTATTCTCCCAATAATAATCGCAACTTTGGGTTACCATTCTGCGCAAAGTTACAAAATAACAGCTATTAAAGGTGCTTAAACATATCAAAAGTCCTCGTAGAAGTGAAATATCACCTCTTCACTTTCAGTCAAGAATTAGACATGTTCCACGTCAATTTGTAAAACATGTACCCGCGTCAGCTAACACCAAAGATTTGCAGATATTCTACCCTGATAACGTTGAAAGGATACCAATTTCATAACATTTTTTAGCGTCTTACAAAATCTTACAGGTTGTAGAATGAACATCTTCTCTTCCGTATATTATTGTGCAATACCCTGATTTCTCATGGGAAAGAGGGAAACATCTATGGCATCCATGATCTTCCTCTATGAGAAAAAGATGAATCAGTAGGAACTAATTATCCTTCAAATACAGAAAAAAAAATGGATCGTACTCAATCTCAGACTGCTTTTGATGTTCTTGCAACTGGTGTCAAGACAACTGAATCAAGGTTCCCTGGATATGGACTCCACAAGCCTAATCCACCTTTACTTTCTATCATACTGGTACCATCCCCCTTTAACTCGTCCCGTGATTTCACCCACTCTATTTTAGAAGAATGTTCCCTAGTATGCGGGTGCAATATAAACAGCGAATTGTACTCGCAATTTGGAAACATATAGAACTTGAACAAACCCTTCAATCTATAGACAACATAGCCGAAACTCAGCTGGTCTCTGGGTGTGAAGAGGTTGACCTCATTGAACCACAAGCAGCTAAACAAGTTATTCAATGCAGTATGTTCCCGTATGATGATGGCTCCCTCTGGCACATCTGCAAGTAATACCGTCAATCAAATGAAACAGCAAGTGCAAATAACAGTCTAAAGTAAGCACCCTTAGGGGCTCTTCGATTGACAAATATTGAGCAAACAGTGAGACGTGTTCTTACCACTAACTGTACTTTTCTTTATACTCCATGGCTCCATTCCCTCATAGCGGTAAATTTTCATGTGATAATCAATGAGAGGTCGGGCATATCGCTTCCTTCTCTTATTTGCATCAGCCTCCTCATATATACTGCGATGATGTTTGTGCTGAGCAATGGCAAAAGTATGCTTTCCACGCCATAAGTATCTGTAGAACAAAGAGAATTCATATAATAAAGGTTAATTCTCTGCTGTAGTCACAAAGAAACAAAAATCTTCATCACCATATACTTTTAACCTATTTAACTAAACTGAGTTGCAGTTCCATTTTCAGACTAAAAAAATGAAATTTAGTTTCTGTTAACCTCATCTAGAAGAATATACCTTTCAAGAATTAGCAATGGATCAACAATCAGCTCCATTTTACCATCAATCCAAATGCTGTACTGTGCTTGAGGAAATAACCTATGGGTTAAAATCTTAGGAACCTTCCCATTCCTTCTGGGTTCATCATAAGGTTGTTGCTTAAGTAGAATAAGACGCCATATACCAACCCACTGCCCCCCTGCAGAATCTTCTTTGACAGTAACATTCTCCTTTATAAATTTAAGAGACACCTGATCCACCACCATGAGAAAACAGAAGAGCTTCTTCGAGCGACGACTTATGTTTGAAGGCTGATGAGGTGCATCATATCCATCAAAAATCCCAGATGCAACCACAAACCTACACTTCTTAACATATTTGACATCCAAAGGAGCCATTTCGGCTCCACCATTACGCATAAATCCACAGTGCACCTGAAGATAAAGCACATAGTGAAGTGGAAAAACTTTTAGAAACCGATAAAAAAGTAAAAGAGTGCATGAAATTGACATATGTATTGTCCTCAAACCAACAATCAATTCCTTTAAAGAGATACCTTCTTGTTTCATATTAAAAAGATACTCGTTGTGCATTGAAAAATTAATTTCACCTTCATGTTAGAATTCAATCTGAAACTCTCTTCTCTTTGTGACCAGCTTTGATGTCCTCCAAATAGTGGGTTTGACTGAGATCCATTACTCGCCAACTCATCCTCCAAAAAATGGGTTAGATTTTTAACGATTGTGTCAGGAGTTCTTTCCTTTGGAATAACAATTCTGTCAGGGTCATCCGCAATGGGAATTGTACAACCTAATTAACAGATCCGGAATCAACATCAATTCTTGTACAACAAAGAGATCAATATTGCAAAGAAGAGATGTTGCCATAATCTTACGGTGTTGCGGTTTTGGAACAAGTCCCATTGTGTCTAACATAATAAATACCTTCCCGTCTTTGTTACAGATAGCTGCACATCAAGAAGAAACCATAATATCAATTCAAACTTTTAATCAAAAGGAAAGTTCTCATCAAATAAATTTTAAGCGAATCACATCGGTCCAGTCAAGAATTAGAGCATTGGAAATTCAGAAATCAAGACCAATCCTCGATTTATTCACTACATATAACCTTGACAAGTTATTCCAGAATGACAACCAAAATAAGATTAAAAATTTCGATTCCTTCTCTTCTATCCAGCTTATTCAGTAGCTGAGGATAAACTACTAACGATTGAAATGCTAACAGTGCATAAACCTAGGAAACAGTTCAAAATTACAGACAAAATCTCGACACATACTCTTAATATCATACTGAATACCTGAAAAAAAAGCTAAAGAAGATTGGCAAGACCAGACATGAAATAATAATACAACAAGAATCAGCAGCATCCACGCAATGCCGGCTACAAGAACCAATCGAATAAATCCCCTCTTCCAAACGATCTTCATTGGATAATCTTGAGGCAACCTCCCAGGAGAAAAGAGACCTCCTTCAGAATCTGCAACAGCAGCAGGATCTTCATTACGAGAAACAATGCTAAACCAGATAACCATAAAATCAACAACTTAAGATTAACCCACCAAGGAATTGACAATAAAAGCAAATTTTATTCCATTTCATGAAAAGCAGAAAGAAAAGAAATAGTTGTTACATACCTTTGGAACGGGGGGTTTGATAATTTCGATCTCTCCGGTTTAACCGCGCAGAATAAGAAGGTTGAACCTTGCCCTCCATAATCACTAGACTTAATCAACACCCTCTCACATGCCTGTTGAAATCATGCTAAATTGGAATAAAATTAACAGAGTAGCTACACTTGCCGATGCGTTAAAGCAACAAAAGGATAAAACTTTGGCAGATTGGCAAAAGTTTGTAACAAAGTATGAACACAGTAATTTGTCTAAATCTTACAATGGCCAAAGCCACCAATTTAAGAACAGAAAAGATAAGAGCTTTGACAGGCAAACGTGCACCTAGAAGTAATTTAAGAACTACAGTAAATCAGACCTAGGAAACATATGAGAACTACAATTGAATAAATAAATAAATAAATAACTCTTAAAAATAATTAATTTGGAATAAATCTGCAAAAAGAATTGAACTTTTATTACTTCACGCCCTGAGATTTAATTTTTTTAAAACTCCATGCAAAAAACATCTGTCACCGAAAACAACGTCGTTTCACATTTATCATGGAAGGACGGAGTGAAAAAAATATGATATTAAACGCAGGAAAACGATGTCGTTTTAGGCGCGATAACTTTCTACCTCCATCACGCTTGTTTCAATCTCTCTATTGCAAATCAAGGACTTTAATAGTAGGGCTTGCGATTTGCGAATACAAGTTTTGATTCTTTTTTCTAGGTAATTTGTTTTTTTGACTGGTTTAGTGAGACGTTGATTGAGAGATGGAAGCAGAAGTGATAGAAGCAGAATTAGTGTTGCCAACTTATATGAGTTTCAAGAAGATACAGATGTATGAGAAATACCCAAAAGGCCAATCCAGAGGCAGACATTGGAAACATCTTAAGCAGATTGTCCAAGCTGAGAATTATCAGAATTATCCTCCTGATGAACCCAACTGTATGTTAATATTAAGAAAAAAAAATCCTCTTTATGCTTTTATTTATTTATTTTTCAGTTTCAATATTTTGGTTCGTATGTAAATGGTTGATTCATGACTCAAGAATTTTTAATTTTATGCTAACCTTGTGATGATGTGCTTAGGCTCCTTTTTGGAATTTTGTGGTAGGAAGAACAAAGTTAGGAGTTTGTCTTACTTGAGGTGTTAAAGTGGAGTGTTGGAACTGCTAAACTAATTGTGAATCGGAAGTGTATCATTCTTTAAGTGTGCATGAAACTGAGAAAAATGAGAACAAAAATGGGTCTTTTCTTAACTGATACTAATGAACCTGATTTTGGGGAAGCAGTCATGTAACAAGCATGAGAAAAAGACGGGATTTGCTTCACCCTCTATGCTTTTTTTGAGTGATGTTATTGTCAATTGTGGTGGTGTAAGTTAATTCTACTAAAGTGGAGTTGAATCATGAATTTGCACGGATTTAGTTGTCAATGATACCATTGTAGTGTTTGGTTTCAGATGGATGAGTTTGGTTATTGCCCCATTTTTAAAATGATCAACTGTACTTGAACTTGTCTAATGGAAGGAATTAAGCGGCTGAATGCAAGGTGTGATTTAGATCGGAATAGTTGGCATTATTTTAAGGACTTGATATGATCTTAATCTAACTCACTGCACTGAAAATCTAGTAAGAAAAGAATCATCAAAGTGAGCTTATGTGTCTAAGAACTGAAATTGGTGTCTCCAGGTTTGAGGGATTGAAGAGCTTGTAACAATATTTTCTCCATGACAGCATGCTTGACTAGATGATTTGTAGGAAATTTTGATTAGTTTGGTGGTGTTTGTTTGTGTGTTTGCAAATGGTTGAAGGTTTCCAGCGATAAATTAGCTTTCATCGGAACAAAAAAATAGAACAATTCTGCTATTGTTTTCACATTAGGAAGATAGTCTTTGAAACCTCAGAGACATGTATGTCTCTGGAATCTAAGATGATTAAGCCTTTTTTCTCCTAAATCTGTTCTTTTATCATGGAATACAGTCTTACTCTTACCCGATGAAATTTTTAACTGTTTCACTGTATCTTCTTTTGTAGATGTTAATATTGAATCGCCACCCTCTATGCATCCGTGCAAGAGAATTTGTGATATAACAGGGTTTGAGGTACATTTTCCAGATTCATTTCTGCATTGTTCATGTCATCAATCTTGGAATTGCATATTTCATTTTTGACTAACATATAATCTCCCTCAATACTCACTTTTTATTTTACCATGTAGGCACCTTACTATGATCCAAGGACGAATCTTCGCTATGCCAATGCAGAAGTTTTCAAGCTCGTAAGATCACTTCCAAATGAGCATGTGCAAAGATACCTGGCTCTGAGAAATGCAGCGGTTGTTCTTAAGTAACTCAGGTCGATTAGTTTTCTGGAAACAAATTTGCTGTCTGTGTTACCGTGTTCTCTGGTTTCTTTTAATCAAAAGCCACAGTAATGGAGTAAGTCGAGTGAAGTAGAATTGTATCGAAACATTCTTTGTCAATGTAATTTACATTATGTCATGAAAGGAATGCAGAGAACTGAGTATAAGTTAAAGCCTCTCAGTTACATTGACAGGAGAAATTTTTTTGTTAACAATACCTTCATCAAATTGAATTACAAACTTTAAATTCAAAATAAGAAACATGATATGTTGATTGGCTTTAAAATAAAAAATCAACTTAGATTATTTTTTGATTTTATATATTGTAATTTATAACAATCTTAGAAAAAAAAATTCCTTTCTAACTTATTTTTATTGCGTCTAAAAAAAATAATTTGTTCTAATTATGTATTATTTACAAAGAAAAGAGAATATTAAATCTGTTAAAATTTTCATCAATATATTTTTCTTAGATTTATACAAACTAAGGTGAGATTTTTTTTACCCAAATTCATAAGGTTTATTTTTTAATTGAATTCTAAATAAATTTAAACATATGACTTTAAGTGGTTTATTTTTAAAAAAGTTTTAAATAAAAGTATTTTAGAAATATATATAATAAAATTATTTGAATTCAGTCAAAAATTAAAAAATTGATCTTTTATGTAATAGAAAACGTATTTTTAAAATTATCAATAAATATATTTAATTAAACTAGAAAAAGCAAGCAACTCCTAAAATTTTTCTTAAAAAAATATTTCGGATCAGTTTATCTGTTACCCACCCGACCCGGTACCCGATAATTATCCACATATATTTTTATATTTTAAATATTTAATAACAAAATTGATAAAAAAAGATTATTTTGTCAATTAGGTCGGCTTCTCTCTCGAAGGCCCAAGCACAATATTTCTCGCTCGATTTCCGGTAGCCGTCACTCCCGGCACGCTACGATCTCGCCAGTCCAGTCGCCACCTGACCAAGGAGTCGGCCGCCAGCCTCCGTCGCGCTGTAGGGTTTTAACAATATTTTTATGTTATAGTTTTCTTGAAAATGCTTGGTAAATTTAAAATTTTGATTAGCTTTTCGGATTTTGAGTTACTTCGTATTCCAGTTGATTTGATATTATGAACACTGTGAAGTATTATGTTTGCTTGTGGTTTGGTTCAATTTAATTACTTAACAAAAACTTGTATTTAAGAGTTCTTCTTCCTTTAGTTGCAGTGTTTTGTCAACTTTTATAAGAAGATATGGATGTAGATGTTGATCACTACGGTGTTCTGGGTTTACCCTCTGGAGAGGAAGGGGCTAAACTAACAGAAAAAGAAATATCAAAAGCCTATAAAGTGAAAGCTTTAGAATTGCACCCGGATAAGCGGCCTGATGACCCAAATGCCCACGATAATTTCCAAAAGCTCAAGTCATCCTATGAGATCTTAAAGGATGAAAAAGCTCGGAAATTATTTGATGAGCTTTTGAAAATCAAGCGGGAGAAGCAACACCGCCAATCACAGCAGGATGGAAAAAGGCGAAAAATGATGTCTGATCTTGAGGAAAGAGAAAGGGCTGCTTTTGCTCCGGACCCGGCCGTGAAAGCTCAACAAGAAGTGGAGAGGACAGCAAGGCTGCTTAATGACGAGATTGAGAGAATACGTGCAATGCATGCGAATAAAGGAGCGCCTGCAGCATCTGCTTCAGTGAAAGAGACAAAACAGAATGGCAGTGGTGGTTCTGGCATTGGATTGGATAAGGAGAAGGTGCTTAAGGTTTCGTGGGAGAAGGTTGGTGAGGATTATACTGCAGAGAGGTTGAGAGAGATATTCTCAGAGTTTGGAGAGGTTGAAGACATTGTCATTAAGAGTTCCAAGAAGAAAGGTTCTGCACTTGTTGTAATGGCTAATAAAGATGCAGTGGTGCGTTCTTTGGGATGGTTTTGATTTTATTTTCTTATATGCAATTAGAAATTTGGCAATGACTTACATTTGGTTGTACTTTTTCTAGGTTGCTGCTGCAGGAAATGTTTGCGGGAGTCTTTCTAATCCTCTGCTAGTTTTACCTCTTCAACCCGCTGTAGCGAGAGAGATTCCCGGTGTCGATAACCCTGCGGAGACTGATTGCGTAAATAATTTGGTTGGGGCTGGTTATCAATTATATGAAGATTCTGTTTTGCAGAAACTGAAAATGGTATGATTTTCAATTTTTTTCAGTTATTAATTCTACCTTGGTCATTGAAACATTTTAGATTCAACTTTTGGTTAGATATTTTTCAGGAATGCTATATTCTATCTGCTTGATTGTTTCTTTAGGGCTGTAGGGTTTTAAAGAAAAAATTTGGCCAGATACCTGAATCATGATTTAGTTTCCAGTGACAAATTTTGAAGTTAACTGAGGGCCATCCTTTTATTCATCAGATGCCTTACATACAGTTCATCTTTAGATATGATTTCTTTGCAGTAAAGTTAGAAGTCCAGGCAAAATATATCTTGACAGTTTATTGTTACTTTCTGACAGCTGCCCAAATGGGCTTGAATTTCCCGTTCACCTGGTTTGTGTTTACATGGTCATTTTGAGTTGTTATTCCTTGTATGTACAGGTCCTTTATGGACATATTTATGGACTGCTTAGTGCAGCTTCTAGCCCTGTACTCATCCTGATATATGATATGGTGGCTAAAACCATTACAGAAATTTTATGAAATTTATATAATTATTCTGCTGAAACCTTCTCAAAAAGACAAGAAAGGTTGCAAAATTAGTAACTATGTTGGGCATCAATTAGAGTTGGCATGTCAATTGAGTTTGATAATTGGACTGTGACAAACAATATCTCTGTAAAAAGTTGGCAAGTCATTCATTGGCATTGATACAGCATCTGCATGGAATAGTACTCACGGTGAAGTTTGGCAGTGAAATTTGATGTCTATGTTGCGCTAGTAGATATGACTGATGTTATATGCTAATGTGGGCCATATGAAAGCCAGTCTTTTGCTACACTCTACATTGAATTCCTGCCTTATTCCTTTTCTTTTTTCTTGTTCTGTAACGACTAGTGTCTGCTTTTGAACAGGCTGCAAAAAGACAAAAATGATCTGTTAAAAGTGATGAGGAGGACAATCTTGGATGCATCACATAGCCCAGGAACTTTTCTAAAAGGTGACTGAGAAATTCGATGTTCCATTATCCCACTAGAACTTAGCTTAGGAAGAAGTCTGTTCTAAATGCCCGGATATCTTTGGTGATGCAGGGGATTCTGCTCTCGGTGTTTCCCGGGAGATTACAGTGTTGAAGGGCGTTCATCTCTATCAGATCTAAAGTTTTAGCATCTTGATCTTTTACTTGTCCATTGGGAGTGGCAGAAGGGAGCATGTTGTCAGTAATGCAGATTACCACTCTGTGATTTTACTGTATATTAGCTTTTACTGACTTCTGAGTTTATACATTTCATCCTCTGCAATTCCTACAAATTACATCCAGGGAAATGGGTGCTAAAGATTACATCAAATTTGGCTTTAGTTTCCTGATTGTTCAAGAAATCTAATGTAGTCTGCTTTCACAAGTGATGACTTTTTTATCTTTTTTATGTAGTGCTGCAATTTTTTCTTTTAGGGCAGCAGTGGCAACAATAGCAGAAAGAATTCAACTAGTGAATCATCAAACTCGATTACAGCTAAGAAGGATGACAAGTCATATACTAATAATTGGGTCCGATGACAAGTCATATACTAATTATGAAAACCAATGAGTAGTCCCAGTACTAGTCGAAAATTCTATTTATATCTGTATGAATGATAGTGCTTTCTCTAATCAATAGATGAGATTTCTTCCGAACAATAATAAAAACCAGTAATGGGGTATTGATTGACAAATTATGTGATAAACATGACATGATGTTCATTTTTACACGTCCGTAGATTTAAAGTATATTTTGTGTGCTATCAAAAAATTATGGTCATAGTTAATAATTGTCATTCTAAATAAAAAATTAAAAATTATACACAACTTATTTGATATTTTTAGTAAACGTGATTGTATATGAAGAAGGTGGCATAATATTATTGGTTGAATAAATGAAAATAAATAATATGTAACACGTTTACGAGCATTGATCATGATCGACTCTATTTATAAAATTTTCATACACTTGGTGTTTTGTCAATCAATTAATAGAATAAAAACTTTTAGGTTATTTCGAAAAGGAGAAACTAAAGGGTTCGAGTATGGTCTTCCACTGAGGTCGAAAATGAATTTAATTAATATTTGATGTAAAAGAACATATACTTTTTCTTGTATATATGGATAATCTAAAATATAAAAATTAAAAAAGTTATAGATCATTTGATACAGTGAATGCGTGAAACTAAAAATTCTACTTCGATTATTACAGGTATTATATATACTCAGCCTTTTATACATATAATATATGTATATATATATAATATATGTATATACATACGCAACTCATTTACCCAACAGAACAAAACCCAGAGAGAGTTTAATTCTTCTTTGTTTCTGCCCACCAAAATCTCTGAAACTTGTCCAAACATATACACAACGCATATTCTTTTTTCAATCAGTAGTAAAGATGGCAACGAGTGTCTCGTGGCAGCCGCAAGAACAAGGGTTTAATAAGATCTGTGGGTTGTTAGAGCAGCAGATTTCGCCATCTTCAACTGCTGACAAGTCTCAGATTTGGCAGCAACTTCAACAATATTCTGAGTTCCCTGATTTCAACAACTACCTCGCTTTCATCCTTGCTCGTGCTGAGGTGATTACCCATTTCGTATTCTTCTTTTTGGTTGATATTGATGAAAAGTTTAGCTTTTGATGAAATTTCCAATTTTTATTACTCATGCTATTGATTCTAAGTTTGATTGAACTTCGGAGTTCTTGGGGTTGGAGGTTTTAGTCCTGGAATTTGGATAAGTTGGTCAGAGTCGAGTTTAATTATCCGAATTAGGGTGTTGTTGATTATGGTCGGTATGGTTGGATTTTTCTTATTAGGGCTTAATGACTAGTGATGTTGGTTTCTATTTGAATTCACTCATTTTGGGTTTGGGCTGCTTTTAGATGCCGAGTGTTTAATTTACATCACTGTTATGTTCACGATCAATCTTTTCTGAACCTTTCGGAAGTAATGATTTTTGTTTGTCATATGTTGACATGCTACTTATGCTATTAGTTCTGAGCACTCTCTAAATTTCATAACATGACTGCAAACTCTCCTGATTCTTCTCCAATGGTGGTGATAAATTTTAAAGCTTTTGGTCAATTATTGGCCATTGTATTTGTGGGAACTTTAAACAGGGTAAATCAGTGGAGATTAGACAAGCTGCCGGTTTGCTGCTGAAAAACAACCTTAGAACGGCATATAAGTCCATGGCTCCTGCAAACCAACAGTACATAAAATCAGAGTTGTTGCCTTGTTTAGGAGCAGCAGATAGGCACATCAGGTCAACTGTTGGGACAATTGTTAGTGTTGTTGTTCAACTTGGGGGAATTTCAGGATGGCCTGAGTTGTTGCAAGCACTTGTATCTTGCTTGGACAGCAATGACCTAAATCATATGGAAGGTGCTATGGATGCGTTGTCCAAGGTATGCCATTCATCCTAGAAATTAATGAATCTTTCTGCTTTTAGTTTTCTGATTTATATTGATGCTTGAAATGAAAACTTTAGTTGCCTAACATAAACTACTGGGTTTAGTTGTCTAATGTGTGCATTTTGTACATGTGTTTATATCTTATTCCTATTGTCTTACAACATATTTTGACTGTGTATTGATTAGCTGGTGGCCATAATAGTAATCTTTCTAAGTGTTGCTCTTATAGCTAATCCATGATAAAGATTGTATGATGTGGTCCTACATTTAATAACCTGTAATAAGTCTGCTTCAATTTAATACAGATTTGCGAGGATATTCCCCAAGTTCTGGATTCAGATGTACCTGGGTTGGCTGAACGCCCCATCAATATCTTTCTTCCTCGATTCTTGCAGGTGACTTAAGTGTACTCTTTTATATAGGAATTCCATTACGGTATATAAGTCGTGTTCAATTCTTCTTCTTTTTTTAGTTTTTGCTTTTTCATGTTTTATATTTGGATTTTCATATTCTGGCTTCTCTATGAACAGTTTTTCCAGTCGCCACATACCTCTCTAAGGAAGCTGTCCCTGGGTTCTGTAAATCAATACATTATGTTGATGCCTTCTGTGAGTATTTGAGTTATTTTATTTTATTTTTACTTAGGATGTTGTTCTTGTACTTGGGGTTGACAGCTTGTCTTAATTACTTGCAGGCTTTATTTGTATCCATGGATAAATACCTTCAGGGTTTGTTTGTTCTTGCCAATGATTCTGCTGGAGAAGTGCGGAAATTGGTGAGTGCAATCTGTTAAGAGGATATTCCCCAAACATGCCAAAAATTATCCCTTTATTTTTATTAATGTGGTTTCTGGTGTTGAACTGTTTCTGATGTTAAAATTTGGATTATTAGTGATTTTTCTTAAGCATTCAAGGTTTAAGATATACATCTGAATTGGTATCTTCTAAAATAAGTATCTATCTTATGGTGCTTAAGTTGTGGCTGCCAATAGACTACATTCGAAATTGGAAAACTTGAGTTTTTGGTTGTCTTATGATGTGATGGCTTATTGATGTTAAATTCTCAAGCCTGGTTATCTTCTTAAATGTATACTTCTATCTCTACAGGTTTGTGCAGCATTTGTCCAGCTAATTGAAGTCCATCCATCATTCTTGGAGGTGGGTTTCTTGTTTGTTTAATTTTAGGGTCTGCTTTTCAGGTCTTAATTTTCCTTGATGTTGCACACTTCTCTTCCTGAAATCTTGCTCCATTCTGATTAAAGAGTTTTAATATCTGTATTGTAACTTTTGTTATACGTGTCTTCTCTCCTTTTTTCTCTTTTTGCTGCTGCTGCTGCTGAATTTCATATTGTTGCAGCCACATTTGAGGAATGTAATTGAATACATGTTGCAAGTCAACAAGGACCCTGATGAGGAAGTGGCTCTTGAAGCTTGTGAATTCTGGTAATCATTTCTTTCTTGAATGATAAATCCAAATGTCTTGACTCATAATTCAATGTCCTTATGTATGCTTATGCGGACATTAAACATTTGAGAACTTTAATGTATTAGTCTTTTATTAATCGTTATGTAGGTTCTAGGTTTTATAATGTAGAGTAATTGGTGAAATATGAAGCAAATTGTCTAATGTTATTTTTGTAGCACTCTGGTAATGTCCTGTCAGAAATTGATATTGTTCTCATCAAGGCACAGGATTGAATGCAA
This sequence comes from Azadirachta indica, assembly GCA_022749755.1. Lineage (NCBI taxonomy): Eukaryota > Viridiplantae > Streptophyta > Magnoliopsida > Sapindales > Meliaceae > Azadirachta > Azadirachta indica. The sequence continues at coordinate 17,301,243 of CM040444.1, forward strand.
TGTTTAACTGTAGGATTATCCGTCCATAGTTAAACTCAATACTGTATATTTGTATGGTACAAAAAATGATTAAATGATGCTTTATGATTTGCTGGAGACACTTGTCATCTTTCATATCATGTACCTTCAGATTCGGCAAATACTTTTCTAATTTATAGACACGTGTCACAACACCCTAAGAAAGATAAGTTGGTATACAGTGATTGTCAATGCTTTTATAGGTCAATTATGTAAGTAACATTAATATTTTCTTGCTTGTTATCAGTGTGCAGCCTTTTCTTTTTCCAGTTGATTTTTTTTTGTTCCAGAACTTTTCCTATTGATGATTGTTGTTGGCAGGCATTCCTACTGTGATGCTCAGTTGCCGCCTGAGAGCCTAAAGGAATTCCTGCCACGTCTAGTTCCGGTATTAGCTAATGCTTTGTTTAGCTTTTCCTTTTCTGCAAGTTAAATTTTTCCAAAGCCATTCGAAATTGTTTCTGACAAATCTGAGACAACTTTTGTAGATTCTGCTGTCAAATATGGTGTATGCTGATGATGATGAGTCACTTGTTGATGCTGAGGTTAACTTTTCTGGCTCAAGTTGTGTTTTTCAATGAATCTGGACGTTGGAGTGCATTATTAATGTGTCATCAATTTGTTTTTGCAGGAGGACGAGTCTCTACCAGACCGGGACCAGGTCTGTCTGTATTTTCTTTTAAGAAGAATTCTATAAGTGATGCGATCACTGATGTGTTTATTGAGTTTGAGCTTGTCTTCTTGTGATACTGATTTGCTCCACAGGATCTAAAACCTCGTTTCCATTCATCAAGGCTACATGGGGCAGAAAACCTAGAAGATGATGTAAGTTACCTTGTCATCTTATGTCTTTAGGAATTGTAAACTGATCAGTTAATTGATGTCATTCAGTGGATGCAACTAATTATGATACGATTTATTTGGTGTTACGAAGATGAGATGATTTATAAATGAGGGCTTTTCCTTTCACAGGATGATGACATCATTAATGTATGGAATTTGAGGAAGTGCAGTGCAGCAGCTCTTGATGTTCTCTCAAATGTTTTTGGGGATGAGATTCTTCCGACTTTGATGCCTATTATTCAGGTTACATTAACTTATTTGGCTGTATAAAACATTTTGCGATCCATTTGCTCCTCTGCTCTCAGTTCTAAAAAACTTTTTCAGGCTAAGTTGTCCACTAGCAGTGATGAAGCATGGAAAGACAGGGAAGCTGCTGTTTTGGCTCTTGGTGCAGTAGCTGAAGGTTGCATTAATGGCCTTTATCCTCATTTGTCTGAGGTAATCATTTTTGTATGATCTCCTCTCACTTAAGTTTTGGATCAAATTATGGATGGCTTGTAGAATATTGGGTACAAAAACTACGCATATCTTTTCAAATTTATTCAAGTAATGCTTACAACCAGTTTGGTATATTTATATTCATCTTGTGGTATTTCATTTTCTGTATTCTCTATTTCCATGGTTTTTTCTGGTCTTTCTAATTCTTAATATTCTTGAATAAGACTCTTAATCTTGGTTCTGTCTCCTCGCTCTCTGGGGTACTAATTTCCTAATTTAGTCTTCTTCCTTTATTCCTTTTCTCCCTCTAATTAGTGGTTATTTTAACTTAGTGCTCAAATTATGGGAGATAACGAATGTCTTATTCTCTAGATTTGTTTATGTGTCTGCTGATTAACAAACATTGAATGTTTTACATGTGTAGATTGTGTCATTTCTCATCCCGCTTTTAGATGACAAGTTTCCTCTGATAAGAAGTATTTCTTGTTGGACCCTTTCTCGTTTCAGCAAATATATTGTTCAGGTACGTTCCAAACTAACTACATTGCATACTCTAGCTTAATTGATAACTCCTTCATGCATGCTAAGTATCAAAACTGGGAAAATCATACATGGGAGAGTTTCTCCTTTCTTTCCTAGAGTTTTCTCTATTTGGCACATTTCTTGAGTTATTCATTACAGTGGAATTGCGGTTGATAACTTCACTTTCTCCGCTATTGTAGGATATTGGCCTTCAAAATGGTCATGAACAATTTGACAAGGTTCTTATGGGCCTTTTACGAAGAATACTGGATACTAACAAGCGGGTACAAGAGGCTGCTTGTTCAGCTTTTGCGACACTTGAAGAGGTTCCTTCTATAGCTGTACTTCAATAGCTTATTTCTGGCTTTTAATCCTCATAGATACTAATGGTTGTTATAATTTACAGGAGGCTGCCGAAGAGTTGGCACCACGTTTAGAAATAATTCTGCAGCACCTTATGTTGGCTTTTGGAAAATATCAGGTCATTTGCTGCGGCATTCGATAATATTATGCTCCTTCTGAAGTTACCAAAATGAGATGTGATGCCAATTGATTACCTTTTAAAGTTCATGACATTTTGTGCTTACTAACATAAAGTACTCCTTTTTGAAATATCTTTTGCTTGTATATTGTTATCCAGAGACGGAACCTCAGAATTGTTTATGATGCTATTGGAACGCTAGCTGATGCTGTTGGAGGGGAGCTAAATCAGGTATTATTGTTATGCTAAGGATGTTCTCTTATGTGTATGATTTGGAGTTGTACCAAGATTTATTTTATATTGCATTCTCATGAAAATAACTCTGTAGCAATTGACTACTTGATGAACTGCAGCCTGTTTTTCTTGAAATTTTGATGCCACCATTAATAGCAAAGTGGCAGCAGCTTCCAAATTCAGACAAAGATCTCTTTCCACTGCTTGAGTGTTTTACATCCATAGCACAGGTATGGATTAATATTATTGAGGACCTTTTCTATCTTAATTTTTTATTTTTTAAGTTTTTAATCAAAATGTAAATGATGCAACTAATAGGTTGTATTGTTATGATGGATAAATTACCATTATCTGTTTATTTTGTTCCACTTGAGTGGATAAGGAATAGGTGTAACGTATAAAATATATAATGATGTGAAAGGCATTTACCAGTTTGCTGCATATGAAACAAGAGATAAAACCAAGTAACTTTTGACATACAATGTGGCAGAGAATCTGTTTCCAGTGTTTTGCTCCACAGAATGCTGTCTGATAAGCAGCATCTAGAAACATTGCCTCAGATTAGCGGAGATACATGTTGTGTTATATTTTTGAATTTTTGACTTGTTATAACAGCTCTAGTGGAACTGTTAATTTGATTTAGCAAAGAATAACTGAAACTGATTCACTCTTTCAGGCACTGGGTACTGGATTCATTCAATTTGCTCAGCCTGTATTCCAGAGGTGCATAAATATCATCCAGACCCAACAATTGGCAAAGGTTTCCATTGATTGATGTGTTGATATTTACTATACCTTGTTTAAAGTTTCTGTTCATAATTATAATTAATTTCTTTCATTCTGTGCATAAATATCATCCAGACCCAACAATTGGCAAAGGTTTCCATTGGTTGATGTGTTGATATTTACTATACCTTGTTTAAAGTTTCTTTTCATAATTATAATTAATTTTCTTTCATTCTTACTGTTTAATGGCACATGAATTAGTGCTTTTAGGTATGTTCCATCCAATAAGTTATTTTCTGCCAAACCATTTTAACAAGTGACAGAAACACTATTATGGAACTTGTTTTTCATTATGGAGATTCCTGCTGGCACCTCTTCTCATGCTTGAAGGGGGAAAGATATTATCTAGATGATGTCACGTGCCACATCGTTAGTGAGAGTGAGATTGGACTGGTTATAAGCATTTGGTCCCCTTAACTAAGTAGCTGTGTTTTGAGTTGTAAGGCTCGAAAACAAACCTGTGATGGGGCTGTGTGCCCAAAATGGACAATATCTACTCAGTTTTGGGTTCGGTCTGTTACACCATATATACACATTCCATTTAATACTGAAATTCGGGTTATAGATGAAATGTCTCTTACAGATTGTGCTATGTTGAATTTCTTTATCAGATTGGCTAACTCTGGGCGTCTTTCACTCTCAGCTTAGCTGCACTGCAGTATCTTCTTTCATGATCTTGGCCAATGCCAAGATAGGAGAAACGAGCTTAGAAGACAAGTTTTAATCTTGTTTCTCCTTCAAGTTTTTGGGATCCTGTTGTGGAAAGAATGTTTTATATGGGAACGGACATGCTGTCCAGACAAAAACTATGGGGAAACAAACAGAAAAGGGCTGGAGATTCTTAGCAAATACTAAGATTATAGTGAAGCAACATATGATGAATTAATCTGCATGTTACCGAAAATGTGTCTTTGAAACTTGTCTGCAAAATTCGTGCAGGAACTTCTTGGAGCTGCATATAAGCTTAAACTATATCGTTCATATCTTGATAGTTCCATGCCATGGTTGAAGCATGAATTGTTTGTTTGCTAGGAATATTAATGGCACTAGCAATTTGTCAAGACTTATTTTGCTCAGTTTTTGATTCATTGACTGGAACTTCTATTGCAGGTTGATCCTGCTGCAGCTGGAGTTCAGTATGACAAAGAGTTTATTGTATGCTGTCTTGATCTGCTCTCTGGACTTGCAGAAGGTCTTGGTAGTGGGATAGAGAGTTTGGTAATTTCCTTTCAACAAAATATGACTAAAAAAAGCGCTAAAAGCAAATGCATTTTTACTAATAAAAGATATTTTTGAGTCTTATTTGAGAATTTCAACTGCAAGCCAGTGTTTTTATTCTTTGTGTGTGTTCCTCCATTTGCTTCATATATATTGGTCTGGCAAACTGAGATTGGAGAAGCTTCCCTATGGAAGAATGCTATGTAGCATGTAGACTAATTTCTGCTCTTTCGCTGTTGTATTTTATATATAGGTTGTACAAAGTAATTTGAGGGACCTGCTTCTGCAATGTTGCGTGGATGATGCTTTGGATGTCCGACAAAGTGCCTTTGCACTTCTTGGGGACCTTGCAAGAGTAAGTTCAAAATATTCCTGCCACTTTATGGAAAGTGTTTGCTCCCATGAACTGTTAATGAAATGTGAAGACTTGAACCTCGTAACTCCTTTAGGTAAAACTTGTGACATTAGGTTTATGACTCTGTTGGCACTTAAAAGCATCTAATTCTGTTGTTTAAGTAGTTTTGGTTTGTTTATCTGATGCTCGATGTTTATCAATGCCTTTGATAATTTCAATTAGGTATGCCCTGTTCATTTGCATGGCCGTTTGTCTGAATTTCTTGATATTTCAGCCAAGCAGCTGGTAAGTGAAACTATTCTTTGGTTTGAAACTTTAAATTTGGTAGTGTATATGTTTACATGAGGTATGCTCCATGCAGAACACTCCTAAGCTGAAAGAAACAGTTTCAGTTGCAAATAATGCATGTTGGGCTATTGGAGAATTAGCTGTTAAGGTATGTAAGCTCTTCATGCTGATGCTTGATCAAGCTAGATTAACAACTTTGGGTTTAACTGTTTGCGTTGAGGTGGCTAGTTTTTGAATTGAAGTAAATGGGAAACCTGTTTGGCTCTGTGCTTGTTGTATGTGTTTTTATGCCTGTGGCAAGATTAAACTCGTTAAATTTGACATGTACACCCTTATTTCAGGTTCGTCAAGAAATTTCTCCAATTGTTATGACAGTTATCTCGTGCTTAGTTCCAATCCTTCAACATGCAGAGGTGGTTGTCTCTTCCAATTTTCTTAGTATTTGTTGTCTCTTTGTGCTTTTGTCTTGGGTATGTTTTATCTATATTGAACATCTCTCCATACCAAGCAGGAGCTCAACAAGTCACTCATAGAAAATAGTGCAATTACACTTGGAAGGCTTGCGTGGGTTTGTCCAGAACTTGTATCACCACACATGGAACATTTCATGCAATCATGGTGCCTTGCTTTGGCCATGTAAGTTTTCATTTGACTTCTACTGATCATTGATTAATGGCTGCTTGATATAGTTTCATTAGAGATCAGTTATTGTGAGGACAGAGATATGAGACTCCTCTTTCTCAGTTTCTCTGCGTAGTGACAGCATTTAACTTTATTATGGCAGGATACGTGATGATACTGAGAAGGAGGATGCGTTCTGGGGTCTTTGTGCAATGGTAAAAGCAAATCCTTTTGTCCTTGTATATACTTTTGGCTAGGATGATGAACAATTAGATCTGTGCTTACAAAAATTTTTTCCAGGTAAAAGCAAATCCATCAGGGGCTCTAAATTCACTTAATTTCATGTGCAGAGCCATTGCAAGTTGGCATGTAAGGATGGCATGACATCATTTTTCTATGAGTTAAGTTTGTGGCCTTTTTGTTTAACTTATCTGTTTACAGGAAATAAGAAGTGAAGATCTACATAATGAAGTTTGCCAGGTGTTGCATGGTTATAAACAGGTATAGTGATGTTTTTGTTTTGTGCTTATGGTTAAATATGCGATGATGATACAATCTTATTTTCCCTTTTGTAACTACCCATATTAATTCCAGTTGATGGAAAGATTGAATTTTTTAAGCCACCTATCAATAATTAAATTATTGGTTACCAAAATGAAGAAAATATAAAAATTGATGAACTGTTCTGTTGATGAATATCTCTGTAGATGCTAAGAAATGGAGCATGGGACCAGTGCATGTCTACTTTGGAGGCCCCTGTGAAGGACAAGCTGTCAAAATATCAAGTATAATACTTTGCTGGTCTTTGTTGCTGCCAATTTTCTTCAGTATGTGGTTTCTTCAAATCTTTGTATCGACGACGCCTCTGTCGGTCATTCTGCATTCCCCCGCATTGGAGTTGTGATTCATTTGAACATAAATCAAAGTTTTGGTCGCAAATTTTTCAGTATCACGTAAATCATTAAAGCATGAAGTCGGCATCCTCGTCAAACATTCATATAGATTTTGTTTTCCCGATGGGTTTTAGGAAATGAACAAGCTGAGGTTTGAAATATGTACCGGGGGTGCAGCTTTTCAAGCTTCTGGGAGTATTTGTCGTAGTGGTTTTGTGTTTGAAGGATGGCCAAAAGCATCTTTATTCAAGCTTTTGGGTTCGTCTCTTTTCATTTTGGTCCAGAGTTCTTGTTTCTAATTATTTCAGTGGATAGGTCTCATTTCAATCTGGTTTTCCACAGATTTTGTACAAGGGTTTTTAGTTTTGCTTATTGGAAGTTCACCCTGCCTTGCTGTTTTAGAGGTTGTGACTTCGAAGTTTGGAACACGTCCAGTAATTCTTTGTGCATTCAACAATTTTTAATTTTGGGTTGTGGGGACAATAAATTATTTTTGTAAGCCTTCTGAGAATGGTTGAAAATGAAATTTATTTGAATAGCTAGAAATTTGATTGCCTTGATTATGTTTCCATCTCTCAAATGCCATAATTACCTCCAGGTTTATGCTCAATCAGACAGGGCATGAAGAGAGTTACAGATGTAAATTATTCTTCCCAAAATATCATTAGATCTGATGAAACAGTAGTAAGCGATACTACGAAGTATATAAATTGAGTAACAAAAGAGTAACATATACCAAACTCGAATACTTCCATTTTCTACTCAATTTACTAAAATTTTGTCCAGAATAAAATGAAGTTTCTGGCATGTAACTCAATTTTCCAACTCATATACAAGAGGCCAACTTCAATCTTTCACAAAATTGTTTCTTCACTCTGCTGTGTTTATCACAAGCTTTCCCAAAGCAGAGCCTAGTTTCATCATTCTTAGCAAATTAAAGTTTTTCTGCTTGGAGTGCTAAAGTTTCACCATCTTAGAGAGCTCTAACATTTTCTGCTTACCATGCTACTGGGAAATGAGCATTTGAAGAGGGACTGAGATTATGCATTAACAATGTACGCTTGAGTGTCAATTCGTGTACTATGGGGTTGTTCTGAGAAGTAAAGCCAGCAAAAAGCTGAGGGCAGAGTCAACTGATGATAGAGCAACAATGAGCAGTGCTACAAGAACAAGAGTGAGAGTCGCTGTCTTCAGCTGCACAACCAGAACAGAAACATAGATAATCTGGAATTGCTTTCAACTTTAGATTGATCCAACCTTCAACCAGATTGGCACATTGTATATCATGCAGTTCAACAGAATAGGATACATGTACTATCACGACAGTAATCAGCTAATTTGCAGGAATCATTAGTTAAAAATATCGGCACTAATGATACATACTGTGCTCTGAAATCCTGGCCACTCTATGTACTTCAGATGACTAGGCTGCTCAACCAGAAATATGATCAAAGATCTCAAAGCCCTACAAGGAAGAAAACATCAATGAGTTATTGTATACTAACTGCATTCTTTCTTTAAATATATCGACAAATGCATTCAATTCTTAAGCCGAGTTATTAACTACAATAGCTGATGGCTTCCAATATATAAAAAATAGAAAGGAAATAATCGCAGAGTCTGTGACTACAATACGTGATAGCTTCCTTGATGAGACTTATCCAAAAGGGCTCCTCAGGCATGTCATCATTAAAAGTCGATTGATCATAATCTCTTCCTACAGAATTAACCCATTTGTTGCTTGGACACTTTGCAAGAAAATAATGAAATCCTCCACTAGGAATCTACAAGAACAAAATTTGAAATTCAACAATGAGTACTTACGTTCCAATTGAATAAAAATTAATGAAAATGGAAAAGAAAGAAAACCGATAATTACCCTTTCAACTGGCTGAACAGCAGCCCGATCATTAAATCTGATCCTATTACATCTCTGACTCTGGAAGGGTAGTTTCTCAAACTGATTAGAAGGAACCACGCCTATTGACATATAAAAGCAAAGTATGAATGAGAAAGAAAATTATGCAAACTTCAATAATATCTAAACTAGAGAAAATGAGAGGCAGAAAGAACCTGGATAATTAGGCAGCAAACTAGAAACGATCACCATTCTACAGTATACCCCAATTAAATCAATTTTATCGACCTGCAACATAGTCAGAAAGGAAAAAGCAAAGAAGGAACAATCAATGAAAGTAAAACACGTCCTAAATTTGATGTAGTTCGGTAATATTAAAAGGTATAGCAAATTAAGAACTATCTCAATTAAAACCCGAAAACAGCTAAATATGCAATTTTTTTGGCCCAAGAAAAGAACTTTTTTGAGGCTGTAAACTATACATAAAACATTTTTTTTCAGTTCCTCAACCGTGCTTGACCGTCTCGCATACTACTGGTTTCCACGAAGACAGATTTTTTTTTGCCATTTTACGAGAAGAAAGCTCCGTGTAAGTACAAAAAGAGTTTTTTTTTTTTTTTAGAATAAAATTAGGTTTGCAGGAAAGATATATGGGCAAAAATGCTTTGTTTGCCTAAATTCGAAATTAAAAGCTACCGAAAACTTCAATTTTGACTAAAGCAGAAGACACAACTTATGAGAAAACATGAAGCGAAACTCACCCGTTCAATTCATCGAGGAAGACGATTAAAAAAACTTAGGCTGCCGTGAGTTACCGCCGAAAGAGTGAGAGGGGAGGATTTTGCATCGTTGTATTGTGGGGAATATATCCAAGTTTCGAAACTATATCCAAGTTTACCCGTTTTACAATTTTATCCTATTTCTAACTGAAGCAAATACCCAAATTGTCCCTAACAAAACGACAGATATATCAAGAAAGCCGGTGAAGGCGGAATAGGATGAACTGGCTTGAGAGCCCAAAGGGGCCGGCGGTGGTGGAATTGCGGGGGCGGTTTTTCAACGAAAATCATATGGCGCCGAAATTGCAGAACAAAATTAGTGTTCGGAATTTTCAGGTGAATTATTTGTAAGCACTGAGTGCTAAACGACCTGTCGTTTGAGATTGATGTTATCATACGACCTACTAGTCGTCCGAACGGTTAAACGACTTGTAATTGCTTTTAACAGAATTTAACTTAAATCTAGAAATTGCCGGCTATGAAATAGTACAAAAACTTGATCTTCCCTTTAGTTATTATACAAACCATTTTCCTTTATTTTCTAGCTTGATTTCAATGCTGTGATTTCCATGTTTGACCTTCAAATTGGACAAAACTGGCATCTCTTTAGCTGGCAAAAATAGAATATATTTTACATGAACACCAGGTTGGCTATAGAATTATGGAGCAATCAGACTTTTGTTAAAATATATATAGTTTCTATAATGGTGTTAAAACTGAGTTTTGTTTGCATACATCACAGATTCCATCCAGCACACAACGTTATGCTTTGTTTCTTCAATGAGAAACATAAATACATTGTAGTTGTTGCAGCAACTGATTCTGTTTTCCTTCCACTGCTGCCAGTGTTTCAATTCTTTCCCACCTCTCTTTCCTCTTGATCTCTTCTTGGCTCGCCACAGATTCTCTGAAATTAATGTCTTGCAGGCATTTTTGGTATAACTTTGGATTCATTTCTTCCAGCATTACTTTGACATTTTCTGTTAGTTGCTTCACACTGTTGCTCCAGTGTAACTTTAGATTGTTTTCCATTCCTGTAACTATCACTGGAAATACTTCTTCCTGTGCCGATGTAGCCATCTTCACAAACCGCTCGTTGTTCCATACATAGAGTGCACGCTCGGCAACCTAAGATAATCAGGAACATGTTAAATTGTCAAAAATGTGTAATGTAATGTTCAGAGATGATCAGTGAGCTAACCTGTGAGTTGCAACTGTTCAAGCATTTTGCTATTTGGGTACATAAAGGAAGAGCTAATTTCCTATATTGATCAGGGTCTATGCTGTCAACCAATTCTTCCAGTTCTCCTATGAGCAAAACTTCTTTCTGACAATTTGTTACAGGCCAATACTTCAAAATTCCTCTCACAACAACCCCACTAAGAGCTGGTTCTTTCTGCACAAACTGAGAGACACAATATGCCAACTGCCTGTGATATGCCTGCATTCCCTTGGTTTTGTGCAAAGGAATCAGTACTCTCATAAGGAAAAGTTTGTGTTCTTCCTTTAGTGGAACTGTGAAACCATTGATAATACTTCCCCATATCTCAAGCAGCTCACCAATGCCTGAATGCTTCTCTGCTTCAAAAATATAGTGCAGGAAGACATCGTTCATTGATTTCCTCATAGATGATCTATAGAAGGTAAACCTAGCATATATTCTGTGGTATACATTCTTCAAGCTATCACGTTCTCGCAGGTCTTCAGACTGGAAGATGGCGAGGAGATTGACGAGAAAATGATGATCAATGTAGTCACGAAGTAACTTGGGATCTAGGTTAAGCACAAGCCTGAGAAGAATGTCATAAACTATCTGGAGATGTGGCCACAAAGGTTGAGGACTGCAAAAGAGATCTTCATCATCAGGCAAGTCGGAGATCATGGAGGTGTTGGAAGGTGGAGGGAGTGGTCGGAAGAGATTGGCTGACAACATGGACATGAGAGGTGATAAAATATGATGATCTATTTGTTTTTTGGGGGATTTTGTGATGGAAAGAAGTTGCATAAGCTTGAGCCGCTTGAGATCTTGCTGTGATGGAGATTCTGAAGGATCAGTGAAGGTAAAAATGGTGGTGCAGATAGAGATTGCTGACAGGATTTCTTCATTTTCAGAATCATAGGAAGATTGGCTGCCATTATTATTAGGACTGGATGGATTACTGCCGCGGTTAGTCCTGGAATCTAGATCAAACAAGTACTGAAGAGTTGTAGATTTCTTCTTCAAAGAAGCTTCAGGTGAGTTTCTAATACCACCCATTTTCTCTCCACCTGTGCTTTCCTTTGCTGATCTCCAATAGCACAGACAGTTATTTGAGACAGTTTTGATTATAATTTCTATGGGTGCTGAAAGAAAGAGAATGTTTCTATAAGTCATGGAAAGAAAGGCCAAAAGGACAGCGATGTTTTATAGACTAGAAGTGTTGTAATATCCGACAGTGTTTATATATATAGGCAATTCTGCTCAAATCACAGAAATGTGACAGGTAAATTGGCATTGTAATGATTAGGAGATCTTCTTTGTTGTTTATCCTCATCTGGCTGAGCACCACGTGGATTTCCATGCCTGCAGTGATTTGATGAGATTAAGAACTTTCTGCAATTCAGATGGGGACATCAGCAAAAAGACAACACTTTAATTGTTAAAATCACTCCATGCAATAGAGCTGACAGATCAATACATACAGAAACTTCTCAAATATTAAACTTGATTGAACTTCCAAAAGGATTGTTAGTAGGATGTGTTTCAGCAAGCTGAAATAATACACTGAATTTTTCTGATCAAGGCACTAAAATCTCCAGCTATGGCTGTATTTGCCGGAGAAAAACGAAAATTGAAATTGAAAAACTGTGATTCCAAAGTCAAGACTGTTCATAATATACAATGGCTAAATATCAATTACAAATGAAACAGTTAAAAGTTAGATTCCAAATAAAAATTAATAGTTACCAAACACTTTAATAATCACACTTTTAATGTAAACTGAAAACAGGCAGTACCAAAAAGACGGTAATGTGAAGCAAGCCATTACCAGAACGGACACAGCATGGAAAATACTTTAAAAAGAAATTCAAATGCCAAGCAATTCTTATTTGGTATTCTTCACCTCTAACTGTGAATATGCTCATAGGTTCAAAATACATGGCGGAGATTGGCAAAAACATTCAAAATTTCAAGTTACACAAAAAGCAGAAAACAAAGAAACAGTTACAGCCGGTTCGATTCATTGTGCTCAAGATAGGCAGAAGTAGAAAGTATATCTGGGAGGTCTGAGCTCGTGAAGAACCTCAACCATCTCTTTTTCTCGGCATAAGTGAGACAAGGCTGTATGAAAAACCCAATCAACACAGTGATCATACTAATGGCCATGACTTTGAGAGAAGCGAGAGCTAAAACTACTAAAATTAACAGTGTTGGAGGGATGCACAGTAGAATTGCTCCAGCTGTTCCGAGAGGCACCTTATATGGGCGATGAGCTCCTGGGTAATCCATTCGTAGTTTAGCGAATGCTATGAATTCCATAATCATAGCAAAACAGTATAAGAAATTCTCAGCAGCTACAATCTCTTGGAAGCTCAACCATGAGAGCAGTATCACACCGGAAGCAGAGAAAAGGATCCCAACAAGCGGAGTTCCATAACGAGACCGCTTGGCAAAGAATGCCGGAAGCATCCTGCGTTCCGCCATTCCCAGAAGTTGGAAAGAATCACTACTCATTTCGGCTACAAACATTCCCATGTTTGACACAGCAGAAGCACCTTGGATCCAAGATCTCAACCATACACCTCCAACCAATTTGGCAATATCTGAGAAGTACCCATCGGACCACAGCTCACGATCAACTGGAACTGCTCCGGTACCAATCAAAAGAGGGAAAAAGTACGCGAAAACAACCAAAATGAGGGCATAAAAGAGAGCTCTTGGGAGAGTTTTATCTGGATTTTCCACTTCCCCAGCAAGAGTACTAATTGAATCCCAGTAGTTCAAATTCCAGAAAAGAGTGTTCAAGTACAAACCCCAGTTGACATTATTCAAATCTACAGCATACCACCTTGAAGGCTTCAATTTGGGAATTGAGCTAAGCCCCATCAACACAAAAGGAACAAGGGAAAACACTCCTAATATTATCGCAACCCAGCCAACAATTGTTAGACCTCTGTAGTTCATGCAAGTCAAAAGTACAGTTAAAAACAATACAGCTATTATCCTCGGAAACCCGCCTTCTAAAGCCGGGATTGCTGACTTGATGTAATCTAGAAACAAAACCGGGTAGAGAGCATTATCAATAACTCCACTTAGCCATTTCATCCAACCTTGCTGGAAACCCCAATACGGACCTAAAGATGATGAAACCCAAACCACATATCCACCATTTTCAGGAAACATTGTCCCCATTTCTGCAGTAATCAAGGCCTCCGGAATGCTCCATATAAACGGAAAAAGCAAGAACCCGAGAAGGGCTAACAGTGGACCGGCTGCGCGGACACTGTCTTCAACACCAAATGGTCCACCGGAAACTTCATAGAAGATGAGGAAAACTAGAGGTATGATCGAAACCTTTTGGAACTTATCTAGATTGGGAGATGAAGATTCGCCTAATTCTACATAATGTGCATTATTTGATTCCATCAATGAAGCAGCAGAAGTTTTCCGACTTAATGAAAATTCCTCTGGTTCTGCATGCAGTATCAGATAATAAACTTCAATTCAGACAAATAGGGGTGAAAAAAAAGAGAGAAAAGAAATTGTTCATTTGACATTGTAGCAAGCAGACAGAAAGTTTTCGTTAAGATATAATTGAAAAAATGCAGATCCAGAAGAGAAAAGTGCACCTGAAAATGTTGGAGGGTCGAGATTGAAGTTTCGACGATGAAGCAAAGAAGAACAGAGAAAGCTGGATGCTAAGACGAACGTAAAACAGAGGCGAGCGAGAAGTGATGAGTCAAATGTGGGTAACGTGGAAGCATGAGTCGGAGTCGACGTGTCCTGTTCGAAGTCAGTATGTCGTCGTTACAGCGCGACACGTGTTCATCCCGACTTGGCCGTCTCTTCGATGAGAAACACAGAGAACAGAATCAGAGAAATGAAATGAGTTTTCGCAGACAGACGGAACAGAAAGCTTAGATTACATAATGTGAGGTCCATGTTCATTATAAAATTCTATAATTAATAAAAATTTGATGTTAAATTACAATAATTCATAGTCAAATTACTACTAAAAATTCAAGCTAAAAATATTTTTTCGATTAGAAAAAAAAGTTAAGAATGTGCTTTATATTTGAATAAATATTTATTAGTTTTAAAGAGTGATAATTTTTGTATTTTTTTTAAATTCAAAATTGTAAGTTTACGAGAGTTTGTTTATGGAACATAAATATATATACATATATATATATAATGCATGAACTGGATCCAAGTAGATATATAATATGATCTCTTTGAAAATGTGGTTTAAAAACCGCGTTTTCAATTATTAATAGATACTTATCAAAAAAAAAAATTAATAATAGCTTAGGACAAATTTTGCAATGAGTTAATGATTTGTAGATATACTTAGCAACTTGATTACCAAACAAGGACAACATTATCCACAATCAAATTAATTTCTTCACTCTTTGAATTGAGATCACACACATACTTAAAAAAAAAATTAAAAAAAATACACATATTATATAAAAATACATATATTTCAACGAATAAATATATTACATAAACTTAAAGTACAAAGTATGATTCTCTTTTAATCTAACATAATGTGTATATAAAATATCTAGCATAACTTAAGTACAAAAATATGATTCGTCCAAATATATCACTAGAAATTAAGGTCTACTAAAATTTTATTTTTTTTTCTTTACCCTTATGTGAAAAAAAAAAAATCTCTCAATTTAACAGTAAAAATTTAAATAATAAATAATAATAATTAAAAATTAACACAAATTAGACACTTCCACCCTTATGAATAAGTTTACGTAGAAAACCTGTAAACTTCATATACGAACTTAATATGTGCATTTGACAGCACAAAGCCTTCAAAATTTCCTAAACTTGAAACACCTTGGCTACATAAAGAATATATGGCGGTGCAATCTTGCCAAATCAAATTGGACGGCGGATTTCAATCTTATTAGAAAATTAAAAATATATATATTTTAATTAAAATATTTCCGTGGAAAGAAGAAAGAATAATTGAAAAAATGTTTTCATGTGGGCAAGTGGGAAGATGTATTCAAATATCTTGATCAGAAGTCAATTCTATATCGGATTTAAAAAAAATTTATACTTGTAACTTACATGGCTAAGGTTTCTTTACTAACAAATGTTGATAAAATGAAAAGAAAATAAAAAAAAAATAAAAAAATTTCATTACTTTCATAGTGTGTGATATACACTATACAATCAATAATATTACATCCATTAATATTATATATATGTGTGTGTTATTGCATATATCAAAACTTTTCTAAGAAACATCTTATAATTTAAGAGAATTCAAACAAAATTTTAACTGCCAACTCATCTTAAGATAGATAAGATTGTGCAATTCTAAGAACAATACACAATTTAATGATTATATTATTTATGATCATACTCTAAATTTTATAATATTTTTCTAATAAAATCATACCAATTGAGTTCTTAACAAAACATTCGTATCATATATATGTCATGAAATTAAATTGAATTTCACTATTGTATTGCAAACAATTAATATGTCATTGAATCTCTTAATCTCGCATACATTTCACTTCAAAATCATACCAAAATGAAATATAAAACCAATTAGTAGTGATGCTTCCATTATCTTATTTTTTTAAGAAAAAAAATAAAGAAAAATAATTGACAAAGTGGCTCTCAATCTACTAATAGAAGTAAGTAAATTTGCACACAACATTGGTTCATTACTTACAGCTAACCTTATTCTCAATCCCAAACTTCATCCCAATCATTCAAAAGATTCTAGAATATTTTCATCCTAATACAATTATTTTAGGATATCATCTATAATATTATCCATAAATAATTATAGTATTATAATATTATGTATAAATAATTATTAAATTAATTAATTTATTAGAGGGTCCCCTCTAATAAAGACATCCTCAACAGTAAGAACTCAATTCTCCCTTACTAACTTCTCGCTCTCAAAAACTGTTCTACTCTCAACTCCAAACAGACTAATCCTTCTTTTTCTTTTCTTTTTCCTGTTCTTTTGGTTTGAAAAAAAAAAACCACAAATAAATCATTAAAAAAGAATCCCATTTTTCCATTCTTTTTAAGGACTAATTAAAGCTCCATTTTTCCTTCTCTTTCTCTCAAGCTTTCTCTCTAAACTTCCTTGCTACCTTCCATTCATGGATATACATGACATCATTGGACATCCCAACACAGACACAAAGCCAAAGATAAATACAAACACAAATTTAGGCAATGATTTGTCTTTGGATAGCTCTGGTTTTCTCTTACACAACGGCTACAAGTTCAGCAACACGACCGCATCGGGTTTTCACGACCATAATCCGTTCCAGATTTCTGACATAGAGATGATATCTCTACAGTCAGCAACTTACACAAGCTTAAAGGACTTGTTGCCTCCGTCACCGCCGGCGATCACGTCGCCGACGAACAACTCCAGCTGGTACGAGATCCCCATCAAGAATCCACTTGTCAAACACGCTGCTTTGGCTTACCTGCAGCCCATGTCGAACCCGCCGGAAGTTGGAGAGAAAGGTCTGTTCGGGAAACTGAAGGACACATGTTACTGTCAATGTGAATGTTTCGGGTGGATAAACGATGTCGTATTTAGAAGTGTGAGGAATGTTTTCTGGGAAAGAAGAGAAGAAGAGATTGATGAACGAGATGAAGATGAAGAGAAAGTTGACTGAGAATAAAGAGAAGACCCTTTTTTTTTCTTTCGGAAGTTTCAGTTTTGACTGGTAGATAATGGTTCATTTGTAAATATTGGTTCTTTTTATTTTAGTTTTATTTATTCTATTCTTTTGAGTGCGTGATTTGTAAGTATACATAGAAAATTATTCAATACTGAACATCTGTTCTTCATTCAATTTTTTTAAAAATAATTTTTCTTGTCTTATAGTTACTGACTTGTTCACATTTTATTTCAGAGTAATAAATATTTGGATAAGTTTATACTTTATATTATAATTAATTAAATATTAAAAAGAAAAAAAATTTATGGTGGAAATACCGCTGCATCATGGTCTGAACTCTGAAGTCGCTCTCCAATTTCGATATTATCTATGCCTTTCACATCTTCGCTTTCCGAGTTTTCGTAGCGACAGTGCATTCCACGCGCCTTATTTTAGCCGTAAGATTGATTCTTCACCTATTTATTAACCATTTTAAGAACAGTTCATTATAATTCTAATGAACGTGAACTGTTGCAAGTTATTAAGGGAAGTTCTTAATTGTTTCAATGAAGCTTAGGTGGCAGTTTAAGACAGAATTTGTTATTTTAAAAATCTCATCTGTTTCTGAAAAAGTGAATTATGATTCATTTGGTTGGCGAACATTCATTTTCATCAGCATAATTTTCAGTTTATTTTAATATTTGATTTATTCTTCTTATCTTTTATATATTCATAATGACCTCATCAGCAGAAATGGAAAAAATTTGGAAATGCAAACATCTATGGAAAGAGGAGGCTGGAAAAAGGTCATGAAATTTTATTGCTTCTATACATATGACTTCTGAGTAATATATACATATCTTTGTGGCGCTTGAAACAAAGGTCACCAATAATCTCCGCAAGAACAGCACCCATTTTTGAAATGGTGAAAACCCTTAGGATCTCTAACTATTAACTCTCTTTTGGTGATTTTTGAAATCTTCTTTACAGCATTATGGCAATCTTCACATATTCTGGTGTTTTTTCTGACGAGAACATGGTTTCCGATGGTTGTAGAAATCAAACCAAACGAAATAGCTAATCTCACACTGTGATGCTCTGGTGATTTTGCTTTTTTCTTCAGCAAACTCGATGGACTGAACTTAGAAACGTTATGAATGTATATATCTTCCCCTATCTTCCTCAAGAGGATATCCAAGACATTATAAATCGTGTCAATTTCACTGTGGGTTCTGTCTTGATTGATGAACCAGTGAGTTTTACCATTTTTCTCAAAGGAGCAATAGCTCGTAGTTTTCTCTAGGCCTTCTTTCTCCATGATACCTTTAATCCGCTCTACATCTTCCCACCTCCCAGCTTCAGCGTACATATTAGAAAGCAAGACATAAGAGCCTGTATTATCATGTGCCAATGATAGAACATGCATTGCTGCAAATTCAGCTGAGACTATGTCATTATTTTTTCTGCTTGCAGTCAATAAGGAACCCCATATCCTAGCTGTAGGGACCAATGGCATTTCTTCAATGAAACGCTTGGCTAGCTCAAGATTCCTGGTGCGACCAAGAAGATCAATCATACAACCATAGTGCTCAATTCCAGGATCGATACCATACTCCTTTCTCATTGAATTGAAGTAATTCCACCCTTCATCCACCAAGCCGGAAATGCTGCAAGATGATAACAGGGAAACAAAAGTACTCCCATTGGGTTTTACGCCCTTGTTCCTCATCTCAGAAAATAACTGGATGGATAATGTCCCCAACCCATGAATTGCATGGGCCATAATGATAACATTCCACGATACAACATCCTTACACAAGATGCCACCAAAAATTATTCTAGCAGTCTGGAGATCCCCACATCTTGTGTACATGTAAACAACTGAATTTGAAATAAATGTATTCGAAACAAGCCCCAGTTTTGTGATAAGAGCATGAATTTGCATACCCTCACTTAATGTGGCTATTTCAGCATAGGCAGGTAGGAGGGTTGCAAATGTAATTGCATCTGGTATAAGAGGTTTACTCCATAAATCCAGGAAAAGTTTCATGGCTTCTTTGTTCTGCCCATTCTGTACATAAGCAGCAATCATGGCATTCCATGATACCAAGTTTTTTCCAGTAATGCTTTCAAATATGTCTTCTGCCTTTTTCAACTCCCCACACTCTCCATACATGTCAATTAGAGCAGCTTCCAGCACTAAATGAGGGAGAAACCCTTTTCTAATGGCATAGCCGTGGATAGATTTGCCCCCCAAAAGAGCTCCTAGTTGCGTGCAAGAAGGGAGCAAGTTAATCATTGTAATATGATCTGGAATAAATTTATCAACCTCTTGCATCTTTTTCAAGCAAGAAAATGACTCGAGGAAACGAGCATTTAGCACATATCCACCTACCATAGCATTCCAAGCTATAGTACTTCTTGGAAAAATCCTATTAAACAACCTCTCTGCATAATCTACCTTACCACATTTACCATACATGTCAAGAAGTGAAGTTTGAACCATAAAGTCCATTTCAAGCCCACTTCTGATCACTTGACAATGAATTTCCTTACCACTTTTTGGACGACCCACTGTAGAAATTGCACCAAGACCACTTATCAAACTAAACCTATCGTGTTTCATTCCAAATTTTTGCATTTCTTTAAACAAAATCAATGAGTTCAAGCCATCACCAACTGTACAATACCCACCAATCATAGAATTCCAAGAAACCAAGTCTCTGACAGCCATTTCATCAAACACTCTCTCCGCACATTCTATACGCTCAAGCTTCATGTACATAACAATAAGTGAATTACATACATAAACATCCAAATCAAGTCCACACTTAACCAACTTCGCATGAACCTTTTCTCCTTCAACCAAGGACAACAACCCCGTACACGCTTTAATCACAAATGGGTACGTAAAGTAATCAGCTCTAAATCCTTCACACACCATTCTGTGATAAAAATTTATAGCTTCTCGAAATAACCCATTATCAACAAACCCTCTTATCATAACATTCCATATAAAAGTATCAACACAATTCATTTTCTCAAACAAGTAGAGTGCACGATCCATAGACCCAGAACCAACCAGCTCTTGCAGAGCTCGAGTGTGATTAAAGTTTTGCGCCTTAGTCTCCACGGCTATTTTCGAACTACTTGCTTGATTTTTGCGGAGATGGGTTGATTTCGAGCTTCTTGCATTGATTTCGAAACCCGGATTCTGATTGTTTTCCGAGATTCTGAATTGCTTCCGCGAAAGGTTTTCCCGTGTGTTGGATTTAAAGAAACGATTGTGGACAGATAGTGCTGCAGTCATCTTCGGATGGTTTCAGGATTCGGTGAAATAGCCGTAAAGATCATTGAAGGAGAGGTTCTATCATTTTGGCGGGGATGAAGAGTAACAGTTAATTCCGTTATATTTACACAGATTTGTTGCTGGGTGAATGGTAAGTACATCTGAAAGATCTTACCCGTCAAAATAACCATTGTTCACGATACGTGGCAGTCATGGGTTGTATTATGAGCGCAATTTTGCAATTCGCTAAATACGATCATTATAAGTACGCGGATGATTGATTAATTAGTAAATATTATATAACCATAAGAGATCAAAGAAAATATTTAAAAATAAAAAAATATTACACAAACTTCATCCTAATCATATTCTACATTCGTAGTCCAAATATATTAGATAGTTGAGAATCAAATTCAATCTGATGGATTTAATTCCATTTACTTGTTATTAAATTTGATGAATTGGTAAATTGAATTGAAGTGAAAAATCTGAAATATGCTTGTGGAAAAATATGAAATACGCTTGTGGTGAATCATATTGTAAAATTGCATTTTAAATTTGTTATAATTGTTTTCAATTCACGAAAAATAATATAATAATAAAAATAAAAACATACTGTAGGTTTTAATCATAACATATAAGATGGTGAAAAATAAAATTTAAGGGTAATTTCGTGGTTCATGTCTCGGAACTGCAACGGACGACTATGAGTTTTAATTTACTGTTCTCTTGGTAATTTTCTGATTATTATGAAAAAAAAAACCCTTTTTCCTAGATCACATTAATAATTAACTAATTGTCTGTCTAGAATGTTAATCAAGATTCGTTAATCATCAAAATCTGCCCCCGCAGCCGTGCGCCCCAACCTTCCAATTCTCCAGAAGCTTAGGGTTGAGTAAACACGGCGCATGCGCTTAGTTCTCTGTGTACGTGCAATTACTCTGACGTAATTAATGGCTGCCAATTAATATATCTAAACTCTTATTTTCATTTATTTGTTGGCTGCTGCCAATATCTATCGTGAACGAAAACCCTAGTTTCTTTCCCAAGAATTTAATTACATGAAGTTTTATTTCTGCTGCTAAATTTTTAAATGTAATTGATTTCCTCTGTGTGCTTATTATATATATATATATATATATATATATAGAGGGAGAGAGAGAGAGAGAGAGAATGAGTGAAGAAGAGATGGCGTCGGAAGAGGAAGTGAAGGTGATTCTCTCAGATGATGAACCAGAAGATCCCCAGCCGTTAATATTGAAGAGACGTTCAGGAAATCACACAAGATCAGCAATATGTGCTCGACAGAATGGGGCGGCTGAGGAGGCTGTTAATAAAAGAGCTAGGAGTACTTCAACTTGTGGTGGGAGGGAATTAGATAATGGCAGTAATGCAACAGAAACTGTTACACAGAAGAATATGATGGATATATACCACAATTTTTTTCATAAACCCTTCCAAGAAAAGGTTTCAGTTGCTGATATACATCCAGGTATTTTACTCCATACAGTTTCATCATGATAATGTTTGAAACATGTTAAGCAAAAGTTGAAAACCCCTGAAATTTCTAATACAAAAATTTGAGATATTCAACGCTTAAACGCTGTGATCAACACTAATTTGTACTTGATTGTTAGTATATTGTTGAGAAATATCTTCAGAAATTTCATGTTTTGCTATTAAGTAGATTGTTCCGGTCTTTGGTTCGTTTTGGTCGAATAAGGAACTTGATAATGATGATAACCACAATGAATGGTGTTTCAGATTCAACTCAATTGGAACTTGTTTCAACAGACAACGGAGAGGTAAAAGTGTTACTGATTTTCAATAACACAAAATATTATACCAAGGTCCCGAGCTTAGATGCAGTTCTAGAGGCAGTAGAAGATAAATTTCACAAGGAACATGGAATCATAAATCGTGAGTTCTCCGTGAAGAAGCTGGTGAAGGAATTATGCGAATGCGTTTTGCAAATGAACACTGAGTCCTCTAGTGAGCCACATTTACTGCCAATTTCAGAAATATCAAAGAAATCCAACGCAGAAATTCACACTAGTGGCAAATATCTTCACCAAATCAATTCCAACAATCATCCGATCTATTTAGATTTACCGGATGATTCTCATGAGATTCAGAATGTGGCGAAGAATCCAACTTTTGTTGAAGACATAACTCGAGGAGAAGAAAGACAACCTATTTCCCTGGTAAATGAAAATGGTGTTCTGGAATTGCCTAAGTTTTTCTACATATCAAAGAATGTAGTGTACAATACTGCTTACGTAAACTTTTCACTTGCCCGAATTTCTGATCACAATTGCTGTTCAAATTGTTCCGGGGATTGTCTATCAGCGCCAGCAAATTGTGCCTGTACCACTGAAACTAGGGGTGATTTTGCTTACACAGCAGCAGGATTAGTTGAAGAGAAGTTCTTGAATGAATGTATTGCGATGAGCAGAAGGAAAGAAAGTAAAGATCATCTGTTTTATTGCGAAAACTGCCCGTTGGAAAACAGTTTAGGGAAAAGTAGCAAGCAACAAAAGAGAAAGAGAACATTAAAGCCATGTAAGGGACATTTGATGAGAAAATTTATCAAGGAATGCTGGGCCAAATGTGGCTGTAGTCGGCATTGTGGTAATCGTGTTGTTCAGAGAGGAATAACAGTGAAATTGCAGGTTAGATTCTTATTTTTTAGACCTCATTCACCTTTTTCCATATTGGATAAAATGAAAGGTGTTTTTATTGTTCTTTCTATTATGATCTCTTTAAATCAAAGCTCATGATTTACAAGATCTACTCCAATATCGTCTATTCGAAAAGTTGTACCAAATGGATAAAAGTACGTCCATAAACAAAAAATGAGGCAGTTTTACCTATTTGCAGGTGTTTCAAACACCTCAAGGGAAAGGATGGGGACTTCGAACACTTCAGGAATTGGAGAAGGGAACTTTTGTTTGTGAGTATGTTGGAGAAATTGTGACCAATGAGGAACTACACGCAAGAAATGAGGAAAGTGGTGGCGAGGAGCACACATATCCAGTGCTGCTTGATGCAGACTGGGCTGCTGAGAGACATTTGAAGGATGAAGAAGCGCTTTGCCTGGACGCAACAAAGTTTGGAAATGTTGCAAGGTTTATCAATCACAGGTACAGGAACAATATAAACTCTTAATGTATTGATAATGTAAATCAGGAATTTGAACAAATTAGGTTTTTCTACAGATGTTATGATGCTAACTTGGTGGAGATCCCGGTTGAGGTGGAGACCCCAGATCACCACTATTATCATGTACGGAATCTCAGCATCATGATCTTCTTGTTTCTCTTTAATTTAAAAGCAAACTTACTCTTTTTTCTGGTCTACGCAGCTTGCTTTTTTTACGACCAGAAAGGTAGAAGTCAATGAAGAATTGAACTGGGTAATTAAGCAGATTACTGTTATTGGATTGTGTTATGTGTATTACATGGTAACTAAAATGTTTGCTTTGGTTTGGCTTCATGGTTTAATAAAACACAATATGGATCTCCGATTGCAGGATTATGGTATTGATTTTGATGATGAAACTCATCCAATAAAAGCATTCGAGTGCAAGTGTGGAAGTTTTTTTTGTCGGATGAAGAATTGACCTTAGCGTTAGGGTATTGTTTGGCGCTGTTGGGTTCTACTTAACTTTGAATTCAAAGTTAAAAAGTTATTTGGTAAACAGCAGCTTCTACTGGAGATCACTCATACGTTAATTTCAGGCAAAACCTTAGGATTAAGCTCAAAGCATAATTTAATTTTCTCACTGATTGTTCTCGGATTGGAAAATTAATGTTGTAAAAAGATGAATTTTAATAAACTTTTCTACATTCAAATAGAGAAATTAATTACAAAAAAAATAATTATAGCTCTTCAGGTATGCTTTGCAGTGCAGGAAACCAGGAACCCCGGCGATGGCTTTCTTTTGCTGCATTCACTCTCAAAAGATGCCTTCTCCGCAAAAGATTCAACTTCTGTTCTACAGAAAATGGTGGTGGTGCTGGTTGAGCCGTAAAGTTCTCACTACCTCTCATCACTTTCAGCATTTCCTTCAAATCTTGCTTCTTTACTGCAATTTTCATCCTCAAGACTCCATCTTCGTTAGTCTGAGAAACTACCAGTCCACCGTTCAGCTGTGAAATAGTGTCTAGCAGGGGGTTATTCTTGAGAATTCTGTGATCTTTCTTACGCAGTACCTTGAATCCTGCAAATTTCAACGCCATTTTTCTGAGCTTTTTCCTATATCTATCTGTGTTTGTGTGGGTATAATATTAAAAAAAATGGCTGTGATATTGCGACATATATATAGAGTTCTGGAGAGAATTTTGGTTCACCAATTCATTCAACTTTGATTAAAAATACGCAAATGCCAACTCCAAATAGCTAGCTAGCTAGAAGTTCAATTGGAATTATAATGTGGTAGTTGTGTGTATTAAGAGTAAGAGGGTCAAATTGTCTTGTTCTGTTCTACATCAGATAATGCAATTTGAAGCTTACATAAATTCTATGTTTGTTTCTTCTTCATTCATTCAATTATGAATTAGTTCATGCATTAATTTGTACTTAAATTTAGTCATCACGCACAAAGATATAGATAATTAATGAAAGTGACCGACGACGTACGAAAACGACGCCGACGCGGTGGCAACTCAAACGCAAACCCTAACGCAGCTGCGTTGGGTGAATAATGAAAGAATCTTAATTAGTTTTATGATCGATCAACTTGGAATTGTTAATTGTTTGGTTAATCATGGAACATCCTCCGAAAAATTATGCTGGGTTGAGCTGATGAGCTGAGCTGTGTATAGCCTGTCTTTATGATATTTTATTTTACAACTGTTCTAACTGCCTGCTCCATTCTAATATTGGTTTTGTTGTGTAGAATGTCTTTCTTATAAACAGATAATCATGTCGGAAATTATTTCCATAAATGTAGAAGAACAAGTTGATTGATGAATAAGGACTTTTACCAGGTTAATTAATTCCCAGATTAAGTAATAATGTTGTGCGCGAGCAATGTGAAGTTCATGCATTGCATATATGGTATAAAAAAAATGACAACTTTGAGTATGTTTATTGATGTAGCTTGTATGGTTTATGATCGTGTTATTGGAGATATATATTATATATATATATATATATATATATATATATTATGGGTTCGATTAGAAGAACAAAACTTATAGCTGTTGGATATGTTTGTCAGATTTTTGTCAAATTCTATTATTTTAGTGATTACATATGCTTCAAGTTTGTGAAGAGAATTAAAATGGTGAGAATAAAAATATGCTTTATAAAACCGCGTTAAAGGCCTTTGGTTAATCAAACACCCCTTTCGTAAATTAACAACTGAGAAAATTAAGATTGACGTACTTATTGAAACCAAAAAGAAAATGGATTCCAATCATTTTGAGGAAAAAAAAATTAAATTAATAAGAAATGACATTACAATAAGATTAAGACTGTAATTTTTTTTTTTCGGGGGGGTTGGTTCTTTTTTCTTACAAAGTTACTTCTATATATAAGAAATTAAACTAGTGGATCAGCTAGAAATTAACAAGGTGAATATATAAAATGCAAAAATAAGAAAATATTAATTGTTCCAATTCACAGCTCCTCCTCAGGTATGCTCTGGAGCACAGGCTTCCAACAATGACGTCGTCGTCGGCTTTCCTTTTGCCGGCATTAGATCTCAAATGATGATTCCACCTCAGAAGATACAGCTGCTGCTCCACAGACAACGACGACGGAGAACTATTCACAGCTTCAAGCAGCACTTGCCTGAAGTCTTGCTTCCTCGCGACAATCTTCATCCTCACAACTCCATTTTCATTGGTTTCAGAAACATTAACACCGCCTCCTCTTCCTCCGCCATTCACTTGGGTAATGGCTTCCATTAAATTGCTCATCATACTCTTCTGTTGCTGTCGACTTTTCGAGGATCGAAGCTCTCTCTTGGGGATGCTCTTCCTCCTCCTGCAATCTTCAAGTAATCCATTATCTCTTTCTCTTTACTTTATAACTACTCTCAATGTTTGTTTAATTTGTTTGTTGTCTGTATGCATCAAAGAATTGAACCTTATATATAGTGATGGATAGTCACGAGCATATCTTGAATAGATAAATATTACAATATATACAATACAAAAATGGTAGTAATTTGACTTATAATATAATTGATGATTAATTAGAATTAATTAAGGCACCTACTTTCTTCTCTGTCATTGTTGCAAGCTGAGTTGATAATTCTCTAGAGGATGTTTGTTAATCACAAGATAATTGGTCTATTTGACTCTTGTTAATTTTTTTTGAAAAGAAAATAAAAAAACCCAAATGCCAACTACAAATAGCTACCCAAATTTATATATATAAGGAGAGTCAAATCCTATTATCACACCTTTTAATTATATATAGTTGCAAAATTAAACTTAATTACCAAATTATAATATTCTTGAACATTGGATTACTATCAATTAATTAGTAGGTCTGGAAATTTGATTTATATATATACTTTATTTATAATATTCTAGAAGAAATTAAATAAGATAATGAATTTGACAAATGGATGCGCATGCAATCCTTTATATATTACTGCATGCGCTGGATTAATTAGCACAATTAATGGATATATAATGTACTTATATACATGAAATTAAGAATCTTAATTGGTGGATCAACTAATTAATTGAGATTTGTTAATTATTTGGAACATTCTTTGGAAACTAATTAATTTTTTTAAGACACAATATAATGAAGAAAAAATATTGGTGATGGTAGCAAACTCTTCAGATGATGATTAGCAAACAAATTTAAGACTGATGAAAATATCAGTAGAATTAATGTGTTTAGATAAGAGCACACGTTTATGAAAAATTAATCGCTCCAAGCTAATAATATTGGTGGATATAAATTATTAAAAATTAATTATGTACTTAACATTTGTATTAAGAACACATACAACATTTGGAAAATTCTTGATAGGAAAAGTCTCTGAAAATATCAAACTTAAAATAATTGGCCTTTGGTTGGATGGCAATCCCCTCACCTTTGTAGTCTTAATTAGAAATTTTTATAACTATTTTTTAAGTCTGAGTAGATATTTTTCTAATACAAGGGTAAATGTACTATATTTGTTGTATCTAATTTCTTAAAAAAAGAAAAAATTTAATGTAATATATCAATAAATTTATAATATAATGCTCAAACTTAAAAGAAAGGCAGAAAATGGCACCAAATTCTTCAGGTCAGGTGTGTGTTTGGTTCAATTAAATGCCGGTGATCACCATCTGGACTATAGCTGTGTGCTGTCTATAGCCTGTCTTTGTGTGTGTGTATATTCCATTTCTCATACCAGCTATAAATTCACACTGATCAATACAGAAATTAATTAAGGTAAAAGATAGAGACGTATGTAAGTCGAAAGCTCATCCAAAATTTAAATATAAGCTTTGACATAGATTTATTATAAAAATAATGTTTCTAATTAAATTTGGAAGTTATAAGGAATATTCTCAAGGCTAATCTTTAATTCACGTAGCTAATTGCCCTCGCTCTTATATATATCTAGAGGAAGTTAATTAACTAAACTAACATACATATATGGTGAATACAATTACTGCAATGCAATTAATATATATGTAATAATAATTCATAGCTCCTCAGGAATACTCTGCAGCACAGGCCTCCACGAACGCCGTCGCGGGCTTTCCTTCCCTGCATTCACAAGTACAGCTCTCAAAAGATGCTTCCGCCGTTGCTCCACAGATGACGACGACGATGGTGCCGGAGAAATATTACTATTATTCATAGCTTCGAGCATTTGCCTTAAATCTTGCTTCCTCACCATAATCTTCATCCTCACAACTCCATTTTCATTGACTTCAGAAACATTAACACTTCCTCCTCCATTGACTTGAGTAATGGCTTCCATTAAATTGCTCATCATACTCTTCTGTTGCTGCACGCTTTTCGAATTATTTCTTTGCTCTCTCTTTGGCGATGCTCTTCCTCCTCCTGCAACCTTCAAATACTGATCCATGCTAGAGCTAGCTAGCTAGCTAGCTTAATAATTTTAATCTTTTCTTCTCTCTTGCTTTTATTTGTTTCTTAATTTGTGTATGTATATATGTCTCAAAGCTAGCTTTAATTAGCAGATTCAGGTTTATATACTGATTTGATTTTAATAAATTAATGCAATTAATTAAAGTCGGTTATTTAATTAATCCATCACAACTTTGACTTTGTTGGAACTTCACCTACTTTATAATTTGCTTAATTTGCTTCTCTGTCTATCTTACAAGTATTTGATTGCATTTCCTTTACACGTATTTCTACAGAAGTCAATAGAGATCATGTTAATGCACATGTTCAGAAAAATCAGAGGTTTGTTTTTCTTTCGACATTAATTTGAGATGCATTCATAAAATATTTTTTAATTATTTATGTATGAATTTGTTGTATTCTGTTAGACGTAATTCTGTTATAAGTCAAGAGATTATCCCAATAATGCACATGTTTGTTAAGAAAAATAAGAGAATGGTTTTTCATTTTCTTTTTGGTTTATAATGACTTTCAAACAATGCATAAAACATTTGTGCTTCCCTGAATAAATCGACAACGTACAAGATTATAAGAAAGTATAACAAATAATAGGTTTTATTTTTCAATACGTCAAATTGTGCAAAAAAAAAAATATAATAATTCCACTAATTTGATCAGACTACACTATTGAATTAGACATAAAAAATTAAAATTTATACACATCAATTAATTAATTGTCACAACCCTAATATTATTAAAATGGACATGAATTATTTATCAAAAAAGGTATATATGTTTTACGTGAAAATGCAACCGACTAAACATAACGAAATTTACACATGCAAATCCCCAAATACTACGCATGCTTGCAAAACGAATATTTGCGTGAAAGAAAGTAATATTAGATATCAAAAACCCGTTTGGTTAGCCAGAAATAATACTAGAACTTTCTTCTTTTTCTTGGAATGGAATAGTCAATTAAACAAGTACATGTGAAGAGATAGCTACCAAAATTGTTGCTGGCGATTTTGGCCATTAGGTGGGTGGGAAAGTAAGCTATTCAATTATGAGTTTTCATTTGGTTTTATTTATTTATTTATTTATTTTTTTTGGTCAACTAGTTGAGCTGTTTAATTATGTACTGTCTTTTACATACGTTGTTGATCGTTGCTGTGTATTATCTAACCGACTAAATTTCCTGATCTTTTTCGTCCCAAAGGAAGTGAAGAGATAAAAAAAGCTTTCTAAGCTCGGCTAGAGAGGTAATTCGTGGAAACCTGATTTGCTAACACTCCATGGCCCAAGGGATAAGGCGCCGGTCTACGGAACTAGAGATTTCGGGTTCGATCCTTTGTGCCGTCAAAGGATATTTTTTTGAAAATTATGATTTTGCAACGGCCAATAACACTCAGATCCCCGATGTTTTATATATCTGCATAGCTTGATACATAGTTCGTCCTTTTATAACAAAAATGTCTCTCTCATTACTATAGTATTATTAATTAAAAGAATTTTCTTTCAGTTCCTATGACTTTATTAGAAACCAAACTTTTGGATAGAACATTAGAAAAATATTTGTGATAAGCCTGCTAATCATGTGCAGTATTAAAAAATTCTTCAAAACTAATTAAATTATTACGAATATATAATTAATAAGAATTAATGTCCTCATTACTAATTAAATATACCAATCCTGCTTTCATAAAACGCAACTTCTATTAATCTATTCTATAGTTTGTGGATTCGATTTTGAGTTTATATTTGGTTCTGGTCCAAAAAGCAAATTTATCGTTTGGTTTGAGCTGTTTATACTACAGCCTATCAATATTTGATTATTGCTTTATCTAACAAACTTATTTTCCTAATTTATAATAAAATATGATGATTAAGCAAATAAATATTAAATAACCTAGAATGTATTTATATGAAAGTGCTTTTGAGAAGTTTGGGGTGTCGTTGAAAGTGGTTTTGAGAAAACAACAGAACTCCATGGCCCAATGGATAAGGTGCTGGTCTACGAAACCAGAGATTCTGGGTTCGATCCCCAGTGTGGAGTCGACGACGGACTTCAATAGCATAGAAAAAGGTGCTTCTGACAAAAGTGCTTTTTTCAAACAGAAGCTCTGTATCTAACGATCATAACTGCAATTTATTATATATTATTAATAAGAGAGGTTTTTAAATAAGGTCCAAGTGCCAAATTTGAAGTGTCGATTCACTCTCACAATCA
This sequence comes from Azadirachta indica, assembly GCA_022749755.1. Classification (NCBI taxonomy): domain Eukaryota; kingdom Viridiplantae; phylum Streptophyta; class Magnoliopsida; order Sapindales; family Meliaceae; genus Azadirachta; species Azadirachta indica. The sequence goes on from CM040444.1 coordinate 17,332,023, forward strand.
GTAATAAGTAATTATAGGTTATTTATTATACATGAAGTTTCTACAATTTTCTACCACTTTCTCGACAACCAAGCAGTATTTGTCCAATCGAGTACCCTATTTTTTGTCAATGGTCGGTTAAAAGTCACAAAGTTGAATTTAAGTCGGTATCTTGGTTTGCTTTTTAGTTAAGAGTGCAATTACACTAACGCGGTCAAAAATATCAATAAATTAAAGATGTAAAATCAGCAAACAAAGAGTCATTTTCTCATAGTCAAATATATGTGGGTGCCACCAATTTGAATCGATCTCCACGGAAACTAAAATTTAAAAAAGGAAATTTACATTTTTACACAATTTGTTTCCTACTTTGCACTTTGGAAAAAGCTCAAGAAGGTTTATTATTAGAAAAGAGTACTACATTATATAAATTAATCAAATTAATTAATGTATAATTCTTTGCATCCGTAATTTTCCAAGTATTATATATTTTTAAAACAATTAAATTATAGTTTCAATTAGGGATGCTATCAGGGCTTAGCCCTGATGGTGTATTCAATTCCTACCAGTGTAGGAATTCTCACATATTGTGAGGTTTTTTTCAGGGATATTTGGGCAAAAACTCTTATAATAAAGGCAATTTCATGAATGTGAGGTATAATATAAATGTAAGTTATCTTTTTAATAAAATTTTAATAGGTCTCTAGGTAAATACTAGTAAATTTCTAGTTTAAATACTCGTAGAATTATAATAGTAATATTCAAAAAAAAAAAAAAAAAAAATAAGGGATTGAGAATATTAACCTTCATAATAATTAAGCTTTGTCATGTTTAAAACTAAAGTATTGTGACCTTTAACTCGTGAAAATTGTGAAATCAAGCTATCATAAAATATAAATAGGTGATAATTAATAAATATTAATTGCCAAATAAAAGTAATATTTATCATATATTCCATTAATTGTGCTTTTAGAATTAAGTAAAAGAGTACAATAATTCAATACATATTCTAAAAATAGTTTATTTTTTACACTAATAAAATATTGTATATTTGATATTTATATTCTTTTGGTTATTTGTTTTTCAACTTATTACTAAAATATAAAATATTTTCATATGAATGTTAAGATATGTTTTGTTAATTTATGTTTTAAAATATTTTCTTATGGATAGATTAAGAGAAAATTATTTTTTCTTTAACACTTAATAGAAATATTTAATTATTAGTTGTCCAACAGTCATCGTTTAAACGTAACCCTATTTATAAATTTTATTTATTCTATGTCATATAAATTATTAAATTTTTCAATGTGGGCATAATAAATCAAAAGGAACATTTTCAAATGTATATATTTAAATGTTATAAATGAAAAATAAATATTTTATTAAAATTAGTATAATTAAATATACTCTAAAGTCAAGTATATTCAAATTTTAGATTAAAAAAATATAAAGATTTTTAGAGTTTATCAAATAACATGATACATAGATTTTTTTTATTTAAAAAAAACTTGTCATTCAAGTTATAAGTCTAATCAAATTTTAGATCTATTCAATTTTTTTGATAAAAAAAAACAAATACTACCTTAACTCTATTAAAATATTAGATATATTTAAATTTTAACCTTAAAAAAAGAAAAACAAGAAGAGACAATATCTTGTGAGTTAATTAATTGAGTAGCTATCGTATATATACTTTACATACATATTATTCGCTTTTCCTATGCATCAAATTCATCAAACTCTTCACCAGAATTTGAAGCAAGAAACCATATCCTCTCTCTTTCTTTCACTTTCATTTTAAGGGCCTCTAATTTACGCCAATTTTAGGAAAAATATCTATTATCATATAATTGCCTAATATATATATATATATAGCGTATGGAGCAATGCAAGCATCCCATCGACGAACAACACAAACAAACAAACAATCAATCAATCATTTTCTCTTAGCTAGCTAGTGTTACATTTATGCTAATTAAAATTTTCTTAATTTAAAAAAAAAAAAAAAAAATTAATGAAAAATTCTTGTCTTTGAAAATAATTATTCAAAGATTTTAACATCTTTATAATTACAGAATTAAAGTTGTAAGAGTGATTAAGTCTTTCTTTGGTATTATATATAATGTTTTTATAATATTTTGAAAGTAAAATTAACTTTTAATAAAATTTATTTATTTTTTTCATTAATATTTAACATACAATAATTTCTTCAATAATTGTGACTTCAAGAAAATCTCACCCTAATCCCAAATGGATCGGATTGGGTGCCCAAGAATACTACTGTTTTCAGTTAATAATAAGGCACTTTGTCGGTTTATTTGGCATTCATCAAATGCTTTTCATACATTAATTTTTCTTGTGTATGTACATCAAATTTATCTCTCTCTCTCTCTCTCCCTCTTCAGAAAACTTCAAGCAAGAAAAAATATCCTCTCTCTCTTTCGCTTTCCTTTGTCAATCGTCGATTAAAATCAAAGACAATTTAAAAAAAAAAAAAAGAATATATCAAGAATATCATTTTTCCCATCTCTTATTGCTCTCTTGCTTTACTACACAAACAAATCAAAAGGAAAAAGCAAAAAGAACCTATTTGTACTGCAACACGTATAAAACTTTTAACGCCGTTTACAAAATTCCTTCGGATCGTCACTTCCGCTTCACCTTTCCTTCCATCTCCCTTTAAACCATTACTACTTAATTAATTAATTGTAAGAGCTTTCTTTTTTCTTCTATTTCTTTCTTCAACCTTTTGTGCACAAACTAAATAGCGGAACACTGCAAATTAAAACTAAAAGTGCAGAAGAGATATAATGGAGAAGATAACCGCGTTGAGCCACCTCTTCGTGACGGTTTCCCTCTGGGGCTTCGCCAACATGATGGTGATTCCGGCCATCACCGACGTCACGATGGCGGCGCTTTGCCCCAATCAGGATGCATGCTCTCTCGCCATTTACCTCTCCGGATTCCAGCAGGCGGTACGTACGTTATGTATATAATACATACATATAAAATCAATAATTTCTTTTTTTCAGTTAATTAATAAAATAAAACGAATTACACTCTTGTCTTTATAATTCAATTAATTTTCTCCAATGTTTCATTTCATATCGCGTGCATTAATTTCTCATCAGTACTGCACAAAAATTTTGCAGTTTCTTTCAGCAGAGCTGCCTCTGCCTGCGACGCATACGCATAAAAAAAAAAAATGGAAAAAATTGGTAAATTAGGGAAAAAAAAATTTTATACACACACACACTCTTACACATTATTTTATTACTTTTTTATTTTATTATATTTATCTTGACACGTGGATGAACCTGAAGCGTCCACGTAAAGTTGCAGCGGATATGCTGTAATGTGATGTCCATCTCCCCTGTAAACCTAAATTTCAAATGGGATAATAATGTTTAGATCCCATTTGGGTACATTTTTACAAAAAAGAACTCAATTATTTACTTATGTCACATATGTCTCCAACACTGTTGAAATGATTATATTACCTTATGCAAGTTGAGTCGCCTCCGCTGGAGGACGTGAAAAGGGTGTTTCAATTTTTGAGCAGGGGTTGGGTGGGTGATGAGCTTATTTGATATAAATAAACTAACTATGTCTTTATATGAAAATATGTAAAAATATAGGGATCTATATTTATTATCCAATTTCACACCTACTATTCCTGTCGGCTCGTGGCCATCCATTTATAAGATATTCTCATAGTGGATAGATAATTGTAGTACAAAGAAAAAAAGAAATATATAAAAAAAATTTGGACATATTGAGACAGTTACCGTCATTTTATTCTTTCTGGTGGCTTACTTGCAATATTTTTTCTCTTTTTTGTTTTTCTGTTAAAAAAATACAGTCGTCTTCCTGTTTTGAGCTCCAATTTTGGTGGAAATGAATTTCTGTTATAGAAATATTCTATATTTTTCCAGGGGAGTTTAGTGACATGACAATTAGGTTGTAATGAACTGAACCTTAAATATTAATATTATTCATGTGCCGTATAAGTCGGACAAATACTTAATATAACATCTTTTTAATAAGTAGGTAAAGATTTTTTTAATCTTATTTAATGTAATAAGAAAATAACTTAAAATTCTCTCCTGAGATTTAAACTCTTTAACTTTTTTTATACTGTTTCAAAACATTAGGTTGACATTTCCATTAATTTTATTTAATTGGTAAACTTTTTGATTTTGCATTGTTGATGTAATGCTTTTACTATCAGCTATCGTTAATCAATATAAAGGATTCCTTCTAGGACATTCTAAGTTTATACACTACTTTTCATAATTGGGGCAAGAAAACAAATGAAGCATGCATCATGTTACAGTATGGTTTTATATGCAGTATATTTTTAGTTTTTCTAAGTCATTAATTCGCTTTTATTTTTAAATTAAAATTTTGTTCTTTTTCTAAATTATACATTCGAAGAAATTAGAAAATTACACGAAACATGCATGTATAGAGTAATCTCGTCCCAGTTGAATCCCTTTTTCCCACTTCGTAAGAAAATAAGACACGCAATGTTTGATTTGATGATGATGATGCAGATCGTGGGATTGGGAACGTTGGTGATGATGCCAGTGATCGGGAATCTGTCGGACCAATATGGAAGAAAAGCAGTGCTCACTTTGCCGATGACTCTTTCTATCATTCCACTAGGTAATGTATAAACCCTACCTACTATATAACACCACTCATCCCTTTGCTTTTCTTGCTTCTTCTTCCTTAATAAGTGCTTTTGATTGTGGCCATACCTATACCCATTTGCTTCCCTCGTTCTTAATTGCTTTTCTTTAGATCAAGCTATCATGGTCCCCAAGCCTATCCCTATTCATTGACCCCATTATAAATTGTTTGTCAACGGATGCAGTCACCTCACTTCACCTAACATCATTTGATTCTTGCGTTGTCACTATTATTGATAATAAGCCAAAGATAAATGCAATCAAAAGGAACTTCTAGTCTGCTAGCGTATATAATTAAGCTGGCTAGCTGTTCGATTTGCATGCTGATAATTTTTCTTTTCTACTTTACATACATGTCCTTCCTGTTCCTTTTCCCTATTTGCTTATCTATTATAATATATCAGAAAGTTTATAACAGATTGGACCAAATTCCCATATTTATTATGCAATAAATTTTTGAATACATCATTTACGTATAAAAATTCATTCAATAAAATTACTTCGATCGTATATACAAAAATATAATACATCCTATGATTTTATTAATTTATTATTTATTTTTTAATCTTTTACGAAATAACTTAATTAAGAATCTATCAGATATTGTGACATATACCATGATTAACTAGAATAATTTCCCATCTTTAACATGATTAACTAGAATAAACTCTAAATATGTAAGGACAAGATTAATTAGAATACTATATTCTCTATCAAAACATAATCATAATTTGAGTAGTATTTTCAGCTTCACTCTTAAATTAAAATTCAATTCGATATAATCGGTTAAACCAACTAATACTTATGAATTAAATGCTTTAATTTAAAAAATGATTCCTCATGATCTGAGTTCAGAAAAATTGTAACAAATTAAAACTTTGGTGTTATTAATTTTTGGATGCAGCAATATTGGCATATAGCAGGACGACCGGCTTCTTTTATGCCTATTACGTGCTGAAGACTCTCACTGCTATGCTTTGTGAAGGCAGCGTTAATTGCATTGCTCTTGCTTATGTGGTATTTTAATTAATTTAATTCAATTTAATTAATCATACCTCTAATTAATTATACATATTATATTAGATTAATTTCTTAATCTTCTTAATTTCTCAGGCAGACAACATTTCAGAAGGACAGCGAGCATCGGCTTTCGGAATTTTAACTGGTGTGCTGTCGGCCTCTTTTGTCTGCGGAACCTTGGCTGCTCGTTTCCTCTCTCCTTCTTCCACATTTCAGGTTTTGCTAATTCTTTCTTCAATTAATATTAAGAATTTTATGCATGCATGGATGTCGGTTAAAATCTGATGACAAATTCTTCAACGTTAAAAGTTGTACGTCAAAGCTAGCTAGCTTGCCTAACAAACGTCAGCATCTTTTAAATTGCGGACTTGATCAATTATACTAAAACAACAATATATTACTTCAAATTTATTTTACTCGGCCAAATATTGACAGGATCAAATGTGATATATATATTTTCAACCTTTTTTCAGGTTGCTACGTTTGTGTCTATGCTTGCAGCTGTATACATGAGGGTTTTTCTCAAGGAAAATATACCGGATAATGATGGTTTAACCCAGAGAATGATTAAGGGAGAAATGGCAGATGATATTAATCAAAATGAGAGTGATAACATTTCACTTAAGAAGACCGCAGTCGGTAAAAAAATTCCATCGCTCGGAGATCTCATTTTTATGCTCAAGAGTAGGTAAATATTAACGCTTAATTTCTTTGTACCTGTTGTACTTTCCAAACTGTTCTAAAAATAGTACTCACTTTCACTTGATAGTTAGTATGTATAAAGAAATCTGAAACTTGTAAAATTTATTATCTAACGTTATTTCACAGCGTCACGTTGACTCAAGCAGCAGTAGTCGCATTCTTCAGCAGTCTATCAGAGGGAGGATTGCAAGCTTCATTTCTGGTACTGACTCTTTGAAAATCCAAGTTCCGAATGAAAATTACGAAGAGAACAAATAGCATACGCAGATTTTCACAATTGCATTTACTTGGAAAATTTAATTTATGGATTCTGCAGTACTTCTTAAAGGCTCGTTTCCATTTCAACAAGGACCAGTTTGCTGATTTAATGCTAATTGCTGGAGTTGCAGGAGCAGTTTCACAGGCATGTATAGATGTTTTCAACATCCTTTTTGTTGCCATATGTTTGCTGTTTCTTGATTCTATTTCCTCCTCATATTGCAATCAAGTACTTCAAATTCCATTTATAAATTTCCTGGGAATACTGCAGCTACTTTTCATGCCCTTAATAGCGCCCTTTATAGATGAAAGAAAGCTGCTTTCGCTGGGGCTCTTCTCTGCTTGTGTTAATGTAAGCGCTAATGACATTAATGAGCTCAGAACTCTGTACATGAAACCCAAAATGCTGAACTCTGCTTGGTTTGATCAATGCAGATGTTTGTTTGCAGCATATCTTGGTCAGCTTGGGTAATGCATTTCTTCAAACAAAGTTTCAAGCTACAGCTTCTGTCTGCCGATTTGTTTCAATATTCTTTTGCATAGAATTCTTCAAACACACTTTCTGAAAACACTTTTCCATGCAGGTTCCATATGCCACCACTGCTTGCAGTGTGTTTGTTGTTTTCGCACCCCCAGCTGTAAGTTAATTAATTGCTTGAACTTAATTTATGCCAAAAGCCATGCTGAGCTGATTTTTTCTCCACGATTATTGATGAAATTTTCTTGCACAGTTACGCAGCATTGCATCGAAACAGGTTGGATCAAATGAGCAGGTAACTGCTTTGCAAATTTTATTCCGATTCTGCATTGCAAGCTAGATCAGCCAAATTGCAATTTGCAGCTTTTGACTGTATGGTTTCATCACAGGGGAAGGCTCAAGGATGCATCTCAGGCATAAGTTCTTTCGCAAACATTCTTTCTCCGTTGATTTTTAGTCCTCTGACAGGTAATTAAAGGGTATAAACTTTTTTCATTTTCCATGATTTAAGAGACTTAAAAGAAATTTAACTTCTGCTACTGGTTTGTCCATCCAGCTTTATTCCTTTCCGAAAGAGCACCATTCAATTTCCCAGGTTTCAGTGTTATGGGCATAGGACTTGCATCGGTATGAGCTTTCACTTAACTTTCACTTATGGACTGATCAAACTTGTTTATAAAAGAAAATAAAAGAAAAAAAAAAGGCATAAGAACTGATATCAGAGATCATATGTTTTTTCTCAGATGGTTGCTTTCATTCAGAGCCTCGCAATACGTGATGTTCCTCGGACTTCCAAGTCACAAAACCATGGTTGCTTAGAACCCTAGATCTGAGAGTTGTGATCTTTTACAAGGAAGAAGATATTCTTTCTAGATTGTCATGGAAACATAGAAGAAACCTAAGGGCAAAGCTAACTAGAGTTATTGTGCAATCCAGTAAATTTACTCTTTCACGCCAGAAAACAGCATAAAAACCTGGTAAGTTGGAAAAAAGTTGGCGGAATACAAGTAATTATGAATCATGCAATCGGGAACTAAGACGATGGGACAGCTGCATACACTCTCACGTTGGCACTCCAAAATATAATTTGTGTTTTCTATGCAGACCCGGGAAATTTTCTATTTTTCTTAGGGGTTTATATTGTAAATTGCTCAATTCGTCCCTGGCATTAGCATATCATTTTTGCTGCAACCTAAAAGGTCTTGCTGTAAAACCAACAGCCAGCTCATAGCGAAGGAGCAAGTCCCAACTCCTGACATCAACCGAAAGAAATTGATGAATCAGAAATAGTAGAGTCAAACGCAAGAAATTATACAACCAATGATAAATGCAGAGAGATCTAGAAGCCAGAATTTATTTATTGCAGAAAACCAGCCATTCCATATTTATCCCCCACAGTAAAAACCCGGCCTCAAGCAATAAATAACTGGCAAGTTCTGAACTAATATGATACAAACTGAGAATCGCGAGCAAGATTCTGGACAGAACAAGTTCATGTACAGGTTAAACAAAGAACGATGTTGTGTTCATGGTTCAAGGCTATATGCTAATATGATAATATTGGCAAATACGGAGTGCAAATGTACAGATACAGACATAGACGTACTCTGTCCTGGGTGGAAAATATACAATATACTTTACAGAGGACAGAAGCAATTAACTTTGAGAAACTGAATTTATCCAGCGTTCAAAGAGGGGAAAGATAACCATATTTACGAAAAATACTGCAAACAAACAAGAAAGCATCCATCTCGTACAGTGCTGAAGAAACTGAAAAAAAAGTTTTTTCTTTGAAAAAAAAAAGGTTATGTAATGGAGGAATATCTCCCTTTGCTGCAGTTGATGCCACTCCAAGCCTCCCGTTGAGCTCGATGAGAATTTCAACTTCTGCCTATGATCGCAGATTGAGGCGCAGGTGTGATTATACTTTCCACAAAAGTCAGCACTTGAATTGCATAATGAGGAAGGTGGACCCCAATGCACTTAAATGTCTCACAGTGTGGATTGTATATAAGTAAAGCATTGCCACCATGCCGGCACTCCCCTCGAATAAAAATTTTCCCCCGTGTTGTAAATCCTAGTGGCCACCAAATACTCTGAGGTTTGTCAATTTTGTATAGTTTAGTCCAGGACTCACTTACACCATACTTCTTCATCACCCATAACTCATAAGCACGGAATGCACCAGGAACAGTGGCAAAAACACAAAGATACCCATCCAAGACATTCAAATACTTATCAGCATCAATGGTAGACATGTCTTCCGGCAACTTGACCTTGTGGAACTCCTCCTTGGCAAAGTCAAATGATACTATAAGCCAAGGGCAGTCATTTTTGAAATAACAGCTCAACCGAGCACACCAATGCACAGAGCCCTTGACAAAGACTGAAGAGTTAATATGACTACAATTTATCTCGACACTATGAGGGAAGCCATCTTCAATATTTTTCCACGAATTTGATCTCAGACTGTATACCTCAGCATTTGCATTGGCATAGATAGTTACGACTTTGAAGTCATCAAGATGGCCGCTCATTGAATTGACACCAAACCCAAGGTAACGAGGATTATTAGAGGGCTTGGGGAGGGTTATGTACTTCTTGATCAAAGGATTCCACAAGTAGATAAGGGAATGGTCAGAACTGTTGCTGCACAAGCAGAGCATGCCATTACATGACCCTACGACATCCAAATCTGTGAGTTCTGTACAAAATGGGGGATCGGGAAGATTCTCAAATTCCTGGGACTTTGTTGAATAGAAGCCAATATGTGAAGGGCTGACACCATGTCTAAAGAGAAGAGGACGAGGATTTCTCATAGATTGATTAAGATGGAACTCAACAAATGACTGGCTGGTGATTAAGCTATTCCATGATTTGCACACACACCGCAATTGTGCCAGACTTTTTGTCTCCAGACGCAAGAAGATATCCATCATAACATCATCTGGAAGTAGAAAGCTTTTCCTTCTCATCTCCAAGTCTCCACAAATCTGACAGATTTTGAGAAAAGATAACTTTTCAGTGACTAATTTCCACAATAGACGATCACTCTTCATCCTAATCTAATTTCACCACAACCTTTAACTCCTCCCTCCTGTATCTAGATATAAAACACAATGCAAATACTGATTGCCAGAATCTAAAATTTTTAAGTACTGAAAGAGCAAAATCCCCTGCTAAAAAGGATAAGAAAAAACTCCAGGATATCTCACAACAAAAGTTTATCAAATACCATAAACCCAATAAAGTAAAATATGTAGCAAGCAAGATTTACACCATATGATTCTTAAATTGACAAACAAAACTAACCAGTTGGGCAAAATATCAGCTTACTACATTAAATTAATCCAAAAACAAAAGGAATTTTTTCATGCCTGGATTCAAAGATATGATTTTTAATTGATACAAACCAAAAGAGTAATTTTTCTGGGTTTCTAAAAGACATTGCAGAAAGAAAAAGATTCAACAACATACAAAGCAACTAGGAAAATAAAGAAATTAAGAATACATGCTCTAACAGACAGAAAAACTTTACCCTTTTCATATGAGTATGCATCGTTTGAAATTGCATTGAATTCTCCTCTGTTTCTTTACAATTTCAAGTGGGGTTTTGCTAGAGAAAGGAGTGGGGGTTTTTGGAGAGAGAGGAGAGAGAAAGTAGCGGGGTTTTGCTAGAGAAAAGTTTAGTTCTTTATTGGAGAGAAAAAAAAAAGGAATAGGCCATAATCGAATTGACGTCAGAAAACGACACCGCTTTTTCAGTGCGATCTCTTTCTCGTGTCAACCGTGGTTCTGGATCGCCTGGCCCGTTTTGATTATCCGTGTTCGGTTGCTTTTGTTGTCGTCTGATTATCAAACGACAACTCTCAAATTAGTGAATATTAAAACTGACATGCCGTACAATTACCAATAGGAGGGATCACGATTGACAAGACACTCACCAATGTCAAAGGCAAGTCGTATACGAGGTGATATGATAAATGACATGTCGGTCAACAGGACAAGCGTTTCTCCTAATTTCAATCATTACATTCACACATGAAATACGACAAATAATATAAATATTATAATTTATTTTAAAATGGTAAATTTATTTTGTATTTGAGACTGTTTATGTCAAATGCTTTTGAGTAATTTTTTTTAATTTAAAGACATTAAAATAAGCTTAAAATATCTCTTAAATTATACAAAATCCACTAATTGCTTAGCAAGTTAATTAGCATCGAATATACTAAACGACATATCAAACATTATTTGTAATTTAGTATTATTCTAAACGACATGTCCAACGTCATATAATGAGTAGATTTATAAACCTACTTATTTTAGAAACTACATCCAATGCATCAAATGACATGTCGTACACAAATTAACAAATTAACTAACAACCCATTAATTATTTAATTGTTTAACGAAAGACAATTCAAACGTTTATCATGCAATAAATAATAAAGAGAAATAATTTATGCATTAACATCTGTCAAGATCATCTGATTCAGTTTGCTTTTGCATGTAAAAAGTAAAAATTCAATGAAAAGATTTTAAGGCAAGGTCATTCGAGTCTTTTCATTACTTTTTATTTTTTATTTTTTTGCATTTAGTCCATATATTTGTGTGTTAAATAATTTTAAACCGCGATAATTTGTGCCAATTATATATCTTATAAAATATGGGTGATATAATGAGAATATTTAAAGCTTTTTTTTTAGCGAGTGTCATACTAATTAATTAATTAGGTTTAATTTTCAGTGACATTTTTAAGAATAAAATGTCAAAAATGCCCTTAAAAGATGGTAATGGGCCCCTTTGGGGTTGTAGAGTGGAGGAGAGCATTAATTTTCTATGGTGATCATAATCGCGTTTCCCACCTCACCCATCTGTGTTTGTGTACAAAGAATGAATTACTTCCGAAAACACAAAGAATGAATAAATAAATAAAAATAAAATTGATTCAAAGCAAAGCATAATAACCATTTGCTGTTGTCAGCAGAAACCTAGTGCTAGAATTTATTGTGAAACTGACAACGCAATTTCAACTCAAGAATCTGTTGCCAGAAGCACAAAGAAAATTTCAACTCTAGAATCTATTGCAAAGAATTTCCAGCTGGATTCTTTTTTTAATGCTCCAACTAAGTGTTTTCTTTTCTTTAATATCCACAAAACTGATCAATTAAAACCAGTTTTTAAATAATTTTAATTATGATATTCGTCTAAATTTCTATGTTAATTACAAATACCTTTATTATTTATTTTTAAAAGAAAATTAATCCCCACTTCCATCAAATAGTTTTTAAGTGTCAGTTTAGAATAATTTCTATGTTGGTCAAAAGAATTTTTTTTTCTTTTAAATATTAAAAGTTGTCACCAGGAAGAGCAGTCTCGCATCGCAATCCTACCTAAAATTCCAACCATCATGATTCAGTATTCTTCAGACAAACTAAAGGGATTTGGTTCAATCATTCAATTTTTAATGCATAATAATATCTGTAGGTTAGGCAACTGAATTGATACAAAACTAACGCTCTTTCTTTGACAACAAAAAGATGTGCAACACATCGTGTGGTCTTTTCCTTGATCAGTTTTGTTTTCTAGTTTGCAATTCTGCATCTTGGCAACAAGAAACTTCAAAATCAGTTCTAGATGAAGAATCACCATCTCTGATTCATGTCACAGTCTCTTAACAAATTTAACATGCATAATGGTTGCTAAAATAAATGCAGATGTCCTAGAAACTTAATGAATTGTATGTGTATTATTTATGACGTGATACAATCAAAGCATTCTGAACGTTGCTGGTACTGTGTTTACTACATAAGACTCAGGACTTGTGATTCAAAAATCAAAAAGAGGAGAAGAGATGAGAAGAAAGGCTGGTGAATTTAAGGGAAAACTGGAAGAAGCTATAAGAGAAAGTGAAGGTTCGAAGGGATCATCTATTAAAGCTATCGAGGAATTTCTTGAGGCAGCTTGCTTGATAAGAAACAAAAGATATGTACCTGCTCTTTAAGTAGGCAGCATATGAAGAAGAGAAAAAAATTGCGCTGCATCATCGGGCACAGCGCTCTGTGAAATAAAATCAGCAAACAATGACAGTCATTACTACGCATTCATCTCCTGAAAATTTCCAAACAATGCAGCTATAAAACCATAGGTCTTTAGAAAAGACAGTCATTTCTATTAAAGGTGAGGGATTTCTGCGATTATAAAACCATACCAGAACCTGAAGCAATCCCAGGTAACATACATCTCGATTGGGAGATATTTAATCAGAATAGCAAATTGCAAAATATCAAAAATCACATAAACATTGAGAAAGAATAAACATTAGAACAAAAACACATTCGTTTTCAGATGCCAAAAAACTTGAATAATAGATGGAATAATATGCCGATGACCTGAAATTTTGTGAAGTTCCATTCAAAACATTTGAACTTAAATCCCCCATGTTATGTACAATTACTGTAATTTTTGCTAGGCCAAAACGTTGGCACAACATCATTCATCAATATATATCTTCATGACCGGGGTTCATCTCCTCCATCATCTGAAGATCCGTCACTGTTGGCATTGAATGTCAGTATGAGCTCTAGGAGTTCCCGACCTGCAGCTGAGTCTTCTCCATTGCGCTCTGGTTCAGTCCTTTGCCGTTGCAGTGAAAATAATTGCAACATCAGGTCCTCCGGTGAAAAAACATGGTGCATCCAGCCCCTAGCCTTCGGTGTGAACTGGACACAAATGGCAAAATCACAAATCATCATTATTAGAGTCATCATAACCTCCAACAAAATTATCAACATTGTTATTCCCATGATCAACTCCAATGTCATCAACACCATCGTTATCATAGTAATCACCGTTATCAAGATCATCATCATTGTCGACATCACAATCATCAAAATCATCATAATTAGCATAATCTTCATTGCTGTCATCATTATTATCCTCGTCAACATCCTCAATATCATCATCATTATTGTTGTCAACATTGTCATCAATATCATCATCATCATCATCATCATCATCTTGATTATCACCACCATCACCACCACTACCGTCATCGTCATCATCGTCGTCATTGTCGTTGTCATCAAAGTCATCTTCATTGTCGTCATAAATATCATAAAAATAATCGCCATCGTCATCATCACCAAGTGCAAACCAATGAATGCGATCAGGTATCAGAACCTTTTCCAAACAACAGCAGAGAAATTAGTCCTCTGCTGCATATATATCATAGTTTATGGACTGCTGGGACATATTCATTTATTAACATCATATTACCAACAGTGATGTAGGATTCAAGCAATTCTATCATGGCAGACTCAGCCCCAATTAGGCCCCTGTAGTCTAATAGCTTTCCAACCATCTGCCTTGTCTAGAAATAAGAGAGATCTTTTCAATAATAAAGGTTGGCCGGAAAGAGAAGATCAAGAGCTTTTTAATCCATAAGACAGAAACCACTAAAACCAAGGTTTTAGCATAAGTGTTAAGCAGCAAGTGGGAAGGGAAAAAAAAAAAAACCGAAGTTCAAAGAGAAATTACTAGATGTCCAATCTTATATGCAGTTATTGTTTCTTACCAGGTTTAAGAATTTGATGCTATCAGCAATAAATATTATCTTTTACCAGATATAAGATTTTAATGCCATCAATAATTAACCGCCATCACGATTATGCTTATGGAAAAGATAGGAGCAAATAAAGATGCACCTTATTTTTTCCAGTTTTATGGTTCCAGTGACCAGTTCACTGGCTGATGAAGCAATAGACATTCGATATCTTAAATTACCTTCAATCATGCAGAGGTTGAACTATTTCTCCCACCACAAAAATTTAGAGATTTTGGCTACCAACAATTAGCATAATAGATTAGAAAAAAAAAATAATAAATGCATACCTCTTCAATGTTTGTGGGCAAAATAGCTCTGTCAACAGCCCTTGGTGTCCATATCTTAATGTCATTTTCAATTCCACTGCTAGCAAGCATTGTAGAATGAGGATGGGGCTCAATACAGTTTACCACATGCTTATCTGCTTCCATAACACGAATGAGCTCTCCACCCTTTTTCTTCCAAACAAATATCCGGCCACAGTCAGAACCACTGACAACATAATCACATTTCGGCCCAAAGAAGCTCACACCTTTCACGGTTACAACATTCCTATGCCCCTTGTAAACTTGGGGAGCAATTCTCCCATCAGTGTTTGTAGTTGATGGAGATTCTGCCGAAGGATTATCTGATCCCATTTCACTTGCATCACTGCCCATAGACAGTGGTGAGGATGGATGTGGATTGGGCCCCAATCCCATATCCTGTGTAAATAAATATATGAACTCGTCATTATAAGAGACAAGAAGCTCACTCTGATCCGAGAAGGCCAAGCCAGTAATTCCAACTTGCTCATCACCAATCAAATGTGGAGGGCAAAAGTAATCTGCAGTTTGACCAAACTCAGTTGAACCATTCCACTTATATTTGCGAATATCATAAAGTCTAGTATATTCGTCCGCTCCGGCAACTGCAAAGAGATTAGGATTTCTCGGATCAATTGTAATTGCATTTAGATTTACTACTGGCATGTAACTTCTTCTATCATCAATTGGAAGGCATGTGAAAAGTTCTGTAGCAGCCCCAGTTCTCAAATCAAACTGAAAGAGCAAAAAGTGTCATTTGACTATACAGTTAAGCAATATAAAAATTTAGAAGTAAATATCTAACTATGAAATGAAAGGTTCAGCAGTGGCAGTTGACTAAGAAGGGCCTCTCTGATTGCTGCAGTAAACTTTTAGCTATAAGAATTCAGCATGTTGAGAGGAAAAAACATTGAAAATCAATAGGAAAAAAAGAATTCACTTTTTGGGTATAGATTCTGATCCTGAATATGTATTCCTATGAATTCATCATATGGTTAACACCCTCAAAGATGATAATAACAATTTTTCTCCATGACCAACAGTTTAGGCTCATCCATTCCTTCAGCAGAAATTAGATTCTCACATGAAAGAAACTACACAACTAATGATTAAAACTTCCAAGAGGAATCAGAACTTACATGTTGTACCACTCCATCTTCACTACAAGTATAAAATATGTGAGGGCTTCCAGGTTCAATAGCCAACTTATGAGCCCGTCCTCGATGTTTGGCAAGCAATTTTGTCTCTACTCCACCACGTTCCAGAATTTGAGCATGGCGAACCTAAAAGAGAGCACAATATCATTCACAATATAGAGACACAACTCTCAATGACATTGAAAGAAAAAGAGAGCATGCAAATTCTCTTCAATGGGATGACTAACCAATGAAGGTGATAAGACAAGATAAACAAGAAGCAAAATTGTGAATGTCAAAAAATTTTAAGGGCAAGAAAAATCTTCTGCATTGAATTGAAGACTTATAACTCTTCAAGTCCTCAAAAAGTTGGCATATTTTGAATATCAAGACAAGCTTTAGTCTGTATTATGAAAGGTCAAACATAAAATTTTGCAAAATGAAACCTATTATAATTTGATCCTACCATAAATTAAATTACTTTATTTTTGTACAAAGAAATCACCTGCCCATCTGCAGCACAGGTTACAACACTGCGGTCATCTGAGTATGGCATGAACTTTGCTTGGAAAACATTGTTATTATGACCAGAATGGAATGAAAGTTTGACACGACCAGTTTCCCATTCCCACACTATAACCCGCCTGTCATCAGAGCCTGATACAAGAAGGTCACCATCGGTATTGAAGCTTACTGTGTTCACACAACCCCGGTGTTTATCAAGCTTCTTGTAAATATCAAGTCGAAGAATAAGATCCTGAAACATACAATAAAGAGTCCACATAAAACTTTAAACTTCAGAACCAATAAAAGTTACTGTAAATTACAAAAGCCATTCAAAGATTTAAACTTCAGAACCATGTGCAAATCAAGAAAATTTTAACTAGAAACAAAACTTACAAACTCTTGCTTAAGGTTACTGCATGCCGCCTCATGCACAAAGATATATTAAAAAATTTCCCCCGCCAGCATTAAAGTGATCAGGAATTGCAAGCAAACATTAAACAAATTCTCCCCAACAACATTGATGTCCGTGAAAATTGCTTTTAGTGCAAGAGGTAAAACCAACCACAGTAGTGATTCTTAGACAAAGCTCCGTTTGAGAAAAACCATGTATTAAGTGCTTTTGGGAAAAGTAATTCTAAGTATTTATCCAAAATCAATAAAAAGCATTAACAAACAAAAATCTGAAAAAGCACTGCTTTCAGTATTTTAAGACAAACAAGAAAAATAGACTTATAGGCGTTAAAAGCACTTCCAAATATGGTCTATATCACACATTACAAATAGAGCTGCATGCAAAAGAAATCATCAAGACTATCAACCGCCAAACACACAAGAAAAACAACATTGCCATCAAAATTATATGCACAAAATTTCGCTTCCCGGGAAAATATAAACAGAGAAAAAAAAATAATAAAAGCTTTCTTATCCCTTTCCAATAACCAAACAGCATCCCAATCATAATCTCACAATCAGAATACTCTCGATCACTAACACAAACATATATATAAAAAAAAAAAAAAAGAAAAAAGATTTTTCTTTCCAAAAAGCAAGTATCTCAAATAAGTATATAGGAAAAGAGAAATAAGGTTAACCTCGGAAGCGCGACGGCGGTGGGCGAAATTGCGGGTGGAAAGCTGGCCGAGTTCACGAAGCCAAACATCCACAACTGCCTTGTCTACGCTACTTCTAGCTCTCTTATTATTATTATTATTATTATTATTATTATTATTATTATTATTATTATTATTATTTTTTATTTTTATCCATCCTGACAAACAAAACAAAAAACAAAAATTTGCTTTTGAGTTGTGATAAATCAGATTTGTGTTGAAGGCGGTCAGTCTTAGTGGTGGTGTTCGCGGTGGCTACTCGGTGGATGAATCGTGAGCGAGTCAATTGTTGTTTGAGAGAAATTTCTGGGAGGCTTTTAGTGTGTGTGATATTATTATTATTAATTTTTGTTTTTATAGTGCGTATGTGTGCGTGTATGCTAATACGCTATGGTGTGGTGAGTAACGCGGCCCTGTAACTTCACAGAAATGACGTTTTTGAGCGGGAATATTATATAATAATCTCCGGGCGTGAAATTTGTGTGCGACACGTGGCAGTTTACGGGATTCAGAGATTTTAATATCTTTCTTACTTATTAATTTTAAAAAAAAATGTAAATTTCAATGTAAATTATATTTTATCTATAATACTACCAAGTGAGCGCAATAACCTAGGGATAAAAAATTTTTATACAAATCCTATTCATACACGTTAATATCATATTATTATAATTATTACCGTGTGAATAGTTTATTTTTATTATAATATTATTACATTAATTTATATTAATAAATTTATACAAAAATTTGTATACATTATTTGTCTGATTTTATGATTTAAAATAATTTATTAACCACTAATTAGATGACGATATACTTTGATAAGTTAATTTTAAGAATTATTAATATTTATTATTATGATGATGCAAGATAGTGAAAATTTGGATACTAGTATTACTCTAAATATTCACATAAATTGGTTTAAAAGATTTATTTAAAAAAATAAATGATAATATAAATTTAAAATAAATTTTATAGCTAATTTCAAGAGTTTTAGACAAATTTTAAAAAAAAAAAAAATTGAAGCTGCTTAAATTTAATTTAAGTTTCTTTGGCATTGAGGTTTGGTTGTTTTAAAAGTCAAAACTGCTGGAAGGTGAAATCAGCAAAAACACAACAATCTCCCTGTTTAAATCAAATATTAGTCTGAAGATTTTGAAAACAACAGAAAATTCCATTACGCTATATCCACGGAGTAGGAACTTAAAAAGTGAAAACAATTTTGCTAACCATTCACACAATGATGATTATGAATTTATGATACGTATGTCCTGCCACAATATTGAGAGAGAGTGGAGAAGGAATTTGTAAGATTGTTTCCATTTTAGATATGTAACAATCATGGAGCCCATTATCTAAGTGTCTACGGAAGTCCTTTAATTATAATAAATAATAAATGATTATTACATGCGAGTCTTTTCTGCATTGTTATGTTTGGAACAAAGGAGAACATAACAAAATGTTTCTCAAGATGACAAGTTAAAGAGAACAAACTAAAGATCACAAAACTTACAATTGCTGTGAATTCATTATTAAGCAACAACAAATGGTACAATTCATGTTCAATGCAAGGAAGTGTTGTGCTGTTATAATTTCTATGTAAAAGGCCAGGAGGACAAAGGCAAAATGCTATATATGCTGGGAACACATTGTTTGTGTTATCTTCCACTGCTCTACCATTATACCATTGGAGAGGTTTATAACGAATTGAGCGGGCAATTGAAATCTGCCGATGCAACATGCCATCTTTTTGCATAACTTGAAACTGCGAACTCCCTGATAGAATGAGGCCTGAAATGAGAACCCAATTTCTGAAAACCAGAATGGTAAGAAGGGTGGGCAATAGGTTTACTTTTTCATCCTTAATATGTGCTGAACTGAAAGCTAAGCCGGAAGGATAATGGGTTAACTCCGTAATGGTTTGAAGATCAATATACAAAACCGAAAGGTAGCTCTAAATAGGTACAAAATACTGGCTCGGGGCTCTGGCATCGTCGTAAAGGTGTCAAATGCACCGGGCTGAAACGCCAGCAGCACAGCGTGTAAAACCTTGATTATGATGGTTTGGATTTATTCTCCTAGCATTTGAAAGAAATTTATAACCGAGGGCTATGTTCTCTAAGAAGTTCTTTTTCTCTTCTTTCCCGAGATGTCATGAAGAGTATTTTAAACTGAGTTGAATCCTCTCATACTCCAAGACAACTCCACATGAAAAAATGGCTGGATATCAGTAGTAAACCCACCATTTGGTGCTTGAACTAACAACCAACTATATGATAGTAAACTATCCACCTTGAGAGGAATCTACTCGACTGTAGCCTGCTGGCTTCTTGATATTTTTGGTTTTCATCAGCATTCTCACTTCATTTGCATCATCCCATTGTCCCGCATCAGCATACATGTTGTATAGCAACACATATGGGGTTGAACTTTCTGGTTCTACTTTCATCAATGCTTCAGCTGCAACTCGGGCCAACTCTAAATTGTTATGCACCCTACATGCGCCAAGTAAAGCACCCCAAACAGCCTTATCTGGCTCAAAAGGCATGCTATTGATCAAATCCATGGCATGCTCAAGCCGCCCATGCCTACCCACAATGTCCACCAGGGAAGCAAAGTGTTCAATTCTTGGCTCAATACGATATTCATTGACCATTGATTTAAAATATTCACGGCCCTCTTCAACTAGACCTGTATGAGCACAGGCACTCAAAACTGAAATAAATGTTATATACGTAGGCCACACTTTGAAACTCTTCATCAATTTGAAAAGTTCTAAAGCCTCTGCAGCAAAACCATGAGATGTGTATCCTCCAATCATTGCATTCCAAGTGACTACATTTTTAAAAAGTTTCATTTCTTCAAAAATAGTACGTGCCTCAACAATAGCCCCGCATCTTGCATACATGGTAATGAGGCCATTGTTTATTGGCAAATCTGGAATAACCGTTTTAGCTACCAGCTGATGAATCTGCATTCCTAGGTGCAGATCCACTATTCCCGAAGACACACTGAGAACTGAAGATAAAGTGTGACTGTCAGGTTTCTCTCCTTCAACTTGCATCTGAATGAAGAGCTTAATTGCTCCTTTATAGTCCTCATTTTTCTCACACCCTGCTATCATTGAATTCCATGAAACCAAGTTCTTCCGTGGGATCCTCTCAAAGAAATCAAGAGCAAGCTCTAAATTACCAATCTGAGCATATCCTGAGACCATGGCATTCCACGACAATGTGTCAGGATTTGGCATTTTACCAAAGAGATTTGAGGCCTCTTCCATATCTGACACTTGAACATAGCCACTAATGATAGTATTCCATGAAAAAGTATCTCGTTCCACCATTTGGTCAAAAAGTTCCCTAGCAGAAACGATGTCTCCTGCCTTCACATAACACATAATCATAGAATTCCAGGATATAATATTCCTCCTGAACCTCACATTTCCTTCTTTTCCTTGATCATTAATCACAGGGATTTGATCAAAAAGCTTTCGAGCTTCTTCAACTTTTCCTTTCTGGCCATACCCAGCAATCAAAGTATTATAAGCATGCACTAAATCTTCTCTACCATCATATTTATTCCCATATTTAACCAGAAGTCTCGCTGCTTCATCTAACTCGCCATTCTGAATAAGACCGGACACCAGTGCACTTAAGGAAGCAGAATCCCGCTCAGGCATTCGCTCAAAAAACACAATAGAGCGCACCACATCACCGTTTTGCAAAAGCCCAGAGATCATAGCATTCCACGACACAACATTCCGTTCAGGCATGCTATTAAAGAGTCTCAATGCCTCCCGCATTTTACCATTCTTAGCATATCCACTAATAATAGTATTCCACGAAACACAGTCTCTCTCAGGCATCTTATCAAACAAATACCTAGCCTCCTCTAAAAACCCACTTCTACGACACGAAACATATCCTGAAATCATCAAATTCCACGAAACGACGTCTCTTTGAGGCATTTCATCGAACAAATCCCGCGCCTTCGCCATTTCTCTTCGTTTTACGTACCCACTAATCATTGCATTCCATGTTTTAGTACTTCTCTGCTCCGTTTTATCAAAAACTGCTCTTGCTTCGCTGAGGCGATTACTTCTTATCAAATGACAAATCTTTTGTATTGGCGCGGGAAACTCCGCACCCCGTGTAGGAGAGATCTTGGGTTTCGTCGTTGAGGCAAAACTACAACGTTGTGAACATAGGTTCCGGGAAACGCAAGTTCCGAGTAAGTGACTAGCTCCTCTTTTGGCCCGCCAAATGGCGGCGTTTAGCCGGTGCATGTTCGTACGATGACGATCCGGAGAAGAGAGGACTTAATAGTGACGTGGTTTATTAGATAAAATAACATCCGAGTCATTAATTGTTATATTTTCACAAATAAAGATATAGGTTCTTAATTTATATCAAATAGGTTCCTCTTTCTTATTGAAGTGATGATTTATTAATAGGACGGTCAACGTGGCTGAGACTAAGATAAAATGAGCCTGCAAGTACGCATTCCGCCGCCATGGAGCCACCGTGGCTGCCGGCTCCACGACCAAGAACCGCCACGGCGATCCTTAGTTCAGTGTCCATCCGCAAATTTAACGAAGCAAGGGCAGCGTTTCCTCTCTTCTCTAGCGGTCATACGAGACCCCAAAACGGCGGGTCGTTTGCTAAGTAAATTTGTAGCATCATCGCCTCAGTTTATAGCGCTCAACGCTCTCTCTCATCTGCTCTCTCCTGACACTACACATCCCCAGCTCTCTTCTCTAGCCTTTCCGGTAAGGCTATGAAACAGTGCATTCATATTGAACGGTTCCCAAAAAAAAAAAAAAAAAAAAAAAGAAGCAGTTGTTGGAAAAGCACTTTTTTCACTTAAAAGCAAAAAAATGAAAAACTGTTATCTTTCCAAGTGCTTTTTCTCCCTTTGATCATTCAACTGAGAACAAGTTTTAAACTATTTTAAGCACTATAGCTAAATAAGTAAAATAAATTCCTTGTGGAGAGATTTTGTAATAAAAAAATAATTAAATTAGAAAGTTATTCCACAAAAACAGTTCCAAAGGAATCTTTTTTCTTTTTAAGCAGTGAGTTGCATTAATCTAGCAGAATTTTTTGCTGCAGTTGTACATGAGAATAACCGAGGAGCCATGGTTTAAGTGGAATTCCAAGCTAGTTGCAGAGCTCATTGCATTGTTAGATAAAGAAGGACAATGTGAGGAAGCAGAAACTCTAATCTCTGAAACTCTTTCTAAGTTGGAGTCTCGAGAGCGAGAGCAAGTTCTTTTCTATGGCAATTTGATTGATTCTTTTTGCAAGCACAAATCAAAGAGAGGTTTTGATGATACATTTGATCGTTTAAATCTGCTTCTTAATAGTTCTTCCTCTGTTTATGTGAAAAAGCAAGCTTTGAAGTCAATGGTTAGCGGTTTATGTGAAATGGGTAAACCGTATGAAGCGAAAAATCTGATTGAAGTGAAGAGAACTAAAGGACTCAAGCCATCCAGTTTTGAATTTAGGTGCGTAGTAGAAGGGTATGGAAGATTGGGATTGTTTGACGATATGGAGAGAAGTGTTAACGAAATGGAAAGTGAAGGTTTTAAAGTTGATACAGTTTGTTCTAACATGGTTATTTCTTCTTATGGAGATCACAATGAGCTTTCCAGAATGCTTCTGTGGCTGCAAAAGATGAAGGATTTGGGAATTCCTTTCTCAATAAGGACTTACAATTCTGTCTTGAATTCATGCTCTATGATCATTTCAATGCTACACGACTTGAAATCGAATGATCTTCCACTATCGGTATCAGAGTTGACTGGGGTTTTGAAGGAGGATGAGATGTTGTTGGTTAAAGAGTTGATGGAATCATCGGTTTTGGATGAAGCAATGAAATGGGATTCCGCAGAAGCAAAGCTGGATTTGCATGGGCTGCACTTGGGTTCAGCCTACTTGCTAATATTACAGTGGATGGAGGAGATGAGTCAGAGGTTCAGTAACGAAAAATATGTGATCCCGGCGGAGGTTACTGTGATTTGCGGATCGGGAAAGCACAGTACGGTTAGAGGAGAATCCCCGGTGAAAGCTATGGTTAAAAAGATGATGATTCAAACGGGTAGTCCAATGAGAATTGACGGGAATAACATTGGTTGTTTTATTGCCAAAGGGCATGTTGTTAAAGAGTGGTTATGTTAAGAAACGAATGATGCTGTTCTAGCTACCTTCTATTTTGCAGAAAATTACTTAACTCTTCCAAATTCAATCTTATGACAGAGAGAACAATTCGGCAGCTGTTGTATAGAATTATTGATAATCTATTGTGCAAGAAAATGTTGCCTAGGCACATCTCACTTTGATTCACAAGACAATCAACATGCTGACATTTACATGTCTACAATAGTAGAGTTCTGACATATCAGTTAACAACTTCTATGAACATGCTACCCTGTCCCGCATCTAATTCTCTGTATTCCCAGCCTTTACAAAAACTTTTTACAGCAGATGAAATGGTGTTGATGATTATAAACGATTACAAATTGATGCAGAATACATGCCCAAAACTTGAGGCAGCAAAGAGCTCGCAGTTAACAGCAACTCTTAAAACCACGGCATCCACCATATATACATCTTCCCAAGATTTTTGTGTGAGACTGCTTCCGCAATTAAGCGACGAGCCTGACCTTCTACTGCCAGAGGCAAAGATGGTGCTGCTCCAACACCAACGACTACCCCTTGCAACCTTGCCTCAATATTACTAATTGCCCGCTGAAAATGCGTCAAAAGGTTAGCTCACAGAAAATGAAATGCACATCTCCTGTCTTCGGTACAATGAGAAAAAAATTGATAATATATTTTGCATTTGGTTCTTAAAGAATGGTAAAGTGGTACTTTTTCCACGACAAAGATTAAGAATATCACTAAATACCACATACCTGTGCATGAGGATTCTGAACTTCTACCCCACTGGACTTGTGAGATTTTGTCCACTCAACAAGAGGATCATGAATAAATGTTTCAAGAACACTCATCAAAGTCTCCCTGTGACTTCTTAGCACTGAAAGTGTGATTTCACAAACCCTCAAGAAGATGCCCTCATATCCAGTGATGCCCAAGCCATCAATCATGTTCTATATATTCCATCAAAGAGTATTTGCAAAAATCAAATAGCAGGTTCAGGAAGTAGGCAATTATATATTTGTGAATAGTAAAAAAGGAAAAGTATATCAAGAATAATGATACACTGCAAAACATATAATTTATAAGCTTTTCTTACCTGAGTTAGCCTGAAAGGAACCAGCTCAGGCTTCTCCAAGAGCAAACCTTTGTCAAATAAGCAACTGAAATCAACATGAACACAGTCCCCTGTGGTAGAATCAAAGAGAATATTTTCGCCATGTCGATCACCAAGACCCACAATATGCCCAGCCATGGACCAAACAGCAGTAGTATGAGCATAGGCAACCCGAGCCCTGAACCATGCAGCAGGCTCAGAAAATGTTGTCAAGAACCATTTGTGGAATACTGGCGGAAACATCGGAAGAATCTTGGTCTTCAACATCTCATCTTCAGGCATTTTGCCTTGGCATTGATCATATATCCGTTTAATTTGAGGATTCGTCTTCTGCTTATCAAATTTGCCACAGGATATATATAAGTCTTGAAGAATATGCCGGAGGCCACGAGTATGGGGCACCCATTCCACCATACCACAATCTTCTGTTAGAGGGATTACTGCAAAGGTGCGAATATATAGCTTCCTTCGACGGCTTTCAGGGTATTTGGACAATAAACGGTTTATCATTGCAGTGAACTCCATCATACGGGCATCCTTCCTCAGGTCATCCTTAGGTTTGCAGAGGAATGGACGTTGAATGCCGTCACTGCCCAATAGAACAATCTGAAGACAGAAATCACTTTTTGTTAAAAACACAATAATTACATACCAAATAAGGAGGCTAGTATGACAGTCCACAAAGAACGGCGATAAAAGGATGACAACCTCATTTAGTTGTATGCTCTATCCGGACTTTTACTAAGATCAACACAACTTGTGAGTTATATCCATGCAAATGCATAGATCATCAAAATCATATTATGAATTCATTGGGTGCAAACGATTTAGGAAAGGTTTGTTACTCTGCCTTATTTCATGCAAATCCGAAAACTTTACCTCAGTCTCCTGCATTTAAAATTGACTTCATACCTTAGAATGGGCTAAACCAATCATTATCAGAGAGAAAAGCTTCTCTAACTGAATTTCATATTTATATTTTTGAAGGAATCTAATGAACTATGTAATTTAGTAGGACTCCTTCGAACATTTTTATGTCCTGGCCCAAAATCCCAATGTCAATGTATAAATGAACTCAGAGAAAAAAGCCAAGGAAGCAGACTGAAATGAATGTACTTTTGAAACCAGTATCCTTCAGGATCATACTTTCTTAGGTCGCTGGAGAGATGAAAGAATCTCAGCCTCTTCAGCAATTCCTGATATTGTTGGCAGATCTGATGCAGAAAAGATATCAGATGAAAGTGATTCGGTAAGATTCAAGTCATTTGTTGGTAGACTAACAGTAAGAGATTGTTGAGTTGGCATGATTACTCCCAGTGGCATCATCCTTTTCAAAGCACTGAATTCAGTTGAGATATTAATTGTCCTTGCTTTTGGCTGGCCTGCATGGAAGCACAATTTGATCAAATGATCAATCAGGCTAGCAAACTGGCCAAACAGATTGTTGACACTGTTTCCTTGGGCGAACCCCTTTCGTGCAGCTTGTAAGATTTCTGCAGCTGCCTCTCGCCTTGAAGGAACTGTGGATTTTGATACTGCTGCCGTAATCCATAGGCCTTGTTGTGGGTATTGCCGGAGAACAGAGGTGATGATGAGTTTAACCAATCGAACAGTTTCTTCATTCTGGTGGCAAATTCTAGAAACCAACTGCGGCAACACTGTTAACCACTGATATGTAGGCAAATCCTTTAAACAGCCCCTCATAATACTCATTACCTGCTAGAGACGAAGGAGAAAACAGTGAATCAGTGTTCAAAGCAAATTAATATTATTTTTTCAATGGTCAAAGCAAATTAATACTATGTACAAACTTCTTCATTCATTTGAAGTATTTTAAGTACCTTTCCATGTACATTTTTCAAATCTTTATTAGACGATGAGCCGCTTCTTTGATAAATGCTTCCAAAGTCAAACCACAAAGTTAACAACCTTGGAAGAGCTTGAAAGAGATTCTTGTGCCCCCTATGGAGTCCCTTTGCATAAAATAAAAGAACATCTGGTAGGTATGACCACCAACGCTTCTCAGTGTTTGAGTTTGCAGAAGTTGACGTCACCCTCTTGGGACCTAGTTCTGTTTCTTCTTGACGTTTTCTGGCATCAACAAGGACTTCATCACAGTACTTAGCCATATAGAAGTATCCTTTCTCCCATGCAGGCTGCAGTTCTATCACCCTGGAATAAAGACTAATCACATCTTCCTTCTGCTTCTGCCCAGTGTAATGGATCCACCTAGAATAAAGGAGGAGGGTCTTTGCAATATCTCGTTTCTCATTCAAAGTTTGAGTATCACTAAGTAAAGGTGGAGGGTTCAGTGGAACAAGGGACAGGCTAGTAATTGATGATATTGCAGCGGACCCTACAACCTCGACTGGCATGTTCAGGAGACTTTGTTGCAGCTCTGCAATAGCACCATCAGATCTTCTGGTACTCCAGAGAAGCTTGGCCTTTTCCTTGTGAACATTTGGTGCACCAGAAGCCTGGGCCTCTAGAATTGCTCTGTTTGCAGTTTCATAATGACCAGCCCAGCGACAGAGCTTTGCATATTGAAGCCAGCAACTCCCAACTTGAGCGCCAAGACCACTGGCACCAAATACCATTCTCCGGAAAGCCAAAAGCGGCTCTCTTGCCCAGAGTGAAGGTTGAGTAAATCTGAGTCTATTTTCCCAGTTCACCACTACTTTTGAGAAGTTCAGATCACCAGGATGAAATGATTTCTCCAAGAAAGAGTCATTAACCAGAAGCGCAAGGAAGTCCTCTAGTTCCTGTAATATGTGAAGTTTCACAATGAATGGATAAGCCCGCATGTAGGAATCCATGCCTGCAGCGGCTAGAGGAGCAATCAGAGCTTGTTTTGATACCGCAATTTTCTGAGCAACAGAGAAATGATCCTTCTTCATCATCGACTGCAGAATCTTTGCAACATCCATGTCAAAGGAAGCATTACTCTCAGAGCTGCTACAAAGTAAACCCTCTTCATCAGCCCCAGTAAGGTACTCCTCCATCAAGTCCCACCTTCCAAGCCTCCATGCCGCCTGCACACCTTGCATACACCATGTTTTCTTGTAGTGTGGTATCCTAGAAATCAAACCATCAACATGAGTGACCATGGCCTGAAGATGGCACATGTTCAGTAAACAGTTAAGTACATCTGAATGCCTCTGAACTGATGTGGGCTCCATTTGCAAGGCCTGTTCACAAGAAGTTAATACTTCCGCCCAGTTTCCTGATTTCTTGTTTATCAAGAGCTCGTCTTGTAAACTTAATGATTTACGTAAACATGCCAATCCAGATAGACCATCAGGCTCATCTAAAAAGCTGTATATTTCCATAAGAAATGATACATCTTTGTCCTCAAAAACACCACTCCTCTCAGCTGCAGGGTTGAAGGAACCCGACTTTCCACGCACATGCGACTCAAAGTACATTAAAGACCTTGCATAAGCCTGACACCTGAAGGAAGCCCTGGCGAGGGCCACCTTTGGTATTACAGTTAAAAGCTCTGAAACATATTTACATTGAGTATGGAGTTGATCTTGATTCGTTAAAGTAGCTGGACTTGGATCCTTTGATTTTGAAGCCTGTTGCTTTGAAGCTGATGATTGTGAAAGAGCTAATTCTTGTTCAACATCATCCACCCATTGCTCAAGATTATCAAGAAGAGTGAAAATGGCTTGAATGCAAACTTCACTTTGCCCACTGATTCCATGAACTGCAGCCCCACTTTTCTCAGATGCTGCAGCATCAAGAACAGATAGGATTTCTTGAGTAATGCCTTGACGTGCCTCCTCAGTGCCATGACAGACAGCATTAAGAACTAAATATGGAAGCAGATATAAGGCTGTTTGCATATCATGACGCACTATACCTCGGCAAGAATTAAAAATACTTGCACGAGATCCAGTTGCATGCACGGTCAGTTTTCTGATCCAAAAAAATATCCACCTTCGGAATGACATAGAAGGCCGATATATTGGGTCAGTGGATGAAGAATCAGACACATTGGGAAGCTGAAATCTAGATGTCAAACAAGGGGCTATTATCTCTTTAATATAATTAGAAAATCGGTCCCACAACCTCCGACCCCTCATATTCATCTCGCAGATGTTATCAACATTCTTAGTCCCAGATGCAGCAATCTTTAGAGGTTCTTTATCCTTCCGTTCTGGCGAAATAGAAGCAGTAACATTCTCATCAAGTGATGCCTCACAACCTGCAATCTTTAGCAGTTCCTGTATAGCCAATGCAGCTGAATCTTGATTGATGGTATCAGGTGCAGCTCTAAAAGCTCTAGCCAGATGCTTGTGGATCAACTCAAAAATAAGGTCATCATCTGAACACTCAATTTTAAAGCGTTGACATGAAAAGCCCTTCACTTTGGCAGGGTCAACTGCACCCAGTGCTCCAAGGCAATCGGCACAGACCAACTTCAGCCTCTGACCAACTACAGTCCTTGATTCTTCTGCACATCCTCTGAGCAAAGAGGAGATCAAAGAGCTCAAAACATCCATGTCTGAACAAGCTTCACCATTGATCAGAGCAGCAACATCCTCTATTTTAAGTTTCAGCAACTTGCTCAACTCACATACTACCATGTACCTCACATTCAAGTTCTCATGATTCAGACCAGCAACAACATCTCGTAATTGATCTTTCAAAGTCATTGACCCACGTGCTTCTTGGATGGCTTTATTCACCTCTGTTAGAGCAGGAATACTGGGCAACAGAGGGAACTCATGGATATGCTGCTTCAAGATAACCCTGTTCTTTAAGACAAGCTCTTCCAATATTTTCACCGCTTGATTCAAAAGCATAGATGGATTAGTTTTATCTCTCTCCAAGAAAGGAACAAGAGCAGCAAAAACCTGAGAAATTATATGTTTACTGCTGGATGGAGACACTGTTGCCAGTTGCTCAATGAAAAAGTGCAACACAGATAGACCATCAGACTGAAGAGATTCTTTTTCAATGGCATGCATGAGAAGAACCAGAACTTTTGGCACATAAGCAGTAAGGTGTGAACCCATCATTTTGATCAGAATCTCAATACGTTTCAAAGCTTGTTTCTGTAGCGAAAAATCCTCTGCATGGAGCATTTTCCTGTCAATGCTGTTAAGGAGACCAACAAAGTGATTCCTCAAAAATCCTGGAAGGTCTTCACTACCAGTCAGAACTATAGCGACTTTCTTTATCATCTGTGGTACTCTAGTTAACCTGTAAACAGAGACATATCAGTCAGAATAGCTGGCAGAATAACTAATGTTTTTGCAGTTGCTTTGCAGTGTTATGCAATTAAAGTTGTATCATCATGGCTAAAGATATTCATAACTCACTCAGTATCCAAAAGCTTGTCAAAACAGAAATAAATATGTGCATTGATAGCTCAAGGAAAAATATAATGTCTGCAAACCATCAGAAGTTTTTCCTTCTAAAATTAAAGGAAATAATTCAGAAATGCTAAAAGAAGGGATCAAATGTGACAACTTGTCCATGTCATTTGATTTTAACATATTATAGTTCAATGAATCGTGCTCCATACCTTTTTCTTGTCTCATCAGTATCACCAGCATCAAGAAAACATACAAGTTCATCTAGAAGTGCAGGTAATGCAGCTGCAAAGATTTCTTGGTTGTTAGAACCAGTTTGTCTGCAGTAAAATTCTAAAGCCGAGAGTAATCCTTGCTCATCAGCTTGATGGAGAGCAAAAGCAAGCACTTTTGGCAACCAGTTTACTATCAGTGGCACCATATCAGTGTTCAAACACTTGGCCAACTCATATATGATGTCAACTGCTTGATCATTATCCCGCTGAGACACCACAAGTTTTGGAAGAACAACAGGAATCATTTTCTTGACAAGTTCTTCAGTTTCGACACCCAAAACAGCCTCCGCAAACTCTCTGATCATTTCTGGACGGCTTGCAAGCCTCGCTGACAGGTAATCAAACAGCTTGTTGGATATAAGAACACCTTTTGAAACTAGCAGTTCAAATCCTCCTTTAAGATGAAAATAGCAAGATTTACGTATCAACCTCGATGCGTTCAGTCTCACTGTTATGTGAGGATTATCCAGCTGCTCAACCAACAAAATTAGAGAAAACAAGAAATGCTGACTGTGCATATCAACCGCCATCATAACTTCAGCTGTAGATTCCAGAAGAGTCTCAATAATCTGGGGATTATCAGCTGCAGCCAAAGCATGTTTTATTATATCCAAAAATTTTTGTTCATTGGTTCTATTTGATCCATTCTCAGCCAAAAATAAACTACTCAAAATAGTATCTTGAAGGAAGGAACCAATCTGAGTGCAGAATGCTTCTCTTATAGCCTTCTTTCTGTTAAGGAGAAGAAATTCAATGCATTTAATCCATTCAAATCTTTTTTTCAGCAGAACATCTCTAGTCCCATGTAAAAGTATCCGCTGGATAACCCTCACACAAGAAAGCTGAACCTCTTCTGAAGACTCGTCATAAAGAAAATCAAAATATAGAGACAGTAGATAACTGAAATCACAATGGAAACCAACTACCTTGCTCTGCATAGCAGATGGATTAATGATTTTTGAAGATTGTTCTTGATTCGGTACAACACTTCTGTCACATTTAGAACACCAGAAACCTTGTAGTAAATAATCTATTGTGAAATTCAGATTCTCGTCTTCAACATTAAATGACAATTTGCAGGTACTTTTATCCATATCTGAAACAGTATTGCGAGAACCAGAAACACATGACAAAAATCCAAGAGAAAATGGAACAATTTTCTTTACTTTTTCATGCTCATCTTTCCCCAAGTGCCTGCACATATGAAGTGGAAAACATACAATCACACATCAATTAAGTTGAAAGTCCTGGTAATGGTAAACCAATGCACAAAGAAGCTTGACAGTTAACCTAAATTGCAATAGTGCATCTCATTTTGTTGATTTAGAACCAACAGATCATAAAAGGTAAGCATGCAAACATATTAATTATATATCATAAAGCAAGAACAAATGAATAAACAGATTTCAATATTCACTTACTCCAGCCTCTTGAAAATATGTGTTAGCACACCCGGACCAGACCAAAAGACAATCACTGGCAAAGAAATAAAAGCTTCAGCTCTGACTTCATCAAATTCATCGTGAAGAGCCAAATCTAAAATTCCAAAATCTTGGTCAGTCATGCTTTGACCAAGCTTGGAAAACACTTGAACAGCAGTGCATTTTGCTTTCCATGGAGGATGAGGTTCAGTAACCACAACATCATGGGTCCATGGAAGCTTTAGCACCACATTTAGAAGATCCGCAGCTTGACCTCCATTTTTGAGAAACTCTATCTCCCTGAAATGGGAACCTGCTCAGGAGGATATAGTTGATATATGTCACAACTAATGTAATAACAACATATAGTGTAGAGACAGCAGCCAAACTCCAAAAGGAACTCTTAGATCAATTTAAAAAGCATATCCAATAACATCTAAAGAGGAGTCAATAGTCCCCTTTTAGCAAGCTATAGGAACAATCCTACCTTCAATTTGTCACATTTGCCCACAAATTTTTATAAAGAAATATTGGAAAGGAATTTCTTACGAAAAATTTTGAAGTGTACAGTTTGTTGAGTTAGAAATCGAAATATAATAATCCCTGGTCAACAGGAAAGCAATTAGAACAGATATGACCTTCCCAGTACGTAATTTTGCTGTAAAAAAATGGTTTGAGTATGAAGATCATTGCAAAGAGGCCGAATATTATTCCCAATTATGACTACTAAATTGTTACAATATACTACTGGCTTAGAACTTAGAAACGATCATCAGGCAGTTAATTTCTTAGCAAAAATATTAGAATGAGTACATAATAAGCCTTACTGAAGCTTTCTATGAAAGTTGGGTCCATTGCCTTACTTTGCAAAAGCAAGATGCGGTTAATTCCTTCCAGATAGATGGAAATATCAAGTGTAACTGGACTTCCTTGCTTTGCCTACAAGACATAAACCTTAGTCAGCACCAGGTAAACGCAAGTAGAATGAGAAATTCATAAGTGCAGACATACCAGCTCACAAATCCATGGGATCCATGCATGCATCTGCCGAAAGATACAGCGGGATATATTAGTATGAGGATATCTGGAGAAGGCAATGCAAAGCATGCTAAGAGCTGTTATCACAACATCTGGTCTTAGACAACCTGGTTTGACAGAGGGACAGTCCAAATTTTCAACAAATGAAAGGAGCGATTCACGCATATAATCTGCATATTCTTCTTCTCTTTCACAATTAAAGACATGAGTAGGCTTATGCTCCAGTAGAACATTAGCATCAGAAAGCATAGTTTCTTCATCTAGCTTTTGACATTTCATCTTTAAAATATTTATATCATGGATATGCCGCTTTTCTCCAATTCTCCAGTTTTCATTTGAATTATCACTTGATGTTGATAAATCTAGACTAACATCATTTGTTATCCTCCCTCCAACACGATCAGGCCCAAGAATAGAAATAGCTACTTGAAAACAATTAATCAATGGAAAGCAAGGTTCTGATATACAAAGTGTCTGAACAAGAGATTCAGGCCTCCAGATATGAGTTGGGCAAGTTTTAGCAATTCGTATGAATACTCCACACAATGCCACCTGAAAAACAAATCATACATACATATAAAACAAGCTAGGCCAGAAGAATAAACAAACATAAAACAATAATCTTCAAGCCTTGCCCGAATAAGAATAAGTGCGGTATCCGAACTACCTTGAGCTCCTGGCTCTTGGTTCTCCCCATTGACAGAGGAAAAATATTTACTAAATCTGCAGCGGTCAGCTCAACAACAACATCAGGACAACAAGAATGTAATGTCCCAAGGCAAGCACCCATGGAGGAATCATAAGCCACATTCCTGAAAAGCAAACCCAGTCTGATGTACTAAGGGATTGTAAAATCAAGAAAATAGTTTAGATAACTTCATCAGTTCCTGTATCAAGGATAGGGCAAGTAACATCCTCTGATAAAAGATAAGTTGCTGTATTCACCCAAATTAGGTGATCGAATATGCAATCAGGACAGCAAGAGCAGAAATTTGACACTTTGGGGCATTCCAATTATCGAACTATACAAAATATTGATTCAAAGCTCCTCCCGCCGTGGTGATTTTTGGTATTCCATTTTTTAAGCTTACTATTAAGAAATTTGCACACAAAAGGAGATATGTCCCAAACATCTGAAACACATACCTGAATACAGGAAGTCCCTCTTTGTCCTCACTCAAAATGGTGGATATTGACTGGATGAAATTCTCGTAAGGAACGATGTCAAAACTTATCACTGATCCAATGATGCACGCAAAGTCAAAACATGCCTTCCACAAAATTCAATTTATCAGACAACTGTAACAAAAGGTTACCAAAAATCATGTAAATTAACCAAAAGAAGCAGTATTCCTTCAAAATGTTCATATGATGGATATATAAGCCACTATAGTCAACTTTAAGCCACAGTTTTACCCACCATATGCAAGTCAGCATCTCCACCATAACTCAGGAGAGAAGATGCAGCTGCCACAAACGGCACATTTATGAGACCTTCCACATACAGAGTTCCTTCAGTTAAGCACCTACTAATAAGTTTGATAGTCCAAGTCACAAAAGGTTGCCACCTTGTTTTTCCCAAAAGGTTAATCAAGATACCAAAGCCATTATTTGGTTTACTACTTTCTGGGAGCTCACAAAGACAAGTTGAATTGCCGGAAACTCCACCAAATGAATCATGAAAACACCTTAAAGTCAATACAGATGATTCTGTATCAGCGTCAAGTGATGCAATATATAAAATATCTGTACAAAGATAAGGGCATGTTAGCTTTCTTCAATGCTTTCACCGAGTATATGAGATATGGTAAGGGATATAAAGATATCAAGGACATCATGGTAAACAAAACTTTTCCAAGGTTGTGGAACTTTCCCATTCCTCAGATAACAACTCCTTGTAAATAGAGTTTCTAGAAGACAAATACGTTCTCCAACTCTTTGAATAAGAGTTTAGCAAAACTTTGTCTTTTGGCAACTCTCTTCACAAAAAATTGCCAGTCCACATTTTAGAAAAGCATTGATATCTACACTTGAGAAAAAAGAAATTTTATGCACCAAAAAGTCAAGCCAAACTATTACATAACATAACCAACATGAATGAATATTTAACAAAGACCATAGACGACTAGCAATTATTTGCAGAATTAACCGCACTATTGTTTGGCAGAAGAATCTTCATTCTTTCTTCTTACCTTCAATGACCAACATGGCATCAATGAAAAACAGACGATATGCATCACGTGCTCCAGAGCGAAGCAAGGATAAAAGGGATCCAACTGTTTCAAAAATTACTCCGTGTCGAGAGCTGCAAATAGCGGAAATTATACAACAGTTAAAATACAAACGTTAACAATGACAAGACTAAAAGCAGCAAGAAATTTAACATTCATGAGGGAAATTATGAAAAAATAAGTATTGATGCAGTACTGCTCTTGACTGCATGCACCACTAAAATCCAATTTTCCCCTCTAAAGAACATAATTTTCTTATACAATGGCCATAGCACACTTAATGGAACTTAACCAAAGAAAATATGGAAGCCACAGCTTCAGCTTGTGCAGATAGGCATAAATACCTAAAAATGGCACTACTCCACCGATCTTTAAAGCCAAAAATTGCAAAAACTCCCACTTAATAGTATTTCCACTAGCATTATCTAAGAAATTGAAGCAATCTAAATTGTCAGCACATTATGTTCAATTTTTTTTCCCCTACCTTCTCTTTATTTTCAATAAGACGCCAACAAACCGCCATGTGATCACATGGTGCAATTATGTAGTACAAAATTATCAGAAACTTCAAACGAAGGGAGATAAATCCACGACTAAACAGATATTTATAACATCATAAAATCTTGAAAACAAAAATACCTATAACTCACCGGAATGCAGGTTCAGCCAAAAAGGGCAGAATTCGACCAATCACTGGTAGAATGGCACCAGCTTTTCCATGGTAGAAGACTCCAGGAAAATTCTTTGCAGTTTGAGAAATGAGCTTCAATATAGCTATAACCTCTCTCTCATTGGCTGCAATATATCAAAATCAAACTAATATTAATCAGAATCAAATTCTTTTTGTATCCAAATCAATGAGACTCTATTTATGGTTTTCTTGGAAAAACTTTTGACATCGGTTTGAAATACTTTAAAATGTTCTTGTATTAAATGTACGGTGCGTCTGATTTTTTAAGCTTGAAAACGCACTTTTATTCTACAAAAGCACTGCACTATTAGCTTGTATCTAAAAAGTTCATTGCTTTTTTTTTCTACTTCACCAAGCTAACAAAGCCTAAAAAAAGACAAACATTGTTCAGTTCGGCTACGCATTCAAACGAAAATGAACAAATTCCAACAATCAGAAAAAGAAAACAAAAAGTGCATAACATTCAAGTTCGATGACTTTAACTATATTTGAAAGAGAGAATTCAAAAGAAGAAGAAAAAGAAGAATACCGGAAGAAGAGGGAACGACGTAGGCGTGGAGAAGACTGGGGAGAACAGCACGAAATCTGGACTCCAAAGCGTCGTCGTTTTGATCACTGTTCGGCGGCGTGGATGAAGACGCTGCTATTCGCTCTCGAAGCTCGTGCACTAGACTCGACAAGCTCCTCGCCATTTTTGCCTGCTTTCTCTTCCCTCCCCGTTTGAATTTGTTTTATTTCTACTCCATACTGTGCTGCTTAGTGCTTTAATTTCGTACCGTTTTTTAACCTTTATATACTGGCATGAATATGCATATATGATGGAGCCAAGTTCGCTTTTAGTTTTAATAAAATAAAAAATTTTAAAAAAAAATATGATGGGGTCCAATTCAAAATAAAAGAAGATTAAGGGTACATTTGATATTAGTGTAATAACATTTTTTATCCGAGGGATTAAAGAAATAACAAATAAGGATATGACTCTTTTAATTGTAATAATTTAGTCTTTGTCTTTATCTTTATCTTACTAGGATTAAATCTAGAAATTAACTATATTCTGATTTGTTATTTCACTAAGATTGAGAGGAAGAAAATGGCAATTATCCCATTTGATATTGAACATTTTATAAATGAAAATGGCAAATTTAATTTAATTTTGTATTTTATGTTAGGGATGAGGAAAATAAAATTTAATTTAATTTTGTATTTTATGTTAGGAATGAGGACAATAAAAATATAGAAAACATAAGTAATTAGTATTTAAAAAATTATAACCCCATATAATACAATTTCATTAATCATCATAACGCAAGTACTAATATCATCCATTAAATCATTAAGTGATAAATAATATTATCAGGGATAACATTGTCAGCTTCAGCTGGTTGTTGATGTTGTGTTCCAAGTAGAGGGCATTCGACCGGAGACAACAGGAGGAGGAGGCAAAGAGCAAACGTTGATGTCAACAGGAAACAGACGATATTGAATATCGAGTTCTTTAAAAATTTTAATCATTTCTTCAATAAAAAGAGCTCTTCTTTCCCATCTCTCTAACATATTTTGATGGTTCATTTTGTGGTTTACCCATATTGCTATTCTTATCCTGGTGAAATCCTCCACGTCTTTAAATATTATTGTGGGATCTGCACACCAGTGCTCCTTCTTAGTCTCGATGTAACTGCATGCATGCGCATATACACACAACAAGTTTAGTTAATAAGTAAGATTTATTAATCAATTAATTAACGATATTACATTAATTACTAACTACATATGGTGAGATTAATTAATTAATTATATTTTACCTGAGAATTCTGTGTCTGATCAAAGTAATTTTTTCTAAAGGAGTAGAGAGGTGAATACAGAACTCGATTGTATCTCCCATGTCTGGGCTACGATAGTAGTTGCTGATAGGCTTAGTCGAAAGAACACTATTTGGAAATATTATCTTCAGGTTGTCATATCTTAAAAATACTGTTGTCAGTACGTTCATCTCCTCTACTATCATCTGCAATATATATATATATATATATATATATATATATATATACCAAATAAAACAAGACAAGAGTTAAACTGATGATTAAGTATATAGATCTGACCAACGGCCACTAACCAACCCAATTTACTTACACATCTAAATTCGAATATGTATATATGTAGTATGAAAAAAGGCTTAGAAATTATTATACCTGTACGCCGTCTACTTCACACCTATCACCCACATCAAATGGGTGCATAACGAACAAGAAGATGAGAGCTTCGAATATAGTCTTGCAAGTGTTTCCAAAAACAAAGGCAACAAGAACAAGCTGGGAGCTGAGGAACAGAAGAAACTGAGAAGTGGCGATTTCAAGTATGAGAAGCCAGATGACTAATATGATTGCAGCAACTATGATATTTACTATTCGATGAAGCTTGTTCACTGCTGTTTTTGTATCATTCAGCGTCAATGCTAGCGCTTTCCTTTCCCTGAAAGCATTAACCTGCAAAATTAATAAATATTCAAAATATTATTCTCTAAGTTTTAGCTACATCATTTGTGGTTTAATTAATTCGTAAGCATTACATATATATATATAACATCGTACATACCACCCAGTTCTTTAGGGCAGATTTGCTGATTCTCCTGTGTTCATTTACATCTTCGAAGAGACTCA
The DNA here is from genome assembly GCA_022749755.1 of Azadirachta indica. Lineage (NCBI taxonomy): Eukaryota > Viridiplantae > Streptophyta > Magnoliopsida > Sapindales > Meliaceae > Azadirachta > Azadirachta indica. Next base: position 17,370,738 of record CM040444.1, read on the forward strand.
ATGTCTTTACCGCTTCTTCCTCTTGCATAAATCTCATCAAATCCTCCAAATATATGTACCTATAAATTAAAAAAACTGATATTAGAACTTTGTGATACTATAATTTTAATTTACTTTTTTGAGTAATTTAAATAGGAATTTGAGGTGTATCCATTAATTCATATTTTTCGAACTGAATTTGATGTAAATCAATACTAGTTTGAGTTATATAATCACCAGCATATTAAATCTGATCTTTAAAAACAAATTGATCCCAATTAGTGTTAAATTTGAGCTGTAAAACATTAATTATTTTAAGTTTAATTACTTTTATTGTGCTTTGAAAATTGAAAAGATGATCAAAGTTTAAGACCTTAATGAAAAGCTGAAAGGACTCACTTTGAGCCAGGCCGAGCAACGTTCAAGAAAATCTTTCTAGCAGCAGCTTTAGCTTCGTATTCACTTCTAATCTGATTAGCAGAGTCGTCTTCTTGGGACAGTATCTGTTCATCCAGTGTCGACAGCGAGCCGTGCAGTACCATATTCATCAACCTCTTCATATTCCAAGCAGAAACATTCTTAGGATTAAGCTTGTGCAAATGATCTATTGTAATTCCATCACGATCCATATTTTTCTTAGACAACGGTCCTGAAAGAAGCTTCGACCTATTACTTTTATGTCTAGAACTCCTTCCGATAACTCTTCCGCTCTTTACTGGCCCGGAAAAAGCAGCGTCTCTGAGTTCAGCCGGTACAAACGCCCCCGCGTTTTGCAGCTTGCGAACTTCAGCAGCGGTTCTCTCTGCATCTTCGTCGTTGTTTTGATATTCAATCAATGGCGGACCAGAAAGAGTTTCGATCACATACTGATAGAATAAAGATTCCTGAATTCTGTCGAAATACGTAGAGACGTGAAAGGATGAAGCAAGACTTTTGACCATTAAGGTTTTTACAAGCCATAGCAATGTTCCAATCAAAAGACAGATCAAGATTTTTGTTACGTATGAAAGAAACTTGCTTTTTGTCTCTCTTTCAACTTTCCGATCGAACAAACGATGCCAAGTAAACAGCACAAGCCCTAACCACAAGCAGTTTTGAACTGGTTTTCGTACGCCATAAACAAAATACAGAAGTCTTTTACGTAGAACAAAATTTCTCTCAATGAAGAAGACGATCAAACGAATTCCCCAGCCGGAAACTAATCTACCACAAATCAAAACTAAAATCATCACTTCCCATTTCCATAACTTAAGATCCCACACAGTTTTTTGCTTCAATTTATGAATTAATAAACTACAAACCAAAGCAGCAACAATCAAAACCAAACTCACCCATTCAACGAATATCAGTACGCTGAAATTAGACTCTGTGTATTCTTCAGGCAAGTCTTCACCCAACAAAGGATCATCGTCTTCGTCTCCGACGCCGCTTATTTTCCCCAAAAACCCGGATGATTTTACTTGTCCCGATCTGGGTGTCTTTCCCGATCTTAACTCAATTAGTTCCTCCGGGGGCGGGTCGTCAAGTCTTGATCTTGTCTTTGTTTTTGTTAAAGAAGCTGTTTTTTTAACGTTCCGATTAAACGATGCGTTTGATGTACATCTCAAAACCTCGTCTCTGCGATTATCGGCAAAGCTTTGTTCTCTGTGTTGGTGTTGGTGTTGCTGCTGCTGCATCAATTGGAAATAATTATACGTTTGATCTCCTCCTTCAAGGCAATCTTTGTAACGTCTTCTCATTAATTCAATGGGGCTGAGATCAAAGGAGACCCGGATTTCCCGCGACTGATCCGTACCATAATGCTGTTCTCTGTGTTGGTGTTGGTGTTGCTGCTGCTGCATCAATTGGAAATAATTATACGTTTGATCTCCTCCTTCAAGGCAATCTTTGTAACGTCTTCTCATTGATTCAATGGGGCTGAGATCAAAGGAGACCCGGATTTCCCGCGACTGATCCGTACCATAATGCAGAGGAGATGATGTCTGCGTGAGCTGTTCAAGTTCCTCCATGTCTAAGTCCATGTCAAGCGCAATTTCCCCGCCGTGATTCCTCTGCTTTTTCAAGAACTGTCCAATAAGCTTAGACGGCGGATCATTATCATTATCCTTATCATCTCCACCTCCATCATGTTGCATGAATTCCAAACTCCCGCTTTTTCTCTCACCATTTCTAGTGTTTCTATTATTACTACTACTGGTTGTAGGATATTCCTGCTGATGACGATCAGCACCGTCCATTTTAATGGTGACTTCTCTGCAGCCGACGGGATTATTATCAGGACTGGAGATGCTATGGCCTTGATCGTGATCGGAGGGACGTTCTTGATGAAGGAGAACGGAGAACTCTTCTTCCTGACTAGGAGATGCATCATTGCTGGTTTGTTCACTAGCAGAGAGTCTGCGCATGTGTTGGTAAGACCCGTGGGACTTGAATGATTTATTCAAAGAGAAATCCATGTATATGGGTTAAGACTACGTAGTACATTGCAGGAAAGAATAAGTTGGTGTTCGGGATCCAAGAAAATGATAGAAAATCAATACGTTAGTTTTTTGGTTTTTTCTTGTGTGCACTTGGATTTAGAGCGAGAATGCAACGAAAATAAAAATATGTGGAGTAGAAAGCGACAGGTACACGAGGGAAGTGCAAGGTTAGGTTTAGAAGAAACCTACCACGAAAGAGATTACGAAGTCAGCTCCTGAGGTCAGAAAAAAAAGAACCCTAGTATTCTTTTTTATCTTCGGTAATGCCACTGATTAAGTGGAAATTAATCAAAGATTTGCCAAAATGAAAGCAATACTAATATAAACATAGAGAATAAGTTACCAAAAATATGTCTAGTATAAATATAGGAATAAGCTAATTGCTGGTTTGATTGGACTACTTAATTTTATATAAGTAAACAAAACGTTATTTTTTATCGGTTTAGGAGGGAAGAACTAATTAAACTAGCCAGTAAGGCTGTTAAACTGTTAATGGTATATATGAAAAACAATGTTAACAAGAAGGGTGTGAATGGAATTTGACACCAATTTACCCCGACTTTTTGTTTCATGCAAATCTTAAATTTCGAAAAAAAATCTCTCTTGAATCCCAACTTAGATGAAACATTTTTGAACATATACAAGCAATAAAAATTTATGGTTTAGAACATCAGCTGCTATAAGACAATAAAACTTGGAAGAACAGTGCAAAAACGGATACAAGATAAGAACAGTTATCCTTCGTAGCATTGCTGTCAGTATTGGAGGCCATTGCATTGAAACAAAGAACCAGCTAGTAATAAAAATAAAGAGTATGTTTGATTGAAACATGTGATATTTTTTAATCCACGATCACTCCCTATCGAATGAAAGTACATACTGAAACATGTCCTGAAATTGTCTTTCCACTCTAGTTTGTATATCACAATCAAAAAAGAACGATGAGGTATTTACCATCTATGAAGAAAAAATAAGCCACGCATGGAATATAAATGCTTGGACAAGTACACAATAAATCAACATTGACGAAAAACAAAAGGGAAAAAAATCCTTAGTGAGAAAAATGGCGGAGGTTACTCCTTCGCTCAATGTACTCGCATACACATAAACAAGAACAATATATTACTTTTATTAATTGTAAGGCCGCATGTGATAATGCCAATTACATAGCTCATCAATATCCACTGTCTAACTCTACAAATTTGATGATTTAATGTAACAAATTATGAAAGGAAAACAGTGTAATTAATGAAAGCCAGATAATAACTCAAAACAAATAAGGAGAAAGAGAAACCACCCCTCAATCATCTGGATAAAAATACTGTACACTGTGATGATAAATAAGAAGCTGGTAAATTTCCTACACAAGTAAGAGATATATGTCCAGGTCATTGACTCAGTATATCTCCAATCTATTTCAGTGGTGGCCTCGTCTAAGGACGGACAGGAACCCCCCTGATGATTTTTCTTTGCGGCGATCCTCACTTTCTTCACCAACCTATTCCACATTTTTATTATCAAGTGTTAACAAGAAAATAAAGATGATTAATGTTTGATCATGAGAGGATACTAAACAGATGTAGTCAACAGATTGTTTCAGTGTTTTTGTCTATTTGATACTTGAAGCCTAGATCATACAAAAGTAAACAAGGTCATCTAGGATGACAAGTATATACCTCCTTGGCAATTTGCTTCAGAATCTCTATTATCTCGGAAAAATCAGGTCTTAGAGCTGGATCTTGCTGCCAGCACTTCTCAAGCAAATCAGCTAGCTTTGGCTGAGTATGTTTTGGAATTGTAGGTCGTAAACCCTGGAAAACAAGTCAATGAAAATAAACTGTGACCTATCTCATATAGCAATCGTAATTCTAAACAGACTCTTCTCTTCATTTCTGGGTGAGTGTTTGGGACTAAGCAGTCATGAATCTCAATCTTCATTGCATATATTTGGACAATATTCTGACAAAACATGAGCAACTTACATAGTTGCCAAATTTTTTCAAAAAAAGATAGTGCAATAGACAATGTACCTTTTGGACCACTCCAACAGCTGCTTGTAATGGAGTCAAGTATTCATACGGAAGCTGGCAAATAAAAAGATGTAAGCGTATAAACTATGTTAGGAAACAAGAACATTTACCATGAACCATACAGAACAAAAAAGGAAAAAAGAAAAAATGTCCAAATAATACCTTTCCAGTTAGCAACTCCCATAATACAATTCCAAAACTAAAAACATCTGCCTTGTGATCATATGGCTTGTGTTCTATAACCTAAAATGCAAAAAATAACCCTTATAAGAAATGATGATATGATGTACTATAAAAACTTGAGCAAAGGACAATTTTACCGCATAAAAAGAGTTTCTTTTTTTTAATGAAAAAGGGAAAAATGGGAAAGACAAGAAATCATTCTTGCCAAGCAAACTGATCTGCTGCACCTACACTATATATGAAGCGAAAGCAAACCAGTAAGGCAGAATATTTGGACAGGCTAAGAACTTGGATATCACTTTGCATGACTTGCTTCCTAAAATTTTTCGTTTTTTATTTTTCTTTAAGATGGGAAAGAGAAAAAGGAGAAAAAAGTTAAAAAACCAAATAAACCATTTCTTGAATAAATACGCAGAAAAGATGCTGTCAACACAATTGAAGTTAATTGCGAAGAGATATGAAGAAAGATAAAGTATGCATGGAACACAGAAAATGACTGATAAAAATAGACATTCACCTCAGGAGCCATCCATCGATACGTCCCAGTTTCAGCTGTCATAACTCCAGATTGAGCTTTCACTCTAGCAACCCCAAAATCAGCTACCTTAACCACCTATAATGTAAATCACACAACGGAGTCTTTGTTAGCATGCTTCATCAACAAGATGGCAAATTTAAAATTTTATCACAGTAAATGGAATATGGCTGCGTTAGGATTTGAGAGAAAACAGGCTAGGCAGGTACTATAAGGAAAGGCATCCAACACCGAGATCTGACACATGCAGCCAAAAATAATTATATTACGAACAAGTCACTGCATGATTTGCTCTATAGACCTCCAAAAAATTGATCAATTCACATATATTGATAGTGACCCTTTTAGGCCAAGTTCAGATTTAACTAATATAAACTGAAGAAGAATAAAAGAGAATGGCTAGGTGGGAGTAGGGGCCTGGTTCTAGGTTGCTGAAACTTTGCTCCACGAAAAAAGCTCCTACAAAGTATCAAATGGGTTCCACATTGTAAAAGCATCTTGCTTTCCCGAAAGTAAATAGGATTAACAAACTATACAGAAAATAAAGTAATGAGATTGACACTCTTTCTTTCTGATAAACAAGGTTGACATAGTAAAAGAAACAAGCATAAGGGAGCCGTACTTCATTTTCATCCATTAGAAGATTGGCAGCCTTCAAATCTCTGTGGATTATATTGTTTTGGTGCAAGTAGTTCATTCCTTTGGAAACATCTATTGCCACTTTAACCAAGGATGGAAGCTTGAAAACACCCTTCTGTTTGTGCAGGTAGTCATACACACTTCCCCCAGACATGAATTCTAGTTCAATCAATAATTGATGAGGGAGAATAAGATGAAGATTATGAGAAAGAAAACAACATGCTAAAATGGAGTACATGGAAATTTAGAAATTGATAGGCTTTACCTGTTACAATGCACAAGCTTGGAGGCTTAGTACATGCACCTATGAATTGTACAACATTCTTATGCCGAACTTTCCTACAAGTTCCAAAGGAATAACAGAAAGTTAAAGCAACAGACAAATGTGCATGAAAAACTATTTCAGCTTAAAACAAAAATCTTGGAGTAACAGCGTCAAAATAAGCTTGACTTAATATAGTGCAAGAGGAAAATCTGCAGCATAACTAGAAAGATAATCACTGCAGCTATATATATAACAAACCTCATGATAAAGACTTCCTGGGCAAACTCTTTCTGCATATCTGAATTTATACGCTCAGACTTAAGAACTTTAATGGCCACATCCTGACTACAGTATGTACCTTTGTACCTGAATCAATTAAAGTAGAAGAGTTAACTGACCACGGAGAGACAACCGACACAGGCAACAGGCAAAAAACTTACAAATCGCCGTATGATCCAGATGCAACTTTGTTCCCAAACTTCAAATGTTTAGGATCAATTTCCCAGACGTCAGTCCCATCATTAGGTATTTCCACATGTTCAGGATGACTTTTCATTCCCGTTTCCTCAGGTTCACTTGTGGGAGATGATGAGCGATAACTGGGCCAACCTTGCTTCTACATGGCAACCAATGAAAAATCAATTGTGAACTCATATTTGGTAATATAAAAAATGGGATAAAAATCCACTTAAAATTCAAAAGAACATTTAGTCATTAAGTTCAATCAACATCATTACAAGATCTTTAAGCGAACAAGGAATAATTTTTTGTTGGATCCTATCTTGAAGCCTGAATAAGAATACTAAATGAACTATTTTGAAAGGTAATCAAAGTTGGTTGACACACTCCTCACCTATATTTACTGTGTCCGCAAAACCAGGATGATTTCTTACTCTAAAACAACTAATCTTAACAAGATAATTAACAGAAAGTTACAGATACATATTAACATTTCCTAAAGAAAGAATACCTTTGTTTTCTTTTTCATGGAAATACTGGACCAGAAGCTCTAAAATTCAAGTAAATGTTTCCACTGGAGATTCAAGACTTCCGCTAACAGAATCTAATAAAGATCCACCTTAATAATACTGACCTGGGGTAATAAATTTTCAATCCCAATCTTTGCCAAAACAACAGATCTGGACATACTTTGGTAAATTTAAAAAATCAGTCCCTAACTCTAGTTGTTTTTTAATTTCACATGCGTTCCTTCCAGGACGAAATTGTTAAAATTGAACAAACTATGTCTTTATTTTTTGTTTCCGCAAAGTTCAGGGACGAAAATTTTTTTTACTCCGTACTGACTTCCAGAAACATAACAAATTAAGCCTCCTCCAAGCTAGCATATGTAGTAGGAGGTAAACAAGGAGCAAAAAATTGAAAAAGTTAGTAACTTCAGTACGCATAAATTCATCAGAAACTGGTAAACTAACACACAACATTCAATTCAAAAATAACTGGCAGGAAGGAAAAGCCAACAAAGACTAGGGAATTTATCAATAAAAAACTGCCTGGTAAACTGGAGTTTCATGAGCAGCTCCAACAGATTTAACATTGTAATGAGTTAGGACAGAGTATCTACCTCAATCTTTAGAACTTCCTTCTCCAATGCAACCCTAAGCTGGTCTGTCTCCTGACAGTTTACAAACAACCATATGTTAAGCAGGTTCTAATAATAAACTTATTTCTAAGATATAAGGGCACTGTAGTCTGGGTGTTATAAACTAGGGAATGAGCACAATTTAGACAAGCCCTAAAATTTGTAGGAACTCCCAATATGACTAGTTTTACAGACTAAAATACAACAATTGAGGAAAAGGACAAAATGCATATCATGATCTATAACCATTCATAAGAACTTTTCTCCAAATTTTGAGATCTAACAAAACTTTTTCCTTTAAAGTAACCATCCAGACTACATAATTAATTGATGAATACAATCAATTACCTCGTATGGCCAACCATCAACCACAAATACATCTAAGGAGTAACCATCGACTGTGGAAAAAGCATGTGCTTCTTGGATGTTCAGCCCAATATCAGCAAGTAAGGCAGTCAACTGAAAATTTCGCACAAAGCAATGACTGTGGGGAGTGAGAAGAAATACCATATGGTCACATTAACCATCATCATAGAAAAGATTTTTCAGCAATTCACACATATGCTCAAAGTTTAAATGTTAACTCATATGCATGACATCAGAACTATTACGCACCCAAATTTGATAACTCAAAAGATGTTTATTAACACCCATACAGATGTACGCATGCTGTGCATGGGCACACAAAGCGAGAGCGTGAGAGAGAGCAAGATATAAGGCTCATTCCATTCTGCGCATTAACATCCCACAGTTACACGTGCAGTAACTTTCATGTGGAATCTCTATTTTGAAATCAGTTTTATATACCAAAACCAAAACTCAAACCAACATTTGAAGCCAGAGATGAATTTTCCAAGTTCAGAAAGCAACAAGTTCGCAAGTAAATGACAACTAACTTGGTTTGTTTTTATATGAGGCCTGTCATATACCTGACTCAGAAGTTTAGGCTTGTCATCTGTCGAAAAAGTAATTTCATGCATGGGCCTACATCAATGCCAATTAAACAAAATGAGAAATAGATGTGTGAAAATATAAACCAAATGTTCCAATCGCAATGAGAAACAATCAGTAGATGAGTAATAGTGAAGTAATTGCATATAGATAAACAGTCAACCAATAATAAGCATGCATATACATACATAATATTAATTACAGTAAAAACTAAAATCTAATATCAATACTACAAGAAAGCAGTTATATTCTGAAATGAGCTGTGTGTCACTTTTAATTTGAACTATCGAATTTCCATTCTGGTCAGTCATCATGCTTTGGTAATTTTGTAACTTTTTGAACATTTTAAAACGAAAAGTAAATCAACTAATTGTGATCACAATCCTTAACTAACAGGAAATAATTGAGGACAAGGACACTGATTGCTGGATCAGGTTAGAAAATAGATCATAGTTAACCTATTTTGATCAATCATTTCCAAAAGGACATGTTCAGATAAAAATATTTACCGAGAAAATTGTGCATTGGCATGTACAGAACTATCTCCATCTAAATCACGAGAATTATTTGCTTCAATTGCCAGGGCTTCCAGGTTAGGTGATGAACCAAAGGCAGGTGGTGGATGTATGCTGGCAATTGAAAAGCCAGCAAGGGATGTCAGCATTTTTAGTTACAATTATCAAAGGACAAAACATACAATGACATATAAGCAAGAAACCAGTTGGATTCCGGAAAATAAGATGTTTTAAAAGCCACACCTCTGTCTTGAAGATCTCTGGGCAGCTACATCACTTGAAGAGTCTGGAAGAACAGAATCAGCTGAATTCCGATCAGCTATAGGATGAACCTGTGTAAAAAAGCAAGTGTACATTCCTAGATTTAAAAAAATAGACTATAGGATAATGATACACCTACAGAATCTAAAATCTAAAAATGTACCAGGATTAATGCAAATGAAAATGACCAGATTGAATACATATTTATAACTTCTACCAATATGATAATAACTGGCAAATGGACATGACAATTTGATCACATAACATCAGGAATGATAACAATATGTTATACTCCACAGACCGAATACTGACAAACAATTGCAATCTCAAATGGGATATTTTTAACATCTGAATATTTGTTCCAATGTTATATGTTAATTCTTACATAAATAAAACATTCCAGAAAAAGTTGGCAAAAGTGGGGCCTAATCAAACCCAGTTTCTGAATGTAATCAAGGAAAGATACCATTGCATCACTCTTGATGATAACCATTTACCCGATGTCTATAACAGTTGCAAGAAACAACTTTTACTAGCCGACAATGCAAGTGATTGACGAGAAAAGATTGAATTTTTCTGTAATATTTAGTTTTATAGCTAATAAATCAACACTCACCTGCACAAGACGGACTTCAATTGCAGGTTTATTATTCGGATCATGAGCCAAATGCAGCAGTCTCTTGTGCATAAGAACATCTTCAGCCCTCTCCACATTTACATCCAAAGCATACCTGCATACAAACAAATCAACTCAAAACAGAATCAATTTCAAAACACAACAAATTAAAAAAATTAAAAATAATAATAATAATAAAGAAAGTACTATAACTAGTTAATTCAATAAAATCGATAATCAAACTGACTATACAGCAACTAACAAATAATTTAAAAAGGATCAATCATCTCATTTATTTCCATAAAATAGATAAATAAGCTGCGTAATGCGTAGAAACTTCTAATGTTTATCTCTAAACACCAAATTCTACTTATTTAATATTTCTGCACTAAACATAAACTTAAGAAAAAAAAAAAATAGTCGATCTTTCTGGACTGTGTATCCATAAGTACATCAAAGTATACGGAACGTAGGGGAGAGGAAAGAAAGGTAAAGTTTACCGAGTTGGAAGGCGATTGAAGTGAGTCCAGAGTTGTTCATCGAAGCCAGGCTGATTTGCTTCTTGGTTATCGGATTCTTTGAGCCGACGAAGTACCTCATTGTACACCTCCAGTTTCTGGCGCTGTTGCCGGGTCTGCCGCGGCGGAGACGACGTGGACGACGTGTCGCTCGCTCTGCTACCGCAGCTCTCGTTATTTTCCTCCATCACCATTGGATAACGACGGCAAAACAGAAAAGAAAACGAAGAAAAGAAAGAGAAAGGAAGAATTTCAGAAAACAAAAGGGAAAAATAAAAGTAAAACTGTGATCCTCTTTGGTGCGTGTTTGTTTGTTTGTTTGTTCAGTTTTGTATTTGCTGTGGCTGTTACGTGCCCTGAGTTCGTTTATAGAGACGGAAGCAAGATTTAAAGCGAAGCTTTGAATTTTAATGAAAAATAAAATAAAATAAAAAAATAAAATAATTGATCTGCTAATATGAGGAGAGGTTTATTTCATTCTTTTTCCTGGCGTCGCGTGCGACTGTTTGTGTGTGTGTATGTATCGGTTTCGCGGAATGTTTAACGGCGTCACGTGCACTTCCGCTTCTTGAAACACCCCGTTTTGCTTTTTCTGTTTTTCACCCTTTTTAATTTTTCTCCAATTATTGGAAGAATTTTTTTATTTTTTTAGTTATATTGCTATAATCCACATTTTTTTTATGCAAACGAGATTTGAATTATAAATATTTAATAATAACTTATACAATTTTACTAATTAATTAAATTAGCACTCAAAAAAATTTTATGTGTGAAAATATTCTAGTTGAAACTAAAACATCAAAACTATAAAAATTCATAGTTAAGTATGTTTAAAATTATAATTTATAAAATTTTTTAATTCATAACAAATGTTAATAATTTTTTATAAATAAAACTCAAAAGATGAATTTGGAAAATATTTTTAATATCCTTTTTATAAAAAGAGCTTAAAATATTTTTTGAAAAAGTTTTATTTTGTAAGAAGTGCTTAAAATAGTTCGGAAACTTCAAACATTTTTACTTCGTTAAAACTTAAAACAAACACTATCAAATATATTAAGGATACTTTTTAAAAAGTATAAATTAAAAAGAAAAAGATAAGTGAAGCTACACGAGGAATGATGCGGCTGCAACGCATGGTATCAAAGAAAAGCAATAAATTAATTAAGATGAATTAGCGTAATCTTAATTTAAATTATCTCTATGAATCAGTGATGCCAAAGCACACCTCAGGATCCGGCCAATCAGCGTTCAAATTCGACTCAGCAATCTAACGTTACCAAAAATAGAGTAGAACCGAGAACAGCATATTCTTCTATTGGGGCGCCCACTGGTTTATGGATAAGCTCTAAATTTGGAGAGACAATTATGCCCTCCGGGTGTTAAGTTGTTGGACGAGAGAATATTATTTGGCATATTTAATTAATTGATTGTATAGTTTCTAAATTAAGGGAAGTAGTGGTGGACTACTTTATTTTAGGTCATTAATTAATAAACATAATAAAGGAGGAATAGGTAAAAGCCAAAATTTGAGTCGTCTTGGCTAGGAGCAAAGGTCAAATTTGGAAGGCATTATTGTAATTTCGTTATTAACAGATGCCTTGATTAACAAGAATGTGTCCCTGAAAAGGACAAAGAAAAAAAAAGATTCATGTAGTTACCATCTAAGTTAATTTTATTATCAACAAGTTGAGATGCACGATAAACTGATAATAGAGTCATCGACTAAAACCAAGAGAATAGTCTTACTAAATTTACCTTCTGACCATAAAATAATGTAATTGTTTTTTTTACATTATTCGATAATTAATATTTAACTAAAATACCTAAATTTAGAGCAATATTATTAAAGAAAAAAGAAAAGGGACATAGTTGGTTTGCAAATAGTGACATTCACATGCAAAGTGTGAAATATAAACAAAAGAGATAAAAGCACGAAAAAGGATGAATAGACTGATATTCAAGGGTAAGGCCTAGCGGGATCCTGATTTGTTGAGGACGGCTTGTAAGGTGGAGAATCAATTGAGGCGATAAGAAAATTTTGATATTTTTCATGATATCATTTTTATTGTTTTTATTTTCAATTTTTAAATCATAATCTGAATAAAATATTTCTAAATAAATAAATAATAGATAAATATTAATTGTTAAATTTATTATTATATTTTCAAAATTAAGTACAAACGCAAAAAAAATAAAAATAAAAATAAAAATAAAAGTAAGCGTCGCTGTGGTTTAATGAAAGTTTATGACATTATTCTGCCATTTGGCATATCCTTGTTGGCAAACCTTTATCTTCCCTTAAATGTTGCAAGGACCACATTGTCTCTATGTACAGAGAAAATACATCAACTTTATCAACATTGTATATACGCAAAAACTTGGCAATGTAGTGTTAGTAAGTTACATACCATTTTGGAAAATATTATATATTAATTTGTTTATTGAATATATACTTTTATGCATACAAATTATTTATAACAATATCATATTATTACTATATTAATTTATAACACCATATTGTTGATATTTACTTTTAGTGTGAATCCAATTGTTAACTAGTAATACTTTTGAAAATAGAATAAGAGATTTGTCATTCAATTTCTGTTAAATTTAAAATTAGAAATTTTTTATATTTCGATAATGTTTTTTTGAAAAAGGAAAAAAAAAAAATCCAAGACATAGTTTGCAACCTACCAAATTTGAAATAAAAACGTGCGTATTTTTAAACACATGGTACAACTGCACATTATAATAGCGGGCAAGTTAATAGGAGAGACAATCTTGACGTTAACGAGCTAAACATGCAAAAACGCGTGGATTAGTAAATTAATCAGCGAGATAAACAGTGTAATTAATTTAAAAAACAAAATTTGATTACGTGAACTTAGCTGGAAATGACAGCATTCTGTCGGGGGCGCTAACGACGTCACCTAATTTTATATTACCGTGAGTTCATTCTTTTTTTTGGGGTAAGCCAATTGTCGGAGGCGCCGATACGCGGGGATACGAAAAATAATCAATTAGCGAACTAATATGGGATTAAGTTAATATTAATTACGCGATTAAGGATCACACGGGAATGGGAAGAGGAGATGCGGCTCCGTACGTGCAACACGTGGCAAGCGGAGAAGGCGGTAGAAGGAAGTTGACCTAGACGAGTGAGCAGACGATTCGCATCCGCGATCGAATAAACCGACGGTTTTGGGTGAGGTTGAGCTGATCTAGAATGAATTACGTGGATGCACGTGGAGGGACATAGTTGGATGACGTGGCAAAGATGGCCTTTCGAGGGAAGGAAGGGGCAGGCCAGGTGAAGTTATCAAGTCAAAGAGAGATCAACACTGCCAGCGAGGCGGCGAGTGGTCGCCGCTGGAATTGCCGGTGAGAATAATACTTATTAAGTAAATACGTGAAAGATTATTAAATCTTATCCAAAACAGAACATTTATTTAATTAATTTATGGAGATTTTTGAAAGGACTAATAGCATATACATCGCTATTTTCTATATATTTATAAATAAGAATAGTTTTATTATTTATGGTAAATAGGATTTCGTTTCATTTTCTTATTGTATTGTTGCATGCATAATAGTCTGAATTCTAGCAAGAGTTTAAATTAGATTAGAATAGTATTATGTCAAATCTTTTTTCAAATTGTTTGATTCTTACTCTTGTTTTAGTGAGAAAACAATTCTTTAATTGTTGATTGTTGAGAAAATCTTAATTCCTATTCAAATAATTAAATTATTATGTTATTAAATTATTTTTTTTATTTTATTTGATAAATTAACAGGGATGATTGATTAAGAACTAATTTGATACAAGTATAAAAACTTTTATCCCTAATAGTAGATATATAAAAATACAGGGATGTGTATATTATTTATTATTCCAGGAACAGGGTGAAAAATATTTGAGATCTAGGTGGGGCAGTGTTGGGGTTGCCACCTGCAAATACTTGTGGGGCCGCATTCTGTGGGCGATGACGTGGCGGCGCAGATGTAATTCCTATGTAGCTTTACTGACTATTGTTGTGGGTTCCAGTTTGGGTGCATCTGATCTAATCTGATCTGGTGAAGGGTTGTCAGATAAACATAAAAACAGAAATCAGAATGACAGACTTTCGATTGACATTTGGAAAGCATTTCCTTTCCCCGCAATAAATAGGAAAATTCGTAATTCTGGGTAACCATTTTGTGTATTACATAAAATCTCATCCAATCTACAGTCTATTCTAAAATGCTAAATTTTATAATATTAAATATTAACTATTATAATAACAGCGAAATAATTTTTTTAAAAAATAATACAAAAGTTCACTAATTGATTTTTATATGCCACCTTATTGGCCTACGATTGGCAGCCACCAACCCCACACACACACACACACACACACACATATATATACCCAATTTGTTATAAATAGAAGAGTGTATTGGTTTGCATCTCTCAAATTCTAGGGTTATATTTATCTTTAAAATAATTGTAGATCACAGTAGAAGGTAATATATGTATATATTTTGTAGTATTTTTTTTAAAAAAAAAATTTTAATTAGGTAACAAAAATTATGTTATGTTATAAAAAGTAAAAACTAGCTGTAATTATTGATTGTTTTAATATTGAGCTGAAACTAATAATATGAAAATACAAAAATTTTACCACATCTAACATAATGAATGAGAAGATGTTTAAGAAATATAAAATTATTTTTTTCTCATATTTGGTATAAAAAATCAAAAAGATTTTGAATTGATTCCAAGGGTTACCGAGCAAACACGTGAATTTAATTGATTAGTTGATTTAATTATTAATGTACATCATGGACTATATTTTATTATTACATTATTATATCATGGACTATATTTTATTGTTCCATTATTATTATAAGTTAAATAAACAATTTGGTTGGCAAGTAGTCTTGTAGAAATTCAACGGCAGCTTGAGAAAATGATTACAGTCATTAATCACATGGCTGATTTGCTAATTATTAAGAGAGTTATTGTAATATACGCCCTATCTTTTAGGAAATGAAATGAGTAAATATTTTCTAAATTTTAAAAATATATTAAATATTTTTGTAATTTTAATTAATTTTATATTAATTTTATTATACTTTCTTAAAAAAATTATTTAATATGAAATTAACATAAATAAAAGACATATTATATCTATTACAAATAAAAATAAAAGTACGTATGATTTTTCTTAAACCTTCTATATAAATATTATATCAAACTTTATCAATTGAATAATTTTTTCAAAAAATATGATATATTTAAATCATATAAGTAAATTGATCTATATTCATTGATGCAAAAAAAAAAAAAAAAAAAATAGTGATTAGATTGATGATTAAATATAACTCTTGATCAAAAGCAGTGATTAAATTGACAATAAAGAAGAATTCTAGGAATGGACCCAAAGCCAAAGCTAAGGGGTTATATTACAATATTTCTATAAGAAAGAATAACAATAAATCAACCCAGACGACATTGTATAATGACAAGGATTTGACGCATAAGATACAGGATCTGGAACCTAATAATTTACATACAATCGAGTATCAATTTCCAAAAATAAATAAATTTTTTGAGTAAAGTTTAGCCAAGAAGGAAAGCAATTTATTACCCAATACTTTCAGAAGTAACGTAAAGGTAAATTAAAATTCTCCAACTAAAATATAAAAATGGTCGTTAAAGATAATTTGACATTATTAAAGTTAATATGGGAAAGAAATGATATGTTATAAGTATAAAATCTAATTTTGTTTCAAACAATATAAATGAGAATTGAGAAAATGTTTTGAATATAGTTAAATAAAATTCAAATTGATTTTACGTTTTTTCTTTTAATTTATGGAGAATTTTTAACCGTAACCTACTTTTAAAACTAATTTTTTAAAATAACCACTATGATTAATTAAAAGCAAACGGGACGGACGTGTGCGTGTTTAATCTAATCCAAAACATCTTTATGTTAATAATGAAACTATCCTCATTTTTGACAATTGATGAATTAAAGAGGGAGACAAACATCACTTTCTTGGCCAACTCCAAACGCACCAACAATAAATAAAAAGTGTTGGTGGGGTTGACACCATGAACTCAGGATCTCAGCAGAAATCATGAGAAATTCCTGTGAATTGGAGGCGGATAAGGTTAGTCAACTAAACATTATTATCACTTTGATAACGGACTAGTCTTGAGAACTCAGAACTAACTTTAGTAAGAAAGAGCGGCGAACACTCAAGACTAGAAAACTGGTGGGTGCACCCTAATTGGGCTGTTTTAACTTCTAGCGTGGGCAAAAACAGAAGAAATGAATATAGATTAAGAAATAAGAGAGAACGGTATTTGATAATGATTACAACACCATATTAAACACTAAATTTACTGAATTTTAACAGCAGGTTTATACGTCAAAAGAGTTGCAGTATCTACATATCCAACAACCGAGCAAGTTACAGGCACATATATACACAAGGTGAAATAATTACGCCAAGGGTTCTCCGTTGATTTCTGCCTCGGCCATCTCTTCATCATCACTCTCATCCTCTCCTTCATAGAGCCACTCTTCAAGTTCATCCACCTCACCATAGTCGTGCATGTACATACTGTCAGAGTTATCCCACTGGTCAACCCCCAGTTCCTCACCACGGCATGCCACATTCAAGAATGGTCTACTTCTAGCTAAAGCATCTACAATATCTCTATTAACACTACCTGTCACTCCCAACCATCTTAATTTCGGAAAGTAAGGTTTCTTTAACCACCGGAATGCAAGAGGTGTAATGCCACCACATTTATACAGATCCAACAACCTTAAGCTACTTCCATACCATCTGTCATCATCAACCTGCATTGAGGCTAATGCGATAATGGATGTGTCACCTATTAGCGGACATTGTCGGACTCGAAGTTCAGAAATTGGTACCCGACTTTTTGCAAGAGTCAAAATTCCACTATCAGAGAGATTGGGAAGATTTGATAGGTCCAATTCTTGCAGTTGCAGTTTAGAAGAGCCATCAAACAGAACAGAGATGCATTTGTCTGTAAGTCTCTTGCACCCTCTGAGAGACAATGTGACTAATGAAGATATGATTCCGTGTCTTAAATACGACATACCAGCATCACTTATATCAGACCCATCCAATAATAGAATTTTCAGTTGAGGAAGAGAGCTTATTGCCCGTAGGGCTTCATCCCCAAGGTTCTTGCAGTCTCTCAAGTCAAGAACTTTCAGGCCTGCATTCGACACCAAACTTTTGATGGCATTGTTGGTTACAAGATTACACCATCTCAAGCAAACGTGCGTTAAGGAAAGGGAAGTCGCAGAGATGTCATGGAAAACCAGATCAGTTAACTGAGTTCCATGAGACACCCTAAGCTTGCATAGGTTTGAGCATGAATGCAATATTGTTTTGAAACCCGTATCTGTAACACGGCAGAATCCACCAAGACAAATACTTTCCATGTTTGCACACTTGTCAGCCATTAACAGAATGCCAAGATCATTAACTCTCCTAAAATATGTAACAAGGAACTCCTGGCTCCTGATGAGTGAAAGGTGTTTCAATTTCCCATGATGATTAATCTGTTGAAGACCGGAGTTGGTGAGGTCAAATGTAATTCTTGGTTCTATGAGGGGTGCGTCTCGAAGATCCAAATGGGTCAAGGAGAGAAGTCCTTGTGATATAGTGCCAACCATAGCGTCAGTGATATAGTCTACTGAAAGGCACAATTTCTGAATACTGGGCAATATGGACGGTCGAATCCGATTTGACAATTGATGGGGCTCGACATTTGGGCTAAGCAATTCAGTCACCATAACAGAAGATATGTAGCCAATCTCAAGAGAAGTGAGTTTCTCTGAAGCTAAAGCCCACACTCGAGCAAAATTATGACGAAGAAATAGTGAAATGTCAAACATTAGGACCAATGCCTATCAAAACAATCAAAATAAACATTAGATGACATGTACAAGAATGTCAGAGAAATTTTATGCACAAAATGTAGTTTGAGAAATAAAAATAAAGTATCTAGCACAAAATAAATTGAAAACATCAGCCACAAGGAGTACCGGGAAACTTCAGCATGTGTATAATAAATTAGCAAGTACAGGTCGAGGTATGACCTATCACTCAATTGACCATACTTTTAATCATTTCCATTACTTCAAGTATATTAATTTAAACAAGCTTTGGAAATTAAATGGGCTCAAAATGCAATAGTGTAATCAAAATAATCTTCAACATTATAATTCAGGAAGTCTTCGAATGAAATTGTCCATGATCGATGTAAATGAACAAAGTTGCTTCATGTTAAATGTCTACTTTTCTCCGGTAACTAATTGAATAAGTTTAAATAACATTTAGTGAAGAAGAATTTTTGTTCCCTACAAGCATATTTCACTTCCACAAGTTGATCTGCCCATATAGTTTCTTTCATTATGTCAGAGATACCAAATAATCAGAACTGATAAAAAAGCGGAGTCATGACACTAAAGCATTAAATTAACAATGTCCAAAAATTAGGCAGCTCATTCAATATTCTCTCATTTAATCTCTGTACCATAATAAATACATGGTGCTATAGCACTCATCAATGTTTAGACATATAAATTTCAAGAATTGTGAGTCAAAAATGAATAATTTATGGAATGCTAACACATCTCTCCATCACAAAACTCACCTAAGTGCTACTCAATGCAATGGCGTTCTAATTATTACATAAAAACCATGAAGTTCAGCAGTGGCCTTATTATGAGTCCTATGGCTAATTCATTGCAACAGGGAGCTAGTTCTATGTTGCGTGTAAACCATAACAGCTGCTGTTAAAGTATAAGCATTTCTACTGTAGACAGCAAAATTTGCTTCATTTGAGATGTGTTCAACGTGAATATCAACTGATAAAGCCAACAATAAAACCACAATAAATGACTCTAATATCAACTGATACATATCAAATATCAATCCAAATGTTTCCTTCATACCCATTCATTCTTTTATTAATTATTTTGAAAACTATGCCTTACTTCTAATTGAGGGCAGCCATTGAGCAACTCCTCCAAATCAGAAATATGAATAGACCGTCCCCTTTTTTCGGCAACCGAACCCAAGTACAGGGACCTGAAGGAAAGTGTACATAGAATCCAATAACAACATCGCTAAGAAGAACTTACAAGCAAAAAGCAGTAGACATTCCACCATAAACATAAGTACATAACAGTGATATGTTCTCAATTACACTGCTATTATATCATACAATTGGGCTTGTAAAAGCAAAACTAGACACATAGAGAGAGTATTACCTTAGATCCTTGCATTGCCCTCCAATCTCAGAAAGCAATTTCCCACTAAAATCCGCACAATTATGTAGACAAAGCTCTTGCAATGAAGGCCGAAGCATAAGCTCAATAGATGAATCATCAAGCTTGCCACAATCTACCTTTAGACTCCTAAGGTAAGGATTTGGTGGTAACAAAGGCCTGATAATTTCCATTGACGGCGCAATATCCTTCAACATAAACCCACTAACCAAAATTACGTCCACTTTCTTAAATTTAATAAAGTAACACAAAGAACCAAACACAACACAATTCTAACACAAAAGTACTACTAACCAAGCTTTAGACACTCAAACTTTGACTCTCTTTTCATTTGCTCTTCAATTTTTTTATTACCAGCTACACAAACTTTGGATTTTCTCAGTTCCATTTGTAACAAATCAAAATCAAAATCAACAAAACGAGAACAACCCAGATAGGTAATAAGCAAGAGCAACTTACAAGAAGATTAAAATTGGTAAGAAAGGATAGGATCTGAGAAACGCAAGTCCTGAAAGTAGTGCAAGTAGCAGCAACGGAGCAGATCGAAGCCACGTCCAGTTTGGTCATTATGGTACACAAAAGAGCCCCAGGAAGGCGATCCAGGTTCTTGCCGCTGCTTTCGCTGGTAGCCATGTCCGTGTCTTTTGCTTCCTTACCTTTCCTTTTCTCTCTTCTCGCTTGATCTGTTAATTATGTACTATGTATTATGATTGAAGCGAGAAGCTTTCGGCAACTTCGGGATGCCGATGACACTCGATGCGGGATAATAACATGGAGATCCGCACACTTTTAATGTTTTACATATAGGAATATAGTTTTTATACTTGTGTCAAACAGGTCCTTAAATGTAAATAACCTCTATTCAGTAACTGAAATACCCTCATGTTAAGTTATATACTGGTTACGATGTTGTTTAAAATTCAAAAATATGATGGTTGTCTGGTTATTTCTCTATGATTTCGGCCTTGATAAAAACAGATAAACCATACCCTTATTTCTGAAGGCGTAAAAGAGGATACTACGAACTGGGATGTTATTTCTTCAGATCTAAACGGTTAACTGCATTTGCGGTTAACTTGTCTTCTACTTTTAGTTTATGTTCTGTCAATTTGTCTAATGGGCTTGTTACCCCATTAATTCGCGTCTATCAAGGCCCAAAACTGTCCCATTTAAACTACAGCTCTTACCTTATTTATTTACGTTGATTTTTATTATTCTATTTTTCGTATGCACGAATTTTGACTTTGCTCATTAGAAGCAATATCAGCGCTTTTTTTTTTTTTTTTTTAATGTTTAAATTCAACGAGAATTAATCAGCACAAAAAGCTCACCACGAAGCCATCAGAATGCATGGCGAAAACAATTCATAAATAGCATCAGCAGATGCCGGGTGTCCTGTTTTAATTAAGAAACAAGAACATAACAGAACAATCCTAACTTCATTGTAGGTTTATTCTTTTTCCCACGTAATGATAACTCTATAAGCGACAGAACTTACAAGGTAGACAGTACTGCTAACAACACACGATCAAGACCAAATACAAATCCCGGAGTTTCTAACTTCCATGGAAGACTAACCTGTACCAGCCAGCAAGTAATAATTGACTCAAATCCTGTACTGTGTATCAAATTGTGAGATAATTTCACTACATTTTAACACAACAGAAAACCATTCATGAATTTGTTTCACCAACGCTAAATCCATCAGCTTGATGCACCAATAGAAAATCCTCTATCCGCAGCATAATCGACAAAGCTATAAAGGGGCGCCACCTTCTCACCGTACTTCTCAAACCCATGCAATTCCTTCTTAGCCTTCTCTCTGAGTTCCTTGGCTACTTCCATAGCCCTCTCAACCCCATAGACAGCTACGTAACTCTTCCCCTTCTTTTTCTTCTTCCCTTCATCTTCCGGAATCTCTGCTTTTGCTTCTAATATATCATTAACCACTTGGTACAGTACCCCAACAGCTCTTCCATATCTCCTCAACCTCCGTATCTCATCATCTTCTGCACCAGCCAACAGTCCTCCACACACTGCTGAACACTCACCCATTTCACCGTATTTTTTCTCTTGAACGAATCTAACCTGGTTGGCGCCACCCTCGAGGTCAAGGAACTGCCCTGCAGCCATGCCAGTGGATCCCACAGCGCGAGCGATCTCAGCAATCACACGAAGAATGCGGTCCTCAGGCACCAGATCTGAGGGCGTGTGGGACACAATGTGTTGGAAACCAAGGGGGAAGAGTGCATCCCCTGCAAGAATAGCAATGTCAACACCATAGACTGTGTGGTTTGAGGGCTGGCCTCGGCGTGACAGGTCATCATCCATGCAGGGAAGATCATCATGAATCAATGAAGCAGCATGGACCTATTAGAAGAAGAGGATAACGAGTTAAAGTACTCACAGCTCCAACGTAATTTCATTCTCAAAGCTTATCCAACATAAACATTTCATTGAAATATAATAATTTTCAGTTAACATCTTGATATTAGTGGTATCAAGACCCAAAGCAAATTGTGCCGGCAAAGGCAGCAGAATAACTTTTAAAAATCCTAAGCAAACAATTTTCTTCGGCTACACGAGATTGAGCCTTGAAACTGTTTCAAATTCACCACAATAAGTCAAAATCCAATTTCACATTTTGATTGCTTGTAACCCAAAACGTATCTTATACCAAGAGTACTAGAAACCTAGCACTCCAATTAGAACAAGCTTTTTAAATCCTTCTTTAAAAGTTCTTACTTTTCCAAATCTAAGCATAAAACTGGGAATCATCTTCAATTACATCAAGAATCTTATGCCTAATCATGCAATTATTTTAATGGAAAACAAAGCTAATTGCCTAAAAGAACAAAAGCATAAACTTCATCAAAAACACAAAACAGATTCTTCATCCAATTACAAACAATCAACCTAAAAGGACCAAAAAAAAAAAAGTCAACTCAAACTCTAGTTTCAAATTTTGTACCATAATTATCAAAAACAGAAAAAAAGAAACAAAAGGCAAACAAACCATTTCAAGAGCACAAGCTGTAGGAAATGCTGCAAGCCGACTACCGCCAAAGAGTTCACAAGCCGCCACACACATAACAGGCGGAGCCCGCTTGGCGCCCTTGGCCAAGACGGAATACCGCATGGCTTCATAAATCTGTTCTGGGTACTTAATCGGAACAGCCTTTTCCAAATCATTATCGATTTCTGCAATAAGTGTAGTCCAATAGGTCTTGAGATCGAACTGGGTCAAGTTTAACTGGTTTGCAGAGACTGATAAAGACGAACAACGAACTGGGAATTTTCTGGGAAGGTATAAACATGGCGGCTTTGCAGATATCACGGATGAAAAGATCATTTTTTTTCTTATTCCTGTTTTCTGTTTGGCTTCTCTATTTGTTTCTCAAGACTAGAGATTGGAACTTTTATCTATCTACAAATTGTTTGAGATTTCTCCGTATGGCGACTGAGCCTCAAAAGTGGAAATACATTTATATATAAAACACGTGGAATACGTGGGGCCCACTGTGTTTCTCGGTATCTTGAGTATCTGTCGTTTTGTGATTAGTTGATGGACATCACAGCCCAACATATTGGACTTCCACTTTATTTCTATATTTTATTTTTTAATTCTCTCGTCACGGAAGACTAATTAAGTTGTTCGGTGAGTATATAAACAATAGTCCGTTTTATAAAATATTAAATTAGAAATATAATTACTTAAAATACATATTTTATAGATGCGTATCAAATTTAATTATTATTAGATTAATACTTTCTTGTAGCTTTGCGTTCCAAAATCGAAGGCTATCATATCATATCAAAGTCAAAAATTGTGAACATCCGATGTTAAATTAATATGTACAAATTAAAGCAACCCACATATACAAAATGTGTTTGTGAGTAGCAAATCAATTAAGGATCGATGATACGAAGAGCTAGCAAATTAATTGATCAAAATAACAATAAAAGAAAAGCAATACTATTGTTAGATTATTGAAGGAATAAATTACAACAAAAAATTAACTTTTATTTCAAAATTAAGTATATGAAAGACTTTGTAATGTATAGCTATATATATGTAGCTAGATATTCCAAGGAAATTAAAAGCTTCAAGTTATATATATATATGCGTGCTTCTTGGAAGCCGCTTCATTAATGATTATTATTCTAATTAAGGAAGACAGAAATTGTATTGTGTTAAGGTAATTAAGAGAGTAGTGGTAGAAGAAACAAGAACACAGGCGATAACGAAAGGAGAAGGCGAAGGAAAACTCGTCGCATGCAGCAGAAACTGAAGATTGGCAACAGTCGAATGTTCCATTGCGCATATGCAAATTTATGAAAAACTTGATTAATTGATTAGAAGCACTCCATGAAAATTTCCTGGGTGAGAAACTTAAGCATGCATGCATGCATGCGCAGCAGCTATCATTGAAAGGCAGCGCTTGCGTTGATGGGGGCTCGACCGATGTCAACAGCTAGCTACCTCCAGCTTTTTGCAGAATACACACACACACACACACACACACACACACATATATATATATATATATATATGTCAACTTCTGCAGCTTATGCATTTCCTCCTCCTCCTCCTTCTTCTTCCGTTATCGCCCGTCTTCTTGTTTCTTCCATCTCTCCCTCACATGTACATTAACACAATTCCATATCTGTGTTCCTGAAGAGTTTAGGTTGCAGATCAGTTGTTTATTTATAGTAGTAGTCCAGAAATTAATATCCTAGGTTATATATAACATCTCGTTATTTATTTATTTTTTCAATTTATAACACCTGGAAGTGGTGAAAGTTATGTTCACAATATATTTTAGTCA
Source organism: Azadirachta indica (assembly GCA_022749755.1). Taxonomy (NCBI): domain Eukaryota; kingdom Viridiplantae; phylum Streptophyta; class Magnoliopsida; order Sapindales; family Meliaceae; genus Azadirachta; species Azadirachta indica. The sequence goes on from CM040444.1 coordinate 17,395,471, forward strand.
TATTTACTAATTTCAATAACATATGATTCTCTCACAATAAAATTTATATAAGACGTACATAATTAAAAATTATGAATTTTATTAATTATAATTAATGGCAATTCAAATGAAAAAAATACAAAATTTTTTGACTGGCATTACTAAAATTTTCTCAGTACTCTTGAATTGATGTTTCAAGTTCTAAAGAGATTGGTAATTTTAAAACCTGAGGTAGACAAAAATTAATATATTGCTTTTGATTATATGTAGTAGATTAGACTGGCAAATGATTTGACTAATTATCATAATAATTAATGTTTTTTGAAAAGGTAATCTACATACATACATACATACATTCATATATTAGATATACACACACACAAAAGAGAGCCTTTGATCTGACTGATCATCAAAACGATGACTAGTTTTTTTTTGGAAAGAAAATAATTTTTGTCGTTTTCATTTATAATTGGTGTTTCAAGTAACATGTATCAATGTGTAGTGTTTCCTTTCTTTCATTGCATCAACTTTACATTTATGTATAAAACAGTTGCAACTTATTTCCTTAAAAAATTGTTAGCATATATATTTTCAGTATTGGGTTGGGTTTCTTCTATTTGGAGCTGGCCCAAATTTTCACTTCAATAGTAACTAAACTCAATTAACTTAAAGATATTTTAATCTTTTTCCAAATAAGATTTAGTATTTTTTTTGCTGCAATATATATATATATATACACGTGAGTTAAGAAGAGAGAGGTGGATACTATTCACTGTCTAGAGAGAAAGAGGCGGCACTGTTCATCGCCAAGAGAGAGAAAGTACTGTTCATCATCTAGAGAGAGAAATTACTGTTCATTGTATAGAGGCGGCACTGTTTATCGTTTAGAGAGAGAGGCGGTTACTGTTCATCATCTAGAGAGAGGCAAAACAGTAAACTTGGGACAGTTTTGATCAAGTGGCTAATCGGAGATCAATTCGTGGTCTGATTGAGCTGAAATTTTACCAACAGCTTCCTAGTTCAGAGTAATAAATTCTGAATGGTGGAGATCAGATTTAGTGTTTCTTTTCTCCAGATTTCGTGGTTGAAAGTTAGGCCATCATTATGTGATGTTTTTCTTGAACTCTCTCTAATTTCTTTGTGAAACTTGATTGTTTGCCAAGATTGTGTGATCTTGAAAATATTGTGGATGTGTACCTCTAGTTCTAATTAGAGAGAAATTGTGTATTCCCATTATTTAATTATAATAGAGTTTTTTTGGGTGGATTACGGTCCCGTAGTTTTTACTCCTCACATTATTTTGTTGATGATGTGGTTGCGTTATTTTGTTGATGATGTGGTTGCTATCCAAGAATTGATTTTATGTCAAAGATTGTTACTGTATTTGTTTGTTTCCTAGTAGGTTCATACAAGAGGGGATAAGGTAATTATTGTGCTTCCACAAATTAGTTTATATTAGTTTATCCTAATATTCAGGACTCGTGAAAAAACATTGCATGTGTTAATAATATTAATTATTATTTAATGAGTTAAAGAAAATATTATGATGTTGACAATGGATACACAACATCAACATTTAACTCATTATCAGAAAGGTCATTGATGTTTTCGGCTTTTTATTTTTTAATAAAAATAAAATATTTTCGTTAATGTTGTTTTTAATTGATGTTGTATTGAAAAAATCCTGCCTGGCCAATAGCATAATCCCATTCCTTCAAGTTTCTCTCTTTGCCAATGTTAGTACGAGCCATCATCACCCTATGTCTAGGAGTCAACCTCACTGAATTGTTTGAAATGTCTTCTACTTTCTCTTCTTCAATTATTGCTTCAACAATTGTCACCTTCCCCTTTTCCTTTGGAATTGCTTTTCTACATGTCTTCAGGATTTTGATATATACATTCATCGTCTCCCCAGTCATGCAAAACCCTCTGTAATTCATTAAATTTTGGTTAATCAGATACATTTTTCAACTATAATTTTTTATATAGAGAACATTAATTAAAAAATACAAAAAATTTGCCCAATTCTCTCTGAAATCATTAAAAAGTATCAATTTGTTATTTTATTTATAAGAAGATCGATGCAGACATTTAAACATGAGAAGTGTTAGTGAAACAATCAAATATACCAACCTTGAGGAAAATAGCATCAGCCTCGGGAACACTAGCAAACATGTTCAACTTCATAGTGCTTGTCTGCAACAATGACAACATGGGGAAGATCAAAGTTGATACCTTTAATCCAAGGAAAAGCCTTAAGCATTATGCTTAAAGCAGTCCCGTACGTCATCACCGCCGACATCCACCAGAGTTAATTCAACTCCATCAAACACATCAGAACAGCTTTCAATGGTCGCACGCACTGCAGTTGTAGCAGAACAAGCCATGGCATCACTGGATAGCTTGTTCATGTACTCTTAATATATATGTCATTTTAGGTGAAATTAAGTATGCATATTATTTTGGGCGTAGCTTTCTTCTAGAATTCTGTGTGTACTAGTACCATCTCTTTAATGGAATATGGACAAAGAACTTGCTTGCCGCATGGGCCTTGAAAACTGTGAGTGAATTAATTATAACTGTACATGCATGGATGGAGATGATGAGATGGTGAAAGCAAGCGAAGGGAAAATGTTGGAAATAATTTGATGATATTGAAATGTTTGTGTTTGCTCTAAGCCTCTAAGCCTCTAAGCCTCTAAGCCTCTAACAGTAACAGATCAGTGGCTGTGGCTCCTCAGGATTTTCGCGTGCAATCCCATTCAGATCGATATAAAATTAAATTAAGCTATATATTTATTCTTGTTAGGGATGTGTGTTAGCTAGCTGTTGTATGAAATAGAAAGAACTTTGAATAGGATTAATTGTTCCTATTCATTATGCTATGTATATATATATGTATCAAATATATCAAAGGCAGCTTGAACAATATTATATTAGACAACCTAATAGAGTAATTCCGTTATCTTTTATTCGTTAATAAATGATTAACTATCCAAATTAATATAGATCGACCGCCAACCACAATTAAGTAAGACTACTATAAATATGATAATGACTTGAAAGGATCATATTCCAAGAAATGTCGTTCACCAAATGATATATACATAATAACTCTCTCACATGGCCTTAAATATTATTTTTCATAAAATTCATATTCGTAATAAGTAGTAAATATATTGTTATATATTTTATTTTTCTTGTTGAATCATCGTTATCACATTCGACCTAACTACTTTTGTCTTTCCATTAAATGCTTCATCTAACAATTTTTTTCTTTTTTGAGAAAAGATTTTCATCCTGACAATTTAATACAATAAATATGGCTTCAAAAATTAGTAAATTATATAATTTTTTCATGTAAATTTTCTTCTATATAAAGTTCTTTTCATCGTAATAAAGTTTTCTTTTTTGGTCATTTTAGAATACTTGATAAATCAATCAATATATTTTAGTACTTCAAAAGATAATTAAAATTGTATGAAAAATATAGAATTTAATTATGTTGTGGTAGGGCATTATAAAATTTTTAAATTAATAAGAAATAATGACTATTATTTATAGTTTTGAATTTTTTAAAACCAGCATCCACTTTAATTAATACTTTATCTTGTTGTATACATCCAATTCTTCTTTCATTTGTTTTACATTTTCAAACAAATTTAAAGTCTAGCAATTGACAACATCATAAATCTTGTACCAACAGTTCAAAATAATTCATCCGAAGTACCGTAGACATCATAAATAAACATCATTATCTACTAGTGTTATAAATGCAGTGTGATTTATCACCATCAACCATATATATATATATATATATATATATAAAATACATATCCAAACCGACGAGGCTCAACTTTGAAATCATCACCGACGTCAAATTATATACAGCCGTCCATTTTAGTTAATTTCCTTTGAAGAATAATAAAAGAAAGAAAAAAAGAAAAATAAAAGACTGAATGAAACCAACTCATATTTTTCATGTACATTGAATATTACCTACCTATATATCTCGAATTAAATTTATATCACTTTCATCCCTGTAACGGTATCCATTGAAATAATATTTAACTTAAAAATTTGACATATTATCAGTGCGAACATAAATTTAATCTCATGGTTTTGGATTCAAATTTTCTTAATACATGTCTCCTAAATGTATTTTGGATGGTTTAGAGCACGTGAACGCTCACAGACCATTTTAGTTCAACTCATAATAGCGAACAAAAATTTAGTGTTTAGTGATCAAGATTTCTCACTCTTATCTAATTTTTTTTTTTTTAAAAATTCTCCAAACACAATAAATAAAATTCATTTTAATGAAATTCGGTTTGCATATAAAGAGAAATAATAAATAATTTAAATAGAAATGTTTGGTATCAATAAACCATAAACAGTGTTATAACATTCTTCTAAATAATCATAAATTATATATTTGTTTTCCCTGTTGCACTGAATTTACGTTTATAATGCTTGTCAATTTAAAGCATTTTTTTTTTTTGGTTGAAATGCACTTTAGAGTATTGGATATCTATTTAATTATGTACATTAGGTGTATGCATATATCATATTTAAATAATTATTTTATGTCGAAAGTTAAATATTAGAACTATGATTAATTTGACGTGAAATCCTTTTTCAATGTTTAGGGGTGACTAATCTTTTTATCTTTTATTGATTATATTGTTGTGTTTAATGGATGTTTCAACTAAGATGTATGATGCATCCCTTCACTTGGATCAATTTTACATTTATAAAATGTGAAATTGACCATTAACTTGAATAAAAAATTAATATCCATAATTCGTGTATTGAAACATCATAATGCAAGATAATAGAAAAATTTTGTAAATATAATTCAGCCTTAAACACAAACTTAACCAAGATGATAACAAAAGTCAAAACATAATATATATATATATATTTATATATATATATGATGCAAAATTAATGTAAAAGCACAGGTAACAAACTAACATTTTGATCACGCAGCTGAATGTTCATTAATCACAATTAGACCAAATCTCAGAAATCAATGAAAATTTCTAGTACGAAGATTAAGGAAAGGCCTCAATAAGGGATTGAACTGCATGAATGGGTTTAATGTTATATCTGCTAAAGCCTGATTGTCGAAGAATGTAATCCCATTCTTTCAAGGTTCTCTCTTTGCCTTCGCCAGTGTGAGCCATCATCACCATGTCTAGCATCAATCCCACTGACTTGAACTTATTGTCTCCTTCGTCTTCTTCAACAATCGCTTCAAAAATTAACACTTTCCCCTTCTCCTTTGAAATTGCTTCTCTACATTTCTTCAGGATTTGGATGCATTCATCGTCTCCCCAATCATGCAAAACCCACTACATAAAAATTCACAAACTTTATTTGTTAATTAATTAACCAAGCTATATATTGACATATAAATTTGAAATTGCTTCTCTACATTTCTTCAGGATTTGGATGTATTCATCGTCTCCCCAATCATACAAAACCCGCGACATAAAAAATTCACAAAATTTATTTCTTAATTAATTAACCTAGCTATATATTGACATATTATTTATATATATATCTCCATAAATTGTACAATATAAAATATTCTTTTTAAACTAATATTTCTCTTCCAAAGACCACGTTCCCATTTTAAAAAGTAATTTTGTCGCAAATCAAAGTATTGTTTCTTTCTTTCTTTTTCTTCTTTTGCCAAAAGCACCCATTAATTTGCACTAAATAAATGTCTTACTTTGAACTGCTTTTAGTAGTTGAAAAAAAAAAAAATAACCCACCTTGATGAGAGCAGCATCAGCCTGGGGAACACAGTGGAACATGTCACCTCCCACATACTCAACTCCATGGAACTTCTCTGCAACTTTCACAACGTGAGGAAGATCAAAGTTGATGCCTCGAATCCAAGGAAAAGCCTTAACCAAAATGCTCAGGGTTGTCCCGTCGCCCCCGCCAACATCCACCAGAGTTGCAACTCCATTAAAAACCTCAGGACAACCATTAACAATCGCAGGCACTGCAACTCTAGCATTGCAAGCCATTGCATCATTGATAAGCTTGTTGTGACCTTCATCCGCCGCTGCAAATCCCCACACATCCTTGCCGTGAGCTGTGTCAAACGCCGACGTCCCGTTGGCTAAAACACGAGTGCTCAGACAGTGCCATGGAGCCAGCATCACTTGGCTGCTCTCAAGCAAGATAAAAGCAGCCATGCTGTTTTCTTCATGTCTCATTAAACGGCGAGATAGCGGCGTTTGTTGGTAGGCTATGAGGCCTTGGGCACTGGGTTTCTCTTTGAAAAACCTGAGGTGAACAAGGAATCTCATTATGCGATGAAGATGAGGCGGAGCACAGTTAAGAGTTGAAGATAGCTCAGAGATAGTCATGGAGCTTCCATGGTTTTCAATGGCTTCGGCTATGCCAAGTTCTATAGCACATTTCACTACCGCCATGTTGACAAATCCAAATACATAATTCCATATTTCAACTTCGGCTTCTTCCTCCGTTATCTCCTCTCTCTTTTTCTCTTCCATCTCTCTGATATCTTAACAAGCTAATTAATATTCTGTATTATACGTTTGTGAAAATTCATACGGGTGAAACTATTTATAACAATAAGATAAGAAGGGAATATCGTTTTCACTTGGATTCGATAAGATTTGGTGAATCGATTAAATTATATTTTCTTAAATTAATCTTTCAATTAAAATATTGCAAATCAATCTCCTAATTGAATCGCATGCTATCATATTTGTTTCTGTATGAGAGATTATGATTGATTTTACAGGTACTTCGTGTTAATCATGTGATTAATTGCTACCCGACAAGTTGCCTAATTTCTTTTTTTATTTTCTGTATTTATTTATTTCTTCGACATGCCAACGGCCAATATTAGTTAGGCTGGCAACCAACTCTGCCTATTGCCAATTCATTCGTTTGCCCTTAATGGGCGATACGTCGTTTTATATTGTTTTTTTCATTTATTTATAATTTTTAGGGACATCTATTTGCTTATTGTGTGAACAGTTATTTCACACGTAATTCTTTCATTTGCTGACGCGTGTGATTTCAACTGTTTACTGATAGGAATGTTTCATTGGATAGTACACTATTGTGGTAGCCGGTGGGGTCCAGACACCTAATGTTTTGTAAAATTAAGAAAAAAGAAAATAATAATGGGGTATAGTGAATTATTGCTGGCTGAAACCAAAAGACAAGTGGGTTTGGATATTTGATGATGTTTACCTTAAATTTCCATTTTGAGTAAATATAAAATCTTAACAATTATATTAGATAGGAAAAAAAGCTTGCATATTCTTCTTTACTCTTTTTTCTTTTTCCTTTTAACTATTTCTTGTCTTTGGCCTACAGAAATTGCCATTATTGATACAATATATACTAATATTTTCTCATCACTTAACCGAACCTCCTCCTCGGCACCAATCAGAATAGGTAAGACCTGTAATTGACGAAGGATAAGCCTCCATAATTTATTTGTAATTGTAGGGACATTTATTTGTTCTTTTGTGAATAGTTATCTCAACACTTGATTCTTTCATTTGCAGCATTATGTGATTTCTACTGTTTACTAATAGGAGTTTTTCAATATTGGATAGTACAATAATGTGGTACGTGGCCGGTGGGATCCATCTCACCTAATCATTTTGGGAAAAGAATAAAGGGGTTGATCAATGATATATAGTGAATTCTGCTGGCTTGAGTCACAGAACAAATGGGGTTAGGTATTTGCTTATGTTCAACTTTAATTTCCGTTTTGAGTAATATAAAATCTTAAAAATTAAATGTAAAAAGTTGCATATATTGATCTTCTTTAATCCTTTTCTTTTACCTTATATTTTTTCATGTCTCCTATAATATATATATATATATATATATATAACTAAGATTTTCTTAATTACTTAAACCAGGCCTCGGGACTAAACGGAATATGAAAGACTTGAAATTGATATTAAGGATAAGCCTCAATAACAGATTGAAGTGCATGATTGGGTTTGCCATTGCATATACTAAAACCTGTCTGCTGAAGAATAGATTCCAATTCCTTGAATGCTGTGAAAATTATTTAGGCCGAAGCCTGAAGCCCCCTAATTATTTACTTTCACTCATTTGAATTTTTCTTGAGCATTAAGTATCATACATTATCCTTTATTAATATTTGGACAGAAACGAATCAGATATTGTTGTTTGGACCGATGCAATGCAATTGCCACTTGCAGAAATAATATTCGTAATAAATTATGTCTATTAGGTGCCCCACATACATTGATTAACTATTTTTTTTGTGCGTATTTATTTATCAGTGGATTTGGCTCCAATTTCCAATAATACTAACATCCGTAGCCATACGTTACATACAGCTGCAAAAAAATGGGTTGCAGCATCTCGCAGTGTGGTAGATAAGAATAAAAGGGTTGATCAATGATGTCTATTGAATTCTTGCTGGCTTGAGTCACAGAACAAATGGCGTTAGGTATTTGATGATGTTCAACTTTAATTTCCGTTTTGAGTAATATAAAATCTTAAAAATTAAATGGAAAAAGTTGTATATATTGATCTTCTTTAATCTTTTTCCTTTTCCTTATATTATTTCATGTCTCCTATATATATATATATATATATATATATATATATATATATATGACTAAGATTTTCTTAATTACTTAAACCAGACCTCGGGACTAAACGGAATATGAAAGACTTGCAACTGATATTAAGGTTAAGCCTCAATAACAGATTACAGATTGAAGTGCATGAATGGGTTTGCCATTGCATATACTAAAACCTGCCTGCCAAAGAATGTATTCTAATTCCTTCAATGTTCTCTCTTTTCCTTTACTAGTGAGAGCCATTATCACCATGTCTTGCATTAATTTAACATATTTGAACTTATCTCCTTCATCTTCTTCTCTTTCTTCAATAATTGATTCAACAATTATCATCTTGATCCCTTGGTCTTTTGGAATAGCTGCTCTCCATTTTTTCAAGATCTGGATGCATTCATCAATCATGCAAAATTGACTATAGTGCAATTAATAAAAATACTTATGTTAACAAGATGATTAATGACTTAATTTAATTAATGCCAAAAACAAAACAAATACTACTAACCTTGAGGAAATAGCATCTACCTTTGGAACACTCTCAAACATGTCGCTTCAAACATGTCGCCTCCATCATGCTCTACTCCATTGAACTTCTCTACAACATTCACAACGTGAGGAAGATCAAAGTTGATGCCTTTAGTCCGAGGAAAAGCCTTAACAAGCATGCTTACAGTAGTTCCATTGCCTCCGCCGACATCCACCAGAGTTTCAACCCCATCAAACACCTCAGGATAATTTTCAATGATTGCAGACACTGCAATTTTAGCAATGCAAGCCATGGAATCATTAAAGAGCTTGTTTTGAGATTCATCTAACGCTGTGGAGTTCCTTATATCCTTGCCATTAGCAGTCTTGAATGCCAATGTTCCATTGGCGAGAACATGATCACTTAAACTCTGACCAAGATGCAATTTACTTCTCACATTGGGAGGTTTTTCACGTTAAAATTGATTGTATATGGTTGTTTTTTGATGATGTGGTTGTTGTCCAATAATTAATTTTGTGCCTAAAATTGTTGTTCTATTTGTTTGTTTCCTATTAAGTTCATGCAAAAGGGGATAAGGTAATTGTTGTACTTCCGCAATTGGTTTGTATTAGTTTATCCCAATAAAGTGATATTAGAGTTTTAGTTATATTTGTTTTGTGCTTTGTGTTGAATGATGGAAGCTAATAAAAGTATAATGGTTAATTTGAATGGTGCAAATTATCATTTATGGAAGGGAAAGATGAAAGATCTTTTATATGTGAAAGATTATTATTTACCCGTATTTAAAAAAAAAAATCCGATAATAAAATAGATGCACAATGGAAATTGCTTCATCGTTAGGTGTGCGGGTATATCAGACAATGGGTAGATGACAATGTTTTGAATCACATCAGTGGAGAGACAGATGCAAGTTCTTTGTGGAATAAGTTTAAAGAGTTGTATGCCAAAAAAATCATGAATAATAAACTATTTTTGATAAAGCAGATGATGAACTTGAAATATCAGGATGGAAAACTCATGGCAGATCACTTGAATGCATTTCGGGAAATTATTAATCAGTTAGTTGGAATGAACATAAAATCTGAAAATGAAGTATAAGGGTTATGGCTTTTAAGCATATTATCAGACTCATGGGAAATATTTAGAATGTCATTATTTAACTCAGTTCCTGATGTTATTATCATCATGGAATTGGCTAAAAATAATGTTCTAAATGAAGAGAATAGAAGAAAGTCACAGGTTCTTCATAGTCAGATATTTTAATCACAGAAAAAAAGGGGAGGAGTAAGAGTAGAGGTTCGAAGAACAAAGATAAAAGTAAAAGCAAGACTAATAAGTTTGCCAATGTTGAATGCTATCATTGTGGTTTAAAGGGGCATATAAAGAAGTATTGTCAACAGCTCAAGCGAGACAACAAAAAGGATAAAGGAAAGTAAAAGAAAAATGATGACAGTAGTGATGATGACAGAGTTACTACTGTTACAGATGACTTTCTTATTATGTATAATGATGATGTTGTCAACCTTATGTGCCATGAGATCAGCTGGGTAATTGATAGTGGTGCCTTTATTCATGCTACATCGTGAAGGAAATTTTTTACATCTTTTACATTCGGTGATTTTGGAGATGTTAAGATGAGAAATAATGGCTTAGCTAAAGCTATAGGCATAGGAGATGTGTGCTTGGAGACTAGTAATGGCACGATATTACTATTGAAAAGTGTTAAGTATATTCCTGATATTCGTTTGAATTTGATTTCTGTCGGTAAATTTAATGATGATGGTTTGTCCAGTAACTTTAATGGTGGTAAATGGAAGCTTAGCAAAAGTTCTATGATTGTGGCCCGAAGAAAGAAATGTTCTTCATTGTATTTTATGCAAGCAAAGATTGTAGATAGTAGTATCAATACAGTGAAAAATTAAGATACAATTGAGTAATGGCATAGATTACTTGATCACATGAGTAAGAAGGGTATGAATGTTTTGGCCAAGAAAAATTTGCTTTTTAGGTTGAAAAATGAATCTTTGAAGAAGTGTGTTCATTACTTGGCAGAGAAGCAAATTAGGACTGCCTTCAAGACATCTCCACCTTCAAGAAAATCAAATATACTCGAACTAGTACACTTTAATGTTTGTAGTCTTATGAAAACAAAAACACTAGGTGATGCTCTCTATTTTGTGACTTTTATAGATGATCACTCAAAAAAGTTGTGGGTTTATATATTAAAGACAAAGGATTAAGTATTAAATGTGTTCAAACAATTTCAGGTCTTAGTTGAGAGACAGACTAGGAAGAAGTTGAAATGCATCAGAACTGATAATGGGGTGAGTATTTTAGACCATTTGATGAGTATTGTAGATAGTTAGGAATTCGTCATTAAAAGACACCTCTAAAAACTCCTCAGTTAAATGGGGTAGTTGGGAGGATTAATAGAACACTAGTTAACAGAGTGAGATGTTTGTTTTCACAAGTACAATTGCCAATATCTTTTTGGGGGGAGGGTTTGAATAAAATTGTACATATATTGAATCTCACACTGTGTGTTCCTTTAGACTTTGCTATTCTAGATAAAATTTGATCAGGAAAGGATGTTGCTTATACTCATTTGTGTGTCTTTGGATGTAAAGCATTTGTGTATATTCTCAAAGATGAGAAGTCTAAACTTGATGTTAATATAAGACAGTGTGTATTTCTCGATTATGGTCAAGATGAGTTTGGTTACAGGTTTTATGATTCAGTACAAGAAAAACTTGTAAGAAGTCGGGATATTGTACTTATAGAAGACCAAACTATACAGGATATTGAGAAGTCAAAAGAAGCAATGGCTTAATATAGTGATGCGTTGATAGACTTGGATCCAGTTTTTCCTATAAATGTTCCAGCACAGCTTACAGATGAAGTATAGGATGACCAGCTTGGTACAGGTGATATTGACAGTTATACATAGGTTGAGGTTGATGATGATGTTCAAGATCAGTCATCTACATCAGAAGCTTCGCTAGATGCTCTACTTAAAAGGTCCACCAGAAATTGACAGCCCTCTACATGATATCCTACAAGTAAATATATGTTATTAACTGATGGGGGAAAGTTTGAATGTTATACAGAAACAGTGGAAAATGAACACAAGAAGGAGTGGATTGATGCCATGCAAGACGAGATGAAGTCACAGTATGAAAATCACACATTTGAGTTGGTAAAGTTACGTAAGGGTAAAAGAGTTTTGAAGAACAAATAGGTGTACAGAGTGAAATAAGAAGAACATACCTCGCAACTACGATATAAAGCCAGATTGGTTGTTAAGAGATTTAGCCAAAGGAAAGGTGTTGACTTTGATGAAATATTTTCTCCAATTGTCAAGATGTCATCTATTCGTATGGTATTAGGTACAGCGGCTAGTCTTGACTAGGAGGTTGAGCAAATAGATGTGAAGATTGCTTTTCTACATGAAGACTTAAATAAAGAAATTTATATGGAGCAGTCAGAGGGTTTCAAAATAAAAGGAAAAGAATACTATGTGTGCAAGCTGAAGAAAAGCCTTTATGGCTTGAAACAGGCACCAAGACAGTAGTATAAAAAATTTGAATTAGTTACAGGAGAGCAAGGTTACCGAAAAACTTCTTCTGACCATTGTGTTTTTATGCAAAAATTCTCTGATAATGTTTTTATTATATTGTTGCTTTACGTTGATGACATATTGATTGTTGACAAGATTAATCTTCTAGAATTGACAGGTTAAAGAGGCAATTGAGCAAATAATTTGCTAAGGATGATTTAGGGCCAGCAAAATAAATCCTTGACATTTGAATTCATTGAGATAGAGCAGGCAAAAAGTGGTGTATATCACAGGAGCATTACATTGAAAAAGTACTTGAAAGGTTCAATATGAGTAACGCTAAAGTGGTTAGCATTCTTTTTGCTATACACTTTAAGTTAAGTACCAATTAGTCTCCTACAATAGATAAAGAAAAGGAAGACATAGAAACAGTTGCTTAAGCTTCAGTAGTTGGAAGCCTAATATATGCGATGGTATGCACAAAACCAGATATAGCTCATGCAATTGGTGTTATTAGTAGATTTTTATCCAATCTAGGAAGAGAGCATTGAAACATAGTAAAGTGAATTATGAGATATTTTCGAGGTACTTTCGATTTCAAACTCATCTTTGGAAGTAGAGAACTTGTGTTAGTTGGCTATATAGATTTAAATATAGCTGGAAATGTTGATACTTTTAGGCTTGATGACACTTTTAGGTGGAGCTGTATCATGGCAATTAAGATTACAAAAATGTGTTGCACTTTCTATTACGGAGGCAAAATTTATTGCAACGACTGAAGCATATAAGGAATTGTTGTGGATGAAGAGGTTCTTACAGGAACTCGATTTCGAGCAACAGCGATATGTTGTATTTTGTCATAATCAAAGTGCAATTCACTTGAGTAAAATTTTTTTTTTTCCATACAAAATCAAAACATATTGATATGAGATATCATTGGTTAAGAGATGCACTGAATGATAATATGTTTGAGTTTGAAAAGATTCACACAGATTACAATGCCTCTGATATGTTAACCAAGATTCTTTTGAGAGAAAAGCGTGAAATTTTGTTGTTTATTGTTGAGTTGACAAGTTCTTCCATATAGTCAGAAAGGGGGGGATTTATTGGGTTGAGTTTCCTCATACATGGAGATGGCTCAAATTTCTCTTCAATAGTAATTAAGCCCAATTAACTCAAGAACATTTTAATCTTTTTTCAAGTAGAATTTAATGTTTTAATTTTTGTTACAATATATATATACGTGTGTTAAGAAGAAAGAGTGGGTACTGTTCATGAGAGAGAGGCAAAATAGTAAATTTGAAACAATTTTAATCAAGTGGCTGATCGGAAGTCGATTTGTGGTCCGATTGAGTTGAAATTTTACCAACAGCTTCCTAACTCAGAGGACTAAATTCTGAACGGTGCAGATTAAATTTGGAGCTCCCTTTCTCTAGATTTCATATCTGAAAGTTAAGCCACCATTTTGGTGATGTTTTCTTGAATTCTTTCTAATTTCTTTGTAAAATTTGATTGTTTGCCAAAATTATGTGATCTTGAAAATATTATATATGTGTAGCTTTAGTTATAATTAGAGAGAAATTGTGTATTTCTATTATTTGATTATAGTAGAGTTTTTTGGGTGTACTACGGTCCTATAATTTTTACTCTTCACATTGGGGAGATTTTTCACGTTAAAATTGATTGTGTTATAATTGTTTTATGATGATGCAGTTGTTGTTCAAGAATTAATTTTGTGCTCAACATTGTTGTATTATTTATTTATTTTCTATTAGGTTAACGCAAGAGAGGATAAAGTAATTGTTGTATTTCCGCAATTGGTTTGTATTATTTTATCCCAACAAGATATTGAGATTTGGTCGAAGGCTACGGAGCCTTGGCTGGTGGGTTTCTCTTTGAAAATCCAGAGGTGCACCGGGAATCTCATTATGCGTTGAAGAAGAGATGTTGCACATTTGAGAGTTGAAGGCAGATCGGAGAGTGTCATGGGGCTTCCATTGTTTTCAATGGCTTCAGCTACTCCAAGCTCTATGGCACATTTGAGTACTGCCAGTTTTGAAAAGCCTAATGCATATGCCCATAATTCAACTTCTACATCTTCTTTCCTAATCTTCTGTTTTCTTTTTTTTTTGATTCCATCTCTCTCTCTCTCTCTCTCTCTCTCAACAATTCAATTTCTCTGTGCTGTGAAAATTATTTAGGCCGAAGCCTGAAGCTCCCTGATTATATACTTTCACCCATTTGAATTTTTCTTGAACATTCGGTATCATATATTATCCTTTATTAATATTTGGACAGAAATGAATCAGATATTGTTGTTTGGACCGATGCAATGCAATTGCAACTTGCAGAAATAATATCGATGTTCCGTAATAAATTATGTCTATTAGGTGCCCCACGTACATTGATTACCTATTTTTTTGTGCGTACTTATTTATCAGTGGATTTGGCTCCAATTTCCAATAATACTAACTTCCATAGCCATACGTTACATACAGCTGCAAAAAAATGGGTTGCAGCATCTCGAAGTGTGGTAGATAATATATTTTTTTCCTTGCATTTTCAAATTGATTATATAATTTAAAAATAAATATCAATGTTCATGACAATATATAAACTTTAGGATCGTATCCTTGGAAATGTCAATAATCTGCATTTTCTTTCTTGTTTATTGTAATTAATTAAGTTGAAAATAATTATCTACAGAAGGCTAGAATACAGTGTTATTAAGAACTAGATCTAAAAGGAATATTTCCGGTTTAACAAATAACGATCTTAAATAAAATCAGCAGAGACTTTAGGAACGTTTATCGAATTTTCTCTTCAAAGAAAATTGACATTTGTGGCATAATATATAATAACCCGAAGAATTTGTAAAAGAATTGAGGTTATTGGAGCGCAAAATCGTACTTTTTACCTTGGATGAATGTGAATTTTTTTTTTTTTTACCTAAAATGATATAACAAAGCGTACAAAGAATATTTGTAATTAATATGTGAAACAATTTAACTCAAGTGATATGTTTATTAAAAGTGGCTAAAGTGCAATCACCACTAAATAAGAGGATAGCTAAACATGATATAAAAATGTGATCTGTGATAATTGCAGCAAATTGTAACATGCAAACACATGTACATATACAAACAAATAATATCAACGTCATAATCCGAACAGTCAAGATATATGCTTTAAAACTTCTCTGTACACTTAAGGAAAAGCCTCAATAAGTGATTGAATTGCAGCAATGGGTTTGACGTTATATTTACCAAATCCTGCCCGCCAAAGAATGTAATCCCATTCCTTCAATGTTCTTTCTTTGCCTTGCTTACTGTTAGCCATCGTCACCATGTCTAGCATCAACCTCATGGCCTTTAACTCGTGTTCTCCATCTTCGTCAATAATTATTATTTCAACAATTAAAACTATCCCCTTGTCCTCTGGAACAGCTTCTCTACATTTTTTCAGGATTTTGTTGCATTCATCATCCTCCAAACCGTGCAAATTTATATATTCGTCAAATATATATATATATATATATTAACCACACTAATTAATTAATTAACCAATCTTATATTCATTAAACAAATACTAACCATGAGGAGTATAGCATTTGCCTTTGCAACATTGTCGAACATGTCACCTCCAATTAGCTCAACTCCATGGCACTTCTCTGCTGCAACTTTCACAATATGAGGAAGATCAAAATTGATGCCTTTAATCCGAGGAAAAGCCTTAACCAACATGCTTATAGCAGTCCCATCGCCGCCACCGACATCCATCAGAGTTCAATCCCTTCAAACACCACAGGACAACCTTCAATGATTTCACGCACAATATTTCTGGCAGTACAAGCCATGGCATCATTGAAGAGCCTGCTTTTAGATGCATCTGATGACGCTGCCTTGCCGTGAGCTGCTCCATCGGCTAGGATGCGGGCTGTTAGGCTCTCCCACGATGCCATCGTTGCGGGGCTTGTCTCAAGCAAAATTAATGCAGCCATGCTTTTTTATCTGTTTCTCATCAAACGGCGAGATATGGGTGTTTGTTCAAAGGCTATGGTGTCCTGGCTAGTGGGTTCTCTTTGAAAATCCTGTGGTGCGCTAGGAATCTCATTAGGCGACGAAAAAGAGAAGGATCACATTTGAGAGTTGAAGATAGCTCGGAGATTGTCATGGAGCTTCCATGGTTTTCAATGGCGTCAGCTATTCCAAGCTCAATCGCACATTTTATTGCTGCAGTTTTCGCAACTCCATATCCATAGTTTCTTATTTCATCTTCTACATTTCGTCCATCATCTTCTTGCATATTCACCTGGCTTCTTGTTTCTTCCATCTCTCTATAGATTTTGCTAGGAACTATTCAATTGAAATATCTTGTTTATGACAATAAAATGTATCAGTTTGTGTATGTTATCCTATATGATTCCCTTGTCACAGCAAATTTTGTCTCCATATGACATGAATTTGTTTTTGTTCAATTTTTCTAATCAAATTACTGTGGGTTTCAAGTTCCAATTTCCAATTTCCAAGGTCCAACCTTCCATGCATACCACCAGTACAGGTGTATAAAATCTTTCTTAAGAGTCCTGATAAAGTGCACACATCCCCAGAGTCGCAATAAAATTCCATAGATAAGATCAATTTTCAGACAAAAGTAAAGAACTCTTATTTGTTAACATTTATTATCCCATTGCACATATAACAATTGGACGCAAAAACCAGTTGGTGAAATTATAGCAAAGTATAACCTGAAAATAAAAATACAAAAAGAAATGCAACCAGTGCATATATAATCTCAAATTAACTAGCACGATGTCGATGATATAAAAAATATGAAAGACTTGTAATGGATTCTAAGGAAAAGCCTCAATAAGAGACTGAAGTGAACCAATTGATTTGATGTTATATCTATCAAATCCTGCCTGCCTAATAATATATTCCCATTCCTTCAAAGTTCTCTCTTTGCCTTTGTTAGTGTTAGCCATCATCACCATGTCTAGCGTCGACCTAACATACTCAAACTTGTCTGCTTCGTTCTCTTCAATAATTGCGTCAACAATTATCAGCTTCCCCTTTTCCTTTCGAATTGTTTCTCTACATTTCTTCAGGATTTTGATGCAATCATCATCTCCCCAATCATGCAAAACCGACTATACTTGAAAAAATAAATTTATGTTAGTTGGCAGAAAACAATTAATTAAATAACTAATTTGAAGCTAAACTTAAGCACATATATATATATATATATATATATATACACCAACCTTAAGGATAATAGCATCAGCAGTAGGAACACAGTCAAACATATCACCTTCAACATGCTCAACTCCATGGCACTTCTCTGCAACACTCACAACATGAGGAAGATCAAAGTTGATGCCTTTAATCCAAGGAAAAGCTTTAACCAACGAACACAAATTTGTCCCGTTACCACCTCCGACGTCAACCAGAGTTTCAATCCCATCAAACACTTCAGGACAACGTTCAATGATGGCATGCGCTGCTATTCTAGCATCGCAATCCATTGCATCATTGAAGAGTTTGTTCTGAGCGGCATTGCAGGCAGCATAGCCCCACATATCCTTCCCATGAGCCTCCTTGAACGCCGACGTTCCGTCCGTTAAGACAAGAGTGCGTAAATTTATCCACGATGCCAACACAGCTGGACTGCTCTGAAGCAACACCAAAGCAGCCAGGCTGTTTTCACCTTCTCTAATCAAACGACGAGGTATAGGCGTTTGTTCAAAGGCTAAGGCGCCATCGCTGGTGGGTTTCTCTTTGAAAATCCTGTGGAGTCCAAGAACCTCATTACGCGTTGAAGAAGAGATGGTGAACACTGGAGAGTTGAGGATAGCTCGGAGATTGTCAACGGCTTCAGCTATTCCAAGATCTATCGCACATTTCAACACGGCAGTTTTCGCAATTCCGAATGCGAGCTGCCTTAATTCAACTTCTGCACTCCGTACATCATCTTCTTCTTCTACATTTTGTTTCATTATTATCACCTGCCTTCTTGTTTCTGATACCATTTTTTTGTTTGTCTCCCAATGGTGAAGTTTCTTATTTATAACAGTAAAATATTGTAAGAGCAAAGCATCTTCTGCTGAGATTGGGCTCGTTTGAAAATCTGTTAGTTTATATTTTCTCTTATGGTATTTCAATTTAACTGTTAGATCACATATCTTTTCGCATAGAGCATGAAATCAATCATCTTTGTAAAATATTAGTATCTCCATGATTTACTCTGAAACATTGTCTGCTAATCAACGTGTAAATCCAAACTAGTGAATATTTATGGAAATTACAAACCAGCCATATAAACTGTTGCATATATACTGGTACGTTTAAATTAATGTTGTATTATATGATTGAGCAAAAGAAAATTTATTTCTGTATCATTTTCTATCAATTTAGTATTTTTTTAGTTATATTATTATTTTTATTTAATTTATCAATATGTTTATATATAAACAGGTTATATATGTAGTATTATTTTCGGGTCTAGAGTTTATTAGGTGTGTGGGACTATTTACTGATATTTTTACTTTTTTTAAGGAATATTATATGCGAAAGCTTTGCAATTTGTCCAACTGCCGAATCCTTGCTTCATATATATATATATATATATATATATACAGACACACTCCAACATATATTAAAAGTATTGTTTGGCCTCCTTATTTTGACCAAAACTTTGTATTTAATTATAAAACACGAAACAGATAATAATATAATATTTCGCATAAAAAAATTAATTAAGTTATAATTTCACAGCTCATTAAGGCTACAATTACAACTGTTCTTTTTCTAATTAAGGTGGACAATCAGTATGTGAACAGTGCCATCGTCCACACGATTAAAGCATTATAGTTAGTGGTGACGTTGTGTGGTTTATATGGTTTGAAAAAGCAATGGTGACCTTTGTACGGTTTGAGTTGTCATTAAATGGAGTACAGCCTAGATCCCATCAAAATTTCTTAATTTTCGATAGACAATAGTCATTTAAATATTTAATGTAAAAGCTTTTGTCAATGCTGTTTTATTGTTCAATCGATCTAATGGTCTAATGAGTATAGAAGAAAAGGTGCACGATAACAAACACTAATAAAAGAAAATTATAACGACTTTATTTAAAAGTTTGCTTAACCCACAATTGATGTAGGTGTTATTATAATGAATTTATTTAAAATTTGCTCGAAAATGAAAGGTAATTTTCTTATTAATTAATTGAAATCAATGATGTTCTTGCATAAAATGAAATAAGGCTGGCTATGGTCCAATTTAATTTATTTGTCAAAATCAAATCAAATTATTAAAAAGAAAAAATCAATTTCTATACTATCATCAGCATTGGAGTAGATCGAAACATAACCTAACACGTATATATATGGTACTGTATTATAAACATTTTGGTCTTACACTTGAGTTTTTACTTGTAGAATTCAATTTAAATTTTAGAATTAATTTTTAATCAAGTATATATATATATTTATATAAAAGCAGTATTAGTAGTTCTTTTTTTTTACACAAAATTTTATATCAATTATTAACCCTTAGATTAAGGGTATACAGATAATATAGATCAACCAATATAAGATATAATAAAGTATTTTATATTTATTAATAAAGTCTTTTATATCTTTTAAATCTCTCTTTTCTCTCTTTCTTATAAAATAATTTAT
The DNA here is from genome assembly GCA_022749755.1 of Azadirachta indica. NCBI lineage: Eukaryota > Viridiplantae > Streptophyta > Magnoliopsida > Sapindales > Meliaceae > Azadirachta > Azadirachta indica. The sequence goes on from CM040444.1 coordinate 17,415,801, forward strand.
GAACTCTCTCTTTTACTTTTCTCTTCTTTATTATATCTTTCTCTTTTTTTATTATTTCTGTGATTTTAATTATCATTTATAAATTAAAAAACTCAAAAATTTAGATAACTATTTTAATTTTCATTTTAATTATCATTTGTAAATTAAAAAGCTTAAAATTTTAAATAAAAATTATTTTACCTAAAAAACTCATGAATTTTTAAAAAATTATCATAATATTTAAGTAATAAAATTTTTTTTAATTCATGAAGTTTTTAACTTGTAAATAATAATTAAAATTAAAAAATGTTTGAGAAGAGAGAATATGTAGCACAGAAAAATTAGAATATAAGAGAGATTAATAAATTAGAGATAAAATAAAGAAAAGAAAAAATATATAAAAAATTTTATTAAATAAATCTGTAAGAATTTTTTAATATTTATTAGATGCAATTCTGACTCTTGATAGATCTTTAATTTAAGAGCTAATAATTGATGTAATATTTTGTGTAAAAAAAAAAAAACTATTGATCTATCCCATGTATATATATGTATCAATAATTGTATTACAATTCATATATTCAAATAATTAAAATATGCATGTTTACCTATATTTTTTAAATTTATCCTTTAAAATCCATATATTTATTTAATTCAATTTTTAATTTGGTTTTTTTTTTTTAAATTTAATATAAAAAATTGAATCAATTTTTAAAGTAATTTTTATCAATTATTAAATTAATTTAAATTTGATCCGTTTTTGATGAATTGACTTGATTTTATTAATAAATGATAAAACAGAAGATAAAAAGAAAGTAAGCAAATTAGGAAAATTCTATAATACTGGATAAAGAATTTCAGTATCAATAACTCAATTTTATTGACCTTTAAATTTTAAAATTTAAATCTGAACCATTTATATTATATAATAGCAATTAACCTGTTTATCAGGTAACATATCAAATTGATCTGTTATACAAGTTAAAAATTATTTTTTTTAATTTTTTTAATATATTTAACTTATTTTGTTACATTTTAATTTTTAAAAATATATTTGAAATACAAATTCATATATTATAGTAAAAATTTGAATGTTAAACAATGTGTTATGCATATTAGAAATAATATAATGTCATGCAATCAAGAAGAAAAAGAAAAGAATGAGAAAATTTTAATTTGTACACATGTAAATTAAAATTATTTAAATAATTGAATTAAATTTAAAACATCAATAATTATTTTTTTTAAAGCATAACCATAAGTTTAGAAAATAACATACATTTCTATGTTTCAAATATTTTATATAATAATAATATAAAATTATATAAAATTTGTAATCATTTTTATAATTTTACAAGTATTCAACTTTTTTTATAACAAAATTTTTATTGTAATTCAATTTTGTATATTTGAATTACAAGTAGAATGTTAATTAATAATCTTTATATTACATTTTTATTTATTTTGTTCTATTTACGATTATAATATTGTTATTTATTATTTTGTGTTTATTTCCATTTATTTTATCACAATTACATTTTTTATACTATCTTTATGCAATTGTTGTTCATTTTTACTATTTTATGTTGGCTTATTATTTATTATTTATTATTTTAACGTTTATAAGTATTATGTTTTACATACACGTTTTTCGTTGTAATTTAATTTTTTATGTGTATTTATACATTTTATGTCATCATTACAATTTTTTTGGTTTATTTACAACTAGTTGTTGTCATTTGACAATTTCATGTGAATTTACATTTTTCTGAATATATTTACATTTGTAATGTTGAATTTATGAATCTGATGTTTATTTTTCTTATTTTATGTTGGCTAATATTTTTTAATTTTTTAATTTTTAACATTTATAAATATTATGTTTAACATACAAGTTTACATTGTAATTTAATTTTTTGATGTCAAGATTATAATTTTTATGTGTATTTATAACTTTTATATTACAATTATTTTCTTTTTGTTTTATTTACAACTATATTGTTGTTATTTAACAAATTCATGTTAATTTACATTTATCTACATTCATTTAATTCTTTTATGTAGTTTTTATAAAATTGATGTTCATTTTTATTATTTTATGTTGGCTTATTTTTTTATTTTTAAATTTTAAAGTTTATAAGTATCATATTTTACATACAAATTTTACGTTATAATTTAATTTTTTATATCAAGATTATGATTTTTATGTGTATTCTTAAGTTTTATGTCACAATTATTTTCTTTTTATTTTGTTTACAGCTATATTATTATCCTTTAACAATTTCACGTGAATATATATTTATCTCATTTCATTTTTATTTTTTAGTCGTATTTATAAAATTGATGTTTATTTTTACTTTAGTACGTCGACTTATATTTTTTTATTTTTAAATTGTAACGTTTACAGATATTATGTTTTACATACAAGTTTAACATTATAATTTAATTTTATATGTTAAGATTACAATTTTTATGTGTATTTATAAGTTTTATATCACAATTTTTTTTAAACTACGATATTTTATTTTCACAAATAAATCAATAAAATAAAATGAAAAATAAATTTGACCTTAATTAATATTTGAAAATATTAGTCAAAAAGACGAGTATTGGATTTGATCGTAATAATTGTGAGAAAGAAGTTTATAAATTATTAAAATTAGATTATAAAAATAAATTTGACATTGATTAAAAGTCAAAGAAAACTGAAAATAACCTTTGGACTAGTTGAGATGGACTAAAAATCAAAAAAACGTTAAATTAAAATAATAATTTTAATAATATTTTAAAAGTAAGAAAAATTATGGACTATTGGTTTCATTCAATCATTCAAAGTTTTAACGTTATCGGTTCGGAGAATTTTTTGTCCGCACTGTAGAAGGACCAAGCAAATTAATATAAATAAATTAAGGTGGTTAAGGCGGTTAGTAAATAGTTAGAATTCATTGTCCCTCTCATCACTTCTCTCACTCATTTTCTTTTTCTCTTCTCATTCAACATTCTCAATACATTTTCCCCCTCATCACTTCTCTCTCACTCATTTTATTTTTCTTTCTTCTTCAGCTTTCTCATACATTTTCTTTCATTTTCTCCAACCACAATACGTCGAAATCGAACAAAAATAAGAGAAATGTTTAGTATGTGTGCATTCAATGTAGTGATTCGATGTTTCAGAGTCGCAGAGGAATGATGAATCACTGCAAGATCGTGCACCGAGGTTGGGACTATCACCGTGTTACCTGTGACAGTGCTTTCCGAAGCATATCGGTCAGCAGAAGTGGCACCGCCTGCAGATGCATGGAAAGAACAATTTAATTCAGAGGAATGCCATATGCTTAGGATGGGATCAGCGGTCTCTTGCATGCGAGGTTCCTGCCGTTCGTCCATTCAAGATTTATGGAAGCCTTCTTTCAATTTTCTTTTGCTATCTTGACTTGTTGTAAATTTGATACAGTCGTTGTCATAGAGATCAAATGGGTTAGATATTGGTTGACGAGATAGTGTTCTTCATTATGAGCAAAGTTTCAGTTGTCACCTACGGGCTTTTATTCGTTTCTATGTAGACCCACACAAGTTTTCACAAGCAAAATCAATAAAGTTTCATCCCTAATCTCTTTCTTGATCATATATTCAACTTTCTGTTTTTCAATCTTCAACTTCACTTACTAGACAAGATTAGATTCCAAAACTCAATCTTTCTTGGTGGTCTGGTTTGTTAAGAGGTCGTCTTTTAGTCTCAGCGTAGAGCATAGTTCGATAAATAATGTAATTTTTTTATTATTGTTTTTTTGTTATTATAGATTTCGGCCGCAAGAATTCCACTGGCAGAAGAAGAAAAACAAATTTCATAACTAACAACAGAACCCTTACTGCGCGCACGTTGATTGCTTATAATAAAAATATGTCAATCATAGGCATGCAGGTATCAATATCCAAACGAAATCTCCGTTAAGTTTTATGCTCACATGCATGGCTATACTTCCAATCTCCACAACAGAAGGAAGACAAATTCAGGTAATGCTGTGTATCATTTGTGTATATGCATCACAGCTGCCTATTGGCTTCTGCGTCATACAGAATCCTGCAGATTAAAAGCATTCGTTCGAAACTTTCTTCTAATCTCCATTCATGATCAACCCAAAAGGACTCCTTGCATTCGCCAGGAAGTGGCAGGGAATGGCTGTTGTGAAGCAGAGGAGAATCTCATATGCAACAAGTCCGGATCCATTCGTTGCTGATAAAGGCCATTTTGTTGGGTACACTACTGATAAAAAGAGGTTCATGTTTCCTTTGGAATATCTAAATGGAAATGTCTTCACGGAGCTCTTGAAAATGTCTGAAGAAGAGTTTGGTCATCAAATCCACGGAGCTCTCTCATTGCGTTGTGATAGTACCCTCTTGGAGTATATCATTTCATTGGTCCGATTACGGATTCCTGAAGAGTTAGAGAAGACTTTGCTCACTTCTATAGCAACATGTCACCAGTTAGCGTCATCTTCTCTTTCTCAAGAACAAAACCTACAACAAACACTTAGATATGGCTATTGAAAAGATTTTGATAGCATTGTGTCTTTAAACTTATCATATTTTAGAAAAGATTATACTGTTTTACACTTCTGATGTAATATAATTTAACACTTAGTCTTTTTTTCGTAATTCCAAAGTGGGAATACTTATATATCAGTGTAGTCATGTTCTAGTTCATGTTAGTTGGGAAATTCCTCTGTATGATACAATCTTTAGCTTAGTTTCTCTATTTCGTTCAAAACTTTCTTCTAATCTCCAATAATGATCAACCCAAAAAAGACTCCTTGCATTGGCCTGGAAGTGGCGGAGAATGGCTGTTGTGAAGCAGAGGAGAATCTCATATAGAAAGATAAAATGAAAAAATAAATAAATTTTTAGCTCAGCGAATATGCATATGCCCTAGCCAGCTGTCGGATGGTATATTACAGTGGAGCCAATCTCTTCTTTATTTTCAGTCGACTAGCAAAATCAAATGCATGGTAATGGGTTATTATCTTCGATTGTTTCGGCCGGGGTTGTTTTTTTATTTCATATGTGTCAGCTTGATGAGACTATAAACAGCAAATTAAAGAAGCTGCGTGCAATATGCATGCCATCCTATTTGGCTTGAAACTGATCAGTGATGAGAATTAATTTGAGCGACAGTATTGCTGTGGTTAATTACTTGCTCTTTGTGCATATTATTATGAGGCCAACACCCTCTTTTAATTACGTCATAATTTATTTTTATTATCCACTTACACCGGTCCACTTACACATTTATTTTACAAACTTTCTGACTTTCGAATCACAGAACATTAAAAAGTTACTGATGAATTAATTAAAAATACAGCAAAGTTTAATATGCAAATACACAAACAAATATATACCATCAACTTATCAAAATATGAATCAAGGACTTGTAATAGCGTAAGTAGTATAAGCCTCAATAAGGGATTGAATTGCAGCATTAATGGATTTGGTGTTATATCTATTGACTCCTGCCCGCCGAAGAATATATTCCCATTCCTTCAAAGTTCTCTCTTTGCCATTGTTACAATGAGCCATCATCACCATGTCCATCATCAGTTTCTCAGACTTTAACTTCTCTTCAGCTTTGTCTTCATCTTCTTCAATGGTTATGTCAACAATTATAACCTTCCCCTTGTCCTTTGGAATAGCTTCTCTACATTTTCTCAGGATTCTGATGCATTCATCATCTCGCAAAACATGTAAAACTCTCTGCAATTCATCAAATTTATAGACATGTTAGTCAAAAAAACTAATTAACTGAAAGCAAAAACAATAAAAAAACAAATACCAACCTTGAGGAAAGTAGCATCAGCCTTCCGAATACTGTCAAACATGTCACCTCCAACATGCTCAACTCCGTGGAACTTCTCCGCAACATTCACAACATGAGGAAGATCAAAGTTGATGCCTTTAATCCGAGGAAAAGCCTTAACCAACATGCTTATAGCAGTCCCATCACCACCACAGACGTCTGCCAGAGTTTCAACCCCATCAAACACCTCAGGACAACTTTCAATGATTGCAGACACTGTAATTCTAGCAGTACAAGCCATGGCTTCATTGAAGAGCTTGTTGTAAGAAGCATCTGACGCAAAGTAGCTCCAAATATCCTTGCCATAAGCCATCTTGAATGCGGATGTTCCGCTTGCACTCAAGCTCTGTAATGACGCCGCCGCAACTGGGCTGCTATGTAGCAAGATAAAAGCAACCACTCTGTTTTCTCCTTGCCTCATCATCAAACGGCGAGCTATTGGCGTTTGTTCGAAGGCTATGGAGCCTTGGCTTGTGGGTTTCTCTTTGAAAATCCTATGGTGAGCTAGGAATCTCGTCAGGCGATGAATAAGAGATGGATCACACTTGAGAGTTGAAGATAGGTCTGAAATTGTCATGGGGCTGCCATTTTTTCAATGGCTTCAGCTATTCCAAGCTCAATGGCACATCTTACTACGGCGGTTTTCACCATTCCGAATGCATAGTTTCCTACTTGGACTTCTAAGTTTAGTGCATCTCCTTCTTTTTTCTCTTTCATCATTTCTTGTCTCCTTGTTTCTTCCATCTCTCCCTTTACAATTCAAAATTTGTGTGTCTGAAAATTCAGACCGAAACTACTAATATATGGCATCACATTCACATAAAGTATGTATTGATGACAATCTTAAAAATTGAATTAATATATAATCGGATGATGATACAGGGACGTTTTTATCCAAAAGTCATATTGAAGCTAGGAATATTGACCATAGATCACACTTGTTAAGCCTAGAATCATGGGCAAGTCATATTGAAGTTAGCAATATTGACCGTAGATCCCATGCATTAAGCCTAGAAAAATATTCAACTAGCCCATGATTATAGGCTTAATAATGTTAAATTATTATCATCATCATCATTATTTTGGACAATTATCAGGTTCAGTAAAAATAAACAATTATCAACTAGGTAGATAGGCTGATACAACGCGCACAGCATTACTCATCCAAGACTCAAAACATCGCTGTGGGAGGTGCTTAAATTCACCAAAAGAAATGATAATTAAAAATGATCGCCTGTTGTATTCCTCTTCTCTTTCTTTTAGTTTTTGATTCTATCTGTAATAGTGTTTAATTCCGATCAATATATATATATATATATATGTATATTATTGAATGTTGGTGAATTCCGTACAGGCTAGGATTCGATACCCAGTTGCATACTACCCTCCAAAATTCAGTCATAGAATTCAACAACATATAAGAATGTTAGGTTTAGCATAGGAAGTATCCATTTTCTGGCAACAATTTAGATACTTTTGCATTGAAAATCACAACACTACGACAAATTAATTTGAGGTTTCTCAACCCTTGTGCTATATAAATAATTGCCTTATTCTACTGATTTATTTCTCACAAAAATTAATTACTTCCGAGTTTTTTCTCCTCCTTGCTCAAATTCATCAATACAAGGCAACATGATCAGCACCAAGAAGCTCATGATCAAACTGCAGGCAAGGAAGTGGCAGAAGAGGGCTGCGATGGGGAGAATTTCTTCACAAAGAACCAGTAAAAAAATGGATGCCTCACCAGTAGCTGAGAAGGGCCATTTTGTTATCTACACCATTGATCAGAGGCGTTTTGTGATTCCCTTAGCGTATCTGAGCAATTGCATCTTCCAAGAGCTGTTCAAGTTATCTGAAGAGGAGTTTGGGTTATCCAGCGATGGTCCTATTACATTGCCATGTGATGCAGACTTCATGGATTACATAGTCTCACTGATCCATGAAGGTTTAGCTAAGGGTTTGGAGAAAGCACTGCTCGATTCCATTACTACCAATCACTGCTCATTATCTGCTTCTTTCCATCACGAACATAGAGGCCAACATTCAGTTGTTTATGGCTACTGAATTATATGTATAATCCGACTAAGAATCTTTAATAATGATTGAACATAATTGGTATAGAGTATGCACTCTAACGTAATTTCTGTCAGGAATAAAACTACAGCATTGAAGTATGTGTTGTTGGAAGTAATTCCCATGGATTTACATATTGGTTCAAGTTCAACAAATATAGATAAAAGTCCCCGATTTATTGTGTAACATAAATCGATAAGGATTTACTATATGAAGATGCACATAGCAGTTCCAAGAAACAAGAAGAATCATAAGATAACTATAGCCAAATAAGAGAGCTTGGCAAATCTACCTCTTTTGTTTACTTCTGATGAATAATTAAGCACAAATTACTGTTTCCTTTTTTATTTAGTTGGCAAGATTAGATTCCAAAACTCAATCTTTCTTGGTGGTCCTGGTTTTACCAACAGGTCGTCTTTTAGTCTCAGAATAGAGCATAGTTTGATAAATCATGCAATTTTTTTTTTTTTAATTATTGTTCATTTGTTATCATAATTTTGGGCCGCAAGGATTTTAATGCATTGCACTGGAAGAAGAAAGCAAATTTCATAACAAACAACAGAGTCCTACATCATATGCATGCATATGATAAAAGCATGTCAATCGTATGCATGCATCAATATCCAAACCAAATCTCCTTTTTGATGTTCACATGGCCATTCTTCCAATATGCACAACAGAAGGAAGACAATTTCAGGTAATGCTGTGTATCATTTTGTGTATATATATCACAGCTGCCTATTGGCTTCTGCATCACACAAAATCCTGCAGATTAAAAGTATTCGTTCAAAACTTCTTCTAATCTCCAATCATGATCAACCCAAAAAGACTCCTTGCGTTGGCCAGGAAGTGGCAGAAAATGGCTGTTGTGAAGCAGAGGAGAATCTCATATCCAACAAGTCCGGATCCATTCGTTGCTGATAAAGGCCATTTTGCTGTGTACACTACTGATAAAAAGAAGTTCATGTTTCCTTTGGAATATCTGAATGGAAATGTCTTCAGGGAGCTCTTGAAAATGTCTGAAGAAGAGTTTGGTCATCAAATCCATGGAGCTATCACATTGCGTTGTGATAGTACCCTCTTGGAGTATATCATTTCATTGGTCCGATTACGGATTCCTGAAGAGTTAGAGAAGACTTTGCTCACTTCTATAGCAACATGTCACCAGTTAGCATCATCTTCTCCTCAAGAACAAAACCAACAACAAACACTTACATATGGATATTGAAAAGATTTTGATAGCAATGTCTCTTTAAATTATCATATTTTAGAAAAGATTATACTGTTTACACTCTGATGACCAAACTCTTCTCTTTCTCAAGATCAAAACCAACAACAAACATTCAATACTTAGTTTTTGTTTTGTAATTCCATAGTGGGAATACTTATACATCAGTGTAGTCATGTGCTGCCAAATTGCTTGAATGTGCAGCCCATAGTTCATGTTTCCTCTATATGATATAATCTTTAGCTCAGTTTCTCTATTTCGTTATTCACAAAAGGATTCTTAACTTTGAAATAAGCGATTTACAACTACAAATTATTAAAGTAATGCTTTATGATTCTCTTAACATTCTTCAAAGTTAATCCCTATTCTCGAGAGTTCGTTTTTTGTTTACATCTATTTTTGTGGTTCTGGAGAGATCAACAACCGTTTGAAAAACTAATGATAGAACCTGCTCTGTCCTTAAACCACAAGACAGAAAAAATGTACTCTCCTATGACTAGTAAATTGCCAATATGCAGATATGGCCAACCCAACATATATTCCCATAACTACCTAGATGCTTTTTCTTCGGAAATTACAATGTAAGGAAAGCTATACACTAAAATGTTTGTCCTAAATTCTCAATCCGTTTGCCTGTATAACTACCCACCTTTATTATTTTCAATAAGCACAAAAGTAACATTAATTTGAGTTTAAGATTCAAATTTCTCCTACCCCTCTGCCTCACACTCTTCAACACCTTATATACAGAGTAAGGAAAAATGATCAGCCCCAAGAAGCTCGTCAAACTTGCAAGGAAGTGGCGAAAGACGGCTACGATGGGGAGGAAAAGAATTTCCTTACCAGGGGCCAACTCAGAAGTTGATTTGGGTAGTTGTAACAAGTCATCAGTGGCTGAGCAAGGCCATTTTGTTATCTACACCACTGACCAAAGGCGTTCTGCGCTTCCATTAATGTATCTAAAAAATAGCATCTTCCTTGAGCTCTTAAAGTTGGGTGAGGAGGAGTTTGGATTGTCTAGTGATGGGCCTATTACATTGCCATGTGATGCAGTTTTCATGAATTTTATAGTCTCATTTATCCAGCGAGGAGTTGAGCCTAAAGTTGAACAGAAAGCTTTGGTAAATTCCATTACTACCAGTCACTGCTCATTCGCTGATCCATTCCACCATGAATATACAAGCCAATATTCAGCTGTTTGTGGCTACTGAACATAAATCCTACTTGGTTGTTGTAAATGCTTGTAACTAGTATAATTTATAATTGATGTTTTCACTGTAAAATGGTAACTCTGCAAAACAGTGTGTGTGTATATATATATAAATTTATATATATATATTCAAGAAAGCATGAGTTAATTCCTGAAACTTCATTTGAGAGACTGTGCATCCAAGATCACTGTGGTTTAAGCTGTAAGACTTAATTACATTCTGAGAAGTATAAAGTAAATTTCTTTCGTGGCAAAACATTGTTTAACAAACCACATGATTTGTTGAATTCTTTAAACCTTTTATGGATTAGAATATTAATTGATGCCTTAAACTGGCCCAATAAATTTAATGCTTCCCCCTTGCAACAGAAAACAACAAATACATAAGCCAAATAATGACAGACGACCTACTGTGGCATTGATTGCTTCTGAAGAATATGTGAATCATATGCAGCATCAAAGTTCAGATAAAATCTCTGGTTTAGGGATCACATGGACTACTTTGGATCAGCATAACACAAATTCCACAACTTTGAGTAATACTGTCCATCCTTATGAATATATATATCACTAGTGACTATCAGCTTCTGAATAACACAAATTCCTGCTAGAAGCGTAAGCTCTATAACACTCATACACGCAAAATTTGTTCTGAGCCGCCTTCTAATTTTCAAACATGAGCATCAACCCAAAAAGGCTTATTAAATTAGCGAGAGAGTGGCAGAGAATGGCAGCAAATCCGAGAATCGATGCAGGTCCAGATTCATAGTTGCTAATAATGTCATTTTATTCTCTATACAACTGATGAAAAGGGTTTGAGTTTCCTTTGGAATATCCAAGTAAAAATGCCTTCAGAGAGCTTTTGCGAATGTGTGAGGAAGAGTTTGGTCATCCAACAGAGGGAGCTATGACATTGCCTTGTGATAGTAACCTCTTGGAATATGTCATTTAACAGGTCCGATCATGTGTGTCAGAAGAGTTAGAGAAGGCTTTGTTTACTTCCACAACATCATGTCACCTCTCAGCATCATCTTCTTTTTCAGGACCAAGCCACCAGCAAATGCTTATAGTTGGCTATTGAAAAAAATAATTTGGATAGCAATGACTCTTTAGACATGCCTGTAAATAGTTTATACAGTTTTGGAGATAATTTTTTTTTTATTTGCAAAAGCAAAAGCAAATACTAGTTATTTTATGAAACGTTGCCTTCTAAATAACCTGCAATTTGAAATGAAATGGTAATTTCTTTGCATTCTCGTTGAATTTCAAGACATTTATGAACTATATGAAAAGATATTTTAACTGTTTTACTGTTTTTGCCCATTTCCACTATTTTCAAAGATTCTTAAATCCAAATATTCTCATCTGGAACTAGTCGCAGTCATACGACATTCTTTTTTTGGAAGATATCAGCTAAGTCACCATTTAAATTCATTGTTTCTGTGAATTCTCAAAATTCATCGAAGGTAGATTCCTGCTTGACTTCTTAGGAGTTTCTGTTTCGTTTATATCTATTCTTTTAGTTCTTGGAGAGATTTAGGACCATTGTTATAAACGATAGTGGCTGCTCCGTCCTTAAACCACGAGACAGAACTTGTTACAGGCTTATTGCCAAAATAATGCAAATACTGGCAGCACAACATCTATACCTATATAACTACCTATATACTTTTGCAGCGATAATTGCAATGTAAGGAAAGCTACACGGCTGAAAGGTTGTCAAGTCTAAATCCTTTTGCCCATATAATTATCCCAGTTCCGTTGCTTCTAATGAGCCTAATAGTAACATTTTACAGTTCAGATATCCAAATATCTCCTACTCTTCCTCATAAAAGTGCTTGATACAAATATACTAAGCTAGTATGATGGCTTCCATAGGCAGAAAAAGAATTTCTTTGCCACGGACTAATAAAGACGTGGGTAGTTCTAATACATCATCAGTAGCTGAGAAAGACCATTTTATTATCTACACCATTGATCAAAGGCGTTATGTGGTTCCCTTGGTGTATCTCAGCAGTAACATCTTCCGAGAGCTCTTAAAAATGTCTGAAGAGGAATTTGGAATATCAAGTGATAGGCCTAGTACATTGCCATGCGATCCAGTCTATATGGATTGCATAGTTTCTCTAATCAAACATGGTGTAACAGAAGGTATACAGGATGCTTTTCACAATTCTATTACTAGCAGTCGCTGCATATGCTCTGCTACTTTTCCTCAAGGACGTACTGGACAACAATCACTGGTTTGCAGCTACTGAAGGAGAAAAAAAAAAAAATCTTGTAGTCTGTAAATGCTTCAAATTGCTATAATATACAGTAAATATCCGTCTACAAACTGAAGGATGTTTTTATTGCAAATTAGCGGAAGTTCTATAATCAATAGAACAAATATCTGAAACCAGCATGCCTTCTACTTTGCAGCTTTCCCATGAACCCTTAGATTCATCACTTAACAACATGGGTCAAGTGTATCAGTTGCATCATATTACTAAATCAGGGTACTATTTTCTATTTTAGATTTGTATTTTTCGGTCTGGATAAAGTAAAATGTAGACTGAAAGAAGCACAACAAAATCTTGTTTTCATAATATGATTAAAAAGGAGTTTGCTCTGACTAAAAAACAAGCCCATTTTGATAGAACCCTGTAAATTTGTCTTACTCTGTTCTTCTGATATCTCTTTCATTTTCAGTTATTGCTCTAAGGAAAATATATATTATAACCTTTGTAACTGAATAAGCACAATTCATTAGCATTGAAATTACAGACAAAAGTAAGCACATGGTTTTAAGCCTTGTTGCCCCATTTATATATTAAGTAAATTCTTGTGGCCATGCTTGTATTTGTAAGTTTGTTATTTAAGAGGTTTGGTTATAGGCTTTGATCTTGTCAAATAAGTAGTTTATCAAATCTTGTGATTTTCAATGAATTATTAGTTGTTGCTATCTGCAATTCTTTCTTGTTCAGTGTACTGTACTTTTGCTTCTAAAATGGTTTGACAACTTCAACCCTCGTACTATATCCTAGCATCATGCAATTTTTTAATAAGAAAAGTTGCAAAACAATCTGCAAATCGCCCACAGAATTCCAGCATATGGTCAAGTTGTACCTCACGAATGTTTTAACTTAGCATAAGAAATATCTAGAATTCTTGTTGGTTTACGAGTTTACTTCATGAATATTCTTGTACTTTTACAAAGTGTTGAAGATGACCTCCTGGCAAAATTGATGGTTCAATATATCCACAGTGACAGCATTGGTTTTCGAGTAACTAATCAGATGCTTTTGCATTGTAAATCACAACATAAGGACTGCAGAAAATGGATTTTCTCATTCTTTCTGCTCTATATAAATAAAGTAGAATTCTTCCACTGGTTATTACCCAGCACAACTAACACGTACACGTCCTTCAATTCTTTTCCAAAATCATCCATTTCAATCATATAGAAATGATTGTCGCCAAGAACCTCTGCAGAATGACAATGAAGTGGCAGAGGATGGCCGGAGTAGGGATGAGAAGGATTTCTCCACCAGGAACCAGCAAACATATGGGTGAAGATGGTTGTGTAAAATCATTAGTTGCCGATAAAGCCCATTTTGTCTTCTACACTACTGATCACAGGCGATTTGCAATGCCATTGGCATATCTCAGAAATAACATTTTCCAGGAACTCTTCAAGATGTCTGAGGAATTGTTTGGACTAGGATGTGATGGGCTTATGACATTGCCGTGTGAGGCAGTCTTCATCGACTACATAATCTCACTCATACAGAGAGGTGTACCTGGGAATATAGAGACAGCTTTAATCAATTCCATTGCAACTTGCCATTGGTCAATATATGCTAACCATCAAGGACAATCAAGCCCCAAAATGACAATTTCTTGTCACTGAATAAATGCTTAGACTTTGTTAGTAATTAACTCTGGTATTCTTTATGTAGCTGATAAATTCTTTCGAATGTTTCCAAAATGTATTTTGTAATTGGAATTTGTTGGAATGAAATAACTTTACTGCCTCTTTATGCATTCCAGGCCAACAAAAGAGAACAAGAATTTTACAATCTCTTCAAAGAATTGCAATGATTAAATGCATGTAACACTCTCTCCAGCTAGAGTTTCTGAATTCCTTTAGTCTTCTCTACGAACGTGGCAAGATCCTTACCTCAAAGGTTTTGCTATCTTACTGCTCTTGTTTATATATTTCTTGTTCACGTGGTAAGGATTTCTGCAAACTCTAGCAAAATCTAGAGAGATTTGTCTCACAAAATGATACAGACGGTTAGAGGTCATGCAATCTGATTGGCTTTTTGAGCGTTATTTTTTTGCTTCGGAACAGCATTATGCCAACTCTTTCGAAAGGACACCAAATCTTTAAACAGGCCTTAACTAGTTATTAACTAAGTGATAATGGGACAAAATTACATGGATTACCAAGTCCAAAAGATTCTTTCTATAAAACCAAGAACTGATTCAGTTTTTTAACAACTCGTGACCGTTTGTTTATTAAATTGATCAGATGATAGTTTATTCTATTTTCTTGGTTAACCAAAAACACAGTCGATGTTAACTTTATAATATACAAATTTAAGAGTCTTAACTACTTTGTAAATGGTAACCACAACAGATTTGGTATTACCCTTCCCAGCATATGAACTAGTTTATTTCTTTTTCTCACATAGGCATAGTTTTTAGTAAGCCATAACTGTCTAAGCAAAATCCTGACAAAGGAAGACAACTGCTGAACAAACTAACAAGTGACAATGGTCTACCCTGGAAGTTTTGTTCTTATCAGAAATTAAACACAATCACAAGTCAAGCCATCTCTATGTTTCAATGATCACATGGCCATAGATCGCATCAACCCAACACAAAGTAACAAAGGCTTATGATGCTGTCCTTCCTCATCCTTATATATATGACCAAACTCCCATTGCTTCTGCACAGCACAAGATCTTCTCGAGGTTCTAGTTCCAATTTCTCCAAAATCTTCATTCTACGACCATGATCAACTCAAAAAGGCTCATTCAATTAGCAAGGAAGTGGCAGAAAATGGCTGCAATGAAGCGCCATAGAATTTCCTTCCAAAGAAGTGGTTCTGTGCAGTCATCAGGAGCCAATAAAGGTCATTTTGTCGTGTACACCGCTGATAACATGAGATTCACAGTTCCGGTAGAATATCTCAGCAGAAGTGTCTTCAGAGAGCTATTAAGAATGTCTGAAGAGGAATTTGGACTTCCATCAAATGGACCTATCACTCCGCCTTGTGATAGTACTTTCATGTGTTATGTTATCTCATTGGTTAAAGGATGCATGCCTGAGGATGTAGAGCAAGCTTTGTTAACGTCTCTGTCAACATGCCATTTATCAGCTTCATTTTCTCTTGCTCTTGGACAAATCCATCAACGGACGCCAATCTATAGCTATTGAAGAAATCAATTCTAGACTAGCTGTATACATGTTACACAGTTTTGATGTAGTATACTTTCTTCACTTCCGTAAATATCAAATGAAAACTTTTGTTCCATAATTTCTCTTTCCGACTGAATGACTCAATTTCACTTGTATTAATTACATGGAAATCATCTATATATCACTTTGACAGTTAATGTTCAATACAAGATTTCTTCTGTAAATTCCAGTTTAGTCAAAAAAGAGTTAGCAACATTTACTAAGCATTATCTGATATAATTCCACGACATTTTAATGTTTTCTGTTATAATAGGCCAAGGCTCCTATACTCCCCTCTGCATTTTTCTTTAATGCGAGGTACTGTAGCATTACAATGGTTCATGAAAAAATCTGTATGAATCTTGTCCTCTCTGTTGAGATTCATAAAATGTTCCTTCAATTTTTCTCTCCCTTGAGGTAAACAGCTCAGTTTGTTTAATGATGCCATAAAACTTGATAATCAATAAAGTTAGGCTATTTTGCGAACTGCATTAAACCCTTATGTTAACAAGAATGTAAAATCTGAAGCTAATTTATCATGTCAGACTGTATATTTTCCAGAAATCAGGCAAAACTGGAAGCAGAAACTGCGCAAAAATATTAACTATGGCATTTCACCATTGCAGCAGATATAGTTGATACATAAATACAAATTCCAAAATAGCCTTCATTTTATGTTTTGCAATTCCTCAGCAAATCAGTATTATTTTCAGTAGAGAATATAAATATATTCTGGTTGTTACCAGTATTTAATGCAGCTCAGGGAATAACTCAATTTTATTGATTATAAGCCTCAACTGCACCATTAAATTTAGTCATCAAATAGACAATCAAAGCTAATGTGACTTGTCAGACTATAATTTTTAAATCCATAAAAGATTAAATAAAAAAAAAACTGAAAGCAGAAAGTGCACAAAAGTCTCAATTATGGGATTCACTATTGATTTCTTGAGAATCATTTAACAAACTGCATTATACAAAATCTGTTGGAAGCATAACAACTCTTTGAACTTGCTTGAGACGGCTCTCAAAGTTAGTTAGCTATTAACAAAGTGATAATGGGACAAAATTACTTTGATTATGAATTTGAAAAGATTCTTTGTAGAAATCTAGAGCTGATTCAAGAGTTTTAACTACTTTCTAACTGTTCTCTAAGAAACTGATCTGGTAAGATGGGAAGTTTATTTTACTTTCACTGTTTACCGAAATAGACTTAAAAGCTACATTATCAGCTTGTTCATTTCATGTTCTGATAGACATGGTTGTAAATAGTGGGCCAAAGCTGTCTACCCAAAATACCGGCAGAAGAAGACAATTGCTCAACTAACTAACAAGTGATAATGGCCTACCCTGAAAATTTGATTCTTATCAGAAACTAAACACAATTACAAGTCAAATACTCTCTTAGCTCTTCGATCATCATATGGCCATAGATCCTGACGCAGGCGGGATGGCGGTGGATAAAAACACCTTGTTGAACGCCGAATCTCGTTCGGTTCTTTGACGTAGTGAGTTAGATAAACGTTCTAACGGACGGGATTAAATGTCGTTCTAACCCTAACGACTCGAAACACGAGTGTCAAGATAACAATCCCATAAAGAACAAAATCAAAGGGGAATATTTTTATTGAATAAAAGATTGTTCCAAAATAATAACATAGGTTCTCTATATATAGTAGAAAAAACCCAACATTACAAGTCAACTCAAATAAGGAAAAGAACTCCTATTTAAATAAGAAAATTAAGAATTCAATAACAAATTAAATTGGTAAAAATAAAAGACTTCCTAAACTAATTAAATTCTAAAATTGTCCTACATCAGATTCCCTTTCTCTTTAAAAAAAACTCGTTCTCGAGTCTTGTTTTATCTGGTGGATGAAATTTGTAGTTCAACATTAAATCTTCTTTTGACTTAAAATAGTGGCTCTTCTCAACAAATTTCTTTGAAACTCGAAAGTATTCAAATTTTATTTTTTTCTTGCACTTGTTTGTGGCCCTTTGAAAAAATATGTACTTGTAATAATAAATTACTTTTAAATTTCTCATAATTTTTCCCAAGTTTTGCTCAATATACTCACCAATTAAATTTGTCTTTGTGGCCAAATCTTTCTCAAGGGTAACCTTTATATCTTCCATTTGAATAGGTAAAATCATGTCAATAATAGGCAGATCTTCAACTTGAATTTCTTGTCCATGCTCAATTTTTAAATTAAGATCACATAAGACCTCTTCTTGTACAATTTCTGACACGTCTTCAATTTCCTTTTGAAACTCATCTTCAGACACTATTTTATGGTCAACTTTAACCATGTTATCAGATATCTTATAAGTTACATTGTCAACAACATCTCTAATAACTATATCAAAGTCAAGTTTTAGTTGACTTTCGATTTCTTTGGCTAAGAAAATAGCATATGGTAATGTATGGATAATATATGACGGCATTCGATCTCTTATATCAGTATTGAGCCCTTTCAAAAATCTCTCAACTAAAAGCTCTTCACTCTCAATGTCCATAAAAATCTTCAAACTCCATAGCATAAGAATGAATAGATCTCATACCTTGATGTGTCAAACAATAATCAAGAGGAATGAACTGTGATCTCATCAATCGCTTCATCTGATCCCATGATCGAACTTTTTCTTCTTGGCTTGCAAGTCGTGACCTTTGTAACATATTCCACCAATATGATGCACTCCCTTTTAACAGAAAACAAGTAACAAATTGTACTTGTTTTTCTTTAGGTATCCTCTCAACTTCAAAGAATTTTTCAACATCTTCCAACCAAAACAAAAATAATTTAGAACTGCATTTTCCGTCAAACAACAACGCATCATGCCTAACATGGTAGATCATGATTTTTTTTTTTTTGAATTTTTTTTCTTAGGTAAAAAAGATGTATTTATGAGTGTGGTTGTGTTTAATGGTTCAGGAAAACTCTGTTTTCTATTATTAGAGGTAAAGCTTATATACTGCCCGCTTCATTTCCTCTAAGGTCTCAAATGAGAGCTTTGGAATGATTTTTCATGTTGAAGTTAGTTCCCAAGAAATATACCTGTGTTATTTAGTTAATGAGAAATTAATGAATGTTCTGGAAGCAATTTTAATTAAACTAGAGTCATTGAGCTTCCAGTTCGAGTTCAAGCGAGGCATGGAAATTTACTTAACTGTATTCGGAAGCTCAATTTGTAAATTTATTACTTGTAGTTTTATTCGAGGGATTAGCTCTTCCTAAAGGGCATAGCTACTTGCATTTATTATTTTACTTGGTAGATATCTTACCAATTTGCTTGTTTCTTTGTTTGGTATCCTGTACCTGTTGAATTTACTTGATGATGCTAAATCTTTGGAGATGCCATTAGGCGTAACTGGTGGGGATTCTTATGAAGGCTATTAGGCAAAAACGACCCTTTCTTTTAGATGAGACAAATTTACTTAGTTATTGCGGTTAATGGGATTTCTGGGAACAGTTCCAACAGATGAATCTTCGTGACTCGTGAGGCCTTACTGTGTTATATATACATGTAACAGACCCACTTCCAATGCGTCCCATTTAAGACAATAATCCTGCTTTCAAATTCAGGTAGCTCTCCCTCTAAATTTTATATCCAACATGATCAGCTCTAGGAAACTCTTCAGGATAGTAAGAGGGAAACTCTTGCCGCCATCAAAAGAAAAAGAATTTTCGTATCGAGAAATGAAATCAATGATGTTAATGGTACATCATTGCATGCTCATAAGGGTCATTTTGTTGTCTATACAGCTGATCAAAAGCGCTTCTTTATTCCCTTGGCATATCTGAATGAAATGATTTTCAGACAACTATTGATATTGTCTGAGGAGGAGTTTGGCTTGGAGATTGATGGACCTATCACATTGCCATGCGCTACATCTTATATGGAGTACATAGTCTTGTTGATTGAACGTGGTGCTGCTAAAGATCTAGAAAAAGCTTTGCTGTTGTCTGTTGATACCAGCTGCTGCTCATCACTATCACTTTTCCATGACGAGCAAATAAAGCAGCAAGCACTTGTTTGCAGTTATTGAAAACTTTAAGACTTCCATGTAAATGATCAATACATTAAGGATAATATGTATCATGTAAAGAAACTAGGTTTTCTTGTATTTAATGATGAACTACGCTTTTGAGGTGTGATCAGATATAACAAAACACGATTCTTTTTTTTTTTTTAATTGCATAGCATTCCTCTCTGCTGCTTCTTGACAATGGTATATGTAAGTCCATATGCTACCTGCATCTACAACACCTGCCAGCAGGAACTGACCACTAAGAAGTTTAAAACTATAAGAAGCAACAAAGGTATGTGGGTAAAGAGATTAAGCAACAGACATTGTCTGTCTGGCAGTCTGTGAGCATCTTGGCTTCAATGTCTTTGGTTATACTTTGCTTTCATACGTATACATATCCAAATATGATTACTGCAAGGAAATTGATGTTATTTGCAACATGACAAGCAGATCTATATTCACATGGTGGAGATTGGTTCTTGTGATTTTGAGCCATGACTAATTTTAGACCCTCTTGGCTGGTAGAAATCAAAATGATGCCCTCCAATGGTCAACCATCATGTGCTGAGTTATAAACATAACTAAACCAGCCTAGATATCAACTTCACCTTTTATCACATGGTTTTGTCTACCATAGGCATCGTTAAAGGGATTGTCTCAAGCCTTGGGACTATATAACCACCGCTTCCTTCAGACTTCTCCCAGGCAAAGCAACTGCATGTGGTCATTATTTTTTCGATCCTATAACTTTTCTTTCACAATTCCTGAGATACTTTTTTTCTGGTTAACAAGAAAAAAATGATTACTCCAAAGAAGCTTATCAGAATGGCAAAGAAGTGGCAGAGACTGGCTGCTAGCAGAAGGAAAAGAATCACTTTGCCAAGAACCAGTACTGAGGCTGTTGATGGAGAGAATTTAGCACATCATCAGCAGCTGAAAGGGGGTCACTTTGTTGTCTACACTGCTGACAAGAGGCGCTTTTTGATTTCCTTAAAATATCTCAAAAACCACATCATCTCAGAACTTTTGAGAATAGCAGAAGATGAGTTTGGACTGCCAGGCGGTGGACCTATCACGTTGCCATGTGATGCCGTTTTCATGGAGTATGCAGTCTCTTTGATCCAGAATCAGGTGACAGAAAATGTAGAAAAGGCATTACTCTTTTCATTGAGTACCACTGGTGGCTGTTTAGCATCTTCATATCTCCATCAAGAGCGATGTAACCAACAATCACTGATTTGCAGCTTCTGAGCAAATCTTAACTTAGTTGGATCTTGTATACAGCTTACAACAATGCAGAAAAATATACAGATGATACACGAATACAAATTCTTAAGTTCTCTGTTTTCTCTAGCAATCCAGTATTATTTTCTTTACTAAAGAATATATTCTTGTTAGGATAAGTATTTCATTCAGTTTACACAATAAGTATATTTTATTAATTGTAAACTTTAGATTCATCATTAGAGTTGGGGATCGGATAGATAGTTGATTTCTTGAGAATAATTTAACGGACTTGCATTTTACCAAATTGTTTGTAAGGACACTAAAGCTTTGGAAAGAACTTAAGACGGCTACTAGACTTGGTTAACTATTAACTAAGTGATGATGGAACAAAATTATATATAAAGTATTTTGAAGTTGAAAAGATTCTTTGTAGATTTTTAACTACCTTTTCAACTGTTTGCCGAGGAAAATGATCCCGTTAACATGGGAAATGAGTTATGAATCATGCAATCTGTCTTGACTTTTTGTTGGTCACTTTGTTGCTAACAAACTGCCTTATACCAAATCTTTTGGAAGGACAATAAATCTTCAAACAGGTCCTGAGATGGCTACCAGATTTAGTTATTATTAACAAAATTAAAGTGAGACAAAATTTCTTGGATTATAAAATTGAAAAGATTCTTTGTGGAAATCGAGAACTAATTAATAGTTTTAACTACCTAGTAAGCTTCAATAGTTTTATTTTATTTTCTCGGTTAACCAAAACAGACTTGATGTTATCTTTCCAGCATATTAACTAGTTTACTTCATTGTCACATAGACATAGTTTTAAGTTGTAGGCCAAACCTGCCTAGGCAAAATCCTGGCAGGAAAAGATAATTGCTCAACTAACTGACAAGAGACAATGGCCTACCCTGAAGATTTGATTCTTATCAGAAACAAAACACAATCACAAGACCAGCCATCTCTTTGCTTCAATGATAACATGGCCATAGATCCCATCAACCCAACAGAAAGAAAGATGAGCATATGATACTTTCTTTCCTCTTTGATATATATATATGACCAAACTCCCATCTCTCCCATACAGCACAAGTTTCACAAAATCTTCTGAGCAAGATAATCTCATCGCTAAGGCTTGTAGTTCCAGTTGCTTCAAAATCCTCATTCCTCAACCATATACTCAAAAAGGCTCATTCAATTAGCAAGGAAGTGGCAGAAGATGGCTGCAATGAAGCCCCATAGAATTTCTTTCCCAAGTAGTGGTGCATCACAGATGTCAGTTGCCAATAAAGGCCATTGTGTTGTGTACACCACTGATAACATCAGATTCACAGTTCCATTGGAATATCTCAGCAGAAATGTCTTCATAGAGCTCTTAAGAATGTCTGAAGGGGGATATGGACTTTCATCTGAGGGACCTATCACGCTGCCTTGTGACAGTACTTTCTTGAATTATGTCTTGTCGTTGGTGAAAGGATGCATGCCTGAGGATCTAGAGAGAGCTTTGCTAACTTCTCTGTCAACATGCCATGTCTCAGTTTCATCTTCTCTTGCTCTAGAAAAATGTCATCAACAAAAACTTGTTTGTAGCTATTGAAGCAAATCAATTATAGACTTAGGTGTATAGCAATGTTACAATTTTGTTGTATTAAACTTCAGTTCAGTAAATATGAAATGAAATCTTTCGTTCCATAAGTTCTTCCCCGAAATATGAATGGCTGAACTTTATAGGTATCAACTATATATGGGATTCATCTATATTTTAATTTCGTCATTCACCTAGATTTCGTCTCAAAACTACAAGCTAGTTGGCAAAATTTAAGAAATTTTACCAATCATTTTCTGATATATGTCCTTCACTTTTTGATTATTTCAGCAGTAAAGAGTTAAAATTCTCCTCTCCTCCCCTGCGTTGTAGTCCATTCCTTAACTTTAGAGCTGCAATGTTTTAAGCGAAAATGACATTAAATGGATTCTTTCGTAGTAAGAAACAAAAGATCTTTCTCCAGAGAATATGCAAGAAAAGTTAAGTGATGAGAGTTCTACAAGAAATATTAAATAATGACAAAGTCAAAGAGATTCATTATGCTGAACTTAGTCCAAAGAGCATATATGCTAATGTTAGTTACTTGTCAAAAGTTTAATACGTGAATTCAAAGACCCATTTTGATTAAAATAGAATTATTTACCTATCAGTTCGTTTTGAAGCAGGGGAAGGAAATGTACATAACTCTCCTCTTTGTCCTAATGTTCAAATTTGTAATTTTACTCTTCTTGTAGTTGTGGTCAATGGATTTTTTCTTGTTAAAGGATACAGTCACTTCCATTTACAATGTAAGTTGATAGTTTTGTAGTTACTTCCCCTTTTTTGTTGTAATTGTCGTTTTCTTCAGTATGCTGTACCTGGTGAATTACTTGAAGATGCTAGATGTGTGGAAATTCCATTAGGCTTATCTGGTGAAGACAGGGATTCTGCTAAAGGCTATCATACAATATTTACTCTTTGTTTTAGTGATAATATAATATTACTCTGTTATCGTGGTTGTGGTTGAAGGGATTCATTGGAAAAATCTCCAACAGGTTAAGCTTCTTCAAGTCGTCCTGTTACATATAAATAATAAACCCAGTTCCATTGCTTTCAACTTTATCACAATAATCCTGCTTTCAGATTCCCTCTGAATTTTAAATCCAGAATGATCAGCTCCAACTAACTCTTCAAGATGGCAAGCAATTGGGAAAATCTTGCAGTCATCAAGAGGAAGAGCATTTCACTATCTAGACATGAAGCAAGTGATAATAATAATACATCACTGCTTGCTCATAAGGGTCATTTTGTCTCTACAGCGGATCAAAAGCGCTTCTCAATTATATCTGAATGAAATAATTTGCAGACGACTATTCAAGTTTTCTTAGGAGGAGTTCGGATTAGAGATCAATGGGCCTATCACATTGTCATTCGATGTTTCCTTTTTGGAGTACATGGTCTTGTTGATTGAACGAGATGCAGAGAAACATCTAGAAAGAACTTTGCTGATGACTGTTGATACCAGTTGCGGCTCATCAGTATCACTTCTCCAACAAAGCAGAAAGTACCTGTCTGCAGTTACTGAATAAATTAGAATTTATCATAAATTACATATAGATTTAAGCATATTATGTATCATATCCAGAAAGTAGCCGCACTTAATGTTTCGTATATTAACATTACTCTTCTGCTATCCAATAATAGTATATTTAGGGTCCATATGCTGCCTGCATCAACCACACCTGCTATTAGAAGCTTGCTAGTGTGAAGTTTAAACATTTTTGGGTACATTGCACCAAATAAATCATCCGTCGAGCAGTTTACAAGCAATGTCTTTTGTTATACTTTGTTTCATACGAGTACATATCCAAACATGATTAATGCAAGGAAATTTGTTTTCTTTGTAGCTTGACCATGGATTTATATACACATGGAAGAAACTAGCTTCAGAGATTTTGAGAATTCTCAATCTTAGACCCACTTGGCCGGAAGAAATGAAAAACGATGACCTGCAACTGTCCACCAGCATGTGCTGAGTTTTAAACATAAAAAATCAATGCCAAACCAACCTAGATATCAATTTCACCAGACTTCACATGGTTGTGTTTTGTGTTACCCCTCAACAAGAGAAGGCAACATTAATCAGCCTGTCTCTAGCCTTGGGACTATATAACCAATGCATTTTCTTAGACTTCTACCAAGCAAAATCATTGCATTTCAGCATTCTTCAAATCCAATAACGTTTTCTCTCACAAGTAACAAGATCCTTCTAGCTAACAAGAGGAAAGATGATTAGTCCAAAGAAACTTATCAGAATGGCAAGGAAGTGGCAGAAACTGGCTGCTAGCAGACGGAAAAGAATCTCAAAGCCAAGAACCACTTCTGGGGCCAATGATTCTGAGATTTGCAGCGCATCATCAACAGCTCAAAAGGGTCACTTTGTTGCGTACACTGCTGACCAGAGGCGCTTTGTGATTCCCTTAAAATATCTCACAAACGACATCATTGGAGAGCTCTTTAGAATAGCCGAAGATGAGTTTGGACTGCCAAACAGTGGACCCATCACATTGCCATGCGATTCAGTGTTCATGGAGTATTTAGTCTCTTTGCTTCGAAGGAGGGTGACAGAAGATGTAGAAAAGGCATTACTCATGTCCTTGACCACTGGTCGCTGTTTACCAGTTTCAAATATCCATCAAGAGCAATGTCACCAAGAATCTCTGCTTTGCCGCTTCTGAAGCAACTCTTAGCTTAGTTTGATCTTTGTAGACAGTATACAACATTGTAGCAAATATATTGACGATACATATTAATACAAATTCACTAAAATTTCCTTCATTTTTAGTTTCTCTTGACGCAAGCCAGTATTATTTTTCTTAGATAAGAATACATTCTTGCAATTGTAAGCTAATTTACATGCCAGAATATAAACTCTTTCAAAAACTAAATTTTCCATAAAATGAAGTAAAACCCTTGAAGTAGGAGCTGCACAAAAATCTCAGCTATGCCAATTACAACACTGTAGCAAAATATGTAGTTGATACATAAATAGAACTTCTGAAATTCCCCTCATTTCTTAAGCAAACCTGTAATATTTTCTTTACAGGGGAATATATTCTTGATATTTATAAGAATTTACTGCAGTTTATGGCATAACTCAACTTTTTAGTTTTACAACTTTTGGTTACATGTTTAAAATTAGTGATCAGATAAGGTTTGAAGCGAATCTAATTGTTAAACTATAATTTCTTTAATTTTTCAATAAAAGAAGAAAAACCCTGAAAGCAGAAGCTGCAAAATAAATCTTGAAAATGGCATCTGCAGTTGATTCATTGGGAATCATTTAACAAAATGCATTATACCAAATCTCTTGGGAGCATCTAAATATTTGAACATATTAGTTAATTATTAAATAAGTAATGATTGGAAAAAAAACACTATGATTATAAAATTGAAAAGATTCTTTGTAGAAATCAAGAACTAATTCAGGAGTTTTAACTACCTTGTAACTGTTTGCTTAAGAAATTGATCTGGTAAAATGGAAATAATTTATTTTGATTTCTAGTTACCATATTAAGTATTTTACTTCATTTTCACAGAGACATTGTTTAAGTAGTAGGACAAACCCGTCCAGGGAAAATCCTGGCAGAAGAAGACAATTGCTCAACTAACCAATAAGCGACAATGGCCTACCCTGAATGATTCTTATCAGAACCTAAACACTATCACAACTCCATCCATCTCCTTGCTTCGATGATCACATGGGCACATATCCTATCTACCCAACACAAAGAAACATGGTCATATGATTCTGTCTTTTCCTCATCAACATAAGTATATATATGACCAAACTCCCATTGCTTTTGCACGGCACAAAATCTTCTTAGCAAGAAAATCTCATCTCTTTAGCCTCTATTTCGAGTTTCTTCAAATTCTCATTCTACAACCATGATCAACTCAAACAGACTCATTCAACTAGCAAGGAAGTGGCAGAAAATGGCTGCACTAAAGCGCTGAAGAATATCTGTCCCAATAAGTGGTGCAGCACAGACCTCATCAGCTGCCAGTAAAGGCCATTTTGTTGTGTACACCACTGATAACTCACAGTTCCACTGAAGTGTCTTAGCAGAAGTGTCTTCGTGGAGCTCTTGAGAATGTCCGAAGAGGAATTTGGACTTCCTTCCAGTGGACCTATCACTCTGCCTTGTGATAGTACTTTCATGAATTATATTATGTTATTGGTTAAAGGAAGCATCCCTGAGGATCTAGAGAAAGCTTTGCTAACTTCTCTGTCAACATGCCATTTCTCAGCTTCATCTTCTATTCCTCTAGGAGAAAGCCAACAACAACAACCACTTATTTATAGCTATTGAGGAAATCAATTATAAAGTTGATGCATATACATGTAACAATTTTGATATGCATGTACTTCAGTCCGGTTAATATGAAATGAAATCTTTTATTCCACAATTTCTTTTTCGACATGTGAATGGCTTTTTTTTTTTTTTTAAATAATCTCTAAGCATAAGCTTAGAGGAAATATATTAATAAAAATAGAATAGAACAGTACAAGGAATTTTACTAGCGTCAATTATATGGGACTCATCTATATTTTAATTTGGTTAGTCATCAAGATTTATTAAAACTACAATCTGATCAGCAGAAGATTAACAAATTTGAGTAAGCATATTTCTAATAGAAGTCCTTCCGCTTTTGATTGTTTCTGCAATAAGCGGTACAAGGCTCCTGTAAGCGGTTTTCTGCATGGCTCTACCGAAAACATTGCAACGATCCAAGCAAAAAACGACATTGGAATAGTTAAAAATAAAAGAAGAGAAAGAGATAGATTCTCCTGAAGACAAGATGCAGGAAAGACTGAGTAGCGGAAATTCTACAAGAAATATGCAGATAGAGGTAACCAGTGAAGAAGTCAAAAGATATTCTAAGTTGAACCTAGTCCCAAGAATTTGCTTATGTTAGTTCTTTAACAAAACTTCGAGCCATTTTGATTAAACTAGAATTATTTACCTTTTAAGTTTGTCTTCAAGCAGGGGAGGGAAGCGTACATAACTATACTCTTTGTCCTAATGTCCTTTTTTGTATTATTACTCTTCTTGTACTTGTGTTCGATGGATTTGTTCTTGTTAAAATATATAGCCACGTCCATTCATCGGGTCACCTGGTAGATTTCTTGTTACTTTCTTAGTTTCCTTTTTCACTATGCTGTACTTAGTGATAACTTGAAGTTTCTAAGTCTTTGGAATTGGCATTAGGTGTATTCAGTGTAGATAAATAAATGAATCTAATGGGCTATGAGCAAGAAAACGAAAAAAAATAATTACTCTTTCCTTTAGTAATGAAACAAATTTATTTTGTTATCGTGGTTAAGAGGATTTCTTGGAAAAATCTCCAACAGATTGTCTTCATGCCTTGCTGTTATAAAGATAACGAACCTACTTACATTCCACAATAACAAAATACTCCTGCTTTCAAATTCAAGTAACTCACCCTCTAAATTCTAAATCCAGCATGATGACTTCCAACCTATACAAGATGGCGAGCAAGTGGGGAACTTTCGGTCTCCTCAAAAGGAAGATGATTTCACTACCCAAAAGTGAAGTCAATGATAGTAGTAGTACATCAGTTGTCTCGTAAGGGCCAGTTTGTTGTCTACACTGCTGGTCAAAAACGCTTCTTGTTTATCTTGGTTTATCTTAATAGAAGTATTTTCAGAGAACTATTAAAGTTTTCTGAGGAGGAGTTTGGATTGGAGATCGATGGTCCTATCGTATTGTCATGAGATGCTTCCTTTATGGAGTACATAGTCTTGTTGATTGAACGTGGAGCTGCTATACGTCTAGAGAAAGCTTTGTTGATGTCTGTTGTTTCCACTTGTTCCTCTTCACTGTCACATTTTCATGAAGAGCAAACAAAGCAGCTAGTGCTTGTTTGTGGTCACTGAATAATTCAGACTGTGTAAATGATGAGTAGATTTAATCATACGAATCATGTCTTGTAACACCCCAAATTTTGCCATAACATGACAAGATTTGAAATGATACTCACATCCCCAAAATTCAATCTATCTCCACGTTACAAATCACAAATTCTTCCAAAATACAATATCAAACTTCAAAATATGTATAATCAACATATTGCCAAAATTTCAACCCAAATGTCACTTTAAAAAGGTGTTTCTTATAAATTTAGCCCAAGAATAATTAATAGAGTTTAAACATGTTACTTACAATACCAAATAAATATAAAGTAATAAGGACAATACTGATTTATTTATAAAGAGTATATAAACTACAGCGTTAACTTTTAAAGTGAATTTAGCATCTTATCACCCCAAACACAAATATAATGTGTAAAATATCAACTGCCAAGCGGTGAGCTGCCTACTCGGTAAGTAAATTCATGCATAATTTTTAATGTTTAAAAATCATTTAAACCACAAAGCAATTATCTTTAAGAATTATTTAACAATAAATATTTATATAGAAAATCATTACTCAAAGAAAAGCATTTGATGTAAGCATGATCATAATTTTTAATAAAACTAATTTATAAAAAAAAAATATTTAACTGAATACTTAATAAAATTATTTAATTCATGTCTCGTACTATTACCAATACTTTGATATCTCATTTATCATAATATAGTATAATAGCATTCCGAAAATCTAGTCATTAACGATCAGCTATCTAGCCAGTCGATAACAGTAATAGTAACAGAAATAATCACTACTGACTATGAGGCAAAATAGTACAATTTACAAAATATAACATTTCATGTAAGGCAAAATCGATAACATTTATTTTTCATGTATATTTCATACAAAATATTTAATAATTTGATAAAAGATTTCTTCAAAATAACTGTTGAATCATTAAAATCATTACTTATTTTGTTATGAAATTATCTCATGCTTACAATAGTTTTGAAGATTAACAGAAAACACATCATGCAAAAATCTACTTACATGGACCGAACCAAAACTTTTACGTTATTTCTAGCATTCAAAGCTTCCAATCCCTATTCATAATAAAGTATAATTTAATTAAAATTATAATAATTCATCAATCTTAAACTATAAACAACTTATTTTTAATCTCACTTTCTATGTACAATTCTTTTAACTATGTATCAATAACTTTTATCATATTCTAAAATCTTTTGAATTATAATATCATAATCCTTATTCTTAGAACTCTTTATACCTTAAATAATGAAAGTTTCAGCATTTACTTGAATCCAAAACCATACATTATAAAGCTTTAAACTTATATATTCATAATTTGTCTTTTCAATTTCTTATTGAATAACCTCAGTTTAATAATTTTTAACTCTTAAGCTACTAATTGGATTAAGCTAAATTTTTACAAAATTGCTAATGACACATAAAAATATCTTGTTCAAAATTTTAATAACATTTGGACATCAAAAACTTTTTCAAAATATTTTCCTTTTTGAGCATAGGTAAACCATCCTGAAATTTTCAGATTTGAGATTCAATGATTCATCACAATTTTTATAAAAATCTAAAAATTATGAAACTTTGCAGGATATCAATAGACATGTATGTAAAGCAATATGTCAATTTTTAGAATATTTGAAGATCATTTGGTTGATCAAATAAATATATATTTTCGGACCTATAGCAAAAATTATTGTTCTTCAAAACAGCAGAGTAACGTTTAAAAAATCATTAAAAATTGATTCCTTAACCAATTGCAACAAAATCAAATTTTGTAAATTCTTTAATGAATTTAGTTTAATATCATAAAAGATTATTAATAAAAATACCCGCAAGTTTATAGTTTAATTATCAATAGAAAGACTATTCAGACAACTCTATAAAATCCTAATCCTAATAACTATCTGTTAATTTTCAATAAATAATCCAATCAATTGAATATATAACATTTAATTAGGATCATTTGAAATCACAAGAGAGATATAATTTATTTTCAAGAAAACTCACCTAAAAGATATTCGATTAGGGAATATGTTAAGACACATTTTTTCTCTTCTTTTTGATTTCCTCTCTATTCTTTTTTCTTCTTCTCTTTAATTTTCTTTTTTTTCCTTTTCCCTTCCCTTTTCACTCTCACGGCCTAAGAGAATAAGTATTGTAATTATAAACTTGGTTAACCTAAACTACACATTATGTAAAGTATCACTCAACTCCCCTAACTTTTAATTTTATATTTTTTACCGATAATAAAATTTCTATTATCCAATAGTTCCATTTTTTTCAAAAATACACATATTCATTCATAATAAGTAAAATTTACCAAAGTAAATATATTTGTCTCATAAACTTTCAATTATTTGTATTATTTACATAATACAATAAAATTCGAGTGTTACATGTCTAGTAACTAGGTTTTGTAGCACTTTTTGATCAGCTAAACTTTTGAAGTTCGATCAAATTGTAAATTATGATAAATCTTCATTAAATAGCATTTCTCTGCTGCTTTTAGATAAATGGTATATGTAAGTCCACATGCTGCCTGCATCTACGACACCTACTAGCAGAAATGACCTGGTATGAAATTTAAATGGGAAGCAACAAAGATTTGTGGATACTGAGATTGAACCACAAAAATTCTTTGTCTTGCAGCCAACAGGCATCTTGGGCTGAATGTCTTTGGTTATACTGTCTACATTCACATACCCAGAAATGATTAATGCAAAAATGATTAATGTCTTTGGCTGACGTCTTTAGTTTCATATGAACATATACCCAAAAATGGTTAATGCAAGAAAATTCATGTTCTTTGTAACATGAACAATAGATCTCTATGCACATGGTTGAGACTAATTCTAGAGATTTTGAGCCATCACCAAATTTAGACCCACTTGGCTGGAAGAAATCCAAATGGTACTCTGCTATGGTCCACCATCATGTGCTGAGTTTTAAACATAATCAATCAACTCAAACCAAGATATCAATGTCACCTTGGATGACATGGTTTTGTCTCGGATAAGTCCCTGCAGATGAGAAGGCAACATTAAGGAGACTGTCTCTAGCCATGTGACTATATAACCAATCCTCTTCCGTTAGACTTATACCAAGCAAAACCATTGCATTTCAGTCCTGAGATCCAATAACTTCTCTTTCACAATTCACAAGATTCTTCTTCTCTAATAGGAAAGGAGCAAGATGATTACTCCAAAGAAGCTAATGAAAATGGCAAAGAAGTGGCAGAAACTGGCTGCTAGCAAAAGGAAAAGAATCTCATTCCCAACAACCACTACCGGGGCTTTTGACGCAAAGAGTTGCAACACGTCATCAACAGCTGAAAAGGGTCACTTCGTTGTCTACACTGCCGATGAGAGGCGCTTTGTGATTCCTTTGAAATATCTGAAAAACAATATTATCATAGAGCTCTTCAGAATAGCAGAGGAAGAGTTTGGACTGTCGAGCAGCGGGCCTATCACATTACCATGTGATGCCATTTTCATGGAGTATGTAGTCTCCTTGATTGAAAGGCGGGTGACAAAAGATGTAGAGGAGGCACTACTCATGTCCTTGAACACTGGTCGCTGTTTACCAACTTCATATCTCCATCAAGAGCAATACAACCAACAATCACCGGTTTGCAGCTGCTGAAGCAAATCTTAGATTAATTTCATCTTTGTAGACAATTTACAACTTTGTATCAAAATATATAGTTCATACAGTATTTCTTTAATAGAAATATACAGCTGAAATTTTTTGTTATAGACTATGATCGCATCATTAAATTTAGTGATCTCATAAACTTTCAATTTAATCGAACATGTTTGATTATCAATTTTTCCAGAATTAGTTTTTGTATAAAGGAAGAGAAACCCGAAAGTAAAGACTCGCCAAAAATCTCCACTATGGTATTTACAATTGATTTCTCGAATCATTTATCAATTTTTTGGCCTATTTTATCACGGCGAACGTGATTACTTCTTGGAATTTAGGGTATATAAATATGGTGCTTCTATAATAAATCTCATTCAGGAACATATCGGAAAGCTGAATAAGGTTATTGAATTAATTAATGATATCTTGAGACATTGTCCAAACAAAGATATTGTTGTAGCGAACACAATTAAAGAAATTTTATTAGGCAGAAATTTTAACTTGTTAGATAATCTGTAATCCTTTTCTAGCAAATTCTGTAATCAGACTATGAACTTACTTAAATGCAAAAGCTGGCCTCTTGACTGGGAAGGGACATTACATGTGACAACCACAGCAAAAGCCAACAGTAATTTCTGGGGGTAAATTGGTTGAATTCGTACACAGGGAAAATTCTTATTCTGACGGACAAGTTTGAACTACAAATTTCAACTTGTTTAGCAGGGTCATGAAAACTATGGGCACAACAGACTATCTAAGGATACCCAATAAATAATTATTTTCAATCTTGCGGCCCAAGATGACTCTCATATGAGCAGCAGTAATTTTGGATTAGCATATAAATGTTGTTAAATCACTAGGCAGAGGAAAGAAAATAATAGCCTTAGTTTTCTTTGCTCTAGGTTGTTAAGAAGATAGCAAACATATAACTAAATATCCCAACAACTGCAGTAGTTATTCTTATTATACTACTGTCACATGATTTTTCTTCCCATGAATTCCTGCAAAATAAAAGCTGAATTGAAGGAACTGTCTCTTTCTTTATGACTATATAAACAAACCAATTAAATTGCCGGATATGCTGCGGATAACAGTTTCAGTGTATTTAGATGTTATTCTTTGTATCAGAAAACCAAACTGTTATATCTAGCATACAAAAAGGCAAGATGATCAGCACTAAGAACCTCATCAAAATGGCAAGAAAGTGGGGAAAACTAGTAGCTAAGCGAAAAAGAATCACATTGCCTATCTTTGACGGTGATGATGCAGAAAGGTCCAGCATATCATCAATGCCTAAGAAAGGCCACTTTGTGGTGTACACTGCTGATCAAAAACGCTTTTTGCTTCCTTTGGAATATCTTAACAACAAAGTTGTTCAGGCACTATTTAAATTGGCAGAAGAAGAGTTTGGACTGCCAACTGATGGCCCTCCAAAATTGCCTTGTGAGGCAGCCTTTATGGAGTATGTAGTTACTTTGATCAGGCAGCATGTAGATGAAGATATAGAGAAAGCTTTGGTGACATCAATAGCTGCTGGTCGTTGTTTATCATCCTCATATCTGCAACAAGAACAGCCAGATGGGCAATTACTAATTTTTGGCTTTTGAATTGTATCATTCCTTAATTTTGTAAATATATACAAATTTTGTAGCTTGAGAACATTGGGAAAAGGAAAAAAACTTTCTTCATGTTTATGTTGTCTTCAATGATAGCAATCTTATTATTCCAATGAAATTAACTGAAATAATTAATAATGCTATTCATTATTAAAGTACTACAATTTTCCCTCAGCCATCTACAGAGCATTTCATGGTATTTGAAGTTAAGACCATTCTGAGTAACAATTAAGCTCCGTATATTCAAAATTTTAACAGTAAACTATAAATAACTTTTGGATCTTTAAAGAAATGACATATTATATTTTTATGCTTCTTCTGCATTAGACCTTTGCCGATACAGTTTACTTTTAGCCCTTCCTGTTTCTAGACTAATATGGGCAGATAGGGATGTTGGTATTATTCGAGAAACAAACCAAAAACATGCTAAAAACTGGAATATCAATTGAATGATATCTTTGATGATCAAAAATCTCAATTATTATGTTTAGACAGAGATTGAAACCTAATCCATAGGAAGACTAGTTTGAGCCATAAGATTATTCTGTTTAGAAGGATCACGCATGGTTTGTCCTCTTGTCTCCTGGGTATCTCACCAAAAATGCTTGACTAGGCGAAATTTCTAATGCAACTAAAACACCACATAAATTAGGTTGCAAACTTACAAGACAGTTACAGTTGGCATAATACTGATATGCATTTTCTTCTCAGTTGAACAACAAATGTAAATCTACATTCCTGTCGTTGATAAAGTCTGTGATTTTGAGCCACTCATGGCTTTGGGCCAGAATGCTGTCAAACCACCGGGCAGGAAGGAAGTGAAATATTTCTATGCAAGGGTCCGCGTTGATAGTGGTTCTTTCGCACCTACCACATGGCAATGTCTCTGGCCTCGTGACTATATAACTAAACCACTTCATTGGCCTTCTATCCATCAAACACAGCATTTCAGAGTTTTAAGATCCATTACTACTTTCTCCCTTTTGTTCCAAATCTTCTTCTCTATTAAACAAGAAAGAAGAAGCAACATGATTAGTCCAAGGAAGCTAATAAGAATGGCCAAGAAGTGGCAGAAACTGGCTACTTATAAGCGAAAAAGAATCTCATTCCCAAGAACAACTAAGATTGCTGATGCACAGAGCTGCACCACGTCATCAAAGGCTGAAAAGGGTCACTTTGTTGTGTACACTGCCGATGAGAAGCGCTTTGCGATTCCCTTGGTATATCTGGAAAACAATGTCATCAGAGAACTCTTTAAAATGGCAGAAGATGAGTTTGGACTGCCCAGCAGCGGACCCATCACGTTGCCGTGTGATGCAGTTTTCATGGAGTACTTAGTCTCTTTGATACAAAGGCATGCAGCAAAAGATGTAGAGAAGGCATTGCTGATGTCCTTAGCTACTGGTCGTTGTTTACCTTATCCATTTATCCATCAAGAGCAAAGCAACCAACAGTCACTGATTTGCGGCTTCTGAGAAAATTACAGATTTAGCTTATTATAATACACAGTTGTAGCTTGATAGTTGATACATTTAATGAACAGACGCAGAAATTTTCTCACATGTCTGGTTTCTGCTAAATCCAAATAGTTATGACAACAAAATTTTTAAATCTAGTGATCTGATCTCCATTTTAAATGAGATGTTTCGCTCAGATTGCTTTTCTTATTGATGTTACTAATAATCAAGAGATAATTTTCTGTAACTTTACCGTGAATTCTAATCCAAAAAAAAAAAAAAAATAGTTTCTTTTGTTGCCAGATATATGTATGTTCCTTTGATTTAGCTGTCAAGTTAGTCAATCATAAACACATTCATCATTTAGGCTCACTTATGCTTCGACGCATTAACATAAAAAAATAAAAAATAAAAAAATCCACTACAAAAGGAAATATGAAGTATTTACTTAAATCGGCTTATCACTTACAGAAAAGTCTGAATTCAACAACTATAAACTAGTGCTTGCTGCTTTGTTTGCTCTTGATGAAAAAGTGATAGTGATGAGCAGCAGCTGCTATCGACAGACATCAGCAAAACATTTTCTAGATTTTAGCGGTGTCACGTTCAATCAGCAAGACAATGTACTCCATAAATGATGCATCACAAGGTAATGTGATATGTCCATCAACTTTGAAACCGAACTCCTCTTCTTCCAACTTCAATAGTTGTCTGAAAATATCTTTATTAAGGTACACCAAGGGAATCGAGAATCATTTTTGATCAAAAGTATAGACTACAAAATGGCCCTTTCGATCACGCAATGCTGTACAATTAATATCAGTAGCTTCATTTCTAGATAGTGAAATTCTCTTCCTTTGAGGACAGCAAGATTTTTCCGCTTGCTTGCCTCGGAACTGATCATTGTGGAAATAAAATTCAGGGGGATAATTACTTGAAGTTGAAAGCAGGGTTATTGTGTTAAAGTTGAATGCAGTGGAAGTGGTCTTCCTATATACAAAAAACTAAGGCCTGAAGACACTTCAATTGTTGAAGATTTTTCCAAGACATCCCTTCAACCACAAAAAGTAAGTAAATTTTTGTCTTTCTTCGCCAGAAAAAACAAAAGAAAGAGAAATATTTGTCTCATAGCTGCCCTTGACATCCTCTTTCTTCACCAGATGTGCCTAACGGCATTTGCAAAGACTTAGAATCTTCAAGTTATTGATCAAGTACAGTATACCGAACAAAGAAAAAACAAGAAAACAACCAAGTATAGCGCAATGAACAATGAAAAGAGTACCAAGAAAACTAGCAGGTGACATGATAAACGGCGTAACTATGTCCTTTTAACAAGAGCAAATCCCTCGAATACAACTACAAGAACAATAACCTACAAATTAAAGCATTAGTTATAATTATAAGGTCTTGCATAGATTCTCATGCATTTCCTGAAAGCCGAAGTAAAAGGTCGGAAATTCTAATTTAATCAAATGGCAACAAGAATGCATGCATTTAATTTATGTCAAGTAACTAACATAAGCATATGTTTTCGGAATAAATTCAACATACTGATGTAGAATAGTAACCACATACTTAACCTTTCCAGCATAATTTCTTGACGAGAATCATCTGTTTTTAAATAGAAAAGGCCTCATTTAGTTTGGTTTTTGGCTTGAATCATTGCAATGTATTCAATCGAGGGATGGTGAAAAAATGCAGAGGTGAGTGTAGGAGCCTTTACCTGTTATTATACAAAAACATGCAAAAAGCTGAAGGACTTATATCAGATAAAGCTCAGTCAAATATCTTTTCACATTTGCTGACTAAAATGGAAGTTTCAGAATAGATCTTGTACCAAACATGATAACTTGTAAGTCAAAGAAAACAGGTTGTGAGGATTACTTCTTTTATTAAATCTTGTTTACTGACCAATAAATATAAATATGAATAACATATAAACAATAGAAGTAAATTCATCCATTCAAGTGGGGAACAGAAAAATGGAATAAAAGATTTCAATCGACATTTACAGAAAAGAAAATATACTACATCAAAACTTTGTAACATTATACGCCTAGTCTACAATTAATTTCTTCAATTGCTATAAACAAGTGTTTGTTGATGGCTTTGTCCTAGACCTAAAGAAGATGAAGCTGAGAAATGGCACGTTGACAGAGAATTTAGCAAAGCCTTCTCTAGATCCTCGGGGATGCATCCTTTAACCAATGACATGACATAATTCAAGAATGTACTATCACAAGGCAGAGTGATATGTCCATCAGATGGAAGTCCAAATTCCTCTTCGGACATTCTTAATAGCTCTATGAAGACACTTGTGCTGAGGTATCCCAAAGGAAGTGCGAACCTGACAGTGTCAGTGGTGTACACAACAAAATAGCCTTTATTAGCAATTGATGGTTTCTGTGCAGCACCATTTCTTGGAAAGGAAATTCTCCTCCGCTTCATTGCAGCCATTTTCTGCCACTTCTTTGCTAATTGAATGATCCTTTTTTATTTCATCATGGTTGTAGAATGAGGATTTGGAAGAAACTGGAAATAGAAGCTCAAGAGATGAGATTTTCTTGGAAAGAAGAACTTGTGCGGTTCTGCTGTGCAGACGCAATGGGAGTTTGGTCATATTTATATTGATTAGGAAGGACAGCATCATATGCCCGTGCCTTATTCTGTTGGCTTGATAGTATCTAAGTCCATGTGATCATCGAAGCAAAGAGATGGATGGACTTGTGATTATATTCAGTTTTTGATAAGAATCAAATTTTCAGTGTAGGCCGTTGCCCCTCGTTAATTAGTTGAGCAGTTGTCATCTTCTGTCAGAACTTTGGCTAGACAGATTTGGCCTACTAGTTGAAGCAAATGTGAAAATGAAATAAACTAGTCCATATCAAGTCTGTTTGGTTAACAAGGAAATAAAATAAACTATTGAAACTTACAAGGTAGTTAAAAACTCTGAATCAGTTCTTGGCTTCTATAAAGAACTTCAATATAATAACCAAAGTACTTTGTCTCATTATCACTTAGTTAATAGTTAACTAAGCCTGCTAGCCGTCTCAAGCCTGTTTAAAGATTTAGTGTTCTTCCAAAAGATGTGGCACAATGCAGTTTGTGAGCAAAAAAGATCCAAACACATTGCTTGACTGATAACTGTCTGTGTCATTTTGTGAGACTCTCTGGATCAAACCATGTGAACAAGAAAGATGCAAATTGGAGCATTAAGACAGCAAAACCTATTAAGTTGGAATCTTTCTTATGTCCTCAAAAGAAGATAAAAAAAGAATTCATAAACTCTGATTACATACATTTAATCACCTCAATTTTCATAAAAAACAGAACTTACATCTTCATTGCCTGCTCGCAAATATGTTTTCTCATCTGGCAGCCAATGTGGCTGATATGATCACGTTGTAAAATATTCTTTTTTGTCCTTTTACATGAAGGTATCAACAAAATCTGATGAGTGTTGATTGTGCTACTTTTCTTTCAGGAGTTTGTCAAAATTATTCTTCTTTTTGTGTGGCCTGGAATGGATAAAGAGGCAGTGAGAAAGTTGCAAAAGGAATTCTCATTTTTGCAGTACCATTAATTCACTCCAACAAATTCCCAACAAAATACACTGAAGATAACACAAGAAAATGACACTTGGTTATTCGGGTTAGACAGATCAACTCATGGGTTGTCCCCCTATCTCATAGATACAGCAGCAAAAAGCTTGACAAATTTGATAGCATATTTATATGATAGTCATGCGGAGAAAAGGGGGAAACTCCTGTAGTTAACAATTTCTGTGCTTTTGAGCCACTCGAGACTTTGGGCAAGAATGCCATCAAACCGCCAGGCAGGAAGGAAGTGAAATAGCTCGGTACAAGGCTCCACCTTGATAACAAGTTCTGGATCAAATATCACGTGGCTTTGCCTCCTTAAAATCCCTGCACATGGGAAAGCAACAATAAAAGTACTGCCTCTAGGATTTTGACTATATAACCAACCCCATCTCATTAGCCTTCTGTCCATCAAACACAGCATTTAAGAGTTTCAAGATCTAATAGTACTTTCTCTC
Organism: Azadirachta indica; assembly: GCA_022749755.1. Classification (NCBI taxonomy): domain Eukaryota; kingdom Viridiplantae; phylum Streptophyta; class Magnoliopsida; order Sapindales; family Meliaceae; genus Azadirachta; species Azadirachta indica. Next base: position 17,455,134 of record CM040444.1, read on the forward strand.
TTTTGTTTTTCAAATCTTCTTCCCTAGTAAAAAAGAAACAACATGTTTAGTCCAAAGAAGCTTATCAAAATGGCAAAGAAGTGGCAGAAACTGGCTGCAAGCAAGCGCAAAAGAATCTCAATGCCCAGAACCACTGGAGTTGCTGATGCAGAGAGCTTCAGCACATCACCGGTGGCTGAAAAGGGTCATTTTGTTGTGCACACTGCTGATGAGAAGCGCTTTGAAATTCCCTTGGTATACCTTAAAAACGACATCATCAGAGAGCTCTTTCAAATGGCAGAAGATGAGTTTGGACCCCCAAGCGGCGGACATATCAAGTTGCCATCTGATGCAGTTTTCATGGAGTACGCAATATCTTTGATACAAATGCATGCAGCAAAAGATGTAGAAAAGGCTTTGCTAATGTCCTTAGCTAGTGGTCGCTGTTTACCATCTTCGTTCATCCATCAAGAGCAAAGCAACCAACAACCAATGATTTGCAGCTTCTAATGTAGATTACAGACTTAGCTCTTTGTAATACAATTTTGTAGCTTGTTAGTTGACACATTTAATGAACAAACACAGAAATTTTCTCAAATTGTCTGGTTTCTGCCAAATCTAAACAGCTATGATCTGACAAAAGTTTTAAACCTAGCGATCTCAACAATTATCGCAAATCCAGAATATAAAACAATCATTTCTATTCACACATACTTTACAGAGGTGAAAAGAAATAAAGATAACAGATGAACATGACCATGCCGTGGGAAGAAGCATAAAGAGCAGACCTATGTAGTTTGAAAAGCAATGGAAGTATATATGAAACTACAATCTCAACAGAAACAGAAGAATGTAACCATGATTTCACAAGAATCGTTTAAAATGATATAGTAATTTTATATTTTCATGTACACGTATCAATATTGTAACAGCCCATCTCACTAGAGAGAGATATTATCTGCTTTAAACACACAGTCTGTTACGGTTTTATTTTCGAGCTTTTAAATCCAAAACATGTCTACTGGAAGTTGGAGTATGTCGATCTATTTATCCAACATCTCTCTCATGCTTTGCTGATATGAAATTTGCCTAAAGTGTCACATATACCCCTTTAAGGACTCAGCATTCTCACTGATATTTATCCCACCATCGCTCTAGACGTAACTATGATACCAACTATAACAGTCTAACCCACCAGAGATATTGTCTGCTTTAAGCACATGATCTGCCACAATTTTGTTTTCGAGGACTCAACATCCTTGTTAAGGTTTGCCTTACCATCGTTTAAGAGGACTAACAACTTAGCCCACCAGAGATATTTTCTGCTTTCAGCTTACAGCTCGTCACGGTTTTGTTCTCAGGGATTCAACGTCCTCACTAAGGTTTGCCCTACCATCACTCAAGAGGACATGCGGAGTAGCTCTAATACTAATTGTAGCAGCCTGTCTCACCAAAGATATTGTCCGTTTTAGGCACACAGTTTGTCACGGTTTGTGTTTGACTTTGTTTTCGAGGATTCGGCATCGTCACTGAGGTTTGCCCCACCATCATTCAAGAGGATACGCAAAATGGCTCTGATATCATAATAGTCCAGCCCCCAGAAATATTGTCTGTTTTAAGCACATAACCCGTCACAGTTTGTTTTTAGGCTTTTAAAGCCAAAACGCGTCTACTGGGGTTGGAGCATGTCAATCTGTATACTCAACATCTCTTCCGTGCTTTGCTGTGGGATTTGTTACACTTAAGTGTGAGCCACCATCACTAAAGAGATATTATCCGTTTTAAGCACACAACCCGTCACGGTTTGTTTTTGGGCTTTTAAAGCCAAAATGTGTCTATTGGGGTTAAAGCACGTCGATTTGTATACCCAATGTAATGTAATGTTCTTAAATAGGGATGGAAGGAAAATAGATTAATTTAGTTTTTAAATTTGAAATTAAGATTTATTGCAATTGAATAAGATGGATAATAATTTTAATTTAGGAATTCAAATTTGGATTTTAAAATTTGAAGTTATAGTTTTGATAGATTAGTTTATTTGATTTTTAAAGTTGAATTTTAAATTTTAAAATTAGAATTTATGATTTTGGTTAGCTTATTTGATTTTTAAAGTTGAATTTTGGATTATCACTTTTTGAACTTGAAAACCAATTTTTGACTATAAATAGGTGCAAAGATCTCACTTCACACCACAAGTTTTACTTTACAAATTCATTAGATACTCTTTAAAAAATTTTCTCTCTAAATTCTACATTTTTTCAAAATTTGGTAGAAAGAAATCCCTAAAAGCATAGCTAATCCGGGAAGTGAGTGATTTATTGTTGAGCATAGAGGAATTTTATTGACTTGTCATTATTTTGAGGTAAGTAGATTTATACATAATGTATTGTAATCAAATGCTCAAAACTATTAATGATAATTGTAAGCATGAACATGTTTATAAGAAATGTTTTTTTTATGCATTTGTTTCAAGTAAATTTTTCTGTAAACTAAATTTTGAACTTTCTAAGTTTGTATCATTTTTATGGTTTTAAGTAAAATAAATCGTAATTTATGTTAATTAATATCCTAAAATAAAAATTATATTTTTTCTAATCTTATTAGTATTTCTTAATATTTATTTTTAAATATAGTTTAAAAAAAAATATTTTACTAATACTTAAATTGTTTAATTACTAAATCATAAAGTGTATTATTTTCTTATCAACATTTTCTTTCTTAGGTGGCTACAAATCTATTTTTTTTATACACTAGTTTAAAAAATTATTATTAGTTGTACTTTTTCGTATAAACCATTAAATGCATTACTTAATTGAATATATAAAATAAATGTTATTGAATCTATTGTACATGAAAGGTCATATTTAGTATTAATGTTTGGCTTATTGTCTATAACAACTGTTTCTGTTATTGTTACCGACTGGCTAGTAGATTATTGTTTGTGCACTTATTGACTGTTAATAACCAAATTTCCTAGGTATGAATGTACTGAATTGTTATAAATGAGATACCGAGGTACTCGTGATATTATGAGACATTAGTTAAATATATTATTAAATATATTGGTGGTTTATTAAATGTGATGTTCATGCTTACGTATTATTGAATGTTTCTATCAAAACAAGAATTTGTTTATCTAGTTACAATATTATTGTTCCTAAAATTAATGTTTTACGATTGTATTCTCTTCTATTTGTTTACAATTTTATGTATAAATTTACTTACCGAGTAGGCGGCTCACCCCTCGTCATCACTATTTTACAGATTAAGATATGAATAAAGGATTGGTAGAGGTTTAGAGTTTGACTATTTTAGAGATTGAAATGTTTGTAATAAGAAACATTTAGTTTTGAACCTTTAATTTAGCTTAAATTATCAATAAAAATTTATTATATTTGAGATTTTATATTGTATTTGGAAGTTTTATTTTATCTATAATACTAAGTTTGATGTATTTGAAGTTAAGCTGCACCCTAAATTTTGTTTTGTTGAGATAAAATTTAGGGTGTTATACTCAACATCTCTTCCGTGCTTTCATATACCCAACATCACACACAGCACAGCCCATCACAATTTTCTTTTTAAGCTTTTCAAGTAATGACTCAAGGTCCTCCCCATCATCACTCAAGAAGACACGCGGAGTGACTCTAATACTAACTGTAACAGTCCAACCTATCAAAAATATTATCCGTTTTGAGCGCACAGCTCATCACAATTTTGTTTTTGGGCTTTTCAAGTAAGGACTCAAGGTCCTCCCCACCATCAGTCAAGAAGACACGCAGAGTGGCTCTAATACTCACTATAACAGCCAACCTACCAAAAATATTGCCCGCTTTGGGTGCATAGCCCATCACATTTTTGTTTTCGGGCTCTCAAGGCAAAATACATCTACTGAGAGTTGGAGCATGTCAATCTATATACCCAACATCTCTTCCGTGTTTTGCCAATGAACTTGTTTAAGGTATCACAAATATTGCATTTTCCTAGCAGGACAAATATAACTCCTGTGAAGGTTCGAAAATCATTTGGTTCACAAGATAAATGTAAACCCATGTTCTCTTTTCTTTTCTTTTTCTTTCATTTTTCCTCTTTTCTCTATTTTTTGGGCGTGTACCTGTAATGCAATGCTCTTATATAGGAATGGAAGGGAAATAGATTAATTTAGTTTTCAAATTTGAAATTAAGATTTAATTGCAATTGAATAAGATGGATAATAATTTTGATTTAGGAATTCAAATTTGGATTTTAAAATTTATAATTTTGATAGATTAGTTTATTTGATTTTAAAAGTTAAATTTTAGATTTTAAATTAGGATTTATGGTTTCGATTAACTTATCTGATTTTTAAAGTTAAATTTTGGGTTATCACTTTTTAAATTTGAAAGCCAATTTTTGGCTATAAATAGGTGAAAGATCTCACTTCACACCATAAGTTTTACTTTGCAAATTCACCAGATACTCTTTCAAAAGTTTTCTTTCTAAATTCTACATCTTTTCAAGGTTTGATAGAAAGAAATCCTTAGAAGCAGGGAAGTGGGTGACTTATTGTTGAGTATAGAGGAATTTTATTGACTTGTCATTGTTTTGGGGAAAGTAGATTTATACATAATGTATTGTAATCAAATGGTTAAAACTATTAATAACAATTGTAAGCACGAACATGTTTATAAGAAATAAGATTTTTTTTCATACATTTGTTTCAAGTAAGTTTTTCTATAAACCAAATTATTAATTTTTTAAGTTTGTATCATATTCATGGTTTTAAGCAAAATAAATTGTGATTTATGTTAATTAGTCTCCTAAAATAAAAATTGTATTTTGCTAATCTTATTAGTGTTCCTAAATATTTATTTTTAAATATAGTTTAAAGAAAATTATTTTACTAATACTTAAATTGTTTAATTACTAAATCATAAAGTGTATTTTTTTTTATTAACATTTTCTTTCTTAGGTGACTATAAATCTATTTTTTTTCATACGCTAGTCTTAAAATTTATTATTAGTTATACTTTTTCATATAAATCATTGAATGCATTACTTAATTGAATATGTGAAATAAATGTTATTGAATCTATTGTACATGAAAAGTATTATTTAGTAGTTAATGTTTGGCTCATTGTTTATAGTAACTGTTTTTATTATTGTTACTGACTGACTAGCTGAGTTACTGTTTGTACACTTACTGACTGTTAATGACCGAATTTTCGGGGTACGAATGTACTAAATTGTTATAAATGAGACACCGAGGTACTAGTGATATTATGAGACATAAGTTAAATATATTACTAAATGTATTAGTAGTTTATTAAATGTGATGTTCATGTTTAAGTATTGTTGAATGTTTCTATCTAAATCTAAATTTGTTTATCTAAGTTACAATATTATTGTTCTTAAAATTAACGTTTTATGATTGTGTTTTCTGCTACTTGTTTACAATTTTATGTATAAATTTACTTACCGAGTAGGCGGCTCACCCCGCGTCATCACTATTTTGTAGAGTAAGGTATGAATAAAGGATTGGTAGAAGTTTAGAGCTTGACTATTTGGAGATTTGAATGTTTGTAATAACGAACATTTAGTTTTAAACCTTTAATTTAGCTTAAGTTGTCAATAAAAGTTTATTATATTTTGAGACTTTATATTGTATTTGAAGATTTTATTTTATTTATAATGCTATGTTTGATGTATTTGAAATTATAGTTGCACTCTAAATTTTGTTGAGATAAAATTTGGGGTGTTACAGTACCTGTTTTCTGTCAAATTTTTAAAAATAGTGGCACATTGATCATCTTAAGAAAGATATTGATGAACACACACCGGTAGCCCAATGGTAAGTGCTAAACTCTCTTCCCACTTGAGAAGGGGGCTGTAAATATCAATAGATATAGTATGCAAACGAACTAGTTACTGAAATGGCTCCAGGAATGCATACATTAAACTTATGTCAAGTAACGGAAATAAGCATATTCTAGGGGAGTAAGTTCCATATGAATAATATCGCTGGTCTTTTACAAGCTGCTTTTTGTCCAGAAACATATTTGTAGTAGAATAGTCAATACCTACCTTTACTGCATTACTTCTTGAAGAAAATCCTCTGTTTTTAACTACAAAGACCCCATTTAGTGTGGTTTTGGATTGAATCATTCCAAAGTAAGATTTTAAAGTCCACTCATGGAAAACATGCAGAGGGGAGTACACGACCTATGTTGCAGAAACATTCAAAAGCTGAAGGACTTATATCGGGTTAGTCAAATTAGTTGGAATCTTACTGAGTAGATTGAAATTTCCAAAATAAATCTTGTATGAGACATTGAGTCAAAGAATACCGATGTATGAGGATGAATTCCGTTATTTAAAATTGTTGACTAGCCAAATTAATTATAGATGAATATCTTATAAATGATAAGAAGTTTAATTCAGCCATTCATAGAGGGACAGAAATTATGAAATAAAAAATTTCATTTGATATTTTCAAAACTAATGGAAGTATATAACATTCGAACTTTGTAACATGTATAGACTGAATCTAGAACTGATATTTTCAATAGCTATAAATAAGTGTTTGTTGATGGCTTTCTCCTAGAGCTAGAGAAGATGAAGCTGAGAAATGGCATGTTGACAGAGAAGTCAGCAAAGCCTTCTCTAGATCCTCGGGGATGCATCCTTTAACCAATGATATAAAATAATTGAAGAATGCACTATCACAAGGAAGAGTGATAGGTCCATCAGGTGGAAGTCCGAATTCCTCTTCAGACAGTCGTAATAGCTCTATGAAGAGACGTGTGTTGAGATATTCCAATGGAAGTGTGAACCTTCTGTTTTCAGTGGTGTACACAACAAACTGGCCTTTGTTAGCAACTGAAGGTTTTTGTGCCGCGCCATTTCTTAGGAAGGAAATTCTCCTCCTCTTCATTGCAGCCATCTTCTGCCACTTCCTTGCTAATTGAATGAGCCTTTTTGAGTTGATCATGATTCTAGAATGAGGATTTTGAAGAAACTAGAAATAGAAGCTCTAGAGATGAGATATTCTTGGTGAGAAGTTCTTGTGAAGTTGTGATGCGCAGAAGCAATGGGAATTTGGTTATACATATATATATACACATATATATTGATGAGGAAAAGACAGCATCATCTGCCCATGTCTCTTTGTGTGGGTTGATAGGATCGAGGTCCATGTGACCATCAAAGCAAAGAGATAGTTAGACTTGTGATTGTGTTTAGTTTCTGCTGAGAATCAAATTTTCAGTGTAGGCCATTGTCCCTTGTTAACTAGCTTAGCAGTTGTCTTCTTCTGTCAGAATTTTTCCTTGACAGATTTGGCCTACTGATTAAAGCTATGTCAATTTGAAAATAAACTAAACTAGTGGATATCAAGTCTACTTTGGTTAACCAAGGAAATAAAATAAATTATTAAAACTTACAAGGTAGTTAAAAAACTTTATCAGTTCTTGATTTCTACAAAGAATTTTTTCAATTTAACAACCCCAAGTAATTTTGTCTCATTATCACTTGGTTAATAATCCAAACAAATTGCTTGACTAATAACTGTCTGTGTCATTTTGTGAGACTCTCTGGATTGAACCATGTGAACGAGAAACGTACAAATTGGAGCACTAAGACAGCAAAACCTATGAAGTTGGAATCTTTCTTATGTCCTCAAAAGAAGATAAAACGGAATTCTTAAACTCTGAAGACAAGTTACATACATTTAATCACCTCAATTTTGATAAAAGACGGAAGGCATATCTTCACTGATAGCTAGCAAATATCTTTCCTCCATCCGGCAGCCAATGTGGCTGCTATGATCACGTTGTAGATATTTTTTTCTCTTTTAAATGAAGGTATGAATAAAATGTAATGTAGAGAGGATTGTTTTACTGTTCTTTCAGGAGTTTGTGAAAATCTAAGTTCTTTATGTCTGGCCTGGAAAGGATAAAGAGGCATTGATAATGTTGCAAAGAATTCACTCAGCTTTGCAGTAAAATTATTTCATTCCAACAAATTCCCATTGTAAAATACATGGAAGATAACACAACAAAATGACCCTTGGTTATTCAGGTTAGACAGATCACGCTTTGTTTGTCCCCCTATCTCGTGGATGCACTTGATAAATTTGATTTCAAATTTAGAAGATACTTAATGTTTTTACATAATACTTGTCTGCATATTCTTGTCATTTGACCCGTAAAATCTACATTCCTGTGGTTGCCAATGTCTGTGCTTTTGAGCCACTCACGGCTTTGGGCCAGGTTGCCATCTAACTACCAGGCAGGAAGAAGTGAAATAGCTCAGTGCACGGCTCCACCTTGATAGCCATTCTTGCCCAACTATCATATGGTTTTGCCTCCTTTTAAGTCACTGCACATGGGAAAGCATCAATAAAGGCACTGTCTCTAGCACTGTGACTATATAACCAAGCCACTTCATTATCCTTCTATCCATCAAACACGGCATCTCAGAGTTTCAAGATCCCTTAATACTTTCTCACTTTTGTTTCCAAATCTTTTCTCAAATAAACAAGAAACGTGATTAGTCCAAAGAAGCTAATGAAAATGGAAAAGAAATGGCAGAAACTGGCTGCAAGCAAGCGGAAAAGAATCTCAATGCCGAGAACCACAGGAGTTGCTGATGCAGAGAGTTGCAGCACATCATCAGTGGCAGAAAAGGGTCATTTTGTTATGTACACTGCTGATGAGAAGCCCTTTGTGATTCCCTTGATATATCTTAAAAACAATGTTATCAAAGAGCTCTTTCAAATGGCAGAAGATGAGTTTGGACTGCCAAGCAGCGGACCTATTACGTTGCCAGGTGATGCAGTTTTCATGGGTTATTTAGTCTCTTTGATACAAAGGGATGCAGCAAAAGATGTGGAAAAGGCATTGCTGAAGTCCTTAGCTACTGGTCGATGTTTATCATCTTCGTTCATCCATCAAGAGCAAAGGAATCGACAATCAGTAATTTGCAGCTTCTAAAGCAAATTACAGATTTACCTTTTCGTAATACAATGTTGTAGCTAGTTAGTTAATACATTTAATGAACAGACAAATTTTCTCAAATAGGCTTTTCTTTTTTTTTTTTTTTTTGGGCTATATAACTAGGTATTTGTACATCAAGTAATCTGAACAACTACAGCAGCAAGTCCAGAATATACGACAATCATTTCTAATCATTCATAGCAAGGGAAAACATATACAGACAAACAGATCAACATAATCATGCCACGGAAAACAAAATAATTAAGTACCTATAATTTCACCGGAAACATTTTATATTAACATGATACTGTAGACGTATTTGATATTATGCAGTATATTCCTATCTTAACAAGGATATTCTGATGGGGACATTCAAGTAATAAACACGTTTTGTTTTTAACTGAGTATAACTAATTACTAGTGTTAGGTGCCTTTTTGTGTGTACATTGTTCATTCGAAAAGGGAGTAATGAATGAGATTGAGCCTTCAATGTTATGACATTGCAAGAAGAATAATTTTGCTACCTTCCCAACATGTCACATGAGATGGGTCACTTAGATTGCTTTTGTAATTAATGTTACTTACAATCAAGAAACACTGCTGTAAATTTTCTAGTGAACTCTGTCAAACTAAATTTTTTTTTGTTGCCAGATATGTGCGTTATTCCTTTTATCTCACAACTAAAATCTAACATAAAACAGTATATGTAAAAACAAGTATGAAGATATTCAGAAACTTTCTAACTAGTAAATTACATTTCTCTCTAGCAAAATCTGCTGCATCTACAACATTTAACAATGATCAACATTTTAATTACAAACAAGAATATGTTGATTCCTCGGTCCTTGATGTAAAGATGATGATAATGAGCAGCAAGAAGAAATTACTGACAGAATCTTAGCTTTCTCTTCATTTTTTGCCAGCCCTGTTCGTATGAATGACACCACGTACTCCCAGAAGAAGGAATCACGTGGCAATATAATATGGCCATCTCTCGGCAACCCAAACTCCTACTCTGACATTTTCAAGAGCTCTCTGAAGATGTCATTGTTAAGATATGGTAGAGGAATCATAAATCGCCGGTTGTCTCTTGTGTTAACAACAAAATGACCCTTGTTAGCCATTGCTGAAGTGTTACACCTGTTTGAATTCATGTTACTATCAGCCCTTTGCAACAGTATTCTTTTCCTCCCAGTTTCAGCTGCCTTTTGCCACTTTGTTGCCATTTTCATGAGCTTCTTGGTATTCACCATGCTGTCTTACTGAAGAAAAATTCTAGCAAGGAGATTAAGCTTTGATTCTTAATAACACAGCGAATTAGTTGTTTGCTTGAGTGAAAATAGTCAGAGAAGGGCTTAGTTATATACTCAATTGGCTGAAGATTTCCCTCACATGTAACTTTCCTTATGATAGATCACACTAAAACAAAATCATGTGATGGTTTTAAGCAGATAGAAAACCTAACCACGACATGTTAGGTTGCGCCAGAAAATCAACAAATCAAAAGAACATTACCACAGACTATCCATTCAATTTGCGAATGATCTAACATTGTATTGGGTCCAATCAATTCAATCAATCAAATGTATAACCACGTTCCAATAAGCATAGGAGTGAAATACCAAATCCCCAAGTCTAAAGTATCAGTAATTATTCAGTACTAGGGAACTGATCAATAGACAGAACATGTGCTAGTTGTTCTGTCCTGAAGATCAATAAGCATACATGTGAAATAGAAAACCTCTGTGGCCATGGCACCAATCACTTGGGGCTTTCTATTGGGGCTTTCTATTGGGGCTTTCTATTGGGGCTTTCTAGACTTCGCTCTCTAATTTCTTAGGAGACAAAGGAAAGCAAATAGAATTTTGTGACTGAAAGCATTGGAGTATGCAGATGGAGCATTCCAAGCAGCGGTAACTTGCAAGAGATAAACTCTTAACAGTGACATTTTAAAGCAGGTGTTATTTGAACCACATATGTATTTCTTTTTTGGTCGCTCACCCAGAACACGTTGAGGGCCAACATGCTATATGTGTCTTTGCACATGACTTGATTTGCCAAATCATTTTCCTTTGCCAAATTGCAAAAACTACTTCTTCATAGATGTTCATGAAATTTTAGCTTTAGATCTAGAATATCCATTCCTGCTAATTCATTGATCTTAGCTTATCTCAACTTGTGGCTCTCATACACTCGAGCAATAAAGATTCAACAACTCAGGACTCTTGGCGTCTCTTATCTACATGGCAGAAAATTTGTTGATTGGCAACGTATGCACCCAAGAAGCCTTATACATAGAACCCACATGCCAATAAACTTTATCTAGCCTTGTGGTATAAAGCCAATGCCATTGCATTGCTTTCCATCTCAGAGTTTAAAGAGCTAAATCTCCTCATCTTTCTCTAGAAAATTTCAGTAGCTCTACACAAAGATGATCAGCCCCAAGAAACTCATCAAGATCGCAAGGAAATGGCAGAAACTAGCTGCCCTTAAGAGGAAAAGAATTCCATTTCCAGGAGTTCACTGTTCATCAGCAGCAGATAAGGGCCATTTTGTTGTCTACACAGCAGATCAAAAGCGACATGTGTTTCGCATTTCATATCTCAACAATCAAATCTTTCAAGAACTCCTGAAAATTTCAGAAGAAGAATTTTGCCTACCAAGTAATGCGCCAAAAACATTACCATTTGATTCAGTTTTCATGGAGTATGCACTCTTATTTATCAAAAAATGTGTTGATAAAAACATAAAGGAAGCTCTGCTTACGTCCATAGCTAGCATTATATGTTCATCATCTCATAATTCTGTGCTGGATGACCGGATTAACAACCAGCAGTTAATAATTTGTAGTTGTTGATCACATGATGATCACATAAAAGATTTTGTAAATATACATTCTACCTAATATAGTGCCTCCTAACAATTAATTCTAAAATTAGTTTCATTATCTGTTTCAATTATCAAATTTTTTTTTTTTTTTTTTTTGAGATAGATATCTTGTTGTATTAGATACTATGAATATGATGTTACGTATGATCAAATTTAGACGACAGCATACAGTACTGATATTAATGCTCTTTTTCCATGCATACATTTCTTGATAATAAAATATTAAAATATTAAAATATAACAAATTCTGAAGGAATAATCCAAGATTACATGCTTATGTTTGTTTTTTGTTCTTTTTTTTTTCCATTTTCTGCCGTTAGAATTTAGAAAACTGACAGTTTGGTTTATGTCGTTTTTTGCTTTAAATTCTTCAGGATTGCAACACCTAATAGTATAGGTGGCTGCTAACAGACCTACAATCGCCCACCATTTCTTGGCTGCACGATTTTTTATTTCTTTATTGTCATTATTTATGAAACACACACAATATAATTATATCGTATACATAATTGCATAAATTGATATGATATGTTCTGCAAGATAAAAGATGGTCAGATATTTTTATTAATTAATTATCAAATAAAAAATAAATAATTTATGATAAATGAAAGTCACAACAAAATACATTTATTTCTCAACAGCGTCGTTTTAGTACAAATTCATACTTTATAAAACACCACGTTTATATCGAGATTTTTTTGTTTTTTGTCTAAATACAGAGTATATATATATATAGAGTAAAAGCAACTTAATTGAATGGGTGAAGTCAATTGATTGAAAAATTCCACCAAGTTTCATCAGCTTGGTTGTGGAATATTAAGTTTATTAGTCTTCTGAAACAAATGGGAATGTTTCATTTGCCCATCATACTCTTTCTTTCTTTCTCTTGACATTATGAAAGATGTGATTTAATTTTTTTAATTGAAAAAAAAAAAAGCTTTTTCTTTTTGTTATCTACTACTTATCTATTATTTTAGGTTCGAAATATGAATATGAGTTATTTTAAATTAATTAGATGTTAAGATGCCACGTATCTTCTTTAAATACTTCAAAAAGTTTATTATTTTAGACTAATTAATTCAATTAAAAAGGAAATGTGTTGCCAAAAAGTGGAAGACTTTCCCATTCTCCAGGACTAATTTACAAGATTTATATATATAATTAATCAATTCTTAATTAGAAAACCTAACGACATAATTTATTTTTTAGTTAATCATCAGTTTCATAATCCACTTCAATCTTAAATGATTTTTTCTTTATTAAAATAAATCCTATAAATGTGATCTCTTTTAAAAGATATGCTTAATTTCGTATTCTGTTCCCATGGAAAATTAATTAAATTAAGTCAAGTCTTCGTTTCCCGTTCATAAATGATAATTCACACTAGAAGTTGTTTCCCTTCCTTTTTTTTCTTTAATTTATGATTGTTGGTACAACAGTCTGAAAAATAGCAAATATTTTAAATTTATACTCTTACAACATTGTCCAAAAATTTACCATTAACAAAAACAATATCTACTCTTAGAAAATTTTTATTCTTTAAAAGATAAGAATTTGAATTTAAGACCAGAGGTCACCTCATCGAAGATGATTTTCTGTATTGAAGTTTTAAGCTACAAATTTTTCAATTCATGAGTATGTGTATGTGTGTGTGTGTGTGTAATCTTATTGGGTAATTATGTTATATTTTGCATTGTTTGAAAAGTACATGTAAACCCTATGTAGTCGATGTCCCAAAAAAAAAAAAAATACCCACTTGTGATTAGAATGGAATACAAGACTTTAAAGAATAAATAAATAAATAATAAAAAGATCTTTTAGGAATGAACTCTGTTGATTTTGATGTCTACCTTTAATTTGCTGTTAGAAAATTTGACCATTTATTTATTTATTTATTTTGTCTTCAGTCTAATTTGATTGCAACATTTTTACTTGTTTTGATCAAAGACAACAAAGGAGGCTGCTTAGCGATCATCCTGATAAACATTCTGACGTCACCCACCACCATTTCTTTATTTGTGGCTGGACCATTTTTTATACTTATATTAATCAAATGTTAAATATGAAATTGAGAGCTACGAAAAGTTGAAAAATAAAATGGTGTGAGATATATATATATATATATAAGAATTTAAAATATTTGAATGGAATGATTGAGTCAATTATTTGAATGGATTTATTATAAAATCCATTGGTTTTATTTACCAAAGAAAAATAATGGAGCTGACACAGATTGATTTTTACAATACAGCTGACCATAATATATAATGTTATAAAATAATCATCAAATTTTTAATTCTGTATTTATTTAAATCTTTTGTTATATTTCATAATTTTTTTTAATTTAATAGCATTAACTTGTGTATTATAAATATTATAATGTGTTCGATGAAAAGCAAAATTAAATGAGGTGTTGACAGTTGCGTAATTTAATAATTACCTACAATTCTAAGCTACGTTTGATTTGAATTAACCCTTAAAGGGTACTTAATTTTAAATTAATGCTGAAGCAGACAGGCATATACACTAGAGTGGAAACAAGAGCAGCTGTTGTATTAATTACAATTAATTAGCAGTACTTATTTGAATTCAACAACATTAATTAATTAATTGATTTACTCTTTGTCGTCTTACGTTTTTTCAAAGTACAAAAGAGAATTATATTGTAATAAATTAAAGAAAATATTAAAAAACTCAATTCACAAAAAGAAAATTTCGATTCTCACTACCTTTTCTAATTTTGGTTTGACTCAACAAACAATACCAAGACCCTCTTTATTTTCTTTATTTTGTTTTTAGTTACCAACTTAATTTATAAAATATTATTCCAAAAATATTAAAGAAATTTAGCCACAAATATTCTATCGCAAACGTGCCAAAACATAACAATTCTCAAAGAATTTATTCAATTATTTTATAGTATTTTTCCCTTATATACTATAAAATATTATTAGTACTAATAATCTTTCAGCCTAACTATCATGTGATATTCCAATACATTCACTATATATTTTCTTAATAACAATTAGCAATTAAATTAAGTTAATGAGACAAATATAGGTAGTAAATAGTTATCGATCTTATGATAATGTACTGACAAATATGTCCACGCAATTTATTTTTGGTGGCACTAGAAACAGTATCATAAATAACTTTTTTTTATATTCACAATTAATTCATTGCACACTAAATTTTGGTTGATGGTATTACAATTAACTAATTAATTAATTGGCATTGCGCCCATTCCATGAAATTTCTCTTATATTATATTATCATATTATAAAGTTTCTATTATATCTTATTATTATTAATATTATTTATCTCGAATAACAAACAAGGTAACTTTGCCCTATTTCGACGGCTTCATGAACATTTTGTTTCCACGTTAATATATGCGCTGTACTGCATGTGCTTCTTCATCTAAATATATAATCTTATAATTAATTTATATTTAAATTAATTCCCAATTTTATTTTATTAGGAGTTCATTATTATTTTCCAGTCAAATTCAAGATAAGGGCAATGACTTTTTCAGACAAAGTTGGCTGGCAGCTGAAACATGCAATGCAAGATCTCTTTCATTTAATTATTACTCCGATGTCACTAGAATAATTTTTACCAACTTAATTTTATTCTAAGCTCAACGTGACCTTTGTGACCAAATATTAAATAAACTAGACCCCATTTTTAAATTTAGTTAAGTACATCTTTTAAGACCAAATTAATTTTCAATGCATGTAATTATTTAATTTCCTGTATTTATATATATATATATATATATACATATATGTATGTAAGTAAGCGTATAACACGAGTAAATAGCAAACGTTTTCAAAGAGCTAGCGAGAATGGGAGAAGTAGTTGATGAAGTGAATGCTTCCAATCCTACGACACCAAGACTAGTTTCAGCGCCGGCAACGCCGCCGATATCAGCTCCTCCATCGCAGTTTCACTCGCCGTCTCTGTCACGTTCGCCGCTGCTCGCCCCCGTTGATCAGATAGAACCCGCAGCCAAAACCCCGAAAACCTCAACTCCAAGAAATGCTACTCCGAGAAATCTAACCCCAAGAATCCGAACTCCTCGCTTTATTACTCCTCTCGGAAGTCCTATCAGGAAAGCCCTTAAACTCACCAGGCTTGATCCTCACGACGCTTGGCTTCCAATCACTGAATCCCGCAATGGAAACGCTTACTACGCTGCGTTTCATACCCTCTGCGCAGGAATTGGAATCCAAGCTCTCGTTCTCCCCGTTGCCTTCCCTGTTCTTGGCTGGTAAATGATTTAATTTTCTTCCTCTTTCTTTCACTTTCTCCATCATTTTCTCCTTTATTTCTCAGCTTTTTTTGACGTGTTTGATAATAATTTCAGGGCTTGGGGAATTATAGCTTTGACCTTGGCATTCATATGGCAGCTTTACACTCTTTACATACTGGTGCAACTCCATGAAAACGTCGAAAACGGTGTCCGTTACAGCAGATATCTCCAGCTTTGCGGTGCAACTTTCGGTAAGCTTCTGATTTTCTCCCAGATTGCTTTTAAGAAAAACTATTTTTAATACTCACTCTGGTCAACAGGGGAAAAGCTGTCGAAATGGATTGCCGTCATCCCACTGCTGCAGCTGTCAGGAGGAACATGTCTTGCTTTGATAATCATTGGAGGTTCATCGATGAAAACGTTCTACCAGACTGTCTGCGGCGCCACATGCACATCGCAACCATTAACAACAGTCGAATGGTACTTGGTTTTCACTTGCGCAGCAGTGGTTCTATCTCAGCTGCCCAACTTGAATTCCATCGCCGGTATATCGCTGATCGGCGCAGTCACAGCCGTCGGATATTGTACGATAATATGGGTGGTATCAGTCGCCAAGGGCAGGCTGCCTGGTGTATCGTACAATCCGGTTCATTCAAGTTCGAAAGATATTGTTAGAACTGTTGACGTTCTTAATGCTTTTGGGATCATTGCTTTTGCTTTTAGAGGCCATAATCTTTCTCTTGAGATTCAGGTATTCTCAAAATTTCTTGTGCTTTTGCTCCTGATCTCTTTTTTTTTTTTTTTTCCAAATCTTACGAGAGGTAATATTCATAATAAATAACAAAATTAACCAAGTTCTTGCAAAAGTTCTCTGAAACGAGTACTAAAATATTACATGAAAATTTGTTTAATGGATAAGTAAAAATTTTTAGCGAGGGGGTGCAATGAAATTACTGCTTGAACTTGCTGGAGTTCGATTTTTATATATGTAATATTTAAGAAAATTTTGATTAAGTAGAGAATTTTTATATTCTAAATTTAGGCATTTGAAGAAAATAAAAAATTGTGTTAGGTTTACGTGTAAACGTGACAAAGTTATCTGAAGACTACAGTCTGTATTTCTTGCCTGTATTATAGTACCACGTAATATGAAGTGTAATCTGGAAGAAAATAACTTTAAGTGAAAAAAACAGCTAGCTACAAAAAGTTGACCCTTGACTTTTCTTAATTTAATATGAAGTTTTTCTTTTCTTTTTCAAGAAATTAATATGACGTTTAGGTAGAGAAAGTGACAGAACATGAAGTTAGGAAATTGAATAATGGAGGGCTTTTTTCATATTTTACTTGCCTTAATTATTAATACATGTTAACTGGATTAATTGTCAAATAGAAATAATTTACTTGTGGAAAAATAAAATCATTTAAAAAGTTTAAAATATTTTCTTAATGAGATTTTGGTAAAATTGATTGACTGCAGGCTACAATGCCCTCGAGTGAGAAGCATCCCTCAACTGTACCAATGTGGAAAGGTGTCAAATTTGCTTATCTTCTTGTTGCAATGTGCTTATTCCCCATTGCAATTGGTGGCTATTGGGCATACGGCCAAATGGTACAATTTTCATCAAAATCATCTCATTTTACTCGATCTAAATCCATTAATTCTAAACAAGAATTTTAGTTTCCTTATTATTATTTTTTGTTCTCTTAATTAACAGATACCACAAGGTGGCATGCTTACAGCCCTATATGTATTCCACGCTCGCGATACATCACAATTTATACTAGGATTAACAAGCGTATTTGTTATAATCAACTCTGTAAGCTCTTTCCAAATCTACGGTATGCCAATGTTCGATGATATGGAATCACTATATGTGAAGAGGAAGAAGCAGCCGTGTCCGTGGTGGCTCCGAGCACTTTTCCGGGTATTCTTTGCATTCGCCGTCTTCTTAGTTGCCGTAGCAGTCCCGTTTGCCAGCAGTTTGGCTGGTCTTATCGGAGGACTTGCCTTGCCGGTTACATTAGCTTATCCTTGCTTTATGTGGCTTAAGGTTAAAAAACCTAAGGCATACAGCCCTATTTGGTGTCTTAATTGGGTACTTGGTGTCCTAGGAATAGTACTTAGCGGATTATTGGTTTCTTCCAGCCTTTATGTTATAATTGAGACTGGAATTAAGGTCAGCTTCTTCAATCCTCAGTAAACTGAGGAAATTTATTAGGTTTTTTTTTTTTTAAATTTAACTTTCAGTTATGTTACGTCACATATTAGGTTAAAAAATTTGTCAAAAGAACCTCGAAAGTTGAGGCGAGAAGCTGAGCAACATCAATCTAAGTGGTGGTTCTCAAATTTATTTGTAAGGTATATTCAAGGGAGACTGATTTAATGTGCCGAAGAGAGGGAAATAATTGTATAATATTTGTTTTTGTATAATATGTAAATTGTTTCTCAAAGAATGATATAAATATTTGTAGTGACATATATTTCAGAAGTTCTGCTCCCTTCCTCTTGGGCCCAAATTTTCATGAATTACTTGTTCACATGGGGCCCACTAATATTGGGCCTTATTCGGCCCAAAAGTAATTCATTAAACCATATTTTTAATTGAACAATGTTTTTGCATTTAATAATAACGAAAAAGGCGAAAATAAAATAATAGACACCTGAGAAAAGTGATAAACTAAAATATTCAAGGGAAGGGAAGGGAAGCTTTAAAAATAAAAAATAAAAAAATAAAAAACCTTATTATGAGTATAAGAAACCATTCCACCATGTATCACATGTTTGAGATGTGTTAGATTCTTTATATAAAATACTAGCAATTAGACGAGAACCCAATAATGGAACTACTTTTTATTTCATTTAGAAAATTTTCCAGGCAGCAAAAAGTGATAGAAATTGTTCTTTAATTCTTTGGCATCATCATGCCCCGTGCACTAACTACTGGAAACTAAAGGATTATAATTAAACTAAACTTTTAATTTCTAATCACTTTCAAATTATTTAAATCTCTCATTATATATCTAAATTATTATATTAAGAATGACATATATATATATTTGTAGCATATTATTAATAATTAAAAGAATAAATGTTAATTATATATGAATAATAAATATCCATCAAAAATTTTTAAATATGTTTCATATTATTAGAAATATTATTTGTTTAAAAAGAGAAAAAATAAAATTTATTTAAAGAAATGCTATATATATATATATATAAAGGATTAATAATTTTTTTATATAATTTTTTATATTAATTATAAACCGTTTTGATCTAGATACAATCAATTTTTGATATGGTGCACTTACACAAAAATCAGTAATTTTCTTTTTCTACCGCGTTCCATAGATTGTGAAAATATTTTAGCAATGAATTGTGTCTGTAATACCATATACCATGCCAACTTTCTCATTGCCCCATAGACCTCTACACCAAAATTCTTATAACTTGACCTAATCATCAAAGCAGTTAATTATTACATGCCCATTTTCTCGATGACCCACGGTTGCCATACACGTACACATATACTTTGGGATATGTAGTTTTTCATGGAAACAACGAGGGCACTCGCTCTCGATTGACAACGTGGAAAGTTTTAATTTGGAGATATATATAGATATATATTCATAGTGGAATTAATGCTAGGTTTTGAAATTTATAGATGTGAAACATATGGTGCGTATGTAAATCTGCAGAAGGTGCACCATGAATTGTCACAAATAATGGCACACCTGGCCGACAAATTGAGAAAAATAAATGAACTTCCATGAAAATGGACTGCCCACTTGTCACAGTCATGCAGATGTCACTTCGATTAAAGTTTCACCACCATTGATGGACTCTGCTGAAAAGGAAGTTTTTTTAAGCTCTCGTTCATTCACAGTTAACATCACCATCTACCCAATCGGCACGTAGTAAAAAGTAAGCACTTGTCGAGAGAGAGAGAGAGACTTTTCCTGACTAAAAAGTTAAAATGTAGGATAGAAATTGTCATTCTGAGCACAAAAGTTTAGGTTAATTTCCACATTAGTTAATTAAAATAATTTATATACTGCTTCCAATAGAACATGCTTCACAGTTAAAATAATTTAGAGATTGGACCGGTCCGATCAGTAGATCGATTTCACACATAGAATCCAATACATAATTATAAAGCCAAATTAAAGGAATTGAAGCTAAGGAATTAAAAGTAGGGGAAAAATTTAAGTTGCTCACTGTTGAAATGACGTAGAGATTATCCCGATAAATTCTTGCAATTGAAATAATAATCTAAAGGCATCTAATCTGCAATATAAGAAAATTTTAGCATTAATTAGAAAAACCGACAGTAAGCAAGTCTTCTTCATAGAATTCAGTGCATAATAAATAGAATAGGAGTTGAAGCTGATAACTGTATATATAGGAATTCACTGATACCTCATGATGTAGGACAACCTGACTAATATTTTTCTTTAATTTTTATTTTTAATATTTAGCTTCTTTTATTTTTTTATAGGAGTTCTTTTTCCTTATTTAAGTAGATTTAGGTTTTCTCTTTTTAGTAGGAGTTCTTTTTCCTTATTTAAGTAGGTTTAGATTTTCTCTATTATAAATAGAGGGCCTACAATATTGTTTGGACACCTTTCTTTAATAAAATTTCATTCAAAAACTTTTGAAACTTTAGTTTCGTTTATTTTTGCGTTTCCGCTTCGTCAATTGGTATCAGAGCAGGAATTGCAATGGTGCGCAACAGCGATACGGGAAGCAACCATCCTACTGACGATGTTCAGGGGGTGCAGGCACTAACGGTGGAGGCTATTCGTGCAATAGCCGTAGAAGCTGGGAAGGCAGCCGTTAGGGAATTCACTCAAACCATTCGTCAAGAATTAGCAGATTTTGATCAAAGGTTGGAGAGGTTAGAACTAGGCGGCAACAAGATGGTTGAACATGAGCGTAGAGGGACAGACGGGATCCCGCCCCGTGGTCCGACGCCAGTGCCGCAACCACTTGGCATTATTAACGACAAAACTTAGAGGTATGAGGATTCAGATGATGATATAATTGAGTAAGGTTCTGTCAGGACACGTGAAAGTGGAAATTATGGTGATTATAAAGTAAACCTAGATCTTCCTGTGTTTAAAGGGAGTTTGCACATAGAAGACTTTCTTGATTGGTTGGCAAATGTTGAGAATTTTTTTGATTATATGAATATTTCTGATGAAAGGAAAGTAAAATTAGTAGCCATGAAGTTAAAAGGGGGTACATCCGCTTGGTGGCATCAGGTTCAGAATAAACGACGGCGTGAAGGAAAAGACATAATTAGGTCTTGGGAGCGCATGAAACAGAAGATGAAGGCTCAGTATTTGCCCTCTAATTATGAGCAGGATTTATTTAAGCAATTAAATAATTACCGACAAGGAAATCGTTCAGTCGACGAGTATGCTGAAGAATTCCATAGGTTATGTTCTAGGAACAACTTGAAGGAGTCAAAATCACAATTGGTTGCCAGATTCACTGGAGGGTTGCGAACTGACATACAAGACCAACTTGACATGTATACAATTTGGGATTTTTCTGAAGCCGTGAGTAAGGCAAGGAAGCTGGAGAGGCAATTAAAACGGGTTGTTATTAAACCGCAAGTTGCAGCACGACAGTTTTCGATTTCACCAAATTCGGTACCACAAAATAAGGGTGTAGCACCAAATATAGGTGGAGGAGAAATCAGGCAAAGGGGTAATTTTGCTAACCCGCGAACTATTCAGCAACAAACTAGTAACCCGTATGTGAAACCAATGCCAAGCAAATGTTATAGATGTCAACAACCTGAACATAGGTCCAATGAATGTCCAGAATGGGGAAAAAATAAGGGTGTGACGCATTATGTGGACGCTGCAGTAGAAGGTGAAGAAGGCGAATATGAAGACGGGGAAGAGGTTGATGTGGTTGATGGTGATGAAGGAGAAGCTGTTTCTTGTATTGTGCAGAAGCTATTAGTGACACCTAAAACAGAAGAGGAGACACAATGAAATAAGATTTTTCGTACGAAGGGAACAATTAAGAATAAAGTGTGCAAGGTGATAATTGACAGCGGTAGTAGTGAAAATATAGTCTCTAAGGCATTAGTAAATGCTTTGGATTTGCCTATGGAAAAACACCCGTCACCCTACGAAATTGGCTAGATTAAGAAGGGAACTGAAACGCGCGTAACTGAAATATGTAAGCTTCTTTTTTCGATTGGAAAGTATTATAAAAGTGATGTGTTGTGTGATGTCGTGGATATGGATGCATGCCATGTGTTGCTCGGAAGGCCATAGCAATATGATGTTGATGCGATACATAGAGGACGACGAAACATTTATGAGTTTTGGTGGGATGGGAAGAAAATAGTATTGATGCCAATGAGTGAAACTAAAAAAGGGCAGAAGGTTCCTGAAGTAGAGGGGACAAACTTTTTAATTGTAGTGGAAAGACATATGAAAGAAGATTGTGAGGGTTGTATGATGGTAGCAAAGGATGAGGAATTGGAACCAATGGTGAAGATTCCAGAGACCGTACAGCCATTATTGTCTGAATTTTTCGATATAGTTCCAGAAGAGATGCCAAACGGGTTACCACCTATGTGAGATATACAACATAGCATTGATTTTGTGCTGGAGCCAGTTATCCCAATTTGCCACATTATAGAATGAGTCCTAAGGAGCATGAGATTTTGCAGAAGCAGGTGGATGAGCTACTTAAGAAGGGGTTTATTAGGGAGAGCAAAAGTCCTTGTGCAGTTCCGCGCTTCTAGTCCCTAAAAAGGATGGTAGTTGGCGAATGTGCGTAGATAACAGAGCAATTAACAGAATAACCATTAGGTATCGATTTCCAATCCCACGGTTACAAGATATGCTAGATCAGCTTGGAGAAGTAAAAGTGTTTTCCAAACTTGACTTGCGTAGTGGTTATCATCAAATTCGCATCAAATCTTTGGATGAGTGGAAGACAGCATTCAAGACTAAAGAGGGATTGTATGAATGGATGGTAATGCCTTTCGGTTTGTCAAATGCATCAAGCACTTTTATGCGGCTTATGAATCAGGTATTGAAACCTTTTGCTTTCAAGTTTGTTGTGATATATTTTAATGACATCTTAATTTATAATAGTGATGAGGAGAGTCATTTGATTCATTTAAGGGAGGTGTTCAAAGCACTTAGGAAAAATAAGTTGTTTGTCAACTTAAAGAAATGTAATTTTATGCAGCGAAATTTAGTATTTTTGGGTTTGTAGTTGGGGCTGACGGCATTACAGTTGATGAGTTTAAGGTTAAGGCAATTTGAGAATGGCCTACACCAAAGACTGTCGGGGAAGTAAGGAGTTTTCATGGATTAGCGACATTTTATCGTCGGTTCATTCGTAACTTTAGCACCATCGCAGCACCTATTACTGAGTGTTTGAAGAAGGAAAAGTTTAATTGGGGTGATGAGCAAAATAAAAGTTTTGACATCTTGAAAGAAAAATTTTGTACGGCTCTTGTATTGGCATTAGCTAACTTTGATAAGGTATTTGAGATGGAGTGTGATGCTTCAGGAATAGGTATTGGTGCTGTTCTTAGTCAAGAAGGTAGACCTATTGAGTATTTTAGCGAAAAGTTGTGTGACGCTAGACAAAAATGGTCTACGTATGACCAAGAATTTTATGCAGTATTCAGGGCATTGATGCATTGGGAGCATTACTTGATTCAAGGGAGTTTGTGCTTTATACTGATCACCAGGCATTGAAGTATATCAATAATCAACATCATTTGAATAAAATACATGCTAGATGGGTGTCATTTATGCAGAAATTTACATTTGTATTGAAGCATAAGTCTGGGCAACAGAATAAGGTAGCTGATGCTTTGAGTAGGCGAGCTACTTTATTGGTCACTTTGAGTAATGAAATAATTGGATTTGAGGTAGTGAAAGAACAATATGCAACTGATGAAGATTTTCACATCATTTGGGATCAGTGTAATCATAATCAGCGAACAGCAGATTTTCTTATTCATGACGGATATTTGTTTAAAGCCAACAGGTTATGCATTCCTCGTTGTTCATTACGAGAGCAGTTAATACGGGAATTATATGGTTGGCGGTTTGGCTGGTCATGTGGAACGAGACAAGACAATCGCTTTGGTGGAAGAGAGGTATTATTGGCCGCAACTTAAACGAGATGTAGGAAGAATTGTGCGGCAGTGCCAAGTTGCTAAGGGACAGGTTCAGAACACTGGATTGTATACGCCATTACCCGTGCCTGAAAATATTTAGGAGGATGTGTCAATGGATTTTGTGCTAGGATTATCACGTACCCAACGAGGTAATGATTTTGTCTTTGTTGTTGTGGATCGTTTTTAAAAAATGGCACATTTTATTGCTTATAAGAAAACTGGTGATGCAACTTATGTGGCGGGATTATACTTTAAGGAAGTGGTTCGTCTACATAATATTCCTAAGTCTATTACTGCAGATATGGATGTGAAATTTTTTAGTCAATTTTGGCGTACTTTATGGGGAAAATTTGATACAAAGTTGCAGTACAGTAGTGCTTTTCACCCTCAAACTGATGGGCAAACAGAGGTGGTTAATCGCACATTAGGAAACATGTTGCGTTGTATTTGTGGGGAGAAGCCTAAGCAATGGGATGCAGTGTTGCCTCAAGTAAAATTTGCTTATTATAATATGATGAATCGTTCGACTGGCAAAACTCCATTTGAGGTGGTTTATTTGCAACCACCCCGTCATGTATTGGACCTGGTAACTTTACCAGCGTTATCAGAGATTAATAGGGCTGCAGAAAACATGGCAGAAAAGGTACAAAAAATACAAGAGGAGGTTTGTGCTAGATTGGAAGCTGCCAACAAGAAATACAAAAAAGACGCAGATCAACATCGGAGACAGAAGGTATTTCGAAAAGGAGATCTTGTCATGACTTATTTGCGCAAAAGTCGGTTTCCTGGGATTCGTAGTAAATTGCAGAACAGAAAGTATGGACCATTTCGTATCGCAAAAAAGATTAATGATAATGCCTATGTGTTACAACTGCCGAATGATTGAAATATCTCAAACACTTTTAATGTAGCAGATATATACGAGTATCAAGAAGATGAAGTGTTATACCCAGAGAATTTGAAGACAAGTTCATTTTCAAGTGGCGGGGAGCTGATGTAGGACAATCTGACTAGTGTTTTTCTTTAATTTTTATTTTTAATATTTAGCTTCTTTTATTTTTTTATAGGAATTCTTTTTCCTTATTTAAGTAGGTTTAGGTTTTTTCTTTTAGGTAAGAGTTCTTTTTCTTTATTTAAGTAGGTTTAAGTTTTCTCTATTATAAATAGAGGGACTACAATATTGTTTGGACACCTTTCTTTAATAAAATTTCATTCAAAAACTTTTGAAACTTTAGTTTCGTTTATTTTTGCGTTTCCGCTTCGTCACCTCATTATATTTAAAAAAAAAAACACACAGACACACACTAGTGAGGTCTTGCTCATAGAATCCAATATTAAGGTCTTGCTCATAGAATCCAATATTAATATATTAATAAGACCAAAAGGAATTGAAGCTGAAGCCTGAAAGTATAGGAAGCAACTGATGACTTATATATATGCAAAAAGAACGAATTGATCTGATGAAAAATGAATAAGGTTTCGATTCACTTGGCATATATATATATATGCTTCAAGAAAAAGACAATTTCTTGAATTCTTCTATCCACTGGGAAGCACAAGAATCATAATTTCTTTAAGAAGGAAAAAAAAATAAAAGCAAAACAATTAATATGAAAAGCTAATAAGGTATGTATATGACTTAATTGAGAACAAATAGAGCTAGCATCTATATATATAAATTTGCCGTTATATATATATATATATATATATATAAAGTTGTTCAGATCAGGAATTTTGTAGCATCCGCACAAAGAATGAATTAATGAATCAAATCCATATATTGACTGTTTTAAGTAGAAAGTGGGATTTTGCCTTCTGTATTTCATTTAAGTATTAAACGAAGAAACCCGCATGATTATTTATAAGGAGATAATCCATGTAACATTGACAATAGAACGAAGAAAAACAACAGGGTTTTTGTGAGTGGAAGAAAAGATGCAACACACAGAAACTCTAGAAGAGGTATAAATTATAATGGAGCTGGACC
Source organism: Azadirachta indica (assembly GCA_022749755.1). Classification (NCBI taxonomy): domain Eukaryota; kingdom Viridiplantae; phylum Streptophyta; class Magnoliopsida; order Sapindales; family Meliaceae; genus Azadirachta; species Azadirachta indica. Next base: position 17,481,390 of record CM040444.1, read on the forward strand.
AGAATTCTATCTTTTAATTTTAAAATACAAGTTTGTAATGAATAATTAATTAAGAGGAGAGCTTATTATTTCGATGTATATAATATGAACTCAATTACCTAGATCCCGAATAGCCAATGGTGGACACTCGCTTGTTCCCATATAGACTAGTGAAGTCTTTTCTGGAAAAAATTGAATGCATAATTGTGGTGCAATGCCACCAACATTTGCTGCCCAATCGCAGCTTGAAAACAAAATAACTAACGCTTAATGTGGGCCTGTTTAATTAGCAATGAAGAAACAATTAAATTAATTAACGGTCATCATTTGCCTAATTAGTGCTTAACTTTTCTATCGTCTTATAAGAATTAAACCTATTTTAATAACATCTTTACAAACTAAACCCTCCCACTAGACTTCCATTATAAAACCAAATTTCACATTGTTTACACTCGATCGAGAAAAAAATAAATAAATAGATTTGGATATAATTTTGTAAGTATATAAGGATTTTTATTTATTTAATTAATGTATAACTTTAAAAAAGTGGGATATATTTTGAAATTTACTTTGATAAACAGAAAAGCACCTAGTTAGAAACTCAATAGTTTTTTTGGTGGGAGGTGTCAATATTGACTTCTAGTTCATGCACAGGGGGACAATGTAAAATTGGTTAACTTGAAAAGTCCAAAATGTCTCTTCTCTTCAATCTTCAATCTTCAATCTTGCCTGCCCTTTGGTTGGTGAAATTCTGGAGCAAAGCCAAAGTCACTTTGGTATGTTTATACTTCGGAAATTGCTTCGAACCATCCACATTCCTATGACTGCTCCGCAACTTTCTTCCAAAGACAAATACAATATACACCCACTTTTTCATATATATGTGTAAACTTTTAATTTATAATAATATCGGAAACAATATTTACAAACATGTATATTGAAAAATAAATAAATCGAAATTACGCGGAAAAGCAAGCAGAAATATCTTGTAAAAAATTAAACAAAATGTGATTTTCATTTCTTAGTTGAACCCTAACTTTTCTACCTTAATTTTAGTCTAACAAGGCCTGACAACTAAAATAATTAATTATTAGGTTTATTATGTGTGCACGTGAAAACTTAGGTGTTTGACTCATTCTCCACTATGTACATATAATAAAACTACAGTAACGTCACCTCCTTAGGTCATCATGATGATATCATTCCTGATGTTGCAACGAAGATTTTAATATATATACGTGTTTAATTTTTAGGCATGTAAAGGTGTCCTCCTAGCATTGATGACTGCAAAGATTTTCTGAATTTGTTGACGAATGAAGATAAATTCCAGTTGTTTTCGTTAGCGTTTATGTCACAATTTTGCACAATATAAGGTAGATACGTGACTTTGATCAAACAACGAAGAAGAAGAAGGACAAGTTTCAGACATGGGAGAAGTAGCAGAAGAAAGTTTTATGGTCGAGTTGCCGCTTTACGAACCCCCCAGTAAAAGCCCTGTAGAGCGAGTGCAACTGCAATTGCAAGTCATCACCATTAATGGATCCAGCAGGTCTTTTAGAAGTTTAAAAGATTTTTCAGATGACACCGTCAATAATAATAATAATATTCCTCTCGACGATTGGCTTCCCATCACAGAGTCGAGAAATGGCAATATTTATTCTGCAGTGTTTCATTTAATCTCTTCAGGAATCGGATTCCAGGCCCTTCTACTTCCTGTTGCATTCGCCGTTCTTGGTTGGTGAGTATGTTCCAGAATCCTGGAAACTATGTGTACAAACTCTAATGTATATTTGTCTAAATTTCTGGACAACTTTTCAATGGTTCCAGGACGTGGGGTATCATTTGTTTGTCAATAGCATTTGCGTGGCAGCTTTACACGATCTCGCTCCTAGTTGAACTCGCTGAATCGACCCCTGGAACTGGAACTCGTTACAGCAGATACCTCCATCTGGCAATAGCTGCCTTTGGTGAGAGATCAAACACAACCTTTTTTTCGTCTGAATGTTGTAGCAATCCGTAAACGTGACTCTTTTTTCCCCTTTATGTCCAGGTCCAAGGCTTGGGAAATTGCTTGCCATATTTCCTGTGATGTATCTATCAGGAGGATCATGCGTCATGCTGATCATCTCAACAGGCGGGAACATGGAAACATTTTACAAGATCATATGCGGCGGTGACGCCACGTGTGAGGCCAATTCATTGACTGGCGTAGAATGGTTCTTGATATTCACTTGCGCTGCCATCGCTTTAGCGCAACTTCCTAACTTGAACACAATTGCAAAGATTTCGATGGTGGGCGCAATCACAGCCGTTGGGTACTGTACTCTGATATGGGCTCTATCCATCAAAAAAGGCAGGCTCAGTGGTGTTTCTTACGGCCCAAAAGATGTGAGAAAATCAGAAATGGTTCAATTCGGGAATATCCTGAATGCGATTGGGATAATTGTGCTTGCATTTAGAGGCCATAATCTTGTGGTTGAAATTCAAGGTACTTTGCCTTCAAGCAGAAAACACCCATCCTCTCATACCATGTGGAAAGGAGTCACAGTTTCATATCTTCTAATAGCTATGTGTCTATTTCCAATAGCAATTGCGGGATTTTGGGCTTATGGAAACAGGGTAAGCATACTAAGATTGATTTTAGATTTATAAGCGCTTTTTTTTTTTTCTTATTATTCATACTATTGTCTGAGCGCATACACGTTTTATTTGATTCCAGGTTCCGATAAACGGTGGACTGTTGGCAGCATTTCGGGAAGCACATGGACGCAACACATCCAAATATGTGATGGTCATAGTATACCTAATAGTACTAATAAACAGCCTTAGTTCATTCCAAATCTACGCCATGCCGGTTTTCGACAACCTAGAGTTCCAGTACACCGCCAGGAAGAAGAAGCGGTGTCCCCGGTGGGTTCGGACGGGATTCCGGCTGTTCTTCGGAGGCCTGGCATTCTTCATAGCAGTGGCATTTCCATTCTTGGGCAGCTTGGCACCTCTCATCGGAGGAATTGCCCTACCTTTGACATATGTTTACCCATGTTTCATGTACATTTCGATCAAGAAACCTCGTCCGAATGGTGCAATGTGGTGGCTCAATTTGACGCTTGGTTGCTTAGGCACCATGTTGAGTGTTATGTTAGTAGTAGCGGCGGTGTGGAATTTGGCTGATAAAGGCTTACATGCCAACTTCTTTAGGCCTTAAAATTACATTAAATATCGCAAATACTAATTACCAATAAAAATTGTACATAATTTTACCAATTTATAGTATATGTACTGCAAGTTTTAATTTACAACTGTTATAAAATACAATTTTTAACTGTTAAACATACCATCAACGTCACCTTATTAAAACATTAGACATTTTATCATTAATTAAATATGCATGTATATATTTAAAATTAAAAGTATGATTAAGAAATAGTCTGAAGTACTATTTAAAATCCACACTGGTGTATTTAAAATTCTTAATCTACTTTCTCATACATATAGAAGATAACTGATTTTGTAACGTATGTCAATGCATATATACAACTAATACGGGGTCAAAATGATTGTGTTACATGTATTTACACATGGAAATGTAACTTAATTTTTGGCTCACGGGATCAACTAAAAAATTGTTAACGTCAACTTTGAATAGTTATCTTTTATATATAATATTGATGTAACCGATAAATGAATTTTAACTATGTATAATTTCAACGGCTCGTGCCTACTCCATTTTACTAGTTTTATTTTTGAAAAGAAATATGATGAATTGAAGTATTATTTACACCAAAAAAATTTACATGTGAATATGCATAAAACTAAGTTTGATATATTTAATAGGATGATATATAAGAAAAAAATACGATTGTTTCTTATTAGACGCTGCTCGGATATTGAGGCTAGAAAGCTTTCCCCCTTCCTTCCTTAAAAGTAAAACTCGAGTCCATTTAGTTATTTGTCAATAATATTAAAGTTATAAACTCAATTAGTAACGAATTTGTATCATTATAATATATTTCATTTTCTTTCTTTCATTTTTGTGATAATATATGTTATAGCTAATAATTACATAATATTTTCACATTAATTTGTACATGTAATAATATTCATTATTTAATAATGACTATATAAGTATATCAGATCAAGAAAAGTTACACCTAATCAAAGAATTAGTTTATATCATATCCAATTCAACTGACTCATTTTTATATCATTTCTCACAAAACTACAATTAATTGTAATTATGTGAAAAAGATTTTACGAAAGAAAAAAAGAAGTAGGCATGCTTAACCGGGAGGAAGCAGACTTTATAGGAAAACAGTGAAATTCTGCTTCATGGGATAGCATGAAACATAAGAGACATAAGTTATGAATTTAATACAATTATCTCGAAACCCACACATCAGCAGACACTTGGCATCCCTTGATTAGTGCGGACCGACCACATCGTCCTCCTCGGTCCCGTAACAGAGCCGGTGCAAGCCTCTCAAGATGTACTTCTGTACACTTTCATTACATTGTCACAAATTCTGTAGGACATTACTTTGAACACTCGTGCACAACACAATCACCAACAAATCTATCATTAATGCTGCATGTGAGATTATTCCATCCACTACCAATGATCATCAATTTCTAGTACTAAGATTGCCTAAACTTCTCCTATAAATACTACCTCTTCTCAGAGTGAAATGCACAAGTCTTGCTATCATCAATAGAGATTGCTTAAAGCTTTTGTTGTCAGTTCACACTGCTACTAATTTTGTTTGTGTTTTGCTTCGCATAATGGCAGAACATCAGGGTCAAGGAAATGAAGAAAAAGGTTGTGATATGTTTGATTTCCTGAAGAAGAAGGATGAAGAGAAATCTCACGAGTATGTGATCATGGCAGATGCTGAGAGGAAAGACCGGGGAAGGGAAGAGAAGGAAACTCTTGGGGGAACTCTGCAGAGATCTCACAGCAGCTCAAGCTCGGTAAGCTCTTGATAATTCTCATTACAAGCAAAAATGTTGCTTTTGCCATCAATCTTATACTTACAAAGCAGGGTTGCCTGAGATTTGCAGTCCAGTGATGAAGAAGTGGGAGAAGTTGGAGAGAAGAAAAGGAAGAAGAAGAAGGGATTGAAGGCAAAGATCCATGAGAAAATATCTGGTGAAAAGGAAGAAAATGCAGAGAAACACGAGCCGGAGATAGCAAATGCAGAAGAGACACATCCAGAAGAGAAGAAAGGCTATATAGAGAAGATCATCGAAAAACTTCCCGGTCAGCACAAGAAAGCTGAGGAGGGTGCAACCAGAAGTCATCCGAACGAGCATTCTCCAGAAGGAGACGAGAAGGAAAAGAAAGGGATGTTAGAGATGATCAAGGAGAAACTGCCTGGTCATCACAATGAAGAGGAGAAGGCCCACAAGGAAAATTAAAGCAAACCCCAAAAAGGGAATTGTGTTAAGGATATTGGTCTTGTGTTGTCCTGTTAAGTGTTTATTAGTTTGTGTTCCTCCCTCCTAGGAGGGAGTTCTTCATCTACTTGTATTGAGTCTTAGTTTTCAGAATGTTATCTCCAATAAGTGTTTAGTTCCCCTCTGCCTTCCAACAATTTCTAAAATAACTATTTCTACAAGTTTGAGATAAGAAATCCAGGAAGAAGAAGAAACAGAAGCAGACTAAAATGCAAATACACACAAAAGCATGTGAAACTAAACTGAAAATGATTTAAAAAGGAAGATTACTAGATTCAGTCAGTCGAGATCACATTTTCAAAGCAAAAATATCAACCCATCTCGAAGACAATTATACCAACTCTGCAACTCACGCTACTCTTGACATTAGCACTAAAATAAATAGATTCTACAAGATAGACGACACATTTTTTACTGATATGAAACAGGGAAATCAATACCACTGTTGTGAAATTATATCTCCAGGCACAAAAGCATACTTAATAAGTTTTTGAACTAAAATGAATGTAAACAAGCAATGATGAACAACAATCTCAAAAGAGTAGAAAGGAAAAACAAAATAACAACCAAATCTTTGCACATGTAGTTAAATGTAGCTTTCAATCAGAATGTATATCAGTACACCTAGTAAAATTTACATTTTGAATGAAAAGCAATAATCAAACTTCTTAAAATTCGACCATTTGATATCCCAACCAAGTGAAAACTTTTGTCCATGAACAACAGAAATTTCAAGAAGCAAAAATGTAACAGGATGCCGATTTGAGATAGCTACAAACTGAGCAGATCATAATTCACTGATAAATGCATGAATTGGTTAAATTAAGGGGCTTGCCAAGTTTATTGCCTCTCAAAGTGACAGAACATCTAATCGGCCGATAGAACTTAGACTTGACCAGTCTCCCCAAAATGTAAGCCCTTGACCTCATCACAAATGTCAAGTTCAATGGAACCGCTACTCTATCAAGATGCTCTCTAGCACTTGCAAGAACCGGAACCCCACCATAGAGCGGCACTTGATACCCCTTCACCGTGGTTACTACTGTCCGTTGACTCTTCCTTGATTGAGTAAATTTCTTCATCTATTTTATCCATTTATCAACAAATTCATTACATTAACAATAAAACACGCCACAAATTGACATGAAACGTTCCAAGTCAAGCAGTAAGGCCTCTCTTATCAAAATTAAGTAAATTTCAACTATACTTTATCTTTAAAAAAAAAATCCGAATAGCTACAAAATTCGTTAAAAATGTTCAGAATTCATAGGAAACCTATGTATTGCATGTATGTTTGACAGAATTTCCATACCATAATTAAAGTGATATGAATATGGTAGATGCTAAGTTACTTAAAGCCACAGAGATGAGAAACTATTGACAGCACAGTGGACCCAATTGCACTTCCCAAAAAGAGAACCAAATATGATAACATTTTCCCAGGCGGCAGGCTTTTGCAGGCATTCGATAAAGACAGCCCAAATTTGCACTACCATTCAAACCCCTCTCTCTACCCGCCTCAAGGCTGCAACAAAACCACGCCTAAAAATTCTTGAAACTTTGACCCATGAAAGGAAATGTCTGTTAAATGACCATTTTAACCTTGATTAACAGTGGAAAGTGATGACAGTGAGCATGGATTTTTACCTGTCCGGAGGCCACTTTGAGCTGGAAATAGTGAAGTTCAAGAGGAGAAGAAGTGACGTGGACGGCGAAGAACGTAGCTGGGTTTCTGTATAATATCTTGACCGTTGAATTTAGTGACAGCATGTCTGTTGGCACCCCTGATTCGTCGTTCCCTGCTTGTACATTAAAATTCTCGAACACTATGTTCTGCCCACAAAAAGCACCATTAATTCTTTAATTTAATTAATCGTAATAATTAAATTCAATAAACAAATGGCTAAAAATTCGGGATTTTGAACACCCGAAACAGCGTGTTTCATTTCTCGATGAAACTGGCGGACTGAGTCCCTGGCTTCGCTCGGGTTTTCAAAGTAAAGCACATAGAAATGTGTTCCAAAACCGAGTAATCACCGGTCAACGCAGCAAACAAAAGACTCATCAGAAAAGACCGAAATGCACCGGAAAAGAAGTACCTTTACGGTGATTTTAGGCTTGTAAGACTTGCTGGCACCCCATAGAATGAGACAAAACACTGCAAACAAAAGAACGAAAAACAAAGCGATACACAAATACAATCTCACGTTACGACCGGAACCCCCATCACGACGGTTCATTTCGTCGTCGTCGTCGTCTTCTTGATCGAGTTGCACGTGTTTCCAAGTCGAGAGACTTCTGGGGTTCTTAAGCGAAGCAGAAAACCGCGACGTCGACGACTCGCGAGAGTGGTGAATTGGTGAGCAATGGTAGTAGTGGTGTCCCGGCGAGCCCGTTGGGCTTGACCCGTACGACATCTTCTCGACGTCGTGGTTGGACGGACTTTGGACGTAGTATATCGGCCGGCGCGGCGACCTCGGCAGCCATGAGGCGTCGATACTCGTCCCTTCTGAGTCGGTCTTTGCATGCATTTCACCGCGTTAAAATACAGAAGAAAAATAACGAAATGCTAGGGTTTAGACTTCTTTTAGGAGCAATGATGATGGGTTCTTCTTTTGTGATTGAATAGTAACGCAACAACGAAGACAATGCACTAAGAAAGAAAGTGACAGTTAATACTGAGGAAGGACCCGAAGCAAGAACGGAAGCAGCGAGTTTGTCAATTTAGGCCGCGTGCGTATCGTTCACGCCGTGGCCAATCGTACGCGCGACGGAGGCGAAACAGTTGGAGGGCCTTGATCGAACGGTTTATAAGGGAGAGTGTGAGTCCCGCGTTTTGAGAGAGTGTGGTAATGAGAATCAGTGGATTCTACAAGATTATTATAGAATGTCGGAATTGACCTTGGTTTAAACAGAGGATGATGTAAGGAGCGAGGATATTGCTGGTATGTCGGGGAAAATTATGTTATTTTGTGAAAACGGGTCGGGTCAACGAGGATATTGCTGGTATGTCGGGGGAAATTATGTTATTTTATGAAAACGAGTCGGGTCAAAATTATTCCGCAAGATTGCGTGAGGCATGCTAAGAGTGGACTTAGGTGGATTACGGTCGGTTTTGGATCCAACTCAAACTATTATATTAATAGATTATTATGTTTGTTTAAATATAAATGTAGGTGGAATTTTGCATTATTTTTCTTTTTTATGTCAACTTATTTATGAGAATTTATTTTTTCAACATAATTAATTGCGTTAAAGAAATTCAAGTCAATTTAACTTGTATGATGTTTTACACTTCCAAGCATATACTAGTATAATATGATTATCAATAACGTCTTTTAATAATTGAAATTATAACATTTATTTTTAATATAATAATCGAAATTATAACATGTTAAAGAGAAATAGGCTTTTTTCGGTACTAGGATTAAAAAAAAAATGGATCATTCTATACTATGATACTAAAAATCAACCTATTGCTTCGTATTATATAAATCCAAAGAATAATCAAGATATAATATATTGGTTGTATCTTTGTAGCAACTGAAATATTTTTTTATTTTTTTGCATAAAAAAAAAACCTAATATAATTGTGAGTTCTGAAGTTTTAAGTTATAAAATGGAAAAAAAAACAAGTATACAGATAATTGAAAGTATGAGAGAAAGAAAATATGAATGATATAATTTGAAGGTTTTTGAGTAATCTTATAAAAAAAAGGTGCAATAAAAATATCACTAGTATCCATAATTAGATGAATAACAAAAAAAAAAAATCAAGAGCCTGTGACTAATCAAAACTGAAAATTTTAACTTTAAAAAATATTTATTGAGGATTTTATTAGAGAATTTAGATTTAACCATTAATGGAGAAGCAATGAAAAAAATAAAACCCATAAATACCAAAAAATCTTAATGATTCATTTAGTGGAATAGCAAAATGAACCAAAGATCTATTTTTCTTTTTTTTTTTTTCGGAGAGGTGATAGACTAACACTATAACTGAAATAAAAATTGGCAAAGTAAATATTCACCCGGAAATTTTGATTTTATTAGATTGATAAATTATGATGGGTTCTATATGGCAAAAAAATTTAAATCATACCTTTTGTTTTTTTAGGTAGAGATAATTAAATAAACATAAGAAATAATTGCTAAAATTAAAAGGCATTAATTTTTATTTTTGCAAAATGAAGTGAAATATTTTTGCTCTTCAATCACATTAATCAAAAAAACTCTACAAGAATTTGTTCCCATATGCTTTTGTCCCAATATCATCTAAACTCAGCAGACTCTTGGCCTTCAGTCTCGCTTAACTGAGCCTGGGCTTGGGCTTGGGCTTGAGCCCCACCAACCCCATCAATTTGACTCTCCTCAAACTTCTTGATTAAATCAGGATCAACATTCTCCTCAGGCTCCCACGTTGCCTCATCAATGTCCGTCCATTTAACCAAATACTCGCTCTTGCAGTCGTCCCCCATTCTCTTTCCAACTACACCCTCCGCCACAGCATATTCCAGCCCAGCTTCGTAATCCCTTACCAAATCTTCGCCAACCAATCCCGCTCTGACCCACTCGTTATTGGAGCCGTCTTTCCATTTGACCAAATACTCAACTTGATCTCCCTTCCCTCTCTTCTCCAGTATCTCCTGCACTTCCGCGTACTCGTATATCGCCTCCTCTAGATTGCGAATTACCGTTTCTAGCCCTAATCTTCTCGCAAATTGCATCGGGTTACCCTTCGGCGTAACTCTCAGTATCTGCTTCGCCAATTCTAACGGCGTCAAACCTCTGTCATCTTCCACCTCAGGATCCGCGCCGAGCTCCAGCAACAGCTTCACCACTCCCGGTTTCACATACCCAGCCGCCATATGTAACGCCGTCAATCGGCCGCTGTTATCTCTATAATTCAAATCAGCTCCAGCTTCCGCTAAAAGCCTAACACACTGCTCTGACCCGAGACCAGAAACAAAGAGAAGGGCAGTACGGCCGTCAGTATCAACGGCGTCAATGTCGCGTCCGTCTTCTGCTTCTATAAGGTCTTTGAGCGCCGTTTCATCGGCTTTCTTGGCTGCGGTCCACCAGGGAGACTCGTATTCGGCGACGACATCTTTAGCAATGAAATCCTGAGGAACCCAGGAAGGAGCGTGGCCGTCTTTCCATTCTATCAAGTACTCCATACCGGCGCCACCGTCAAGCGCTCTGCTTCCAATAATCTTGCTGACTTCGCCGTAAGCTTCGTCGTCATCCTGAAGAGTTTTCTGCGTTTCCTGGTTTTGGATAGCGAATGAAGCTGTGAAGGTGAACCTCTGGGGGGGCTTGACGGAGAGAGAATGATGAGAAGGGATTGGGAGGGGTTTAGGATTAGGGGAGAGTTTAAAACGGGAAGGAGAGTGGTTTAGTAAGAGAGAATCCATGGAGTTGAAACTGAGTATGGTGTAGTTTGTTCATGGAATGGAATGGAGTGAGTTTAGATTTGGCGAGAAGGAGTGTAGTGCGTCGTCGTGTAATCTGGAGAAAGTGAAAGAGGAAGAGAGAGTTGTGTTGGTGGATAAGAAACGCAATCTAGTTCGTGGATGATGTTTCAGATTATGTTTTGTCCACGTAAAGTTAAGGAAATTACGGGAATTTTTTTATTTTTTTATTCTTTTTGGTGGCCAATAAGTATGATGAAAGTGAGCCTCTTTTGTTTGAGCTATTATAATATATATCATAGCTAGTTAGATGAAATTATCTTAGGTAGTTTTCTTCGTTTGGTGGTAGTTTTCTTCGTGTTGAGTAGTTTTCCGTCTATTTTAATTGCAGCTCCAATTTTGAGTGGTTTTGGATCTCTATGAGATGAGAATCAATTGAGTTGAGCACAACTGATCATCAACTAAAAAAAAAAATTGATGAATACGAGAAAAAAATGGAAAAATTTTATAATCTTGTTGAGGGCTCAACTCAAATATGACAATCGAATCACATTTAATAACTTAATTGTTTTTTAAATTGTTAATTCGCAATGGTCAGAAATGCGGTAACGAAAACAATTTTTTTTTTTTTTAAATTAATTAAGTGTGCGTACGTGTTGAGTAGTTACGAAGAAAATGACGATAAAAAAATTTGTTAATATTTTCAAAGAGATTGAAAATGAAGTAATTATTAAAAAATATATTAATTAACAAGCTTTGCCTCCTATCAAAAAAAAAAAAAAAAAAATTCTTTGCCACCGTACGTGACTCGATTTTATTAATGCGATTCGTAAATAATAATGACATTGATAAACACATTTTATTATAAGTTTTTTTTCGATTTTATTCTAAGTTATTGGTAGTAATAAATTTAGTTATTTTGTAGGCAAGACCGTAATTAACACGTTTCTTTAAACGGAAAACAATCAATATACTATATTTTCATTCTTACAATATTTTAATATTTTTACAAAGAAATTTATATTTTCATTATTAATACATTATACACACTAATAATAATAATAATAATAATAATAATAGATTATTCTAATCATTTGAATGGCTACTATTATAAAATAAAAAAAAAAATGCACTTAGTAATTTTATCTTCTTCTAACATGCTTCTTCTCTTTTTGCACCGAACCAAAAACATTTTCTTCGAAGCTACTTCCAGAAGTGAAAACACTTCCATATTATTCAAATCGAATCCGAACGAATTTAAAAAACAAATGAGCGTAACATATTTGACTATCGATTAGCCCGCGAACAGCTGTGCCTTGCTAAGAATTTTGACTCACATTTTGTCTTATTCTAATTTTTTCTCATCCTCTTGCATGGAATGAAATTTATTGTTAATGATTTTATATAATAATATTAAAAGAAAGTCAGTCCATATAAAAATAATTTCCCATTTATAACAAATAACATATTTTTGGCAGCAATGTGAATGCAGGCAACACAGAAATAAAGGAAACAAATCATTTTATTTAATTTTACACCCCGGCCCACAGAAACGTCCTAATTAACGCAAGTGGAAATTTTATCATCTAGATCCCTGAATTGTGAATTGCTTTCAAATAAGAACATAAAGTTTTCATTTTTATTAAATTTATGTCCCTTAGTTATCTAGTTATCTATAAAGGATGGACTAAAATACTCCTCTGTGCCAAGTGTACATACTGTTGTTCAGTGTCTGTTTAGTATGGTTTATCCTTAAGCCAAAAAGACTATAACTTTAAAAGTTTTTTTTAATTTTTTTAGTATTATTTAGTTGTTTAAAGAAGTGCAGTCCAAAATTTTGAGTTTTAAATTATTGTGATTTAAAAAATGAAAATATCATCATTTTATTTAGTTAAAATTAATATTTATTTGAAAAATTATATAAAAAAACCTCAGTATGACTATGTCATTTGCTCATTCAATAGGTTTATGGACCTGTTTGATATACATGGTCAAATTATAAATGTATTTGAAAAAGATAAAATTAAAGGGACCTACTAGACGATAATACTCCAACTTAAATTCTTTACTCTATCTCACTGTCATTTGTCTGTCAACAGGCAAATCGCAGCACGATACAGAACTTTCCAAATTCCAGCAATCATAGTTTCCGCGTATAATAATATCATCAATCTTGAACCCTTGATTTCCGATGGGGTCCAGCCAAAAGTTCAATCTCTGCCGTCGATCATGTGGCAGGTGGGACCACCAAAGGTGGCGTGTTAGGTGGTGAGAAATGGGCACATGGAAATACCGTGTGTCGCGTCAGAAATCACGGGCATTACACCAATCCATCAGCTTCCATTTGCCAGCCCATGCATGTGAAAACAACCAAACGCGGTCTTGTTAAGCACTTATTTCCTACTTCCAAGCCCACCATCACAGGCTCATTCTCTGTCCTTAAAACACTAAATTTGCTTGCGTGGAGACGAATCATTGGCTGAAAAATATTGGGTTGGATCCCATCACCGCTTCTACTACCACACTAAGCATTTTGTAATGTGACACGGAAGACTTTTTGGGTTGGCAGCAGCTTACTGCTTACTGCTTACTGCTTTTGGCTTTCTACTTCTTGTAACTTCCTTCCCTCCTTTGAATTGTACTTTAAATATGTCATATTTCGGTTACCCCTCACCATATTAAAGAGTGTGGCTTTTGTAACTTTCTTCGCTGTTTTACACAAGTCTTCAGTTCTCTTATTCAATTTCTGCTATCCAATCCATTTTTTTTTCCCTTACTACTGTTTCTGAAAATGCTGTTGCCGAGTGCTGTTTTCTGGCAGCTATGTGTTGTTGTTCTTGCTGCTTTGGCCATTGTTGTTACGGCTGAAAGTCCTTACAGGTTTTTCACCTGGAATGTAACTTACGGTGACATTTACCCACTTGGCGTTCGCCAAAAGGTTTGTGGGATTCCCTCTACCCTTTTCTGGGAAGAATATTTGATCATCTTTTGGCTTTTTTGCAATGGGAAAATTTAACAGGTTTTGATATGATTTCTTGTTTGTTTCCAGGGAATTCTTATAAATGGACAGTTTCCAGGTCCTGATATTTACTCAGTCACCAATGACAATCTCATCATCAATGTCCATAACAGCTTGCCTGAGCCTTTCCTCATCTCCTGGTTAGCACTCTTTCCTTCTGTTTCTGTAACCTCTCACTTTTCTCTCCTGCAAACGTCCAAGATGTAATTTTTTTTATTACTGTTCAGATTTTAACAAAACGATAATGTTGACGTCTTGAAATTCTTAATTATCCTCATAAATTCTCCTGCTGCATTCTAAATACAGTACGCGCTTCCAATCAAACAGTTGTATATCACACAATTCACCACCACATACAAATACATACGTACAAGATTTTTCTTTTATTTTATTTTTGGTCACGTAATTGGTAGGTAATACAGTCGGGATCATATATTATATTTTTTGAATTACAATAATAAGCAATAAAACAGGAAAAATGACATATGGAAATGAATAAAACAGGAGTGGTGTACAGCAACGAAGAAATTCATATGTAGATGGAGTGTATGGAACAACATGCCCTATTCCTCCAGGGAAGAACTTCACTTACATTTTACAAGTCAAAGATCAGATTGGCAGCTTCTTCTACTTCCCATCACTTGCTTTCCATAAAGCAGCTGGTGGATTTGGAGGCATCAGGATTCTCAGCAGACCTTTAATTCCTGTTCCATTCCCTGAACCTGCTGGTGATTTCACTGTTCTTATTGGAGATTGGTACAAAGCTAATCACAATGTAAGTGATAAAATCATTGTTTGCATAACTTCACTTTATTGGTCATTTTGCTGATTATTATAATAAACTCAATTCAATTCTGTTGTGTTTGCTTCAGAGATTGAAGGCTATTTTGGATCGCGGTCATAGGCTTCCTTTCCCTGATGGCATTCTGATCAATGGTCAGGGCAATGGTTCATCTTTCACTGTTGAACAAGGTAAAATTTTCAACCATAGATTCAGAAACACGGAGAAAATTACATATGCGATATTTTATTGATTATAATTCGCATATCAATGAAAATGTGAATAATATTTTTCGGTTTTTGCCTTTTCAGGAAAAACTTACAGGTTCAGAATATCAAATGTGGGTCTGCAGCACTCGCTCAATTTCCGCATTCAGGGCCACAAGATGAAGCTGGTTGAAGTTGAAGGAACTCACACTGTCCAGACAACATATTCATCACTTGATGTTCATGTGGGTCAGTCCTACTCAGTGCTGGTTACCATGGACCAGCCTGCACAGGATTTCTACATTGCAGTCTCAACCCGGTTCACCACCAAGGTCCTAACTTCCACTGCCAACCTTCACTACATTAACTCAGCCCGTCCGGTCTCTGGCCCAGTTCCTGGTGGGCCCACCACAGAAATCGATTGGTCTCTTAATCAGGCTCGTTCAATAAGGTATTTACGTACATCTATGCATTTCAGAATGTTTATGAAAAAACATTTGTGGTGTTTTCAATAATTGTGACATGGGTAATTTTCGTTGTGTATTGCATTGCAGGACTAATTTGACAGCAAGCGGACCAAGACCAAATCCACAGGGATCATACCACTATGGTCTTATAAACATTACAAGAACAATCAAGCTAGCGAGCTCAGCT
This sequence comes from Azadirachta indica, assembly GCA_022749755.1. Taxonomy (NCBI): domain Eukaryota; kingdom Viridiplantae; phylum Streptophyta; class Magnoliopsida; order Sapindales; family Meliaceae; genus Azadirachta; species Azadirachta indica. The sequence goes on from CM040444.1 coordinate 17,496,894, forward strand.
GGTCAAGTTAATGGCAAGCAGAGATATGCAGTTAATAGTGTGTCTTTCATCCCAGCTGATACTCCCCTGAAGCTCGCAGATTACTTCAAGATTGGAGGTGTTTTTCGTGTTGGAAGCATCCCGGATCAGCCAACTGGTGGCAACATGTACCTTGACACATCAGTCATGGGTGCTGATTTCAGAGCCTTCGTTGAGATTGTTTTTGAAAACCATGAAAACATTGTCCAGAGCTGGCACATGGATGGATACAGCTTCTGGGTAGTTGGGTAAGAACCTGCAAATTCAAATGTGCCAATGAAACTGTTTAGCATAAATTGCGCTAATAATGGATTGAAATCTGTATTGCAGCATGGATGGAGGAGTGTGGACACCGGCAAGTCGTAATGAGTACAATCTGAGAGATGCAGTCTCCCGTTGCACTACTCAGGTTAGTTCTTTTCTGATGGAAATATTTGTTGCCTAATGTTGATCACTTGAAATGTTGCAGAAAATTAAATTTGGCCTTGTTCATTACAGGTATATCCCAAGTCATGGACTGCTATCTATGTAGCACTTGATAATGTGGGAATGTGGAACATTAGGAGTGAGTTTTGGGCAAGGCAATATCTTGGACAACAATTTTATTTGAGAGTTTATTCACCTGTGGAATCAATTAGAGATGAGTACCCAATTCCTAAGAATGCTCTTCTATGTGGCAGAGCCAAAGGCAGAAGCACAAGACCATAATAAAACAAGCTACTAAAGAAAAGATATAGTGAATTTTCATTTACAGCTGACCCCATCTTGTGGTCCCATTCTTTCATACAAAACTTTGCATTCTTGGTTTATAACAATGAATGTGTAGCAATTATTTTGTTCATAATAACTTGATTGTAATTTTTCTTGATCTTTAATAAAAGAAAAGCAGGTAATACCTTCTTGAGGGTATTTTTGAGATTGTGATGTTGTTGGAATAACCAAAATTCATGATTAACTTTTTTGATTCGTGCATTGAAGAATTGTGAGGAAATGTTCATGGGCAAACCTCCAGGAATACAAATTATGAGGACAAACAATGCCTCCTTGTTTCTATCATAGCAACCGTGGATTTAGTTACTTGTTGCCACCAGATAATTTAAGAATCAAAGACCAAACTTGTTCGGAAATGAATGCTAAGTAATACAAAGACGGCAGCACCTTTGACTGATTCAATAGACTATTGTGACGACCTACCTTCATTGCTGGATAAAAAAATCTTTGAATTAATCGGTTTCTTCACTCTTAGTTTTTGTAAGTTTGTGTCCTTGCTAGACGTGACCTTTACAATTTTTTTTGTATATGAAGAGTATACTTTGTGAAAAGATGACAGAATTTTAAGAAAGAAAAAGCTTCATTGAATTTATTTGCTCATGGCAGAGAGACTAGTTTTCTTGGCTATTTCCTTGGCTATAGTAGTTATACACTCAGCAAATGCAGAGGTTCCATCAATTTTCATATTTGGAGATTCGACTGCTGATGTTGGAACCAACAATTTCTTGCCTGGAATCAAATTTAGAGTTAATTTTCCCCACAATGGCATAGATTTTCCTCATGCAATACCAACTGGAAGGTTCAGCAATGGCCTAAACAGTGCTGATTTTCTTGGTTTGTACAGTTTTCAGTAGAGTTTCAAACGCAAAATTTTCCCCAAGACATGCAAGTTTACTTTAACTAGTAGCATAATATTGCATTAATTTTTTTTTTCAGCCAAGCTACTGGGTCATAAAAAAAGTCCACCACCCTTTCTGTCTCTGAAAAGTTCATCTGCCGTCAACAAGGAAAGCTTCAAAGGTGTAAACTTTGCCTCTGGAGGTTCGGGCCTACTTGACATAACTGGACAAACAATGGTAAGAATAATCTCGTACTCATCATATATAATCTTTGGTTTTTTATTTGCTTATTGATTAAGACCAAATTATCTTCTGATTTCCTTCTCAGTTAATGATGACGAATTTCGGGAAGAAGGAAAATTCAAATGATGCCTTACACAGCAAGCTAAAGAATGTTGTCCCATTGAGCGAGCAGATAAAGCAATTTTCTATAGTGTATAGAAATCTTGTGGCTGCACTTGGCAAAGCAGAAACCAAGAAGTTTCTATCAAAATCTTTATTCTTCATCAGTACCGGCAGTAATGACATTTTTGGGTATTACCATTCTGGTAGTAGTATTCCAAAACAAGTATTCATCTCCACTTTAGGACTTGCTTATGAGAAGTACTTGAGGGTGAGAATTCCTTTTTGTCCATATTATTGTGATTATTACTTCATTCTCCCTTGCACTTGGAACTAAACTTGTGTTGTTTTTCAGGTGCTACTGACTCTTGGAGCAAGAAAGTTTGGAATAATTAGTGTTCCACCAATTGGATGTTGCCCATCTCAGAGGATTTATAACACTACTGGTGGCTGCTTGGAGGAATTGAATGTGCATGCAAGAGCTTTCTATGCAACAATGAAAGCCCTCTTGTGCAAGCTCCGTTCAGAATACAAAGACATGAAGTATTCACTTGGAAACACATATGAAATGACAATCAATGTTATTCAGAACCCTCTTCCATTCAGTAGGCTGCTTATTAATTTTGTTACATTCATTCATTACAGTGAAAAACATTTGGACAATTCGTTAAATTAGCTCTCTTTTGATTTTCAGATATTACGGATGTGAAAACTGCATGCTGTGGAGCTGGGAAGTTCAACGCAGAAGCCTTCTGTGATCCAAAAGCAAATCTGTGTGCAAACCGGCATGAATACTTGTTCTGGGATCTATTCCATCCTACACAAGATGCTTCTAAATTGGCAGCTGTGACACTCTATCACGGTGGACCAAGATTTGTATCCCCTATCAACTTTTCCCAGTTGGCTGCAGCTTAACCAAAATCACTCCTCACAACTTCCTTCCAATATGATCAAGCGTATCCCAAACAAATAAATTCCATATACACATGTATTGATGATATATTTGTAAAAAAGTAATGTACCATGACACAATTGAACGTCATTAAAGCCTAAGCTTGATTTGCATTTTTGAGGACTTCCTGTAATTGTGTCCTTATGTCTCACTGTGATAATCAAAGGATGTTGGTATTTATTAAAACAATGAACAGACATTTGTAAGAAACTTGGTTAATACAATTCACAAAATATACTGAAAAAACATCCAAATTAGGGATAGTATAAAATAGGAATATTCATTCCAAAAATATGGTACTGCTGACATATATGAAGCCAGGTGAAATTGTTTACTCTCACCTTTATTGTTATGTATCTATAATACATGGATGTCATGAATTGGATCTGATGTTGACCATCGTTTATTTTGAATGGGAATATAAAGTTGACTGCAAAAGATCCAAGTTGTGTCATGTAACTAGGGATGATCATGTGATAACTATTTCATCTATGCATACTTTTTCAGTCAGCTGATTCATATGGATATTGATGATTAAGAAGTTGCAAGGAATGACTAGATGTCATAAATGGTCCTAGCTGCACTACAGTCAGATCATAAGGTCTCCACAGATCTGTTTCTTCGTTGGAATTAATCCCATTTAGGAGCTCATCTTTCTCCCTTTTCATCTTTAGCCAGTACTCGGGCTCCTCAAATAACCTCAGTATCTGCACAAAAGAGAACAATGTTAACTTGAAATCCAAAAACATAAGCAGAAAACTTCACTTTTGGCCTTACGTTAAGAAAGTTAATTCATCATCTCCTTAGAAAAAGACAAGCTTACCATCTTCATCGTTGGCCTTCTTGAGGACGAATGCAAGAGGCAGAGCCGTGCTGCACACATCATTATTTCCATTTCCTCTTTGTTGTAGTCTTCATTCAAATTAGGATCAATTAGATGTTCCCATAGGCCACAGCTGAGTAAAGACCTTGCCTGCAAGTTCATTGGAAACATATTTTTAAAGCTTTCAAATATAGAAACTTCATTTCAAGATTAACTCAAGTGTTTAAGTTCTAATTTTCTCCTATTACCCAAAGCACTAAGCTTTGGTGATTTGCATGGTTGGTTTGAATAGCCTCTTTCCCTGTGATAAGCTCCAGCAGCACAACCCCATATGAGTACACATCAATCTTCTCATCAACTTTTCCATACATCATGTACTCTGGGGCTAAGTATCCAAAGGTTCCAACAACATTAACTGGCTTTAAGTTTGCTGAAACTTGATGAGATGGATGGTGAACAATCGCTGCCCCGAAATCTGATAGCTAAGAAATACAAACCAATCAAATTGCATTAGTCCAAATGGAAGTTCACAGACATTTGAATATAAATTGAGGTAGAACTTACTTGGGGTTGGAAATTGTCAGAGATGAGAATGTTGGATGATTTCACATCCCTATGAATGATTGGAGGATCACAACAGTGATGAAGATACTCCAGAGCCTTTGCCACACCAATTGCAATAACTATCCTCTCATGCCACTTGAGTTGTTTCAAATATTGCTTCAGACTTCCCTTTAGCAAATTGTAGACAACTGCATACACTTCCTTGCTATGACAGTATCCAATTATCTGGACTATATTCTTATGTTTCATACTTGATAACAGCTCTACCTCTCGGAGAACTTCCTCTTCCGACCAGCCTGTAGATTTCAGGACTTTTACCGCTGCCAACTGACCATCACCTAGATTGGCTCGATAAACTTTACTGTTCCCACCTTGTTCTATCAACATTTCATGGGTGAAATTTCTTGTAATATGATTAAGCTCATGGGATGTGAAATGTCTGCAGGTTCCCTCAGCTTCTAGGACTGCCAGTTTCTCAAAAATTTCCTGTTTCAAGGACCCTGGAACCTGCAACGTCTTCTTAACGCCGTATCCTCCCACATCACTTGTTTGTTTCATAGTTGATGACATTGTGGGAGGTGGTACAGTCAGCGACTTCTTTAGTTTCTGGGTTGCTGCTGACTGCTCGAAGACAGGGTATTTTGATGAAGAAAGTGAAGATTGAAGTGCCAAATTATTTGATCCTTGTTGTGAAGTTCCCTGTCTCTGGACTAGAATTCTTCCAACATTGTCCATTACAAGAAGATTACAAGTAGGTGGCAAAGCTTTAAGGCATCTGTTCACTACTGAATCTTTCGGCCTGGACAACAGAACTCAAATCAAAATACATAGAAAGAGAGAAAACTTTGGTTACAAGTTATCAAGTTCGAATTCAATACCCTGAAAGGCTGCATCCAAGAGCCAGGATTGTTGCATAGCTAATTCTCACTTCATTTGATAGTTCAGAAATGTAAGAATCTCCAAGACAGACTTTCACAAGTAAATCAATCTGCTTGGTCTTGCATAAATCTTCATGGATGTGAAAAGTGTTGAGATCAAAGGGATCATTCTGCTCTTGAACATGAACTGCTAGCACACTATCTCCAGGATTCGCAACAACAGTAAGCAACCGCAAGAGCATCTCTCTGCTACAGTTGTCTGATTTCAGACCAAAAATGATTGTTCTCTTCTGCACTGTCCTGGTTCTCAGAAGTGATAAAAACTTGTGTCCAATCCTTAACTTTCCAACCATCATAAACAATTTCAGCTTTGAGTTTCAGACACAATAATCCCATTGCAGAAACTAAACTGTAACTTTCTTGTGTTGTTAGCTTACTTCTTGTTTCGACGATTTATCTGCTCCCCCTCCTATTACTACCGCCATAAATTTTGAACTATAAGTAGAAAGTACTGCCTGAATTCATTAATTGACAACAGTTACTTGTTTATTGTCATGATTCATGATTGTTTCTATAATTGACTGTTCTCTTAACAAAAAGCAACCTAGTGGTTTATGAGTTTTTAAGTAATGAATCAAATTTAATACATTGATAAAAAGCATAAAGTAATTATGAACTAAAAGTTGCTATATTTTTCTTTAATTTATCATTATAAACAAGAATTAGATTCATGTTTATGTTTATGTTAGAAAAACTAATTGGGTGCTTCACAATTGGTTGAGAATCAGTGGATGGTGTGCTTTAAATGATGGGAGCACATGTTTTACACCTAACATTATTTGCTTATTAATAATCTGTCACAACATAAAGGAACACTTAGATATAGCCCCAACTGGGAATTGTCCTTTTCTTTCATTACAACCTCACTTGCATTTTAAGACAAATATCCATCATCTTAATACAAAGAATAAAACCATTATCTTGCCAATCAACAAATCTATCCAATCCAATTGTATTTGTTGATGTGAAAGATTTGAGGCAGATTACTTCATAATTCTCTGGTGGGATCGTTAAGAGGAATAAGCACATTTCGTCAAGCCAAAGCACAATAGGTTGGTCCCCCTTAAATGGCCCGTTCTTAAAACCTCACATACACAAATATTTCAATTACACAACTTAACACGGTCTTTTGAGAAAGAGAACAGTGAAATCAATGAATAATCAGGCTCTGTGATGAAATGTACCCCATCCATGGAAATCTGATAAGAGAATCTAAGCAATTTTAACGTCCCAAGCCGAGATGGGTACAATAAATCCCTAATTTTTTTCTGTAATAAAGGTATACTTGCATTCAACAATACCCAGTTTTCCAATTAATTAATCAACTGCAAATTTGCCTTTTAAGTTGGTCATTCTATCAGAAAGATGCTGCATCATTATGGTTAGATGTAATCACAACTAACATTTGGGGCTCCAGTAATTACAATGAAAATGTGCAAGCAGAGAGTAGTTTCCTCCTGCCTAACTAATGGTTCATAAAGAGCCATGTTGCAATGTCTCAATGTCCTCTACAACTAAAAATCAACCACGTTGTAATAATACATCAAGATTTGGAAAAGTGACTGAAAAATAAATTCATGACAAAGTACAAAATTACAGAGTGAAAAACCTTCTGCAGAAAAGGAATCTTCGATCAAAGCCGAAAATTTATTTTTGGTGGGTAGCCCCTAAGGGCTCCATCAAAGCCGCTGTTTCACCTAATGTTAGTAGCGGCAATCAGAACAAGCCTAGTGTACCAATTACTATGTGCAGAGAACATGAATTGCCAAGTTAAAGGCGCAGCGTTCTAAACAAAGAAAAATAATACTCACATTTAACAAAGAAGTACTTCTGTTCATGTACATCAGTCAATTTTTTGTTTAATTCCACTGGGAGGGGAAAGGGGATGGAAAGAAAAGGAGAGGCCTAAAACAAGGCCAAAACCATACTTATGCAACAGTAGTAAATACATACATAAACAGATTCCTAACAAATAGTGAACATTTCACTCAGATATTATTAAGTTTAACTGGGCACCTCACATACAATAACAACATCTCAGGAATAAAATATAAATGCACCGCTACATACGGATGGATCATTGCTCAAAATCGTGCCCCAAGGAAAACTTGCCTGCTACTGTAGATTGAAGATGCATGATGCTCACTCTGCAATCTGCAAAGGAGAAAAGAAAATGCATGATAGACCTGCCTTGGGTTTGGAAACCTCTATATAACGAACAACTTGTGATTACCAACAGCAGGTCTAAATTTACATACTGCTGTTACATTAACGAATTACCTATTACATCCAGACATCAACCTCAGTGATCAAATAGTATTACTCATCTCTTAAAGAGAATCCATTGCAGAATAATCTTATCCAGTCTTACAAAGAGAATACGTTGTGGAATAATCTTATCCAGTCTTATAAAAAGAATCCATTGCAGAATATCTTTATCCAGTTAATGAAAAGATAAATAAGCTAAGATTACAAACCAACATCCATAAATGATCTCATAAATTATGGCTCAGAAGTCTGAAGCTAACCTGATTAAGAGGATTGTCAGGAGATTTTTTCCATAACTTCCATATCATGTCCTTGTATTGATTGTGAGTAAGACCTGGTTTCTCTTCCTTCAGCCTCGGAAGCTCAGCTTCTTCAAAAGCCTGTAGATATTCAATACAAGAATCAAAATTATTCGTTTTTCAGTTGTAATAGGATGAAAGGAACAAAAGGACATTATACATCACTAGATCTCCAATTCAGGGTTTGAATTTCAGAGAATGTATCAAAACACTGCACCAAAAAGAGTGTTATCGGAAGACCACCCATTAAAAAATTAGACAGTTATAGTGACCACATATGAATCTTATAAGGCCATTGTCTAAGGAAAGATGGGAAACTAAAAAGATGGCAACTACATCAAATAAACCAGAACAAAGCATGTGTTGCCAACCAAAGAAATTAAATCAGAAAAGGATACTAAGTAAAATTAGGCCATCTATAATGTTTCAAGGTCAGTGTATCTATCTTGGCTAAGTTGTACTGGACTCAAAGAACTCTAAGCAGACTGTATTTGAGGTACCAGATTTGAGTTTTCACACTTGACATGGACTATCAACCTTAAAATGGAAAGTCAAAACTTATTTGCTACATCTTCTACAAACACATCAAAGAAGGCAGTCCAGAGTAAACTAAATGGATTATTGCCATAAATACATCTATTCTAGTATCAATAATTCCCCTAGTATAGGTACTGCAATGAAGCTGGTTCCATGCCAGGGGATCCTGTCCATCCCCACTTGGCCGCATACTTTAATTTCAACATATTTGTTCTGCAATAAATCATTGTCTTTCCAAATGCTGTTAACCCGCTTCTGTCTTGTTAAGCTATAGCTTGCTAGGATTATAGGCCACATAGGGAAAGAAAATTACAGCTTCTTAAATTCATTTAAACAAAACCAATATTTCGATGGATTAAGCGCATGAAAGATCTCTGCTTATAGTTTTTCAGATTTTATTATATACATCACCCTAAGCTTTGTATAACTTCAATCAAAAGATCCCATACTGCAACCATAACATAGCTCGTAAATAACCAGTAGTTTTAATTCTATAAATCTAGGCACCTTAAACGACGCCTTGAGCCGTCTTTCTGGATGCCGGTCCACCGGCAAGTTATCAGACACCGCCATTTTCTCCAAGGCCTCCTCCACGCTCCTTGCCTCGATCACCGACTCGTCCCGATTCGTATTCGACACCAGAACCATCCTTTCATACTCCTCCTCCGCCGCCGTCCTGCTCTGCTTCTTCTTCGCCTCCTCCGCTTTTCTAGCCAACTCCGCCTGCTCCTCCTCCCGCCGCTTCCGCAGCTCCGCCTCCGTAACCTTCGGCACCGGAATCGAAACCCTATTCGCTTTCTTATCGGGCTTTTTCATAGACTTTTCTAGTTCTTTCTCCTCCAACTCGGCTAGGCGCCGGGCCTCGGCTTTGCGTGCAGCAGCTTCTGCTCGCTTCTCGGCTTCCTCCTCCCGTTTCTTCACGGCGCGTGACTTGCCTCCCTCGGCTTCGCGCCAGTACTGGTCCTCCTTGTCCCTTGCCTCCCGCTCCTTCCTCTCCGCTTCCGTCGCGCTCTTGCGAGCACGCGCCGCCTCGGCTTTGCTGTTCACTCCCATCTTTTTCGGCATCTTCGGTCAATTAATTGATCGAGCGATCGTCCGCAGACAGAAAATTTAGAATCGGAGAGCGTTTGTTGTTTCGATTTTTTGCTAAGGGAAAGAAAATGCTAGAAAGGCTTGAGATACGAGAAGGATATTATTCAGGAATTCCTTTACCAATTAAATTCGTAAATAATTTTTTCTTTTTAATTTTATGGATTTTAAAAATCTATAAATAGTGAAAATAAAATATTAATTAGTTATGTTAATTACATTTAGTTTTACTCGTAAGTTAAATTAATATTATAAAACTATTAATGTACATAAATATAAAATTAATCCTCTTACTAATTATGACTACTAAATTTCAACCCTAAATTTTTTGTATTATACAAATAATTTTTACTTTTATAAATTGAATTAATGTATTAATATAAATTAATAAAATAGACCCATTTATTAATAAATTTAATAAACCATCCTAATATTTTATGTTGGCTTACTACATTATATCTTTATACGATTAATTATATTATCATTTATCAAAGCCTTGCATTAAAAAGAACCAAAGTTTCTATCAATTCTCTTTCATAACAACATTATAATATTTTGAAACATACTTTATTTAAAAAAAAAAAAGAATTTTGATAAATTGTTATGTTTGAAAAAAATATATATTATAGATATGTTTGTTTGAAATTAATTAACGGTTATAATAATTAAATAAGTAAAAAAATTAAAACTTAAAACACACTCTATAATTTGATTGAATTGCCTTAATAACTCATCAAGACCATTCTATAAAAAGCTTTTGAGTACTACTTACTTGTGCGCAACAGATTTTGTTTAAAGATATTGTATAAAGAACTTCAAAAATATATTGACTAATTGTTGTTAAACTAAAACTAGCATGATATATATGTATACATTGATTGATATAATTAAAAATTTTAAAATATATTAATACAATGTCTCTTAGTAAGGCGCCCAATAGATTTTAATGTTAATTTAGGTTTTGTTTATCTTTTAGATTAAAATATAAATAAAATTATATGAACGTTTAAAATTATTTATTTTTTAATTTATATTAAAATTTATTAAGAAAGTCTTAATGTAGTTAAATTAAAAATTTTAACCGATATCTAAATGGTTAAATATTTTATTTTATAATAATACTCTTATTTTATTAATTTATTTATTGACATTTTAATTTCAAATGTAATATAACCCTTTTATATTCTTGCAGTCTCTCTATCTTAAAATATTTATAACAACATTACCACATGAATTTATTTTTTTATTTATGTTCATTCATTTTCATATTATTTATATGATTGATTGATAGTTTTTCATTCGCTCACAATATTAAATAAAGAAAAAAAATTCATATATTATATAAAAATAATGAAGATATAAATATAAAATATTATTAGAAATTACTTTTTTTTATAAACTATTATTTTAAGATAATCAAATTTTTTATCCAATTCAAATTACATATTAAGAAAAAATGTCACGATAAATTTTCATTATTTAAAAAGAGTAATATTAAATTTTTATTGTGTTTTTGAATTTTCATCTTAAGTAGTTTTCATCAATTTAATAATAAATTTGACCATTTTAAAAATAATTGATTTTGCTTATAACAACTTATCTTAGTGCAACATCAAATTCAAATTCTTATCTAATTTTAAAATATTTAAATTTTAAAGGATCTCATCTAACCATAATTTATCACAATTTTCGTATTAAAATTGAGGCCCTAAATTTTTTAATTTAAGAAAACATTTTTTTTTATTTGTATCCAATATACCTCCATTTCGGCACTTCTTTCCCATTGGAATAATCCAACAATATGTAAACTTATTTAATAAAAATAATTATTTATTTATGGAAACTTAAAATCTCAGGAGCTCGATATTCCATACTAAAATTATCCATTTTGTTGCTCATTTTTTTTTTTAAAAAAAATTGGATGTTAAGTATATGAATTCGCATTAAAAATAATATAGGACAGCAATTGCAGTACAGCAACGACATCGTAACGTGCGCATGGAATCCGAAGGTCAAAGTCAGCCGTGTCAACGGTGATCGTTGTGTATTGCCTGTGAATCGACGTAACAAAACAAAGCTTTATACATTATTCCGTAAATGCCCGTTGGGTTGAGACACGGTTTAATTCTCTTGGTAATCAAGTATTATCATTAACTCCGTGTTACAAAGTCAGACAATTTAATCAATTAATTGTGCTCAAGTCCCTCAAGAAGCTATACTATTATATTCCCGCGGCCATAACGTGAAATCATGAATCCACATCAAGCATGAAATAACCAATCAAACGGTTCACATTCGCTACATCAAATAAACTACCAGAAACGAAAGAAATAATAAAAATATAATTTATCTACTTGTATTAAGTAGTCCCCTAACTATTTTATGACTTTTTACTAAAGATTTTGAATAAGAGGGTGAATTTTCACCGGTAATTGTTATCTAAACTTGAGATACTCTATAAAGATTAAGTATGATCCATATTAAAATAACAAAATATGCTTATAGTGTTAAGGTACATATTATTATGCGTAAATTTATGATAAATACTAATTCTTAAGTAGATTATTTGTTTTTCCACTCAAGTTCGAACTACTTTAAAATTTATAATAGTATTGTCTCTTGCCTAAACGTAAAAAATATTTTAAAGAAATAAATATATTTTTGTAACTTTTGCTCTTTATAATAAGATTTTTAATGTTCATTATAAGTTTAATTTTGATTATTTACCTCTAAATTACTTCTTCATTATATATTTTAACCTTTGAATTAAGTTCATTATAATTTTTGATTATTTGTATTTTAGCCTTTGAGTTACAAACTTGGACTTTGCCCATGCTTTTACTAATATTGAATATTTAGATATATTATTTTACAATAATTACAATTTTAAAATCACATTATATTAATTTCTAATTTAGTTTGTGGTGGTCACTATTTATTAGTGTGAGAGTTATTTTGTCATTTTAATATATATTAAACCAGGGATGTATTTGATAATAATAGAAATAACATATCTCAATTTATGAAAACGTAAAATATAGAGACTCCGAGGTTATTAACCTTAGAATGGAAGCATGTTTGCTACGTAATAGTAATTTATTCCCCCTTCTCGTCTTCTACTGGCGCTAAACGAAACTAGGGGCTACGTTAACTGTTTATTCTAGGCTTATCCGACCAGCAGACCTAGTGGTTTTAACCTCACCCCCGGATGTAAATCACGTGCACGAAACTCTACGGTGGTCCTTGCACACATGATAAAAATAATGCTTACTTTTATCAATCAATCATGTGGACACTGGTCCCACTTCTACGGCTGAGATTTAACTGATCGGCATTCAATTATCTGGTGTTATTTGTTCGCAAGCCATCTGATTCCATGATTTGCATGACGCAAGAGAAATCCACATGGGAGAGATCTTTTCCAACCAGGATCCGACAGGTGTTGAGTTTCGCCCTCTTGGGTTAAAAATTGTTCCCATGTTCATCCGAGACCACGCATCATCGTTAGTGATGGAACTGCAGTGAGTTGCATAAAGTAATCATATCAGACACCGTATGCTTCTTCCTCACACAATGTCAGACTTTTAGCCGCCAACAGATGCTCCCCTTGACGAGATCTAGACCGTTGATTCTTCGTTGGTCCTAATTCAGTTAATGGCCTGGATTAAAGGATTCTGGCCCGAGTGCTTTCATCATTTCGATCCGTTCTTAATCGAATCATTTAATAAAGCTTGCACTGAAAAATATGAATTAATAATGGTTAAATTCGAACATCTATTCACTAATCAAATTCCAAATCTAGCGCCTAGAGATTCGAGACCATGGTTCTTAAACTGAGGTTTCCCGCTTTGGATTACCCGCTGTTACATCTCTCCCACGCGCCATTCCCTCCCAAACCCTCCAAAATCAACGGCCGTCAAATATCACATGCATGTAGACCCCACATCTAATCCTCCAACAAATAATAATAATAATAACAATAATGAATTTTCCTAAGTAACAATATTTTGTCAATTTATCACCACATTTTGTTTTGTATAGTTTTAAGTTAATAATTTTTTTTTTTACTTATAAATTTATTAGTAAAAAATAATTCAAAGTTTTCAGGAATTATATACGAGAAAGAGATAATGTTTTACAGTTTTTATAATTATGCACATGTAAATATGGAAAACAGATAATAATAGAATATTAATATTAATTTAAAAGCGGACCCCACCGAAAAAGGGCCGTGTCGGGTGCTATACCCAGCCGTTTACGAAAAGACAACGTCTGCAAACGCCGTCAGCTTCTGCTTTTGCTTTTGCTCCCACCACCACCTTCGTTCCTTGCTATCATCAGTACCACCACATCTAGAGCAATTTTTTTTCTTTAACAACGGAAAATAAAAAAGAGGAAAAAATTAAAAAAAATAAAAACGAAAACAAAATAATCACTCCATTACATATAAGGGAAAGAAAGAGAGAGAGAAAAAACCAAAAAACCAAAAAAACAAAAGGCCTATGATGTGAATGAAGTAAAACACTTCTCTGCCCTGTTGTTTCTGCTTTGGCTTTCCTCTTTTATCCTCTCATCACTTCACGGCAACGAATGCTTCACAGCAGAAGAGACTGAGATCTTTTCGCCGCCGCCCGATCTCAAACGAAAGCAATGGGGAGCGTGTCGTCCGACGACGACGTTTCTGATCAGCGGAGTGACAGGTGCGGTAGCTACTCTCCGAGCGCTGACGTCAGTGAGTCCGAGAGTTGCAGTAGTAGTAGCTTTTCTTGTAGGAGGTTTGATGCTGAAGGCGCTTCTAGCTCGCTCACGTCATCTCCGAGACCGTTGAACGGAGGATTCGGTTTTCCGGTCCCTGTTATGGTGCCTGTGATTGGCGGGAAGGATGTAGTTGTTTGGGATGAGAAGCCGGAGAAATCTGATGCTGACTTGTCTGGTAGTGCAATTTCTTTCAGTTTAATTATTTTAATTATTTTCCGGAAATGAAGAGATCTTATTGTTTAGTTTGGTTACCGAGAAAGTGTGGGAAACATCGAAAAAGTATATAGATATAGTTGTTTTCCTCTAAGTGGAGATCTCTGCAATGTGATATTTTAGTATTTATGAGTTAACGTTAATTATTTCCGTTTTGTTTTATTTTTCTTTTAATTTTCCTTCGCCAATTTATGAAAACGAATCATTTTTACCTGCTACTAAATAAGTTGAGATTTCAATATGTGATCAGTGCTATTTAAGGATTGATAATTTTTGTTATTTATTTATATTTTTATTGATTAATTTGTTTTTTCTTGCAGAAGTTGAGATGATGAAAGAGAGATTTGCTAAGCTTCTTTTAGGAGAAGACATGTCTGGTGGTGGTAAAGGAGTATGTACTGCACTTGCCATCTCAAATGCAATCACAAATCTCTCAGGTTAGGGTCAATTTTCAGTCTAAAAATGCAAGTTTAATTTTGATGAGGGTTTTTCGTTTGTCCTAATATCCATTTTGGTTTGCAATATTCAGCAACTGTATTTGGCGAGTTGTGGAGATTAGAGCCATTAGCGCCACAAAAGAAGGCAATGTGGAGGAGAGAGATGCAGTGGCTACTGTGTGTGAGTGATTCAATTGTTGAGCTGGTACCTTCTATTCAACAATTTCCAGGCGGGGGCACATATGAAGTGATGGTGACAAGGCCACGCTCTGATTTATACATGAATTTGCCTGCGCTTAAGAAGCTTGATGCTATGTTGATTAGTATGCTTGATGGATTTTGTGAGACGGAGTTTTGGTACGTTGATAGAGGGATTGTTGTGGGCAATGGAGGTGATTGTGATGCTTTTCCATCAATGGTTTCAACTGGTGGACCATTGGTTAGGCATGAAGAAAAGTGGTGGTTACCATGTCCGAAAGTGCCACCAAATGGGTTGTCAGAGGATTCAAGGAAAAAGTTGCAGCAATGTAGGGATTGCACGAATCAGATACTGAAGGCAGCCATGGCAATTAATAGCAGTGTGCTTGCAGAAATGGAGATACCGACTGCATACTTGGAGACCTTGCCAAAGGTACTGGTTTCTTTGTCTGAAATTGTGTTTTCAGCAAGACTCAAACGCAGATACCAGTTTCAGCATTTGCTGTGAAATAATGTTTATGAAATACATTAATCGAACTCTGATAAGTGGATTATTTCTAACATTTTCTTTCTGTTTACTGAAATGCCATCAGAGTGGAAAAGCTTGTCTTGGTGATATCATCTATCGCTACATAACTGCTGAACAGTTCTCGCCAGAATGTCTTCTTGATTGCCTCGATTTGTCATCAGAACATCATACTCTGGAAATAGCTAACAGGATTGAGGCAGCAGTGTACGTCTGGAAGCAGAAAGATCAGAGAAAGCATTTAAATCACATGAAAAGTAGGCGCTCCTCATGGGGTGGCAAGGTCAAGGGCCTAGTTGCTGACTCCGAAAAAAATCATTCTCTGGCCCAACGAGCTGAGACCCTCTTGCAGAGCCTGAGGATTCGATTTCCTGGCCTTCCGCAGACTGCATTGGATATGAACAAGATTCAGTACAACAAGGTATTGACCGCCAATCCTTTTACGTGTTAAATTCAACTGACTACTTACCATCCATAACGTATAATATGGTTAAATAACAATGTATTCTGTGTGGTATATATTAAAAGACATGCTACTATTTTGTGGCTGTTGGGTGTGCATAGCAGTTTGCGTGGGGACTGTGAGCTGAAGAAAAGTTAAAAAACTTCTTATTAGGAGACAAACTTGGGAAACTTTAATCACTGACGGGCCATATCAAGATGTTCAAACTACAAAACTCAGAGCCATAGACAACTAAAGGAAGCTGTGCATAGTTCTTGGCATGGGGAATGTGGGGTGAAGAAAAGTTAAAAAATTTCTTATTAGGAGACAAACTTGGGAACTTTAACCACAGTTTCTTTAGTTGACTATGGCTTGAGTTTTGTAGTTTGAACATCTTGGCATGGCCCGCAAGTGGTAGAGATTTTCGCTACTATGTCATGTAACCCTACATCTCCTTAGATGAATAACTTTAAGGAAGAGAGACATGCATATGAAAGTGCATTTTATTCATATATTTGGTACATATTACCCTGTTAGAGATCATTAAGGAACTATGGGATTTCACGGCGGTTTTCCTCATTGCATTACTTCTCAATGAACCGGATCCAATGAAGAAACAGTCAGAATAAATTTTTTACAATAGTGTGTTGATAAATCTATTGTTTCCTCTTTCAGGATGTAGGGCAGTCAATTCTTGAAAGCTACTCAAGGGTTATGGAGAGCTTGGCCTTTAACGTTATGGCAAGAATAGATGATGTTCTTTACGTTGATGATGCAACCAAGCGATGTGCTGAGGCTGAATCAATCTCTCTATTTGGCAGAGGTCTGAGTGGTCTTCCTATGCAGAAGCGCATGTCCCCAAGCCCATTCTCAATCCAACACACTCCATATGCCTCTCCATTTGCGACCCCAACCTTCTTTTCTTCCACTCCTGTGGCTGGAAGCCCGGGAAGGGCACCAACCTCTATTAGGAGGAGCAGTGTTAAGGAGGCACCAGACTGGAAGTTAGAAAAACCTTGTCCAGCTGAGTTTGAGAGGGTATGGTCATATGCCGGTAACCTAAGTTCAAGAAGAGTTTCCGGAGATGCTCCAGAGAGAGATTGAGTTGCAGCATTCTGGTAGGTTGCATAGATGTTGGGTAGGGTTGTGGATGTGAGGAGGGAATAGAATTTGTTTTCAAATCATGTACATCGTTTAGCAGTAGGAATATCATGTTCAAAAGGTTTTGTTCATGGTTTCTGTCAGGTGGTAGTTAAGGAAAGAAGATTATTATTCTGATTATGCTTCTGTTATTATTCTGTCCAATGTCGGTGAAAATTTTCTCTAATTTCCTCCGTAACGGATTCGATGGATAACGGTACGTGTGGCCCATTGCCATTAGATGTAGCAATTACTCGTACCAAGACTCCACTGGAGCGACAAATCATTAATGCCTTCGACCAGAAGACAAACAAAAAGAGATTTGTCGTTTTGCTATGTGTCGGCATAAAAGCACATACAACATGTTTTCGTTGGATTATTGCGCATTCGGTTATGTTACTATGCCCCGAGAATCTTTTAACTGCATGAAAACAGTCTAAATGTTTTGACAATGAGGTTTTGCGCAGCAAGTATGCATAAATTATGACAAAGAAATTTAAATATTATTTACAATCGTGGTTTCAGTTCTGTACAAATCTAAGATAAGGGGAAAGAACAAAGAGAACTAGTTAGAGGTGACGTTTTATTACGGGCTGGGCAGGAACCCGGAAATGAAACATGATTATCCACGGAGAGAGACGGCCCAACAAAAAGGAAACTTCATATGGTCCATTAGCAGTTGCTTCAAATTGACTGGATGTTGTGTAGGAGGAAGGCCGAGAAGGAAGAAGAAAAAGGTCTTTAATCTCTATTTTGTTGGGCAGCTCTTTGATGTGATCTTACACCTGCTGCATTTATTAAATCATCACTTAGATGATATTAGAAAATAAATGGGAGTTCTGATTCAAAGAACTAGAACAAGAAAGTTTAGTAAGCATGTATTTTAGAAAGGCATATATGCAAATCAACATTCTCATTAAGAAAATTTATGATAAATTCAATCACACAACATAACTGTGGGTCTGCAACTTGATAGTTCAAGAATCATCACATAAAGTACCAACTCTTAACAGCAATGGGGTATGCAACAACTTTCTATGTACAAGTTCTTCATCATATGATTAACTGAATGCCAATTATTATTTATCAGCATTAAGCTAAGTAAATGCTAACAAAGAAAACTACTAAATGTAACAGCAAAATTCAAGTGCAAATCCAACAA
Organism: Azadirachta indica; assembly: GCA_022749755.1. Taxonomy (NCBI): domain Eukaryota; kingdom Viridiplantae; phylum Streptophyta; class Magnoliopsida; order Sapindales; family Meliaceae; genus Azadirachta; species Azadirachta indica. The sequence goes on from CM040444.1 coordinate 17,515,210, forward strand.
ACATAACTTGCTAATGGAGACTGAGATATAACATGGAAGAACAAGCAATCTGAACAAAACATACATACAAATTCACAAAGTTAGCTAATGAACCATAAAGTTGGGTCTCCAACATATTAGTTTAAGCAAAGCCGACCACACATAATATAAGAAATTATGAACTGCAGTTAGCCCAAAACAGAAAGAGAACACTTACTTCCAACATTGTTGGAGTGATCCAACTTGGAGGTGGCCAAAACAGCTTGGAAAGCTCAGGGTCATTCCCTAATGGCTTAATGCAACCGCTTTCCAGATCAAAGATACCCACACCATGATCACGGCCCTCATCATCTTCACCACTCAAATAAAAGAGATTATCCACAAAAATTATGCAATTACCTTTACTTACCCAAAGATCATCAGCAGATGCTGAAAAAACACAATCTTCGCCTAAAAATAACACATCATTTCCCAAATTCTTCACTTCAATCCATTCCTTCCTCCCCCAGTTCAACCTAAAAACCTTAAACATTACTGTCCTCTCACTCATACAATAAGAAAATTGTAGCTCATGCTCATTCAAGAAATTGGAATCCACTGTGGCATCAATGCTCAAATACATATCAACCAACAACAAATCACCCTTACACTCAACCAAATACTTCTTATCACCACCAAACACAGGATTCGCAACTAAACTCATATTACAACACAAATGATCAACGAACACAGTCCTTCCTGTATTATCAACTGCATAAAATTGCCCTTTGTATAATATCACATCATCATAGGGTGATGGCATGTATTCCAATATTATCCACTCTTTATTTTCACTTTTGTACAAAGCTAATTTACCAGAAACGTGTATTGTAAGCAACACAAATCTGTCAAGACCGCTTTTTTTATCAATATACATCAAAATTAATTTCTCCATGTACCTATTACAAGCTTCGTTTATCGATTGTGGAGGATAATTTATGTAATTCAGAACATATTCATGTCCGATTTCCAATATTTTAAGGTTTTGAATATCTAATACCTCCGAAAAATCGAAACGCTGCCGTTTGAGTGGATTCAGCAAGTGTTTTCTGTTAGATGCGTCTTCTTTAACCTTGATTAGCCAGCTCGTCCCGATCGAGTCTGTGTGCTCACCACCTTCCGGTGATCTGATAAGAAAAACGGTGCGTTTGGAAAGGCAGAAACCGAACGTCGGGCTCGGAATACTGGAAACGCTGTTTTCGGTAGGAATGAGTGGGAAACGGCGGGGTAAACGGCGGTATTTAGGTGTGACGGAGGACCGCCACGTAGAACAGACCTGGCGGAAGCGGAAGACGTCGAAAGAGGTGTCTTGGCGTTTAACGATGAGGCCTAGGAGGTCTTTCGGGAGTTCAGACCAGTCTGCCATGAATACCGTTTATTTATTTTTCTCGCGAAAGTGATGGAAAATTGAACTGAGAACGCTGGAAGACGAAGTTATGTTTTATGGCCAATAGTTAAATTGAAAATGTAGGACATAAGTTTGGGCCTATGACTCACTGAAGGCCCAAGTTCAGTTAGAGTTCATTATCGTGGCCATTTTAAATTATGGGCGATGATATTAATCCCCCACAACTTGTCTAATTACACCTAACTCCATCAATTTGTCAACCGTTTGAAACTTGAAAGGGCGCAACAAAAGATTGCCATTTTGTAGGAAGTTAGTGTTTGCGTTTTTATTATTTAGACATACATTACTTAATTAACATGTATATGCATAAATTTGAGGAAAGTTCAGTAGCCCATAAACCAAGTATATATATATTTTTCATGTTCTAAGAACATATTTATTTTGTTTTGTTTACAATTACAATTTCTAGTATTTTATTAATTAATGCCCTTTAGGAAGTCCGTGGTATTAAAATTAAAAAATAGGGGTGTTAACGGATACCTCCCCTAATGTTTGACTTTTTAACACATAGATAGAAAATTTAGGGAAAGACACACATATACCTCTTCTACAATGTTATTTCACTAACACCGTTTGTTAAAATGATAATAATGCACTCTAACCCTTCAAATGAGACTTGAAATAAAAAATGATGTTTAAATTAGATATACATTATTAACAGCCTTAATAGATGGTGAAAATTCCATTATTATGTGAAAATACCATTTTTTATTTCTTCAACCCATGAAATAGAATAAAACCAAAACTAAAAGATTTCTTCTCTTTGTGCACATATTCTTCAAGCATTTCCTTATAGACCAAGGAGACTATGGATGAAAATTCGAACTCTATGCACTTGCAAACCCTTTACCAAAACCCTCTTCATCAATTTTCTTCCATTTTTTCTTCAATTTATCTTCTTCCAAAGCCAAGCATTATATTGGCAGAACTCAAGAAACAATCTTTGCTCTTCTTCGTGGCTTCTTCTTTCTGCACTGAATGAGCGTTTATCTTTGCCTCTTTCGTGGCCAAATTTGATGCCAACTAAACTGACCTGTTTCCTCAATTACCAAAAGAAATTCGACTCCAACAATATGACAAAAGATAAGGAGTTTGTTTGAAATTAGAAGAGATTTGCCCTTGAAGAGAGACAATTTTGAAAGAAGATTTAACAAAAAGAAAGTCATCATTGTGGTTGGCAACATCAGATAAAAGAAAGAAGATAGATCTAACTTATTTGGAGTGATTTCAGAGAAATAAGTAATAGGAACAACTTGCAGGGAAAGAGAAGGAAAGAGTTAGAAATAAATTTTGCCAAAAAAGGAGATGGGTGGAGATGGATAGTGGTGGGTAAAGTGCTGCGTGCTAATTATCACCCTAATCCTCCACCACCACCACCACCACCGTTAGAGTTTGACTTTAATCTTAGTAGAAGTGTCTTTGAGATAGGAAAGTATACGTCATTTTACCAAAATGTCCCTTAGTTTAACAATGAAATAACGGTCAAAGTAAGTCAACTAATAATGTAAGGGAAGTATGTGTGCCTTTCCCTAAATTTTTTATTTATGTGTTAAAAGTTCAAACTTCAGGAGAGATATAAGTTAAAACCCTATAAAAATAAACACTACATAAAGGTATAGTTACTCATCAATCAACATGGAATTATATAATAACTAACTCATCAACATGGTATTATCAAAGAAAAAAAAATTAAGTAAATGGTAAAATATATATTGTCATCTCAAAACACTGTAAAAAGTTTCTAAAAATTTAGAGAAAAGAGCATTAATCATACATCCATCCCGTACCAAATTACCTCACTCTCTTTCATAATAACGTCAAACACTATAACCATTAACATTTTAAGTTTAATTGCCACTTCAACGTCTGCAAGAAAATAAAAGTATAAATAAATAAACGTTAAAAAGAACAAAGATATAGAAGAAGAAGAAAAAAGAAAAGAAAAAAAAAAGAAAGAAAAGAAAGGAAAAGAAATGAGGAATTATAAATCAAGAATAACTATATATATATATATATACCTTTTGCCGCGCATCACTTCTCTTTTTATTCGCAAATGTCTTACCATCGCATATCCAACACATATTCTTCTTCTTTCTGTATCTTTTTAGCCATTCTTGCACGAAAACGAACGGAAAGACGGAAAAAAAAAAAAGAAGAATTATAAGATGTGAGTTGCATGGAAACTAATGCATATTATACGGAGAAAGTGGGTAACGAAATTGGAAGAGGTTAAAAAAAAAATTATGAAATGTCACTGAGATCCGAGCGAAGCACAGATTCAGAATCCTTTTCTTATATACTAACCATAAGCAGGAAAGTTCGTTAATTAGGTTAGATATATAATAAATCTCCTTTTACATATATATATATATATATATATATTGTGTTATGCGTTTCGAATGTGAACGTAATATTTATATAATTAATAAACGTGCATATATAAATTAATTGTATTATACTATTTTTGTTATAAGACTTTAAATAATTAATTGTATACATTATTTTATGAATTAATAATACGTGATGTAGGTAATCATGCTCATGTGGCTAGCTATGCGTGGATGATTTTTTTAATTTTTTTGTTTACAAATATATAGTCTTGATCCAAGTAATTAAAGAATTAATAGTACTATTGAACAAGGAGTATTAATGTTATCTTAATTAATTATACATTTGGAATATACTTTTATACATAAGCTTACGAGACACTAAAAAAAATTTAAAAAAATTATTAACACATGATGGACGTGTTTGATATAATCTTTTAAGTAATTAAAGTTTTTTGATGTAAATTTTTTATCAGTAAAGTTTCTATTAATAAAGTTTTAAAAAAAATTTTATTAATTATTTAGTATTCATACATAAATTTTGAAAAAAATTAAGTAATTATTTTAATAAACAAAATTTTAGTACTCTATTTTTAAAAAAATAATTTAAAACCTTTAAAATAAAATAAAAATTTTTTAGAAAATTTTATCTTTTAAAACAAGCTTAAAAAGCTTTAATGTCAAAAGTCTCCACTTTAAATTTTTTATTGTAAATTTTTTTAATTTTCATTTTTTTTTTAAATATCAAGCAAAGTACCTCTAAAATTTTGACAAAAAATTTTAAAAAAATCTTTTTGACTAAAAAAAAGTCAAATCTATTCTTCTTTCTTTCTTTCTTTTTTTTTTTTCTCATAGACCCAAGCTTCAACCTCAATCAATTTCAGAATCAGCTAGTCCTCCTTAAAAGGAATACATGAGTTCATGTACATTGCGAGCTTTCGAACATATATATACACGCACACCGATTTTATCCGACACAGTTTATTGAGAAACCTAATTTGTGCTATGAATAATACTAAGTTTAATCTAAAAAAAATTATATAATTCGAATATATGTATAACACTAAATTAAATTTGCCCTAAATACTTCATTTAGTCACAGTACGTTTTGTCACCGCAATAATAATCCTTCTACGTAAAGGATTAATGGTGCCGTGGGCATAAACGTTAATTAATTATACACCAATTAGAAAACGGAATCCTTGCATGTGTAAGTTTATTTACTGCATGCTGTATAAGTATGTATTCACGTTCTAAACTAATCTTAATCTTTCTGTCTCTTCCTTCGTCAGTGCTTTTGAACTGTTTTGTATTTCTGTTTTTATTTTCCTTGCAATTAATATATATGGCTTCAGATTGGTCAGAACTTGATGAAAATCTTCTTGCTGAAATTGCTCAGCGAATAAGGTTATACAGAGACTTCCTTGCCTTCCGTTGTGTTTGCACTGCGTGGCGTTCTTCTGCTAATATCGACAACTTTAGATACAAGTCGACGCAGATTCCATGGCTTATGCTTGCACAGAGGAAGAACACTAATGTCCGAGATTTCTTCGACATTTCAAGGAACAAGGTGACTCGGCAGGTCAGCTCACCTGAAGCTAAAGTTAGAAAGTGTTACACTTCAAAGGGTTGGCTCTTCACAATTGCAAGAGATTTGAGTATAAGTCTTTTGCATCCCTTCTCTCGCAAACAAATTCAACTCCCTGGTATAATGACCGGCTTCAAAGATTGGAAGCAGCGTAGAACTTATCCGATGCAGGTTAATTTTATATGGAAATGTGCTCTGTCATCGAATCCATCGTATACACCGGATTTTACAGCCATGGTTATATACGGAGATTCATCAAAATTGGCGTATTATAAGGCGGGTGATGAAGCGTGGACTACAATCGACACATTATGTGCTTATTCTGATGTTATTTATCATAACAAACGTTTTTATGCCATCAATTATAATGCCAAATTGGTGATATTTGACACGAATGATCCCACTTCTGTCAAAGAAATTATTCAGATGCCCGAAGCACGTAAGTTTTGTACTAGCAAGAAATTTTACGTTGTTGAATCGGCATTTGAGGGAATACTCTTAGTTGTTGCGCGAATAGGGGTGCAATTAGAACCTGTCAACGAAGAAGATGAAGATGAAGATGATCTTGATAACGTTGAATTAAGCTATGGAACTACTGAGTTTGTAGTTTTTGAGGTAAATTTAAGCAGCAAGACATGGACAAGGGTTAGCGATTTGGGAAACAGGGCTTTATTTTTGGGTCATAATTCTTCGTTTGCCGTTGAAGTTTTAGATGATGATAGTCAATGTAAAGCTAATTGTATTTATTACACAGATGATTGTGTAGAAGCATACATGAGCTATGATCGTAGAGGAGGAGGAAAAGATATGGGAATTTATAACATCAAGGATGGAAGTATTATTCCGCATTTTAGTGGTAATTCGTATCATCGTGTTACACCACCTATGTGGGTTGAGCAAGCTTTTGATTAATAAATAAATTTTATTTTTGGGATATACATACGAATACGTATGCTTGTTTATCGTTACTAAATTTTCACTAATTTTGTTCTCTTATGACAAATATAATACTATATATGAGTAGTTAATTCATATATAAAATGTAAAACATTTTTCCTTTAAAATTGTGTAATGGATCGTAAGTAGTCTCTTTATGATCTCATTAGCATATATATAATTAAAGTTTGATGAAAGGAGAGAATTTTATTAAATAAAATGAAAAGATTAAATTAAGATATGAGTCAACATGATCAACCTTATTTCTTTTAAATGTAAGTGGCAGTAATGCTGTAATGCTGCGTTATAGCAAGTGGCTTAAACGGTAGGGCAGGTGTTTGGGCCCGCGGCCCAAATTCGGTTAAGAGTCCAATCTCAGAACAATGATTGCTCATTTGGCTAACTTTTAAAAATTTATCAAACATTTATATTTATTTAATAAAAATAAACTAAATATTTAGTAAGTTTTCAATTCCGGCTCATGCTAAAATTGTAAGAGAATTGATTGTTGAAAAGCTACACTGGACGAAAGATATTCTTTTAATTAAAATTATTATGTGTGTAAAAATCATTTTAAGATTCATGATTTTCAGAACTTGTATTTGCAAAACAAGGATATGTTATATTTTAATTTTTTGAATTCGTCGTTAAATATTTAAATAATTTTATTTTTTAAAAACGTTTTCAAAAAACAGTAGAAGCAACGCAGAATCATATGAAATAATTATAAAGATTAAATAAAAATAACTATTTTTTTTTCAAAATTAATTTTGATTACCTTTCATAATTTTATTAAAAAATAATTATTTTTAATTTAATGGACTAAATTACCTCTAAACTATTTATTGAAAATAAAAATTTGTATTTAAATTTAGTCGAGAGTTAATTCTTGCAAGGAAGTTGAGTAAGCAAAAATTCAAACTTGCTTTTTTGAGTAAGCAAGAATTCAAATATACCCGAAATTTAACTCTTGAATAAACTTAAATTTAAGTTTTTATTTTGGATAACTAATTTATAAGAATAATTTTATCTATTAAAATAAAATATAGTTATTTTTATAATCATTTTCGGTTAAATCCCATAATTATATTTATAAATAAATAAATTTTCATATAATAAGAATGCTTGTAACGGAGGACCAGCAAAAACCCTCCCTGGTTCCGTAAATGCTAACACGAGAAGTCGAAAATCCCATTGACTAATGGAGAAGAAGCAGGGCAACAGCGGCAACAGAAGCACTTCCTCTTCAAGCCAAAAGACATTTGGAACAAACAAGCTTCAAATTGGTGAAGACGTCTCTTCTCGCTTACTTGGCAGTATAATCGAGAAAGGAATCTCGGATAAGCCTCAGAACAAGCCCACTCCAGCTCCCAAACTGACCATTTTACCTTTCCCTGTAGCTCGCCACCGCTCTCATGGACCCGTAAGCCAGCTTTTTCGGTTTTTCATGCTATTTGTGTTGTTTAGATGTTGTAGTGCATATGAGATTTCTTTTTGCTACGCTATAAGTGGTTTTAAATAGTTAAAAAAATGTTTTCTTTAATCTGTTTTCAGTGTTTGGCGAAATTCACAATAGTGCTTTTGGGTATATGTTTAGGGAAACAGATGATGGCTGCTTTTGTCACAAATGCGTTTTTGGTAAAACAACCAGAAATAATGGTGGTAATAATAATAATAATAATAATAACAACAACAGTAATTGAACTTTTTTGGAACAAGCATTTGATAAGTGTTTCTTCAGAAATAGATTTTAAGTCCTTCTGTAAGAAGCGCTTTTACTTTGAAGCACTTGCTCCAAATATTCCTTATATGAATAGAGGCTAAAAAGATCAGGTAGTGCATTGGGATATTCTTATTGTAAGTTTATCTGCTATTTATTTAGATACAAAGCCGTACTCTGTATGTTGGTAGCTCAGGCAGTTTTTGCTCTTTTGATTATTTATTGAACCAGAAAAGTACTTTTGATAAGCTTAGTTATTACTTGATTGTTGTTTGATATGCATAATTAGATAGATTGAGTAAAATAGTTATGTTACCTGTTTTCAGTCTACAATTGGTGACAAAATTTAGGAAATGAGGGAGAAGAAGTTGTGGATAATGATATATATTGACTCAACCAAGCACCTAGTTAATTTTGAGTTGTGGTTTTCCATTTTCAAGAAAAATTTATAACTCTAGATGCACCAGTGTGAAGAATTTTACTTGAAATTTGAATATGCATGAAAATATTGGTTTCATAAACTGATTTGAGGACATGATTCTGCAGCGTTGGGATCCAGTAGGCAGTAATATGGCCAACAATGGTGATAATGCTGATAATGAGGATGATGAAGATGACAATCAATTTGACGTTCAGCCAGTAGCTGCTTTTGCTACTCCAGTAAAGAGGAAACAGAAAAAAGGTTTAGATTTTAGCAGGTGGAAAGAGATAGTCCCCAGTCATGATTCTTCAGCAGGTAAGGAAACAAAAGAAAATGCCTCAAGCGTAGGGAAAACTGTACAACAAAGGAAGGGTGTAAAAGAAATAAAAACTGCAGACATGAGAGCCATATCGTGCGGCTCATCTTTAGAAGAGGAGGACATATCTCTTCCCGAGAAAATGGATGTAGAGGATGATTCAAATGTGTGCCTACCAGTAAATAAAACCGAAGAGGCGATGACAAGTGATTCAGGTGTTGATTCAGTTGCTGCCATGGAATTAGATGAAAATAGTAAAATTCAATATCCAAAGAATGTCGAAGATGGTAATTATAGTATGAGACCTGTAAGCGACCAACGTGGTGTGGACAGAATGTTAAGTGATGACCTTGCAGAAGCACATTGCGAGAAAATGGATCCTGCCTTACTAGGGGTGCTAAAGAAGAGGGATAAAAAGTCTTCAAGCGCAACTACAGTTTTCAGTTCCAGGTCGAATAACATTGGAAATGATCAAGGGTCCATGTCTCTTAAGAGTGAAATTGATGCAGAAAATCGTGCCCGGTTGCAGAGCATGTCACCTGATGAGATTGCTGAAGCACAGGCTGAGATAATGGAGAAGATGGACCCTGCATTACTAAATTTACTAAAGAAACGGGGCCAGGACAAATTGAAGATGCAAAAGAGTGTCAAGCTCAGTTAGGGACACCAACATTGTCGAAACAGATAATGCTCTAAATGAGAGTCATACCACCCAAGATGCAATAGTCTCTCCACAACTTCAGGAGGGTATCCATCCTTCACAAAGTGGGCAAGATGATGGTGTGCTAAAAACTTCAGATGGAGCTGGTAGCTTTTTGTGGAATGTTTGGAGTGAGAGGGTAGAGGCTGTTCGGGAATTAAGATTTTCCCTGGATGGGTCTGTTATTTCACGTGATATTATCCCAAAATCCGAGACTGGTAAGCATCACTTGTTTTTTTTTTCAATCTTTCTTTTCTGCCTTTATAGTTTTTCTCAATGAAATCCTGTATTTTTACATGATGCTTAAACCAGTGGTAATTTTCCGTTCATCATTTGAATGCTACTCAAACAAAATGTAATTACTTTCAAAATTTTTGGGGTCCATACTTTCTTTTTTTATTTGTAACTGCTCTGAGTTTATGTTGAGTACTCTCTTCTTTAGTCAAAAAGTTGATCAAGTTGGTAATTTTTCTGTCTAGAATTTTACTGTGCTATAGGTGCTGTACTTGTTATTAGAATGATAAGATATGTCTCCATCCTATCCAATCAGTTAATTCTTCAATTTATTTTATACGTTTCTTGAGTTACAGGTGATCATTCTGCTCAAAATAAGCTTGGTGCTAATAATGTTAGTGAACGTGACTACCTAAGAACTGAGGGCGACCCTGGTGCTGCAGGTTACACAATCAAAGAAGCTGTGTCTCTCACTAGAAGTGCGGTCAGTTTTATCATATCATCTTAATAATTCTCTGATTTGGCTAATCTTTTCCTTTTAGTTTAGCCTCAATCTTTTATTTTAGTTTATTTTGCCTTTTGAGGTTTGACTTCAATGATGGAAAAATATTCTTGGTTTTCTAGAAACAGTTATGTGTGATATTCCTTGTTATGCTTATTGATGTAGTGTCTTACAGATTTCCTACTTTGGTTGTTTCAGGTTCCTGGACAACGAGCCCTTGCATTGAATCTCCTTGCATCTGTTCTTGATAAGGCATTACACAACATTCATCAAAATCAAGTTGGGCTCGCTTTGAGATATAATAATAAAGTTGATAAATCTACTGATTGGGAGGCTGTTTGGGCTTATGCACTTGGCCCTGAACCTGAGCTTGTTTTAGCATTAAGGTATAATGCATTGTTGGTGATTCTTATTAACCTTTCATAATGACCAATATTGTCTGCCTATAATTTGCAACTTATTATTTGGTTAAAGATAGTGTTCAAAGAATCAGCAAATAAACAATACGCATGAATCAATATCTGCTGATCCATGTTGTCTTCAAGTTTTTTCTGCACCTTTCGAGTTTCAAATCTTTGGTGATTTTACAGAGTAACGATTTAAATTGATATATATCTTTTATTTGTAGGATGTCACTTGATGATAACCACAATTCTGTGGTTTTAGCATGTCTCAAAGTTGTTCACTGCGCTGTGAGCTGTGACTTGAACGAGTACTTCTTTGATATCTCAGAGGTAGAGTTTTATGTTTATTAGTTTAAGTGTGGACACACATTAACATGATTATGAGGAAAAGCCTAATATATATTGTGCTTCAGAAAGTAGCAGTCTCTGGGAAGGACATTTTTACTGCTCCTGTATTTCGAAGTAAACCAGAGATTGATCTTGGTTTCCTCCATGGTGGATACTGGAAGTACAATGCCAAAGTTTCTAATATTCTTCCACCCAGTGAGGATATTATGGATGATGAGACTGAAGAGAAGCATACAATTCAGGATGATATTTTTGTTGCTGGACAAGATTTCGCTGCAGGGTTAGTGAGGATGGAAATCCTTCCCAGGCTTCGCTATATTTTGGAGGTGAGCATGTTTGTGCCAAAGATAATCTCTCATCTTTCTTCGTATTGCATAGGGGAATCCATGGAACCTACCATTGATTATAACTGGTTTCTGGTGCAAGATGTGTAAATGAAAATGAACACTTCACACTTTCCCTGACTTCTTTCTACCTACAAATTTTTTGTATGTTTCTCTTGGATGCCTATATGTTTTCATCAAATTACTTGTACAAAATTGTTGACATCATGAAATGCTTATTCTTCATGCTTATTTATTTATTATTTTTTTAATCTTTCAGCAGTTGTTGTACTTACTTCTGCAATGTTCTAATGTGCTCTGTATATGGTTTCAGACAGACCCTACAGCGGCTATGGAAGAAAGCATTATTTCTATACTTATTGCCCTAGCACGACATTCACCAACTTGTGCAAATGCAATTATGAAGTGTGAAAGGCTTGTTCAAACAGTTGTCCACAGATTTACCACGAATAACAGTGCAGAAGTTATCCCTTTTAAGATAAAATCTGTGTGCCTCTTAAAGGTGGGGATTTAGTTTCTGTTATGCTTTTTTGTGTTCTAAATATCATGTCTTCTGAATATAATGCTAATGCAAAAGATGACTGTGTCTGATTGCCTTTGTGTTTAGTCCTAATAAGTTGTTGGATGATTAGTATTTAGCTTGGAGCTAGTTGAAACTTATATGTGTATTGTTTCTAAAAGGTGTTGGCTTGGTCTGATAAGAAGAATTGTCTGGAGTTTATAAAGAGTGGGATTTTCCAGGCTATGACATGGCATTTATATGGATCTGTTTCATCTCTTGAGCAATGGGTAAAGTTGGGAAGGGAAAACTGTAAAATTTCTTCTGGCTTGATGGTTGAACAACTTCGCTTTTGGAAGGTTTGCATTCAGTATGGCTATTGTGTTTCATACTTCCCAGATATCTTTCCTGCCTTCTGCCTCTGGTTGAATCCACCTTCAGTTGAAAAAGTAATTGAGAATAATGTCCTAAGTGCATTTGCTTCCATCTCGGCTGAAGTCTACCTAGTTCTTGAGGCTTTGGCTGGAAGACTTCCAAACTTCTATTCTCAGGAGCATCCAGAGTTTGGTGATGATATGGAAACCTGGTCTTGGAGTCATGTTGGTCCAATGCTTGATTCAGCGTTGAAGTGGTTAGCATTGAAGAATAATCTACTTGCATCTAATTTCTTAGAGAGGCATAAAGGCATTGGGAGTCAGTGTGCTTTTCAAGATCTATCTCTTTCCCCCCTGTTGTGGGTGTATTCGGCTATTATGCTTTTTCTTGCTAGAGTTCTTAAAAGAGTGGTCCCAGAGGATGACATCAACTTGCATGGAAGTGGTAGGCATTTGCCATGGTTGCCAGAGTTCGTTCCCAAGGTTGGACTTGAATTACTTAAGAATGGGTTTTTGAGTTCTTTGGATGCAAATGACTCAGAATATGGAACTAATATTGCTCCAGGATGCTCTTTTATTGAGGAACTATGTCATATCAGACGACAAGTTGAATGTGAAACATCATTAGCTTCTGTATCTTGCCTTTGTGGCCTGGTTCAAGTTATCTTTTACATTGATAGCTTGATCAGGTTATCTAAGGCTGGGATACCTACTACTAACCAAGGAAACAATATCTCTAGAGAAGAAACAGTACTTGAAGAGGGGATATTGAAGCAGTCTCTGGTTGAGTTGAGGTGGGTGCTGAAGATTTTCATGGAGTTGGTTGCATCAGAGTGGCACTCTGTGCAGTCCGTCGAAAAGTTTGGTAGAGGTGGCCCTGCTCCTGGTGTTGCAATTGGCTGGGGTGCTTCTGGAGGAGGGTTTTGGTCCACAACTGTTTTGTTGGGACAAACAGATGCACAATTGCTCATTCATTTGCTGGAAATCTTTCAAACGGTGTCTGTTTCAGAATTGCAGACAGATGAAAAGATGAATTTTGCCGTGCACATTGTTGATTCTGCCTTGGGAATATGTTTGTCTGCTGGGCCAAGGGATAAGATTATTGTAGATAATGCAATAGATATTTTAGTTCAAGTCCCTGTTTTAAAGTCGCTGGATCTCTTTATTCGTCGTTATCTCCAGTCCAGAGAGAAAATGAAATTATTTGGGTGGGAATATAAAGAAGAGGACTACCTGCACTTCAGCAAAATATTAACTTCTCACTTCAAAAATAGGTGGTTGGGTGTTAAAAGAAAATCCAAAGCCATCGTTGGAAATAGTAGCTCCGAGAGCAAAACATTTAAGAAGGGTAGTGCTTCTCTGGACACCATACCTGAGGAGTTAGACCCATCAATTATTTCGAGTCAAGATTATTGCTGCAGTTCTTTAGCAGTAGAGTGGGCTCATCAGAGATTGCCCCTACCCATGCATTGGTTTCTCAGTCCTATCTCAACCATCTGTGATGGCAACCAAGTCGGTCTTCTAAGTGTTTCTAAGACACTAAATTGTGCTCAGAACCCCAATGTTCTTGAGGTTGCTAAATGTGGACTTTTCTTTGTTCTTGGTATAGAAGCTATAGCCTCACTTGTATCCTCTAAAATTCCCTCCCCTGTTCAGAGTGCACCTTTATTGTGGAAATTGCATTCTTTATCTGTGACACTACTTGCGGGAATGGGTGTTCTTGAAGAAGAGAAGAGTAAAGATGTTTTTGAAGCTTTACAGGAGCACTATGGGCTGCTATTGGATGAAGCACTGTCAAGTAGAAGTGCCAGGCTTGTTTTGAAGAAAAATGCAAATTCATTGCCCGAGACTGGAAAGAACAGGAATGTAGAGCTTCTGAGGTTTAAATCAGAGGTTCATGAGAGTTACTCAACATTTATAGAAACTTTTGTGGAGCAGTTTGCTGCTATATCGTATGGTGATTTGCTATATGGCCGGCAAGTTGCAGTGTATTTACACCGTTGTGTTGAAGCTTCTGTCCGACTTGCTGCCTGGAATGCATTGTTTAATGTTCGTGCTCTTGAACTTCTGCCACCTCTGGAGAAATGCCTCGCTGAGGTTGAAGGGTACCTTGAACCTGTTGAGGTTGTGTTCGCTAACTATTGACTTATTTTTTGGCTAAATTATAGTAAATATACAGTATCCGAAAATTGTTTCATGTTCTGGATTGTTTACAAGTTTTCATTTTCAGTATAATAAAACAAAATAACTATAATAAAACAAAATAACTAAAGATTGGTTACCGTGCAGGATGATAAAGAAATTTTGGAGGCTTATGTGAAGTCTTGGACTGCTGGGGCTCTTGATAGAGCTGCATTGCGAGGATCCATGTCATTTACGGTGGCCCTGCATCACCTTTCATCTTCCATATTCCTCTTCTGTCCCGATGATAAGTTACCTCTCCGGAATAAGCTAGTAAAGTCCCTTCTGCGAGACTACTCCCGTGAGCAACGACATGAGGTATGCAAACTATTTGAAAAGCACTGAAATTCTTGTTTTGGGTCTTGTAAAATGATCTGGTCAATAAATCAAATGTAGATTATGTATGCAATATACTATCATACTTTTTTATCCAAAGTAATTATCACATTTGTTCTTGTAGCTGCTTTTGGTGCATTTTACCCAATTACTGAATTTAATTTAGGATTCCGTGGGCAGCATGCATGATATTTATTTTGATTGCTTTCGTTGCATTGTTGTTACAGAGACTGATGCTGAACCTTGTACAATATAGCAAGCCATCTAAATCTCAAATGCTTGAGCAAAATGGAGGTTCATCACTGCAGCCAAGGGATGTAGAGAAGAGGTTTGAGATATTAACAGAGGCTTGTGAAGGGAACTCTCTCTGTTAATTGCAATAAATAGCCTTAAAAATGCTATTATGCGGTAACGGAACACTAGTTATCTGTGACTGACTCATTGTAGATAACAGAAAAAGAAAACAAAGAATCTCTACTTACTGCTTACGGAGTAAGGCTGTTTGCAAGCACACTTGGTTGACCCCTCAACATGTTAGATATGCAATTAAAGAATTGAGGAAAATCTGCAAATTCAATTTTGAGTTCGTGATCTGATGGAATTGGATATACCGGCTATTGTTTACTCTTTATCAGCTTGTCATCTTCTTGTCTGTTTCATTGGCACTGGTCACTTTTCTACGGGAGCAACTCCTCCAAGCACTCCAAATTAACCAGGGTTTTAACACATATCTCCCATGAGGTTTTAGGCTTAAAAAAATTTGGAGAAAAGTACACAAAACTTAACCAAATTAACCATTAATTTTAGACTTTTAGGACTCGGAAAGTTTGAAAAAAAGCACACGTAAATTAACCAAATTAACTATTAATTTAACCAAATTAACTATTAATTTTAGACTCTTTCAACACTTCGAAAATGGCGCACGTAAACTAACCACATTAACCATTAATTGAGAAAGTATATTTTTATTTTTAATTCTCTCGATCCAACATTTCACTCGCATGTGTAAATATTTTTCCTTTTAATTTCAGCCATCCACCATATTTCACTGAAAAATATATATATATATATATGTATGTATATGTATGTTTAACTTCTTTTTTCATGCAAAACAACATTCATAACAGCTTAATCAAGGGAAAAAATTAAACGTAAGATTCTGTTTCGCAGTTCGCCATTTAAATTAAGGATCGATCTATCAAAATTACTAAATATATCTTAATTTATTGTTTTCAATTCGAAAAATTTTGGGATGAAAAATGTTATTACCACAATTCCCAAAAAACGCATGTATGAATGCATATGCTAGCGGCGGGGAGCATAGCATGCAAGAGAAGAACCCATCAGATACAACGAATTTAAGCAATATTCTTTTACGTAATATTATAATATATAGTCAGTACTAGCTAGGTCAACCATCAAATCAAATTGTGTATGTATATCTTGTGGCTACTATAAAACACTTACCGTATTCATGCTTCGTCTTTGCGTCTCCTCGATCATCCGTCTGTTCTGCATGCAATTAATGGGGGGGGGGGGGGGGGGGGGGGGCGGCTGACTGGTCAGAACTTAATCCCAATATTCTTGTCGAAATTGCTGAGACAATAAAATTATACAGGGAATTTGTTGCTTTCCGTTGTGTTTGTACTACATGGCATTCTGCTGCTGCTGCTGCTATCAAGAACTTCAGATACACGTCGATGCATATTCCATGTCGGTTTATGCTTGCACGGAGAAAGAGCACTAACTTGCGGGATTTCTTCGACATTTCAGAGAGTAAGATCACTCGTCAGGTTATATCACCTGGAGCTAAACTTAGAAAGTGTTATTCTTCAAAGGTTTGGCTTTTAACCATTGCAAAGAGAATGTTATTTATTACACTGAACCTTTTTCATGTCATCAACTACAACGATAAATTAATGGTTTTTGGTGGTGATAATCTCACCGTGGCTCAAGAAATAATCTCGGTGCCTAAACCAGTTTCTGAAAAGCCTTCCCGTGGAATTTCTTACTGTAAAAAATTTTATGTGGTGGAATCCGAATCTTCAGAAGAGGCATTGTTGATAATTGCACGACTAGGAATACATCTACGACCCATTGATGGAGAAGAAATGATGACGACCAACTTACTTACGGAACTGTGGGAGTCCAATTGTTAGTATTTGAAGTGAATTTAAGCAGCAAGACATGGACAACGGTTAAAGATTTCTGCAATAAAGCTCTTTTTGTGGGTCTTATATTCTTCGTTTTCTATTGAAGTATCGGATGATATTCAATGTAATGCCAATTCTATTTATTTCACTGATGCTTATCCCTATTTTCCCAGAGGATGATTTCGCATAAGAGAAGGAAAAGATATGGGAATTTACAACGTGGAGGTTGGATGGAAACGCTATCCCACATTTTAGCGGCTAATCTATCACCCTGTTACAGTATTACACCACCTATGTGGGTTGACCAAACTTTTGACTATCCACTGCCTTCTGTCCATCAATCCCACATGAATGCCATCGTCTGCTTCTGCTTGCCTTGTTCTATTATTTTTACTATTGATGGAGAGAATCAATCGGGCAAACAAATGGCATAGCCTATGAATGCCATCGTCTGCTTCTGCTTGCCTTGTCCTATTATTTATGCTATTGATCAAGAGAATCGATCGGGTAAACAAATGGTGGATCTTTAGGCAGTTATGTATAAGAAAGAACGGTTATAATATAATATGTAGTCTCTTATTCACGAGCTGTTGGCTCAAAAATATCAATTAGGTACATGACATTTCACTAAATATAAGTACAAAATTATTTGCATGATGTGGGTACAACACGTCCTTATTATTATTTACACAAAAATTGTTAAAAAAAAATCACTCCGCCGCCGGCCTTTCTCATCGGAGAACAAACGCCCCCTGCGCCTTGGATGCTTCCTTGTTCCTTCAGCAGCATTGAGCAGCTGCCGGAGACTGCTGCCTGGGTACAAATACAAGAAGAATTAGGCGGGAAGGCTAATTGGTCAAATTAGAAGGGAAACGTAAGGTGTTGGTGAAAATGCCTCTTTTAAATTTTAACATTATTATTATAATTATATAGTTATTTTTGTTTGTTTGATTTTTTAATTAATTCAAAGAAATAGAGTGATATCAACATGTGGACATGCGAAGAAGCCTTATCTTCCCTGTCCAGGAAGGCCAAAATCTATAGAAGCGTACTTGGGATATCCAGATAGACTGACGCACAGAGAGATAGGTGGACAGAGCCATGGGAGGCCTGCTATTGCCACACTCTTTGCCCGCTACTACCCATGGCGGAAAATCTCCTATAATCTCTTTTGCTTCTTCTTCATCATCAACAACTACTAGAGACTTATTTCCCAAACCAACCTTCCAACCAAATTACGGTTCCGCCATCTCCACTGGTGAGTGTTCTTTGTAATTTTTGGTACTTGGTTGTTTTTTTATTCATTTTTTGCCATAATTTCAGTAAAAATTTTCAGCTTGGAGGTATTTGGCAGAGTAGTGACCTTTGAATTGTAATTTGATTCTTTAAAGGCAATCCCATCTAGCTTCATTACTGGATTGCTTAGTTTGTTTGTTCTGTGTAGTTACGTATGGAATTTTTAGGACTTAAGGTGATTCTGTTGCTGGGTTTCTTTTAAAATTGCAGAACTCTCAACCTTGGAGTTTGAAGCTTTTTCGGATTAAGGAATTTTAAACTGTATTGTTAAATGACTGCGTCCGCTTTCTTTGGGAAATTGCTTAGCTTTTCTTATGGTTCTATAGCTTTACAATTAATATTTTGAATTTGTGAGGTTCATAGAAAGACATTAATATTTCGAATTGAAGACAAAAGGGGAAGAAAATTGAATTGTTTGGTAGCTCAAGTGAGGAGAGAAGGGGAGAGAGTGAAGGGAAATTGAGATGCCAAATTTTTCTCCTGGTTCATGCTATTTTTAAAGTTGAGAGAAACGAGTATACCCTTCAAACAAGGGATAGCTCTCTATCTTTTTCTTTCCTTTCTATCTTTAGCTTCATTTTAGTTCTTTCAAGTTTTTCCAGCAGGTGAATCTCACTTTAAGAACTAAATTAAACTACCTATTGTGGTAAGGTATCTTTATTTGTTAATTCTGAGAGATCATGCACAAACTATCAATTTCTTTTACCTTTATTTGCTGTATATTAGCATGTATGATGTCAATGTCACAGGGTATTTGATGCATTAGCTCTAAATACTGGTCTTGGTGACATTTTGCAGGCTTTATTATGAGAACAACGGCCCAGTTTATTCCAAGTGTCTTGCCATGCAGGCATTTTCTTTTGAGAGGAACTGGAGGTGTGCAGTTTGGAACAAGAAGTACATCAGGTTGCTTTATTAAATATAAAACTTGTCAGAGGAGTTCTATCAGTTGTTCTTCAGCTTCTATCGACAAGGATATTGTATTTATCATGTTGCTTTTCAGCATCTGTACAGCCTGTGACTGAAGAAGTGGAAGACAAGTCCAAGGATGTCCCTGTGAGTGGGGATTCCATTCGCAAAAGATTTCTTGATTTCTATGCTTCTCGAGGACACAAGGTTCTTCCAAGTGCTTCTCTTGTGCCCGAAGATCCGACTGTTCTGCTGACAATTGCAGGAATGCTTCAATTCAAGCCTATATTCCTTGGAAAGGTATATGTATGGTATAAATGTATTCAGTTTCATATGTCTTTCTATGAGTATCATAATTGCTAATTTTGTGAATGCATTCATTACGGTTGCATTAGCAAAAAAATTGAGCCTCCTCAACAGAGTTAAACACTCCATTTTCAGGTTCCTAGACAAGTACCTTGTGCTGCAACTTCACAAAAGTGCATTCGTACAAATGATGTGGAGAATGTTGGTAGAACAGCCCGACATCATACATTCTTTGAAATGATGGGAAACTTCAGTTTTGGAGATTACTTCAAAAAAGAAGCAATCCAGTGGGCATGGGAGCTGTCAACAGTAGAGTATGCTTCATTTTAGACTTTTCATGGCCTGTAAATCTTTGGATTAGTTAGTTGTATGTTTTTGGAATGGTGATGATAGTTTCATGGTTATTGAGTCACTATTGTTTTTCTTTCAGGAGCAAAATTTTTATTTATGTGCTGCTTTCGTTACAGATTTGGGTTGCCAACCAACAGATTGTGGATTAGTGTATATGAAGATGATGATGAAGCTTTTGAAATATGGAATAAGGAGGTCAGTTGGGGAATTTTATTTTTCTTTTTGTTTAATTATATGTTTATTACCTTTTAAATCTTCTGTACTTGTACAATTCCTCCGTTTCTTTGATTATAGCCTACTATTTGCGTTGACACTGAAACATCATGATTCTTGTTCTGCATGTCAAGCCTATGAGCATACTTAACATTTTTTTATCAGTGATTTAATGAGACAAGTTTGCATCAGGTTGGTGTTCCTGTCGAACGTATAAAGAGGATGGGTGTGGAGGATAACTTTTGGACCAGTGGAGTTACAGGTCCCTGTGGCCCATGCTCTGAAATATATTACGATTTCCATCCAGAGAGAGGATATTTGGATGTGGTATGTTCCAGGTGACTCTAGATCACACATTGGTACCCTTCTTTATTTATTAATTATTTATTTTTCACTTGGGGAGGAGGGGAACGAAAATTTGATTTTTAGATTCTATTTTCATTTCTTTGATCTTTCCTTTATTTTGGATGATTATTTTGCAGGATCTTGGAGATGATACTAGGTTTATAGAGTTCTACAATCTTGTTTTCATGCAGTATAATAAAAAGGACGATGGATCACTTGAACCCTTAAAACAGAAGAACATAGATACTGGTCTTGGCCTGGAGCGTATGGCTCGCATCCTTCAGAAGGTATTCAACTATTAATATGTCTTTCCTTCTCTTATTATTAAGTAAACAATCTTTCTTCCTGTGAAGACCAAATTAATGAGACCAACAATCTATACTTTTATACCAACATGTACATTGTTAATATGCTTCAGAAACTTTTGTTTAAGTCATACTTTTCCCTTGCAGGTTGCAAACAATTATGAGACTGACTTGATTTTTCCGATTATTGAGAAGGCTGCAGAATTGGCTAATGTCTCATATGATCTATCTGATGACCGTATGAAATTAAATCTAAAAGTATGTTCTCATATAAAGTGTTAGATGAAAATGAGCTCATTTTGATTTCAGACGTTGTCTTCTTTCCCTTCATTAAAAAGGGTCAAAATTCATGCAAATCTATGTTCTTTGTAGATTATAGGAGATCATTTGCGTGCTGTTGTCTACCTCATATCAGATGGTGTTTTCCCATCAAATATTGGTAGAGGTTATGTGGTTCGAAGGCTTATCAGGAGGGCTGTCCGTACGGGTAGGTTGCTTGGTATAAAGGGGGATGGTAGGGGTAATCTTGAAGAAGCATTTTTACCTTCCATTGCTGAAAAAGTAATAGAATTAAGTACCCACATCGACTCTGATGTGAAGGCTAGAGCAGCACGAATTCTTGAAGAGTTGAAAAGAGAAGAGCTTCGGTTTATTCAGACACTGGAGAGAGGAGAGAAACTGCTGGAGGAGATGCTAGCAGGTGCACTATCAAGTGCATGTGAAAATGGATCCGTCCCTTGTCTCCCTGGCAAAGATGCATTTCTTTTGTATGATACATATGGATTTCCAGTGGAGATAACAACAGAAGTGGCTGAAGAACATGGCGTTAGTGTAGATATGAAAGGCTTTGATATTGAGATGGAAAACCAAAGGCGTCAATCGCAGGTTGCACATAATGTTGTTAAACTTTCAGTTGATAATGGTGCAGAGCTGGCCGAAAATATTCCGGACACTGAATTCATAGGATATGACACCCTTTCTGCCAGCGCAGTTGTGGAGAGCCTCTTGGTGAATGGAAAACCAGTGATAAAGGTTTCTGAGGGAAGTGATGTGCAAGTTTTGCTGGACAGGACCCCATTTTATGCTGAATCTGGTGGTCAAATTGGAGATCATGGTTTCCTATATGTTACTCAAGGTAGAGATCAACAGACAGCTGTTGTGGAAATAAAAGATGTTAAAAAATCGCTAGGAAATATCTTTGTTCATAAGGGCACTATTAGAGAGGGAAGTCTAGAGGTTGGCAGAGAAGTGGAAGCTGTGGTCGACCCAAAATTGAGGCACCGGGCAAAGGTACTGGCTAACTGTGGGTTAAGTTGTCCTTCTCCCTAATTCAGAATATGATTTGACAATAGAGCTGAATCAGATCGAACTTTGGTATTCTGCAGGTTCATCATACTGCTACTCATTTGTTACAAGCTGCTCTTAAGCAAGTTATTGGACAGGAAACGTCACAAGCTGGTTCCTTGGTAGCCTTTGATCGTCTGAGATTTGATTTCAACTTCCATCGACCACTGCTGGACACGGAGCTTGAGGAAATTGAAGGATTGATCAACAAATGGATTGGAGATGGAACCCTTCTTCAAACGAAAACGATGCCTCTCACTGATGCAAAAAGAGCTGGAGCTATTGCAATGTTTGGAGAAAAATATGGAGAAGAGGTTAAAATTTCTTCTAAATTCTGTTTACAGTCTGATTAAAAATTTTATGTACCTAACCACTTGTGTGTTTTACCATGATTCTTCTTTAAGTGTATGGTAAACTCAAACTTTTTATCTGCTAACTGTTGTAATTAGGAACATGTTAATGACTAGATTTAAACAGTTTCGAGTTTTTACTTATCAGTCAAACTTAGATCTTGGTTTTACGTCATTTCTGTTTCCAAATGTGTAATGAAATGCTCAGCAGAGAGCTGATGGTGTTTTAATATCCTGTTTTCTTGTAGGTACGCGTCATAGAGGTTCCTGGTGTGTCTATGGAGCTCTGTGGTGGAACCCATGTCCACAATACTTCTGAAATACGTGCCTTCAAAATTATCTCAGAGCAGGGTATTGCATCTGGAATACGACGTATAGAAGCTGTGGCTGGCGAAGCTTTCATTGAATACATCAATGCCAGGGATTCTCATATGAAAGATTTGTGCTCCACCCTCAAAGTATGCTTACTTCCCACAAAACTTCCCCCAATCCTCTAGTTTGATGCATTTTAAAACAAGTCTTGGAACAACTTAATTGGTCCCCAACATCTGCATATGTTAGATAGTACCATGGGTGCTCGATTGTTACCTGCATGTATGTGTAAAGTCTCAGGCATATTCCTAGTAGGTCAGCAGTTCTTACTGTTTAATGTTTTGATCTTGTGAAAGGTGAAAGCTGAAGATGTAACAGCAAGGGTAGAAAGTCTATTAGAGGAGTTGCGAGCAGCGAGAAACGAAGTTGCTAATTTGCGTGCAAAAGCAGCAGTGTATAAAGCATCAATTATGTCAAGCAAGGCATTCACAGTGGGGACTTCAAAAAAGATTAGGTAATTATAACAATAGTATGTTCATCTACACTTATGCAGTTAAAATGCCAAACCAAATTCATCTAATTATACTCTCCCTGAAGGGAGTTCTCCTGAAGTTCATTTTCTTTCTAAGTTGAATTGAAAAACGTAATTAATAATTCTGCTGTCTAATGAAACAAACCAAGGATTCTCATCGTGTTGAAAAAACTCCTATTTAGGGTGTTAGTTGAGGATATGGATGACATGGATGCCGATTCATTAAAAAGTGCAGCCGAATATCTGGTGGACGCACTTCAAGATCCTGCTGCTGTAATTTTGGGGTCGCGTCCAGATGAAGGGAAGGTGAATTTGATTGCAGCCTTCACTCCAGAGGTTGTTAATCTGGGTATTCAGGCAGGGAAATTTATAGGGGCTATAGCTAACTTGTGCGGCGGAGGAGGTGGTGGCAGGCCAAATTTCGCTCAGGCAGGTGGAAGAAAACCTGAGAATTTATCAAGTGCCCTTGAAAAAGCTCAATCCGATCTCGTCTCAATTTTATCTCAAAAGGCAAGTTGAAATTCATCAAGTCTCATTAGTACATCAGGAAATTAGCTGTTTGGAATTACCATACCTCCACATGTCATTGTATGCAAGAAAATTACAATGGCTGAATAAAGTACCATTTTTTTCTTACTTGCGAAGAGGGAAAGATACTGTCGTATTCAATGCCAAGTTGTAAAATCTTTAGACTTTCAGATTATGGTCCTTGTGATAGTTGTAGAATGAAAATCGTTTACAGAAACAAAAGGACTACAATATGTTTTCTGGAAACGTTGTAATCCTTCAACTAGTGGAAATAATTCACATTAAAAAATCTCCTCTTTGTTCATAATTTTTGATGATTTTGTGGAGTATGTATTAGGCTTTGTTTAGTATTAAGGTGCTGTAGTTTAAGAAACATTGTTAAATATTAATGAAAAAAATATGTAAATTTTATTAAAGGTTGATGTTAATTCAAGACTTTAAAAGCACAACAAAAGTCACAACAATACCAAATTAAGAAGCGCTAGCATTAGTTGGAGAATAAATTTGTGATGATGGAGAATAACGCAATTATGTAAATCATGTATGATTTTGAATGATATCGAGAGTAATAATATATTATGAATTTTGCAAACTGTTATTCTGCACGTGCCAAGTTGGAAAGAAACCCTTAAAAATACGCATCTTGTTTCCTTCATGTAGTGTATGGTATCTGATTCTGGTGCAAGAGATCTTAGCGCCAATCAATTGAGACTTGGTAATAAAAAATTTCAGTCAAGTAGTGTAAACAGCGAGTCAAATTAAATTAATAATATGCAAAGTTAAGCTTACAACACAAATATAATCTAATAATTTAATGAATATTATCATGAGATGTTATTATAATATTAAACATAAGAATACGATCATAAATTTTTAATAAATTCAAAATTATTTGATCATTGTTTGAAAGAGAGTGTTCTTGGAACACTTAAAAAATTTCACGTCGGTATATTAAATTGTAATCATGCAAAATTTTAAATATTTGGCATAACAAATAATCGGGAAAAAAAGTCCGGTTTAGAACGAGATAAGATAACAACCCTAGTGGGCCGGTTTTTCTTGGAAGAGGACCGTCCGAAAGCACACAAGCATTGACTCGCAGTCCTTAATTACAAAAACCCCTATATGTATCTCTAAGATTCTATCTTTGTTTGCTCATCACATTTTGCATTTATCTCCCAATCTTCTCAGCAAAATGAGTGTCTTTCTTTGTTTTCTCTTATCCTCCGCAACTGCTTGTGAGCGCTGTGTGCGCCAGACCAAGGTTTCTTATTTCTCCAAAGACTCTGCTCTTTCATGCAAGCAAAGATCGACATTTCTTTTTTCTTTCGTACGTGAAAATCACACATTGACCTAGAGGATGTTTTGATGAGATATTTAGTGGGTAATCTTTGTTTTTATGGATTTGATGATGCAGCTGGGGCTTGTGGGTATGGTTCATTGGCATTAGGCTGCAGTGGTGGATTTCTTGCTGCTGGAGTTCCTTCCCTTTACGAAGATGGAGCTGGCTGTGGTGCATGCTTTCAGGTTTAATAATTGTTTGTAAAAAATTTGATTGTTTCTGTCATGGAAATTGGTTTCTAACTTTTTTGGTTACTGGCAGATGAGATGCAAGAACAAAGCTCTATGTAGCAGAAAACAGACTTTATTCTTAGCAGAAAAGCTTTCATGCTATGGCTAATGAGGATATGGGAAAGGACATTTTGAAACATGGAGTTCTCGACGTGGAATACAAAAGGTAATTAAGCAGATGCATGACCCTGATGATTTTGAAGGCTCTAATATTGAGGTTAATTGTAAAATGACAGTACTATATATGTATAATAAATGGATTTTTTCACAGGATTCCATGTGAAAACAAAAACATAACTTGTCTCTGCGCGTGGAAGAATCAAGCAACAAGGCAGATCACTTAGCAGTTAAATTGCTGTATCAGGGTGGTCAGACAGAAATAGTTAGAATTGTTGTATATCAGTTGGTAATAAATTAAACACACGTTAATATTTACCATTGAAAATTACATGCCAAAGAAAAAAAGACGAATTAATTATTTTTTGTTGTTGGCATATATATAATTTTTTAATTTCCTGCAGGTTGGTGCTACGTCTCCGATCGACATGAGCAGAAAAAGCGGTGCAATTTGGGAAACAAAAAGTGCACCAAAGGAGGCATTGAGGTTTGGATTTGTCGTAATAGAAGGGGGCTTTGATCCCAGGTGGCATTGGGCAGATTTTACTGTTCTTCCATTTGATTGCAAGCCTGGAATGATTTATGATACTGGAGTTCGAATTAATGATATTGTACAGGAGGGTTGCCCTGAATCTGAATGCCATACTCAGATTTGGAAATGAACAGATTCTGATTTCCATTGTAAATTTCAGATTTGATTCCTTCTTCACTGCATACAATCAATAACCAGATAATTAATTTTGGTGTATGTGTTGATGCGCAAATTTTGCAAGCCCTGCGCCAACTTTTGAGGTGGGAATAGGTGCACTCAAAAATGGTCAAATGGCTCGAAGTCTTATACTGTGCAATTTGAAGCCATGCCAAAGGATGGAACCACCAGGAACCACCAGCAATATCAAAATACAAATATTCTTCTTCACACACACGACGTCTCCACTCCACTCATTCTACTTCCGACTAACCCACAACACAATACACCTCAACACCAACTTCTGAAACCTCAGAGATTCTTGAGAATGATAAAATGCACAATGCCTGTTTCTCATCAAACCACTTTACTCACCTTATCTTGTCCTCAAACGCTCTCGATACAGCAATATCACCAAACTGGTCCGTAAACTTCCTACAAGACAGAAAGAAGGTCAGACATGGGTTGCCTCTCTGTGACCCCTCTTTGATGCTTCAGTCAGCGTCTGGTTGGAGAGAAAGTCAACGTGGAAAAAACATACTCATGAGGTGGTCAGTAAAGCATTAAGGGACCAAGGAATCAATACAAAATAGGGTGGATAATGTTACTTACAATGTGTTTGTTAATATTTATAGTGATTTTTATGGTGAATATGTGGGACAAAATGAGGGAAAAGGAAGAGGATTCTTTTGGGGAAGATAACCCTTTCTTTCTTAGGAATGTAGTGAATGAGTTGTCCCTAAAAAAATATGTTTTTATATGAAATAGAAATGTTTAAATTTGATTGGATGAAAAGTGTTGCCTTAATTTTAACCTTTACCTTTACATATATCTTTTTATTATTGGCTCTTAATAGTCCTTTGTCTATATGACACGTAGCGGGTTAAGATAACTGGGTCAAATGTTATTCAAGTCCCAAAAGCCACATGTCACTCTTTTATTAGTTGTGGAGATTGCATGGTACTCCAATGGATAAGTAGCACATCCTCATTATTCCAACTGGCAAGTGGTCCTTACTTGGGCACTGTATAGTGTTTGTACAAGGCCTAACAAGATCTTGCTACATGTTAATCCTGTTGACAGCCTATCTGCTATCTTTTTAGTGATCTTCTATAAGATATTTTTGATGTAAAACGTGGCTCAATAAGTTTTCTAAGGGTGCTTAGAGATCGGCTCTAACATACTTGGACACTTGGGTGTCCTCACTCCCTCTTTTAAAGAAGTTGAACGTTTGACGATAAATTATCTAAGGCAAGTTTAGACATTTCTAGCTGCAAACGGAGAACCGAGGGCATTTCTCTAACCCTCTTTCATGTGTTATGGTATACGACTACATCTATCATATGCGCCACGGTAAATGGTTGCATTTTTCACATATGCCACAGTATATAGTCACATGAACATTTTCACATGCACCATGGTATATGATTGCATGAGCATTTTCACATATGCTATTGTATATGGTTATTTGAGCATTTTCACATGTGCCACAATATATGGTTACGTAGGCATTTCCATCCATGCCACAGTAGATAATCACGTAAGTATTTTTACATGTGCCTAGATATATAGTCAAGTGGGTATTGCCACCCGTGTCATGGTATATGATCACGTAAAGCATTATTAACAACATAGCGAATATTCTAGCGATGCATAATAAAGAGCCTAGTTTAAAATAGGCCTTACTTAGCTGTATGTAAGCAAGACTACCTTACTCGATATTAAGGTGAGCACGAGGTAGGTCACCCCGTAATACGTGAATCGAGGCTCTTGTGGGTTTATCTTTTATCATGTGTCTAGTCGTAATTTTTCCTTAACAATACGAGAATAGACCAAAATGTATGGTATATTATTGAAATTTTCTATTCTAGTTTTTTAATTGCGCAATAAAATACGCAATTTGTCATACTTACTCCCTCTCTCTCTCACCTCTCATATATGCATGAAATATATATATATATATATATATATGAAGTAGAATTCTTAGACAATATGTGCATATTTTGTATTTCATAGGCCAAAATATTAAAGTAACGATCTAAGCATCAAATGATCAATAAAATAGAGGTATAACGGTGAAAGCATGTAAATAAATCTATTTTTTATTTCGACTAAGGGAAAAAATAACTCAAATCCCCTGATGTGGCCGATGTGAGCGATCTCTTGCACCACCAAACCACAGAGATTTTACTAGTTGAATACACCCACATCGATTTTTTTTTCTTTTAAATTTTGAATCAGAAATCATAATTAATAATTCTGCTGTCTGATGGAATAAACCATGATTCTCATATTGTTGGAAAGACTGTAGTATTCAAAATCAATGTGTAAAAGCTTTAGGCTTTCAGGTTGCGGTCGTTGATAGTTGATGCAGAAAGAACACAGTTTACAGAAAACAAAGAGCATTGCAATATGTTTTCCGGAGAGATGACTGTGATCCTTGAACCTGTGGAGATAATTCACATTCAAAATTAATCTCCTATTTCTTCATAATTTGTGTACAATATGGAGAATTACCTAATTAAGTAAATCATGTATAATTTTTAATGATACTGAAATCATTTATTATAAAGTTTGCAAACTGTTTGAACCCCTAAAAGTATGCATCTTGTTTCCTACATGGTGTTATATGGTATCAGCTAGCTGGTGCAAGAGATCTTTCTAGCTAGTTCCAGTCAATTGAGACTTTGTAATAAATAATTTTATTACAAAGTGAAGATGGAAACTTCTATGAAGAAGTCATATTGAAGAGAGAGTCAGAAATTAAATTAATAATAGGGAACGCGAAACTCATGCTGCAAAACATAATCTAATAACTGATGTAATGAATGATAACATGAAAAGATTAATTTAATTAATAATACTTTATTAATCCATAATGAATATGTATAATAGATTATTTTATCCCTATTATTAGTACATATGACCAATATTACGTTTTAACTTTAAAATATTATAATGAATTATATTCTTAATTTATTTCTTTTAACAATTATACCATTAATTTTTTTTTTATAATTTTATTTCAAATTATTAGTATTTTAGATAATCTTATTTTTATTATATTAATTTATTGTACATAAACCATTAAAATAGATTTTAAATAATATTAGTTTTAAAAAAATGTGTTTCATTCACATGAAAATTTAATATTATAAACTGACATAAATCGAGTTAAATTTATTCTTATTATATTATTTATTATGCATAAATTATTAAAATAAATTTCAAATAATATTAATTTAAGGGAAATTTGTGTTTTATTCACATGAAAATTTAACTTTATTTGTAATATATTTTAATAGTTTATTTATAATAAATTAATATAATAAAAATTAAATTATTTAAAATAATAATATTTTCGGATAAAATTAAAAAAAAAAATTAAAGTATTATTATTCAAATGATTATTCTTAATTAAATATATAATTCATTAGGTTATTATAAAATTAAAAGTTTATATTGATTATTATATATTAATAATAGAAATAAAGTAGTATATTTATATATTTTTAAATATTTAAAGATACAATAATTATTTTATATAAAAGAGTATTCTTCTTTTATTAAACTTTTGGAGAATATTTTTTTATCTCAAATGTTGAGGGTATTTATTTTTTTGGTGAAGTTTGGGAGGGGTATCTCTCAATTTCCGCGTAAAAAAGCAGTTTACATCGAGATGAGATAACAATCAAACTAAGTGCGCCGGTTTTCTTGAAAAAGGACAGCCTGTAAGCTCAAAAGCATTGACCTTGCAGTCCTTACAAAAACCCCTATATAAATCTCAAGACTCCCTCTTTGTTTGCTCATCAGCTTCTCTTCAATTTTCTCAACAAAATGGTTGGCTTTCTTTGCTTTCTAGTCTTCTTTCTCTTCTCATCATCTGCCTCTGCTTGTGATCGCTGAGTGCACCAGACCAAAGTTTCCTATTTCTCCCACAACTCTGTTCTTGCAGGTAATTAAGCACATACCATCTTTCTTTTTTGATTTTATGAAAATCAAACATTGACAGATGATGTTTTAATGAGATATTTAGTGAGTAATCTTTGTTTTTATGGATCTGATAATGTAGCTGGGGCTTGTGGGTATGGTTCATTGGCATTAGACTTCAGTCGTGGATTCCTTGCTGCTGGTGTTCCTTCCCTTTATAAAGATGGAGCTGGTTGTGGAGCATGTTTTCAGGTAATTAATTAATTCATTTGCATAATAATACATACATTCTTTTGCCAGTAATGTTTCTGTCAATTGAGTACAAATTTTATGTGTTGGCAGATGAGATGCAAGAACAAAACTCTATGTACCAGCCAAGGAACCAAAT
Source organism: Azadirachta indica (assembly GCA_022749755.1). Taxonomy (NCBI): domain Eukaryota; kingdom Viridiplantae; phylum Streptophyta; class Magnoliopsida; order Sapindales; family Meliaceae; genus Azadirachta; species Azadirachta indica. The sequence continues at coordinate 17,545,505 of CM040444.1, forward strand.
TTATTCTGAGTGATGTCACTCACAACACCACAACAGACTTTGTTCTCAGCAAAAAAGCCTTCATGGCTATGGCTAACAAGGGTATGAGAAAAGAGATTTTAAAACTTGGATTTGCCGACGTCGAATACAAAAGGTAATTAATTAACCAGGCATAAACTTCAACTAATTAATATGAATATATATAAGAGATCTTTTTTATCTTCTGTGTTTGACGTGCTCCAGGATTCCATGTGAATACAAAAACCATAACTTGTCTCTGCGTGTGGACGAATCAAGCAAGAAGCCAGATTACTTAGCAGTTAAAGTGCTGTATCAGGGTGGTCAGACTGAAATACTTGGAGTACAAGTGGGTCAGGTTAGTGAAAGAACACTCCCAAAAAATATAAAACCTGATGAATTATTTGGGATAATTTGTTGTTGCTGCTGGCTTATATATATATATATATATATATATTATCCTGCAGGTTGGTTCTGGATTTCGGATTGACATGAGCAGAAAGAATGGTGCAATTTGGGAGACAAAAACAGCACCAAAGGGAGCATTGCAGTTTGTGTTTGTGGTACTACAAGGGTTTGATCCCAAGTGGTATTCGGCAGACATTGTTTTTCCAGCCTACTGGAAACCTGGAATGATTTATGATACTGGAGTTCGGATTAATGATGTTATACAGGAGGGTTGCCCTGAATCTGAATGCGATCCTGAGATTTGGAAATGAACTAGATTCTGATCATTTGCACTGCATGCAAATTTCAGATTTGATTCCTTCTGCATACAAAACAATAATGAAATAGTTTAGAGGATTCGAAAATAAGAACAGATCAAAAAGGTCTATTTTCCACTTTTCTTTTTAATTTTTTGGAACGTTGTTCTTTGTTTGCCAAAATAATAAAATTAATGACCAATTGTTCATACTGACTTTCTCTCTCTCATATGGGGTAGGGTTCTTAATGATGGAATAAATCTAATCATCACAGATAATCGAGGTTGCGCAAAATCATCACACGTTTACAGAATCAAAATTATTGTGGAAATATTGTGATTCTTCAACTCGTCATTTGGTTTGATTAATTATATATATATATATATATTCATCCTCCGGTGCCACGTAAGAGCCCCTAAAAATATGCTTTTTTTTTTAAGAATAGAAAAAATTGTGTTATGTGTACTATCTCCTGCAAGAGATGCATGGTTTTCCAAATGCCAACGAATTGAGACCTTATAATTCGTAGTTTTAGACATATAGCAGGAATTTTATTATGAAGCTCGAGGTAGAAATCTACATTTAATAATCATATTAAACAGAAAGTCATTATTTTTTTTCCAAATTTTTTTATAACTTTGCTTATTTTGGGATAAAACCTTTGATTTGTTTACTGAATTGATATTAGTTTCTCGCTCAAAAAAATTGATAACTAGTGGTGTTCATAGAAAGAATAAAAGCGTGTAGATGAGAAAAAAAGAAAAAAGAAAAACTTGGTTCTTTGGGGGTTTAATCTGAATTGGAGATAACATTCAATTGTGGGTGATAATTAATAACATTAGTAGGGGTAAGTCATGGTGTACATGGGCTTGCAGTTAGTGACTAAAACTGAAAAGTAGTTATTGTTAAAAACTGACTTACATTGTTAAGAAGAGGAACGGAAAAGGGATATTAGATATTTTTTAAATCGTAGAAAGAGGGAGACTGTCCGATTCGCTTGATTTTTAAGTTAATATTTCATTACTCTCTATATTTTCTTTAATATTCCACTACTCTCTTGAGTTTTAATTTTTTCCTTTGATATTTTAAATATTTTTAATTTTATTATTTTATAATTAAAATATGAATTAATGAACCGAAGGGTAAAATAGAAAAAAAAAAGAGTCAAAAGGGTAACAAGGTATTTAAAAAAATATAAAAGATAATTGAGTATTATCTAAAAAATTAAAAGGATAACAAGCATTTTCCCATAAAAAAAATGGGTGATTAAACTGAACTTTAGGTGAGTATGGATATTTGTTCTATCTTTTTTTTGGTATAATTTATAGTATAATTTTTTTAAATGCAATGAATGATAAGTTATAAGCCAAAAAAGATGAATTGAAAACCACTGAACCAAACCAATGAGAGTATTTATTAAGCTAAATCTTGGGACTTAATGTGAATTAAAGGAAAATTTGTAAAGTGGGGTATTATTAATGGATTAGGACACATTAATAATTAAAAAACAAAACCTGGTTTTAAAGCAAGAAAGCAACGACCGAAGTGCTGGTTTTCACGTAAAAGCACGGCATTAAAGGCCACAAACATTGACTACTTGCCTAGACTTGCAGAAAAGAATTGCTTTAAATCCTGACGACCTGTACTTCTTACAAAAATCTCTAGCAAATATCAATTAGTAGATGCTAATTATTAATGTGCAACTTATCGAATATTATTCCATACCATACCAATGTGTAAATATTTCATTTGTTCACATAATTATATGCGGATGATTTGTTGAAATATGTATGACTATTAGATAACAAATTTGTGTACAATTAATGGAGATTGCTCAATTAAATAATAAATAGATATACATAGTTTTTAATGATATTATAATCATATATTACGAAGTTAATTCGATCGATAACTGTAATTATTCTCCCTGTGTCCGAGTTGAAGCCTCTCAAATACGTGCGCTCTATCTTTTGGAAGGATTAATCCGCTATCTGCATGATTTCCTTGCTCCAACCAAAATAAATGCCAACTTGTAATATATATAGCAAAATATATTTCCTAAATAATATTGGAAATCTCGATGGATCAAGTAGTCGTATTCAAGAGATCAAGAGTCAATTTAATAATTAATATAATATGTATAGAACGTTAACCTCGTGTCAGTCTCATAAATATTATTAAACATTAAAATTATTAATATATTATATTGTTGATGAATGATCATATATCCTCATGAAACCAATTCTAAATATAAATGTTAATGGATGGAAGTCGGAGGAAATAAAATAAGATTAAATGATGTTGGTGCAACATGCAAGATTCCTAACCTAGCCCAGCGCCATCAACCAATTAAGACAATATTATTATTTGTAATAAAAAAATAATAATTTTGGGGACAATATGATGAGTTTGACGATGACATGAAATATGTATTAGTTTGATTAATATTAAATGCTAAAATAGTAATATATCATTGATCTAGATCTTACAAATAATAATTGACAATAAAACATACAGATTTAAGATAAATCACATGTTGGTGTGTGCAATAAATTAATAGTTTATACGAAAGATTTAAATGAATTGTATATATATTTTAAAAGATGATATATTATTAAAAAAATTAAAAATTTCAAGTGGGGTGTATACTGTATTATATTCACGTTTGAGGTGCCTTTTCAAATATTAATTATATTGGGATTACAGCTGGAAAACCCACGATCCATCCAAGTGCGCTGGTTTTTTCCGAGAAGCACAGTTTGGATTCCGAAAGCCTACAAGCATTGACTAAAAAGCATCAAGAGCTAGCTTGTTCAATGCGGTTTTCTTTCTGTATAAATATCTGAAGACTCTCTTTGTTTCCTCATCACATTTTTCATTTGTATCTGTCTTTCGATATCTCTTTTCAGTAATCAAAATTAAAAATGGCTTTCTTTTCAGTAAAACTGAAAATGGCTATCTTTCTTCACTTTCTCTTCTTTCTCTTATCATTTACGAGTACTGCATTGGAACTTTGTCCTCTGTGTGATCGTAAGGGCAAGGTTTCTTATATCTCCCAAGACTCTGCACTTTCATGTAAGCATATGCATGCATTTATATAGATCATTTTTTTTTCCCTTTTTGGTTTTTCTATATATAGCTTATGAAAATGAAAATTGGGATTGGCCTAGATCAATATAATGATGTTCTCCTGAGACTTTTTATATATATATATATATATATATTATAGTGGTTAATTAATTAATGTTTGCTTTCTGGATACATGCAGCTGGGAATTGTGGGTATGGATCAATGGCACTAGACTTCAATCATGGATACCTTGCATCTACTCCCTCCTTTAACGTCGATGGTGGATTCTGTGGCGGATGCTTTAGGGTATAATAACAATAATAATAATAATCAGTCTTCCCTTAATTTTAATTTGTTGTGAAAAATTAATTAAGTTAATAATTTTATTGTATATGTTGGCAGATAAAATGCAAGAACAAGAGACTATGTAAGAAAGAAGGAACCACAGTGATTGTGACTGATGAGGTCCCTTACTCTAACAGCAGCAAAATAGACTTTGCTCTCGGCAGAAAAGCTTACATGGCTATGGCTAGAAAGGGAATGGAGAAACAACTTTTGAAACATAGAGCTGTCGACGTCATATACAAACAGTAATATAATAATATTAATTATATTATTATGTTATGTATTAATTTCTTTCAACTTGGTAAATGAAACTAAACTATATATATATATATATGTATGTATAATAAAATTAATGAGTTATGTATTTGATCTTCCCTGCAGATATTCTTGTGATTTCTTCGACAAGAAGAACTTGACTCTGCGTGTGGAAGAATCAAGCAAACACCCAGATTACTTAGCAGTTAAACCGTTGTACCTGAGTGGTAAGACTCATATAAGATTTCTTGACGCATCTCAGGTGAGAAAGTTAGACTTCTCTATATAATTACCATTGAGTAAATTAAATTAATCAACTCATAATCAATTAATATTCACCTGACTCGTTGCCATATTTGTATTTTTTCAGGTCGGTACTTCAGATTATGTTTCGTTCAGAAGAAATCATGGCGCAGTTTGGGAAGCACACAATGTTACATATGGGCCATTGAAGTTTGAATTTAACGTAAATGTTCAAGATGATGACGAGACGGTTTTTGCAAAAAATGTTTTTCCTGCTGACTGGAAACCTGGAATGATGTTTGACACTGGGGTTCAGATCCATTACTATAGTTGGGAGGGTTGCTCTGAATGCGCTGAAGATAACTGGTAGTCAATGCGTCGATCTCAGACTCACTCAATACATTACATGATCAATCATATATATTTTAATCGGAAGATCAAACAATATTATTAATTTTATTTTCCAACTTTTCTTCCAAATTGTTTGCACGTTGTTATTAATTCTAACTCTTATTTATTTCCACTTATTAATAAGAACAAAAAAATTAATTTCCGGTTGCTAGCTGTTGCTCGCCTCTGATTGCTCCCAACCCTTATATATATATGTGTATATATATATATATACACACACACATCTATCTCTGTCTGTGTATCAAATATATGTATGTATGTATGTATGTATGTATGTATGTATAATACCTATATGAGTAAATGACTTATATATTCACTTTCAAAGTTTCGTGAAAATGACATTTTCATACCCTGATTATATTACTTCCAGAATAGTGAGACATTTGCAACCCTTATAATTTTGTCAGATTCTATCTCTCATATTTGCGAACTAAAACTTATTAGAACCAAAATTTTAAATATACATCATTAAACTCCTCCTCTGCAAATTTTTTCGTAACATAATTCGTGGGTAACACTAGGCATTAATTTTATGAAATTTTGTAAACGAGTTAGAAAAAATATATAACTATTAAAAATGATTAAACACTACAAAATATAATATATTTTTTTTCTTTAGTATCCCAAATGGATTGTTAAATACTAATAGTAGACAGTTAACAACTTGATAATTAAGCGGTTTAATTGATGTAACAATTAACTAACATGCTGGATTTAGTGTCCATTTAATATGACTAATCAAATA